>OZ014519.1:556070647-557270647 GCA_963966055.1 Lathyrus aphaca
CACCATACATTATTTCGACAGCAACATACGAACAAATTTCGACCTAATATTTAATCCTCTTCGAACCAAAGACTATCCTTCAAATATACAGAGTTCTATCCAATATGTTACACAATTTATGCCAATAAAAATGATGCAATAAATATTAAAGAATATTTTAATGAATTTAAAAATTTCCTCATTTTTATTTAAAATACTTTGATGTTTATCAGTAGCTACAGTCCACTTCACTCACATTAAAAAATATATTATTTAAAGAGATAAATATAATTGGAATTATCAATCTAAATTTATAAACCTTGATGGGAAGCTTGTCAGATATAAAATCAGGTAGAAATTTTCAGTTTAAATCTATAAGTTTTAATGGGAAGCATGTGGAAAGCTTCCCACAACCCCTTAAAAATAATTAGTTGCTTGATACAATATTCAAAAAGTGTAACCAAATTATTGTATCATTTCAACCCATCATCTAAAAGTCATATGAAACATGGTATCATTGTGTTGTTAAAAGTTACCAGAATGAAGAGTAATTAAGAATAAGAGAAAAACAATCTCTAACTTTTAAGATATTATAATTCTAATTTATGCATGGATATTTCAATTATATATAAACTACCAAAAAGAAAGAGATGACACACATCTAGATAATATTTTACCTATTTTAACAGAGTTCTGTATATTTCTTAATATTATTTTTTTCTAAGAAAATTCTTTTTTAGACAAATATTTTTAATTGACAAATCATAAATATATTTGGTCCTTCTAAATATCTTAAATTTTTTTAATCCTCAAAATATATTTTTCATAGAATAATTATAAATTTTTTCATCCACATTTTTAATAACTTATGTAATTATCTTCCAGACATACGAACAATTTTCGACCTCATATTTAATCCTTGTCGAACCAAAAACTATACTTCAAATATACAGAGTTCTATCCAATACCTTACACAATTTATGCCAATAAAAATGATGCAATAAATATTAAAGAATATTTTAATGAATTTAAAAATTTCCTCATTGTTATTTAAAATACTTTGATGTTTATCAGTAGCTACAGTCCACTTCACTCACATTAAAATAATATATTATTTAAAGAGATAAAACTAATTAGAATTATCAATCTAAATTTATAAGTCTTGATGGGAAGCTTGTCAGAGATAAAATCAGTTAGAAATTTTAAGTTTAAATCTATAACTTTTAACGGGAAGCATGTGAAAAGCTTCCCACAACCCCATTCAAAATAATAAGATGCTTGATACAAAATTCAAAAAGTGTAACCAAATTATTGTATCATTTTCAATCCATCATCTAAAAGTCATACGAAACATGGTATTATTGTGTTGTTAAAAGTTACCAGAATGAAGAGTAATTAAGAATAAGAGAAAAACAATCTCTAACTTTTAAGATATTATAATTCTAATTTATGCATGGAAATTTCCATTATGTATAAACTACCAAAAAGAAAAAGATGACACACATCTAGATAATATTTTACCTATTTTAACAGAGTTCTGTATATTTCTTAATATTACTTTTTTTAAGCTAATTCTTTTTTTAGACAAAGATTTTTAATTGACAAATCATAAATATATTTGGGCGTTCTAAATATCTTAAATTTTTTTAATCCTCAAAATATATTTTTCATAGAATAATTATAAATTTTTTCATCCATATTTTTAATAACTTATGTAATTATCTTCCAGACATACGAACAATTTTCGACCTCATATTTAATCCTTGTCGAACCAAAAACAATACTTCAAATATACAGAGTTCTATCCAATACCTTACACAATTTATGCCAATAAAAATGATGCAATAAATATTAAAGAATATTTTAATGAATTTAAAAATTTCCTCATTGTTATTTAAAATACTTTGATGTTTATCAGTAGCTACAGTCCACTTCACTCACATTAAAATAATATATTATTTAAAGAGATAAAACTAATTAGAATTATCAATCTAAATTTATAAGTCTTGATGGGAAGCTTGTCAGAGATAAAATCAGTTAGAAATTTTAAGTTTAAATCTATAACTTTTAATGGGAAGCATGTGAAAAGCTTCCCACAACCCCATTCAAAATAATAAGATGCTTGATACAATATTCAAAAAGTGTAACCAAATTATTGTATCATTTTCAACCCATCATCTAAAAGTCATACGAAACATGGTATCATTGTGTTGTTAAAAGTTACCAGAATGAAGAGTAATTAAGAATAAGAGAAAAACAATCTCTAACTTTTAAGATATTATAATTCTAATTTATGCATGGAAATTTCCATTATGTATAAACTACCAAAAAGAAAGAGATGACACACATCTAGATAATATTTTACCTATTTTAACAGAGTTCTGTATATTTCTTAATATTACTTTTTTTAAGCTAATTCTTTTTTTAGACAAAGATTTTTAATTGACAAATCATAAAATATATTTGGGCGTTCTAAATATCTTAAATTGTTTTATCCTTAAAATATATTTTTCAAAGAATAATTATAAATTTTTTCATCCACATTTTTAATAACTTATTAATTATCTTCCAATCCATTTTTTTTCAATAATATTTTGCTAATTTGTTTGAATTTCTATGACAAATTCGTGATAATTCCGCGATCCACAACAGTACCCGTGCGGACGCACGAGTATCCCACTAGTTTATAATAAAATCTAACATACTAAACTAATGAGTTTTTTTAACAATTAGTCTTTACGAGATAACTTAGGTTATAAACTTACTTAAATCAATTGGGTTTAACAATATAGGACCAATCCTATATGCTAACAAACTTAGCAATATCGACTAATGCATGTTAGAATAACTTCAACTACAACATACATTATTTCGACAACAACATACGAACAATTTTTGACCTAATATTTAATCCTCGTCGAACCAAAAACTATCCTTCAAATATACAGAGTTCTATCCAATATGTTATACAATTTATGCCAATAAAAATGATGCAATAAATATTAAAGAATATTTTAATGAATTTAAAAATTTCCTCATTTTTATTTAAAATACTTTGATGTTAATCAGTAGCTACAGTCCACTTCACTCACATTAAAAAATATATTATTTAAAGAGATAAGTCTAATTGGAATTATCAATCTAAATTTATAAACCTTGATGGGAAGCTTGTCAGATATAAAATCAGTTAGAAATTTTCAGTTTAAATCTATAAGTTTTAATGGGAAGCATGTGGAAAGCTTCCCACAACCCCTTCAAAATAATAAGATGCTTGATACAATATTCAAAAAGTGTAATCAAATTATTGTATCATTTTCAAACCGTCATCTAAAAGTCATATGAAACATAGTATCATTGTGTTGTTAAAAGTTACTAGAATGAAGAGTAATTAAGAATAAGAGAAAAACAATCTCTAACTTTTAAGATATTATAATTCTAATTTTTCTCTCATTATACAATAATTCTATTGTATATAATTGATTTAAATAAATTGAATTTTATTTTTATATTAATTATTTATAAATGATTAATATAATATAGGATATTTATATATAATTTCTTTTTTATATTAATTATTTATAATTTTACTAATATATATATATATATATATATATATATATATATATATATATATATATATATATATATATATATATATATATATATATATATATATATTATAGTATATTTATATATAATAGGCTAAAAATGATTATTTGATTTTTAATTTGTTAACTACAATAATAAATCAGAATTATATTTTAAAAAATGAGGATTTTGTTTTAAGTTACATTTGAAAGTATTATTTCAGTTCGGAAAAAAATGATAAACATCCAAAAATTAATGATTAGTATATACAATGTATAATAGAAAATGACGTGTAAAATCTATAAATAATAGTATTTTTAAATAATTATAAGTGGAAACTTTTTCATTATACTAAAATAAATATTAAGAATTTTATATTGATAAGGTTTGAAGAATATCATATATCATAAGTTATAATTAAATGATTTGTGGCTCAAAATTAATTTATTATAAAAGATGTTTTTAGTATTATTTTATAATACTATGTTTTGGAAGAAAAAGAAAAATCTTTCAAAATGTATCCCTCAATTTCTTATCATAATAACTAACACATTGCTAGCAATATTCAAAAGGTTCATTTCAGAAAGGGGTAGAGTCACCAGCCAGACATTTTTATCCCAAAGGAACGGGAATGGTAATGCTGCACAAACAGAAAGAAGAAAAGAAATGACAAAGGTCATGCGAACCAAAGAACTGGGTATGGGAGTCAGTTATGACCTGGGAAGGTATTAGCCCCCCATATCGTCTGTCGTACCCGACGGGATCCACGCTTGCAAAGTAAATATTTCAAAGGGTAAAAGATGAAGATGCTGCAAAAAGAAAGACTGAAACTGGATAAGAAAAGAAAAAAGGGGGAAAATGTAGGGAAAATAAAAGAGTGTTCGAACGGGCCCTACCCCGCTGCCTACGTATCTCATCTAGACATGAGGATCAGAGACGTCGTAGTTCCCCTAACTAGGGAGGAAGATGGCTTGTGTTTTAAAAGCTTGAACTGCTTATGTCAATTCTTAGGTGTTGCAGGCTCGTCTGGCAAGAGTGCATAACCGTCTTGCAAGGAGACAAGTAGGAACAAGTTTTTACGTTATGAGTGAAAGAGATGAGAAAAGAATTCCCGAAGGAGAGACATTTATTCTTTGTCCAGTGGCTTTTAGAAGCTTTTTCTTTGTGTTTGGCACGAGAAAGTGAACTCAGGTCCTTTTCCATGTAATGTGTACCTATTACTAAATTCCAAGATAAAATTAGGAATAAGCACACCCAAGTAAGGAGAAGACCCCCAAGACTTGGTTCCAGAGATTAGGGTCTAAGCTCACTAACTCATTGAATTTATTAAGTGTTTTTGTAATTTGAAATGAAGAAGTGTTTTTTATGATTTTATTTATGAAAGTGATCTCATGATTAGACTTGTACATCATTCTAGACAAGCTTATATTATCCCAAAATGAGATGAATACAAGTGCCCCATGGAATAAGTCCATACACACAATATTACCTCAACCATTGTTAAGTTTTTTAGGTTTTTGTTTGAATGTGAGAAAGAGAGAGCACCAAAAGGATCTCAAAGGTAAAAGACTAAAGGGGGACTAACAATCCTAAATGTTATCATGAACATGAGTCCTAGGTTAGTGTGTTTTTAATTATATCCTAATAAAGAATAAGGAAAGACGAAAGGAAGAAGAATAATAAGAAAGGATCAAATGGAATCAACTTACTTCTTAAAATAAGGTAAGTTGATCCAAAGGGCGATGAGGAAGAAGTTATACATTGATGGCCTAAGCACATCACAATCACAAGTATGAAAGCATAAAAAGAGTGTAGGAGGAGTGTTGAGATGTGTAAGCATCAACCACACCTCTCAAACTTACCATAGCCCCTGAAATGGTTAGAAATATTCACACAAAGCAACAGAAGTTCAAATAAGTTCAAGTCATGGAACAATGAAGATCTAAACATCACAAACCAACAAAGTCAGAACCTAATGATCAAATAGGACCTCTACAAACTACAAGCAAAGCATTTTGAGGAGATGTGAGATGGAAGTAAGTGATTAAGTGAAGCATACAAGTCAAAATTCAACAAGTAAGGTCAAATTCAGAAGCTAAACATCTTGATCATGTGCCTAAAAAGAAAATTCAATCATCAAAGAAAGCATATAGGCACATACTAAGGCAAATGGAGAAGATAGGAAGCAATGTGAAGTGAAGTGGAACATGATTCATGCTTGTGAAAAGTGTGAATTGGTGCCACTAATGTAACAACCTTTCTACCCAACACAATTATAATTCAATTTAATCAGAGTAAATTCATAAAAAGGGTATCACATTTTCATAAACAAACATCTTAAACCTCATTCTAAGTCATGTCCCGTAACACAGGTTATAAAATCATGAACATCAAATCTATAATTCAACATTTACGCAGCGGAAAAACAAAACATCAACCTTCCGTCTTTAATAAAATAAAATTTCATAATTTAATCCAAAACATCATTAAATCTCAAATAGTCAAAAACCAACACTTAAACCAATTAAACATAATAAGCTCAAAATTCTCAAGCGAATCCCATCCCGATGTTACTGGACACAGAGCAGGACTTCACACCTAACTAAACAACAACGACACACTAACTCCAAGCTAGATCACGCATCGAGCTAACCTTGAGTATCTGCAGGATGACATAATAGACCATCACAAACGACAGGCAGGGTGAGTAAATTCACATTCAATAAAGTAATATAAAAACGAGAATTCATAAACATAAGCTTCAAACCAAATTCAATCATCACAAGATTCATTATACACAATGTCAAATACATCATATTACTACACAAACTCAAGGCAAATCATGCTATGTCATTTAGAATGAAATGAACCTCTTATTATGCATGTGGTACCGAAACATCCTCATGGATGGACATTGGGCCATAAACCCTCCACAAGGAAGCACATCATAACATCATACAACTTCAATCCACACGATGGGATTGAAGCTACCAACGGACCAAAAGTCCCCTCATATTTATTCCATGAATGCAAGAAGAAATATAAACACACCTCATCAAACATCATAAGCATTGCATCCGCATTCATCATCATTCCTCATATAATTCACTCATTTAACATCTTCCTCTAAATCAAGTCATCATAATTCATAACTCATAAAACATCTCAAATTAGCATACATCGTTTTTATCACCTATACCTACACATATAGCCTCTAAACACAACATACAACTTCACTAAAACATCATAACATCTTATGATACGAAGCACAACGATTAAACCATTTTTCAGAATAAATATCATTTTTCGAAACATGTCAGGTTTCGCTAAGCGAGCTACCTCCCTCGCTAAGCAATTAACTCTCGGGTTTGAGAGTTTCAAAATACCCAATCGCTCGCTAAGCGAGTTGTAGCTCACTAAGCGAGCATTGTGATTCCTTAAAAATTCCTGTGATCTCCTTCTGCGACAAAACCCCCCAAAACCCCAGTTTTTAGCAGCAGCACAACAGAAAATCCTCAATATTGTCCACATTCATCATGGTATCATCAAATATATCACATAACATCATTATTTATCATCAAAATCATTATAAATGATCATCAAAGCAAATTCATCAACAAACCCTATAACCCTAAGACTCTTCCTCAAAACCCCTAAATCTTATCTCTACATTACAATACCAAACGAAATACTCCATACCTTATCCGTGAGTTCTTTCGATAATCTTCTCGCAAAACCTCAAGTCTTCAACCTCTAGCTTTTTCTTCAGAGCTCTCATTCTCTTCTCCCAAAATATGATCGTTCCAAATGATCGCACTATCCAAACTTTACCCTCTTAGTCAACTTACCCTTAGGACCTCATTAAACTTTTCCCATCTTACCCTCACTAATCTTCTACCAAAAGACCTTAATACCCTCAACTCCTTATTTCCCTTATTTTATTTAATTAATCTTAAATAATTAAATAATGTCACACTACTACTAAATTAATATTATCAAAATATTAATCTAAACCATCACAACATCATAGTATCAGAAGAATCCTCAAAATTCATAACAAATACATCAAATAAATCAAAATCAACTTTGTTGATACAATTATTTTATATCTTTGATGATAAAGTATATTGATACAATTATTTTTATAAATAAATCCAAAAAATGTATATTAAATGATTAGTTTATTGCTACAATGGTGAAGTCTGTTGTTGGAATTACAAATTAAATTAATTGACATAATAATTTTGAAATGTTTAAATATATTTTCTTTTAACATTTTTAATATAGGATATTTATAGTTGAAAGACCAATTAACAACATAAGGTATAGCTAAAGAAAAATCACATGTTTCATATGATCTATTATGTAAAACAATCACATGGCATAGCACATGTAATGCCTTAACATTAAAGTGAATCAAAACATGAAAATGAAATCATATTATAGTCTACCATTTTAATGAAGTCTATACATAGTACATAATTTGGTATTACGACTATAAGCATCACAATGTGAAATGCTTGATTACATAGAAGCCTATACATGGAACTTGCACAATACACATACCACAAAAGATTACAAAAACAACTACAAAAAAAATGTCACAACATAACTGTTTGAAGGAGTTTAGGTGAACATGTTGGAAAAAATGATCCACCTTGTTTTATGGTTTAAGACATGAATTGCATGCCTCTCCAATATAAGCACTTTGCACTTTCAAATTTGCATCATCAAGATATTATGTTCCAGGTAAATTGCTGGCAGTGCTAGAAAGAATTATGAAAGCACAAACAACTGAAAGTGAGAAGACTGATAACCAAGTGTTTTCTGTGTACATTTCCATTGCGTCGGTGAAGGAGAACCGTGCGCGATTTTCGGCCCAGTTTCTAAGTCGGTCTGCTTCGGCTGAGTACAATGCTCTTCCCTGAAATATATATGTATGTGTTAGAACAGTAACCCCCGATCAAACATTAGGAACGCACACTGTTAAAAATCCTATACCGGCCAATATATGTATGTGTCACAGTCAGGTTTAAGGTTTAAGATCCGTTGGACCACCTGCTATCAGGTTTCCGCTATCGGAGCCAGGTTTAAGGGGGTGTTTAGATTGTTATCAGTGTCTCCATGTTCATGTTTAAAGGATCCTCAGAATAACAACCATTACATACCTCATCATCAAACCAGCGGCCTCGTCGTAACCAAGCAGTGACCAGGGCAAGTAAGATTCTTGGAGGAGTCAAGTAATTGATGGCCTTGCCTGTTCCCTTAACAACTCGCATCCGCGGAACTAGCGTTCTAGCAACAGTTTCAGGAAGCTCACATATAATGTTAAACATTTGCTTGTTTTGAACAGTCGAGCCACTGCGAGACAAACGCAAACACAAACACAAACACAAGAATACTATTCGTTATGAGCACGATCACGACGAGCTGAAAGTATGGTTGAAGACAGAAAAAGAAGTTGAAACTGAAACTTCCTACACAAGAAGAATTCGGAAAACAATTCATGCAAAAAAACAAAACAAAGTTTGCAAACAAAGAAGTACCTTAAAAGAAGTTCAGTGAGAACCATGCCTGGAGATGCTGTATGAACACCTACTTTCGATCGCTTGCACTCTTTCAATAGTGATCCATGGAATTGCCTTAGGCCGCACTTTGTCGAACCATAGCTACACATCAAATGAAAAAGGAAGAAAGCATCCTTAGCAACCATCATCCACCGTGATACGATGAATGTATATCTTTTGTGAAGAAAAAAAGGGTCTCGTTTACTATTAGAAAACGCTTTCAATCTTCATTTTCTAAAATTCATTGTTCTCAAGAGAAGAACTCACACAGCTGTCAGAGGTGTGCTAGAGCCTCCGGAACCTGCACCGTCCATATTAAATATGTGGCCTCGCTTGGCTTGGTTTCTCATAATACGCATGGCTTCTCGCGTACAAAGTATAGAACCAACCAAATTTGTTGAGACAATCTACATAAATAGAACTGATTATTCATGAAAAGAACTTTTACAACATCTCATTCTTAGACAGAATGAATGAAATCGAAACTCAATGAACTTTTAAATAGAAATTATTGATTAACAAATATACCTGTTTAATATCTTCATCACTAAATTGAAGCAAGGGTCTAAAACCTTTATTGGTTCCAGCATTGTTTATCTGTTAAGCAATTTGAATATAAACAATACTAACTATTAGATTAACGGCACGTCTGGTGTCAAACATGTGTTAGTGTTGTGTCGAGAGTCGGTATTTGTGCTTCTTAACGTACCCAAATGTCAATATAACCGAGCTCACTAACTGCAAAGTTTGCCAATCTTTGAACATCATTAGTCTCACAAACATCACAAGCAATGCCAACTACTTTTGCTTGAGAAAGCTTTGTCAAAGATGAGCCAACTGCATTGGCAATGCCTTCCTTTAGGTTTTCCTCAAGCTCTTTGACAGTTGCTTGCACCGACTCGGGGCTGCCTTCACCAAATTCAAGAGTGTGAGCAACCAAACCTATTTTTTGATTTCATTTCTATAAAATGTTGTCAAAGTTTATAATACCACCTTCGAGATGTAACTATTACACGATCTCCCGAAAGAAGAAACTCCCGTGCCAATGCTTTACCTAATCCCCTTGTACTGCACAAAGAAAATTTTAGATGTTATCAAACTAGACTCTAATCAGTATGCATTATCAAGATGCAACCTTCGAGATGATGTACCTTCCGGTTATGACAACATTCCGCGGACCTTCGCGATAAAAATCATCCAACACCCAATTAGCACCTATCATTGTCCCAATGATAACTCCTCCAACCCAACTATACCATATCACTGCATCCATCTGACTATCTCCACCTTCACAAAATTTCCAAAAATATTAATTCCATATCAACATAACTATAAGTGCAAATATTTAACTCGATCGCCGCGGTAGCTCAACTTATACATGCTAGTTAACTAACCTGACATCTGAAATCCAATTGCAAGGATAACACCAGTGCTCATCATGGTCACAATATATCTTCCAATTTGAATAGCAATCTTGTTTTCATAAATACATAAACACATAGTTAAATTCAAACACAAGATAAGCACTTATAGGCTTCAACTTCAACTCATTTCCTAAACTGTTGTCAACTTATTTAAGCATAAATCATATGAAAACAGATTGAATCTTTTATATCTGTTGTAGAAACAACTTATACATAAGCACTTAATTAAACTATTATCCAAACAGATTCAAGAATAATAGAAAAAAAAGAAGAAAAAAAAAACTCACCTTAGATAGAACCTCATCAACCCTAAGAACAGCTTGACGATATTCATCATCTAACATCATGGATTTCCCCAACAAAACATTTCTAAAAGAACTCCAAAACCCATTTTTCCTTTCAAGTTTCACTTCATTTTTCTTCAAATTTCTTAACTTTTTGTCACCACCATCTTCACTCTTGAAAGCCCTACACTTTTTCAAAGATAACCCATCAAAATTATGACCAAAACCAAACACACCAGATGAAGAATTGCCACCAAATCCTTTCCTAAGCTTGTGTTGGTTCAAATTACACTCTGGAAAAACATGAAGCTTCACAATTGTAGCCATGTTCATGAAACTTTATTGGAAAACAAAAGTGTTGAAATTGATTAGCATGTTGGTTTATTTATTGGTCCATGTCTTTGTAATTTTGTGAAAATATCTAGTTGAAGTGAGAAATGTAACAAGGTATAGTAACGTAAGAAGGAACATAGTAGAATGTGATGACCACACGTTAAGGAACCTCATCTTCATCGGTTAAGCGCACGTGGCATTGTGTGTCTCTTGACACGTCACTTTTTGTTTTGTTGGTTTTATGAGGTGAAAAATGAACACTTTTTTTCTTTCAGATTTTTCTTAGATCTAGATTACAGAGAAGAAAATATCTTAGATTACAGAAAAATACAGAAATAGAAAAGATAATGAAAATTAATAACTAGGAGGTGTTTTAATTGTCAAAAACACACAAGAACATGTTGAGAAAGATGAAAATATTAATCAATTCGTAAAAACTAAGGTTAAGGAAATAATATATGGATGTCAATTTTTAAGGTCTTTTTTTTTTAATTTTAAATCATACCAATTATTGAAGTTAGTTAAAATAATTAAGTTAGGGAAAAGAAATGCCTGTGAATGATTACAAAATTTAGCTGTAAGTTGGGTGTCTAGAGGATGAAGTTAGTTCAAAAAGTTGGATGAGATATATACTTGTTCCAACATTTATATAAATATTAAATTATAGTTTTGATTCCCTATATTATCAAACTCACGGTTTCAATCTCTCTCTATTTTTTCTTAAACAGTTTTGGTTTTCATCTCAATTTCGATCCAAAAAATAATTATTGTTCACGTACTATTCATGAACAGTGCATAATCCGTACATAAACAGTGCATGAACAGTATATGAACAGTGCATGAACAGTGCGTGAATAGTGGATCAAAATTAGAATGGAAGACGAAAACTGTTTAAAAAGAAAATAGGGAACTAAAACCGTGAGTTTGATAAAACGGGGGGACCAAAATTGTAATTTAGCCTTATATAAACTAGCGGGATACTCGTCGTCCGCACGGGTACCGTTGTGGACAGCGGAATTGTCACCAGTTTGTCATAAACATTACAAAAATAGAAAATATCAAAATTTTACTAAAAAAAGAAAAATAAAAATGGACGGGAAGATAATTGTATAAGATTTTAAAAACAATTGTTAAGAAAAAATATTAAACATATTGAAATTATGGTATGACATACTCAGATGTCAAATATGATGTTGAGACATCTTATTTGTTACTTATAAACATGGTAAGGCATACACAACAGTACTTAAAAATTCTGATAAATCAGATTCAAACATGTTTCAGGATGTTGTGACATCTGATAGGACATTCAATTCAGGTACTACATAAAATAAAGACAGAAAACCTATAAAGAACACAACAGAATTGTTAACCCAATTTGATCAAATCAATCAACTCTAGGGGCTACCAAGCCCGGAAGGAAATCCACTATGTAGTATCAATTCAAAGACTTCTCAGCAAACACCTACAGTTTACAGTCTTCTCACTTAATCACTACTTGTGCAACTTCTACTTAGGAACTCCTAAATATGAGAAACCCATCCTCACTTCCAATCACCTCAGTGATGTCTCACAGTGCCAACAATCAGTTGTTGATATTGACGGCTTCAAACCTATAAAACAATCCACAATACAGAAGTAACACTTCCATTACAAACAACTTAACCTTGCTTAGCAACTTCAATTAAGTACAACACTTCTCTTGCTTACAAGCTTCGAGAATCATAGGTGAAACAGCCACAACATGGTTCCTTGTTACGCACGGATGCCACAAGAACACAACCCTAATGATATTACATTTTCGGTTTGGTTGGTTGTATCTAAACTAGGTTACAAGGTTTCTTTTATAACCTATTCCCAACTGGATTTGGGCCTATCACAGCAATAGCTGCTACAAAAATGCAGAAAAATCTGCTTACAAAAGATACAAAAAGATCTTCAAATATAAAAACTCCTAAAATATCTCTAAATATAGAAACTTATATTTTTCGATATTTGTCTTCAATGTAAATTTGAGTCTTCAAGATCTTTTACATCAGCGTCATTGGATTGATTCAAATCTTCAATAATATTTTGTTTCTGTTGAAACCTAACAGAATATTCAATCCACATTCAACAGTTCATGATGTTGAATGAACTGTCTTGACATCTTCTTCGACAAGTTGTTCCAGATGTTGAAACATTTCAACACAACATGTTTGGGCGCACACAAAAGGATTCTTTGCTTTATATATTCTGTGTTTTGCAAAGATCATGTACATATACATTGTTGCTATATTTGTTTTACAAAATTTATGTCAATTTACAGAACTTAAAATCTCCCCCTTTGGCAAATTTTGGCTAAAACAAATAATAAAAATAATACATTGAAGGAAAAAAGCAGCAAAAACCAACACCAGCAAAGTCTCCATTATGTCAGGACTTGTTTGACATCTTCAGCAGTATTCATAACTGAACAAAAACAACAGGCGCCTATTCTTCTAGTGGATGAGTTGCTACCTCTTCTTCTAGTAGACACAACAACAGTAAAATAAGAAGTAGAAAGTCCTGAACTTTTGACCAAACTAATCTGTTTCTACTTCCTTTCTTTTCAGATTCCCAGAAACATTCTTCTCAGACTGTTGGACATACTTCATCAGAAGACCAAAGGTGACAAGATAACAATTTGTCCTCCCCTTATGTAACTTAGAACACAAGTCACAATTGTGTTCTTCAACTCAGGACACAAGTCACAAAGACTATCATACGACATCCACCTTGACATCCTGATGACCACCACACATAACAACATATGCAACTGTTGTGACAACAGCTCTGAGTAAAGCATCTGTACACACTCTTTCTCCCCATTTTTAACCAAAACTTAGCAACCATATCCCTTACAACACCATACCCATGAATTATTCATCTAAACTCTAAAGAACCTCATTAGAAGAAAAGATGAAACCAAGAAAACTCACATGCTGGAGGAGGAGGGAATACGCTTCTATAAATAGGGAGCCAAGGTATAGAAAGTAACGTCCTATCCTTGAAAAGGAAGCGTTTTTGGTCCAAGATCTTTATGATAGAAGCAAAAACTTATGCACCATTTACTGTGAAACAAAAACTGACCTTGACCAGCTGACTTGTTCTCCCAAAACAAACGGCCCAATAACAAACACGCAAGAAAACCCCGTGGTTCACATTTTTCTACCAGCATCATCCACACATACTCAAAAAGAGAACAATACACACATGTCTTGAGATAAGTTCTGACATCCAATCATATATTATTTGCTAGCAGTGTAATAGTATGGTTCACAACACTTCAAGAATCCAACATAAACTGCAGAGAGCAGCTTTATACAATATAGCCTTCTGGACTCCTAGGACACTCCTCATCTGGATCACACAGACATATATACCACAACCACTAAGTAATAAACATAAATCAGTAAAACATACTTAGTAGCACATGTCACAACATGTTGTGTAACATCACAGAATTTGGTTAAGGTATTACTCCCCCTTAACTTCACAACATCAACTGCACAGACTTGTAACAAACTCCCCCTATCAAGGATACTTCATGATTCTTTGTACTATGATGAAAGGAAAACATAAGACGCATCTTTATGTCTTCAAGATCTCACCCTCTATTCAATTACCAATTGAACACATTCACTTCTTGTACCAAAGCATAACTGACCCCTTCTTGGTTTGTTTTTACCACAAACTACACAAGCTGGCATCTTCAAACAAACAGGTTCTTCACACAACATTGAAACTGTTTATCGACCAGATGATCTTAGTCGAACCGTTCGTGAGGCTGCTGCCACTTTAAAGGAGAAATTTTAAAAAAAAGATGGATAAGTTGAAAATCCCTATAAACGTTCCTCGTGAGAGGCGGTATAAGGTGGCTTTTCGACTTTTTCCCCCGAAATTCCCTCGACTTCCTACTGTTGATTTTGGAGTGGCCTTTTCCCCTTCATTTCCAGACTGGTTCTTCTGTGGGGATTCAATTAAAATCCTTTGACAGCAGTCTCATTCGAAAGCTCAAAGAGTGGTTGCGACTAAGCACACACTGGATAGTTTCAAAGGGCACCTCATATAGGGCTCGAAGACGTTCGCGTCAAATCCGAAATATATGAAGGTTTGAGGTCTTTATTCTCCCTTACTGAGTAGTCAAGTATTAACTCATAACAATTGTTTTTGGCATTTCCAATAATCACCAGAAAAACCACTGCCAGCAGGGGCATGGCAATATAGACGGAGAACAAAGAAG
This sequence comes from Lathyrus aphaca, assembly GCA_963966055.1. Classification (NCBI taxonomy): domain Eukaryota; kingdom Viridiplantae; phylum Streptophyta; class Magnoliopsida; order Fabales; family Fabaceae; genus Lathyrus; species Lathyrus aphaca. The sequence goes on from OZ014519.1 coordinate 556,086,087, forward strand.
GGACTAAGGTGTTTCATCATCCTTACTTTCTATAACTTCCCATGTGTCTATCTTCTAATGTTTGGTCTTTCTGTTTAGACAACTAAAAAGCCTTCGACATCCCCAAGAAAGGGAAAAAGACTTCAAGTGTCGTCGTCGTTGTGGATGATGATGAATCCCCTGAGGAGCTGCCCCTCAAGAGGAAGAGGAAGACTGCACAATATCCTAGTACTGCTAGCCAACCTTCATCCAAGGTGGACAGAAATTTGAAAAAGGCACCCATTGAGGGTGGTGTCGAAACTAAGCTTCCCACTCCTTTGGCGAAACCTACTATTGACCCTCCTGAGAGTGCCAACTCAAGTCCCGATGGTGAAGAGAATCAGGTACTTAACTTGACATTTGACCCTTTTTTAATCTCTTCTCACAACCTCAACTTAACTTCTTTTCTTGTCAACAGACTGGTGCAGGCGTTGCCCAACAACCTTCAACTGCCACTCATTCGCCTACAGTTCTTCTGAACAACCAAGGTGAGCCCAATTATCACCCAACTTCTGATTTTGGTTCTAATTATAGCTCTTTAGATGATATTAACCAACCCATAAATATGGCATCTTCCCCTCCTTCAACAGTTGAAGCCACACAAAACTCTCCTTCTAAAACAACTACTCAGCAGTCTCACGTTGATGATTCATAGCATGAGTATGAGAATGTGAGTGGCAAGGACTTTGCTGGCCAGACAAGCAGGCTTGTTAAGGAGATGGATGCAACCTTTGTTGTTGACAAAGAAGAAAATGATAAAGAGACTGAAGAACCTTCCCCCTCTAGCCCAAAAGGTAAAGAGCCAGAGATTGCGGATAATCCCTAAGTTGTTGCTCAAGACAAAGTCCTAAATGATCCTGAGTAGGAGGATGAAGAGGAGGAGGAAGAGGATGATGATCAGGACAAGGATGAGGCTGAACAAGAGATAGGGCCTGAAAAGACTCAATCAACCTTGCTTGAAGGAGGTTCTCAACAAGCTTCTATCGTCCAACTTCTAACTCCTGCAACTGGGGACCAAATGACAGCTCTGAAGCAGTCGAACCCCAGGGAGTATGCTAGGCTGAAGCTTAGGAAGAGCCTTGGCTTTTCTGGAAGCAACTCTTCGACAGCTCCTGGGACCTTTGCTCCTGATGATTTTGTTGGTCAAATCCTCAAGAAAATAAAGGACAAATTCTTCAAGAGGGATATCCTCATTACTTTGGACACAGACCATACTGCTCACCTTTACCTGAAAGACACATTGCAACAACTGGACCTCTCGACCCTTGATCCTAATATCTTTATTGCTCTTATGGAGCTAAGTACTCTGGTGAACCAAATGTATGATGATCTCAAGTTAGCCCCAAAGGTTGAGGACATCATTCAGAAAACTGGAGTCAAGAGTGGTAATGCATGGAATCAGGATAGGGAAGCTGAGAATGAAGTTGACGGGATAGAGGGCCTCAAGGCTAAGAGGGAGAGACAAATAGCTTCCAATAACTTATCCCTTTAAGTTTGGGAAAAAGATCTTAAATAAATTCAGAAGAAAATTGTTGACGCTAAGCAGAGCAACCTTGAGTTAAGTCAGTTTGACAATGCTGAACTGACTGCTGAATTGAAGCGCACTATTGACCTCATTGATAATGCTGAGGCACTCGACAAGGTGCTTGTTGCTGCCAAACTTGACAAGGCTTTCTATGAAAACCACCTTCTAATCAACCATTACAATTTTCTTTAGTTGCAGTCAAAGCTCCCATTCTGATCTTCGACGGCTTCTGTCACGTCTTAGGACTTTGTGTTTTCCCTCTTTATGTAATTTTATTTTGGCCCTGATGTGGCCTTTATGTAATGACAATTTAGGGCATCATCGCCCCATTTAATTTATACATTTTTATCACTTTCGACTTACGTTCTCTTTTTCTGCATAAATAATGTGTTTGTTTTTTTATTTGGTTGTTGACATAACCTTTAAGTTAGTCAAAAAAGATTATAACTTACATTTTGGTCAAAGCGTTATTGTTCTACCCTTAATTATGGCGGCAACGTTTCGGTTTTTAATGCCTCATACTTATGTGGCACAAGTTCCCAATTAACCATTGGAGCCAAAACGCATTTTTAGGATGTTATTCCCAAGGAAGACTTAACATGCTTTTTGACTGCCTTTTATCTGACCAATTAGCAAGTAGGCCTTTCTCCTATAAATAACCCTTATTCAGTCCATTTTTTCATCATAACAACATGGATAGTTCTGCAAAGAAAGTAGATGGCATTGTTTCACACGAACAGGAGAAGAGCACAAAAAAGAAAGAAAACCTTTCTCCTCATGTAGGGGTAGTCACTCGTTCCCAAACAAAGGGGGGTAGGACGACCTCTCCAACCAAGGAGACTCCAAAGAATGAGAAACCACTTGATGATGATGAAGCTGATGAAGACTGGATGAATTACCTTAATTACCTCACTTGGGAGGATGTTGAAGTCTATGTTTTTTTTCTTTTGGTTGTTAAACCATATTTTTATACTCCTGTAATTGCAGGCCCTTCATGGCCCCCTTAATTATTAATGAAATTTTTATTTTCTTATATGAATCTCTTGAAGCATTAGCCTATATCTTTCTAAATATTTCCCATTTACTTTAAAGACTCTTAAATCAGCTTCAATCTCATGAATCTCATACGCATTGTTACTTAAAACTTTTGCAACTTAGAAAGGGCCTTCCTATTTGGGCGACCATTTCCCTAAGGATCTAGTCTTTCGATCCATAAGTAATATGACTTTCCACACTAATTCACCAACTGAAAAGGTTTTCAATTCAACCTTTTTGTTATAGGATTTATCTATCCTCTTCTTCTACCTTTCTAATAACACTAAGGCATGAAGCCTTTCTTCGTCCAGGTCAAGTAACTCATCTAACATCATGACCCAATAGGTTTCAGCTGGAATCTCATGGTGTCTTTGAATTCTTGTGGATTGAAGATAAATTTCAAGGGGCAAAACTGCGTCGTGCCCGTAGGTAAGTCGAGACGGGGTAGTATTGGTTGCTTCTTTGGGTGAAGTTCGACATGCCCAAAGGATTTGGTCCAAAGTCTTGTGCCAAGTTCTTGGCTTCTTACCCACATGCTTTTTTATCAAACCAATAATTATTTTATTCGCTGCTTCGACCTGGCCATTGGCCTGGGCATAATAAGGTGTAGATGTCAAAAGTTTAAAACCCATTTATGTGGCGAACTCTTGCATATTTCGACCAGTAAATACAAACCCTTGATCTATAGTGATTGTTTCTGGGATTCCATATCTATATATGATATGTTTCTGAATAAATTCAATTACATCTTCTTGGTCGACATTTGGAAATGGGATCACTTCGACCCATTTGGAGAAATAATCAATCTCTACAAAAATGTACTTATGATTTTTTGAAGATGTTGGTCGAATTTCTCCAACCTAATCCAAATCCCATCCTCAGAAAGCCCAAAGTTTTATTATAGAGTGTAATTCACTTGCAGGCACATGTTGGATGCCAACATGAACTTGACATTCTTGACATCCTTTGGAAAATTCTATGCAGTCTTTCAACATAGCAGGCAATACACACCTTGTCGAAATAAAAGCCACTTAATTTTGTGGCCTACTTGGTACGCTCCACATGCTCCACTATGGACAGTCGAAAAGGGCTAAATACGCTTCAGCCTAACTAAGGCATTTAAGCAATAGTCCTTCAACAATATTTTTAAATAATTCATTCCCCAAAAGAACATAGCTTAAGGCTTGGTATTTGACTTTCCTTTCCGTCGAAACTGTTGGTTTTTCTAGGTATTCAGCTAAGGGCTTCCTCCAATCTTTGTCACTTATGCTATTGACCATCAATATTGCAAAGTTTTTTTCATCAATATTCCCGAGCTTAGTTTCTTCTAAGTATGATGGGGCTAAACCCACTGACACAACCTTTCCTCTAACCTCAATTGCACTTTGCAATTTTTCTTTTGAAACTTTATATCCTGATGCAATTTGAAGCTTCATATTCGGCCTCATTTTTAGAATAATGACCTTCGGTTTTATACTTGAGTGTTGTTGGAATTTTATTAGGAGAAATAACAAGCACTCCAATTCCAGACCCATCTTTATGACTAGACCCGTCAAAGTATAACTTCCATGGCTCAATCTCAAGATAATGCAAGGGACTCTCATTTATGGAATGGTCGACTATAAACTCTGCAACCACTTGCCCCTTAACAGCTTTTAAGGGTTTATAAGTTAAAGAGTACTCAGTTAATGCTAGTGGCCATTTTCCAATTCGACTATGCAAAATAGGTTTGGACAATATATGTTTAATAACATCTGTAACACCCTAATTTTTGCCCTAAGATTTCTTTGCATCTCATCTATTTTTCACATACAAACAAGATCGCACTGGTTGCACGGTTCTTCTCGGGTTAGGATTATGCCTCGCAGAGGATCACTGTTGTCTTTAATTGTTTTATTTGATTGTGTTTACTAACCATTAATCAAAATCCAAAAATATTTTGTTTCCTTCAGCTAATTTTTTTTTCAAGAAGAGGAACCATATAAAAATGCCAAAAAAATAGCAGTCCTGCAGCTCGAGTAAATTTCACAAAAGTCGAAGACGATCCGCAAATAATTCAAAATTATCAGATCAAGGATTTCCCAAGTTAATTGATTCATTCAAAGGATCTCCAAGGTTCCCGTGTTTATTTCTTCGACGTACACAAGAATCGGGCCGAAACAACCAAGCAGCTATTTTTGAACAAAAATTCAAAATTCAGCTTGGTTAACCGGTTAACCAGTGCGAAATTTGAATTTTTTATTCAAATTCAGCACCCTTAGATCATTGATTTAATTGGAATATTCTAGATCCATTGGTTTCTGATTTCTCTACATCATTTTGAGCATTTCCTACCAAAAACCCTCACTAATGACCACTCTTTTCCATTTCCCACCAAAATTCCAATTACCAAGCCTAAATTCAAATTACCAAAGCAAGCTCCATTCCACCAATTTTCCATACCTAAGGCCTTTAAATAGGACCTCAATTTCATTCATTCCAGAAGCTTTTGATAGCCACAAAACCTCTTGCAAAATTACTCCCCAACACCAAAATTCTCCAAAGCTCGTCTTTCTTTCTTTTGAAGTTATCAAGAATTCACATTGAATTCTTGATTAACTTGAGCTAGACCTTCATCCTTTCATTCTCTTGCTCATTAATTTCAGTAGATCTAAGCTTGTGTTGGTTCAATTTGAAGAAAAAGCTTTTGGTAATTCATCTTCCTCCATAAACCCATATTCACCATCAACATTCAAGATGTAGATCTTTGGTGCTTTTGTTTCTAGATCCTTTGGATCTTTATTTGTTGTTTGATTGCAGGGATTCCACTGTATTTTGGTTTTAAAATTCGTGCAAATTCAGATCATGATCATCCAATGTTTGAGAAAAGGTTTCAAAATGGATCATGCTGAATTTTCTGCATTTTTTAGCTTCTGGTACAGCGTTAACCGGTTAACCATTTGGTTAACCGGTTAACCAGTTTAAAAACAGCGCAGATTATTCAAAATCTGCTTGCGTTAACCGGTTAACCAATTGGTTAACCGGTTAACACAAGTCAGAATGGTGTTTTTGGCTTGTTTCAAGCCCCTTTTTGGTTCCTCTTTCTTCTTCTTCTTCCCCCTTTTTATTTTTACCTTGGGAAGCATTTTTGGGAGTAATTCCTCCTTAATTTCAATGGACTTTGGGTGTAGATTAGAGTAGTTAATGTTCATTAATTCAAAACTACCTTTAAGTGGATTATTCAATTCATTTAAGGTACTTTGCATTAGTGATACATTTTCATGCTTGAATCCACCAAGATGAGTGATTGAGCTTAAGGATGGAAGAATACCATAAGTACGGCTCAATTTGGTATTCATCTTTAGTTTCGTGCGGTATCGCGTTCGGATAACGATTTATATATTGTCCATCTCGCATACATTAGCACTAATATTATGCACCTTAATTGGTGGTGGCCGACCTCATTTGTAGGGTAATTACTTCGTAAATTACTCGGCGATTGCTTAACATAGACCTAAATGTGTCCCGACTTCGGAATAAAAATCTAATTAGGTACTTACACTTTCGTGGACCGGATCTCTTGTTGATCGCGTAATCCCAAAGTGGTTAATCATATTGCATCAAGAAGCGAGACTTGTGAATTTTTGATGCGTAGGTGCTTTGGGTCTCCCAATTGCCTTTCAAATTTCATTGAATTCGGTTCGGTTTGCCTTGACTAATCGCTATAGTGTAAGATGCTAAGCGGATCCGGTTGCCTTCGATTTTGGTTACTTTCTTTTTTTTGGTTGTGGTTGATTAAGTTCACCATACCATTATTATATGAATATTATTATAATATTACTACTATTAATATTTTAGATTCTTGCATTTTTATTTCTTTTGTTACTAACATTTAATTTCTTGCACTATTATTACCTTTATTTTATTTTGCTTTATTCATCCATATCATGTTTATTATTTGCCCTTATTGTTGGTTGATTTGATTTTCTATTTGTCCATTTGGACACAAAAAAATTAATAAAGGATTAAACCTCTAAAAAACTTATGACTTTAATTTCGGACTATGGTTACTATCCTTAGCATTGGAGTTTGGACTTAGATTTTAGGATCTCTCCCTTTGCTCAAGTTGTGATCGATTGAAGACCTTAGCCTCAAATTAAGTTCATTTGTCTTTGAAGATGGAATTTCGGTTACCTTGAAGATAGGTTCATAATATGGTTTGATCGCTCTTCCCTTAACTTTTTAATTCAAGTATTAGGATAGTCCCTTCATCTCTTCCCCATTCTTAAATTTTCAAAACTTCTCCCTATTTCAAAAATCTTCTTTGTTTTCAAACTTTAAATGCTTTCGCAATCAAACCTTGACTTAGGTCAAGTGATCTTAACCTTTTCACTTTATTTTCTTAATAAATGCTAATCCATGTAAATATATCAAAATTCTTTTCTTATGTACTTTTAAAAAAAAAATCCAAAACTCACTCAATTGTTTTTGTGCCTTTGTGCACCTTTCTTTTCATATGTTTAGATATGATTCATTCTTTCTAGCGGAATTATTCGCTAAAGAATGACGACTTATCTCTACATTTTAAAATCAATTCAACTCATTGTTTCTTTTCAAATTGTGTACCACGAACTACGAGGTTTTGATCTCGCATTGCACTTTGTGGGTACGTAGGCATGAGGCATTAAAAACCTCATCAAACACAAAAATCTTAAAAAACATTCTTCTTCTCATCCCTTCAATCATTTTCAAGCAAACCAATTTCACACCAAAAAAGCAGTAAATTTTTCAAAGGGCTCCCGTGGAGTACCACGGACGAGTCGGGTGCGTAAAACCTTCCCGATTTGTAACCAATCCCCTTACCCGTTCTCTGTTTGTTTCTTTTAGCTTTTGCTTTTAGATTCCTTAGGTTTTTATTCGTTCTTTTACCTTTTTCCTTTTGGAAATAAATAAAAGCGCGGTGGCGACTCTGTGTACCTTGAGTGGAGTTAATCAATAGCTTACACTCACGATTTTACCGCTACAACATCAAAACGAGAAGAAACATAAACATCAACTGGTTTTATATATTGTTTTAATTTAGTACAAGAGTAATACAAACATAGGCATAATTTTTCTATCATACTATACCTAGTTTCTGCATCATTTAAAACTCTACTAAGGTAATAAATAGCTCTTTCAACGCCATCATCATTCTCTTGGGCTAACATACTCCCTAAAGTTCTATCTAAAGTAGCCATGTACAATCTCATACTTTTCTTTCTACAAGGTGGAGAAAGAATTGGAGGATGACTCAAGTACTCATTGATCTTGTCAAAGGCTTCTTATTGAGCTTGCCCCCACTGAAATCCTTTTTTGCCCATATCCAACAAAGGTGAGAAAGCTTGAGTCTTTTCACTCAGGTTTGATATGAACCTCCTTAAGAAGTTGATCTTTCCTAAGAGTGATTGGAGCTCCCTCTTTATCGAAGGCGTTTTAGCCTCCATGATAGCTTTAGTCTTATTCTGATTGATTTCGATCCCCTTTTTGTGGACCACAAATCCCAGAAAGTCCCTTGTCTGCACACAAAAAGCACATTTGAGAAGATTCATTTTAAGACCATATTTTCTCATTCTTTCAAAGGAACGTCTAAGATGATCGACATGGTCGAGTCCAGAGATAGACTTTACAATTATGTAAATCTGCATAAACGTATCTATGAAATCATGAAAAATTGAATTCATTTCTCTTTGATAAGTTGCCCCGCATTTTTTAAACCAAAAGGCATAACTACCCATTTGTAGGTGCCTAAGGCGTTTGGGCATCGAAAAGCGGTTTCAGGGACATCTTCCTCAGATATGAATATCAGATTGTATCCTGAGTAACCATCTAGCATACTTAGATACTCATGCCCCGCAGCAGAATCAATCAACATTTCTGCCACATGCATTGAATACTCATCTTTAGGGGTTGCTGAATTTAGATCTCTAAAATACATGCACACCCTTAAAGAACCATTATTTTTAATTAGTGGTACGACATTGACTAACCATTCAACGTACATAACTGTGCGAATGAACTTGCGTCGAAGCATTCTCTCAATCTTCTCTTTGATTTTGGTGAGGATTGATGGGGCAAACCGTCTTGGATTTTGTTTGACAGGATTCTTCCCAGGTTTGATTGGTAGCTTGTGTTCGACGAGCTCTCTTTCCAAACCAGGCATTTCATTGTAGTCCCATGCAAAACAATCTTTGAATTATTTCAGCAGGTGGACCACTTCGACCTTAAGTTTTGGGTCGAGGTTGGCACTGATGTATGTAGGCCTTTTTAACTCCCCTTCCCCCAGTTCTATTTCTTCTAAAGGATCCTGAGCCAGCATCTTGGTACTTTCTGACAAAGAGTCCTTCTCAAATCTCAAAGGCCCATTATCATAAATGGCATCAAGCATCTGGTATGAATCTCCTTGAGCCTCATCTAAGGGCTCTTGGTCGAAATCCTTTGTAGGAGTCTCTTCAACAAATTCAGTGATGGCCTCTACAGCCATATCATTTCCTGCAGCCTCCAAGGCCGCATGTATCCTTGTTTCAACCACATCGGCCGAAATTCTTTTTAATGCGTCAGATTCAGTCATTATTACTGCCCTCACTTCCCCAGCCTGTGGGCCGAATTTCAGGATCAGGGAAATAAGGTAGGAGATTTCCTTCTTCTCCTACAACCTCTCTATCCCATCGGAATCCTTCGATGGGGTGGAGGTTCAATGTGTAGTATGCGTGATCATCTAGTGTGAACTGGAATCCTGCTGGTGCATACAAACCAATATGTGCTAGATTCTTGTTGAACTCCACACCTTTTACGTGATTCACTGGTACCTTAAAGTACCCCTGATCAGCTTCGATGTTTTCGATCATACCATATGGCCTCCATATGGTGACCCTTTGGTGCATTGAAGATGACACTGCTCCTATGCCATGTATCCATTCTCTCCCTAACAAGAGGTTATAGTTAGCCTTACTCTCTATCACCATAAAGTGAGTGGGCCTTGTGATTGTCCCCACAGTCAATTCAACTTGTAGTACCTCCATAGTAGGTCCAATCTTGCCCTTATAGTTCGACAGGACCAAGTTGTGGGGCTTTAGGTCTGTGTCGAATTTGCCAATTCTGGGTAGCAAGAAATGTGGCATTATGTTTACTGTAGCGCCACAATCAACCAGAATCTTGTTGATGGCCACATTCTCAACTTTTCCAGTAATATAAAGGGGTTTCAAGTGCCCCCTCATGGCCTCAGTGGGTCTTTCTAAGAAAGAGTTCTGCTCTTCGATGCAACTGTTGTTCATTACATAGTAGCACACTGGTTGATGTGCTGCCATTTCTGCTTCAGTATTAGCATCCAGATTTCCAACCTCAGTGATGCGGTCATACTCTTTAGGCATTACCGAAACTACATTGACCAAAACGTCCAGAGAAACCTCAGATTCACAGTCAAAGTTATCTGTCATTTCTTCATCTTCGACAACCTTCAACTCAACTTTTATTTATTCCTTAATGTCAACTTCTTTGTTCCTGAACGAAAGTCCTTTGTGCCCCACAGGAACTTTGTTATTCACTTTAAGGTTGTCCTTAGCTTCACCAAGGAAACTCGTGCTGGATTCAACACAATCACCTCTGGAGGCTTCCCTTTGAGCCTTCCTCCCACGCTGCTCCCTATGCCATTGCGACCTGGACATATGATTCTTACCCTTGAAATTCTCAGATATATAGGAAGCTTTGTTAGAGGTCCTAACCTCCTTTGTGTATCCCATTAAGGGTCCTCTTTTGACCTCAAATTTTCTCCACTTCTATCCTCCCCTTCTGCCTGACTCATCAGGCTTGAACCACTTGTCACTGGGAACTTCCCCCACTTAGTTTAAATGTGGGTTTTTTGGACTTGAGAGACTGGGACATGCCCCCTTGTTGATATGGGTTAGCATGTCTTGGATCGAAACGGGCATGCCTTTGGGCAATTTTTTCCTTCTGCCCCCCATGCATCTTATTCGACTGTTGAAGACTTCGAGCAACCTTCTTGTCGAAAATGGAACTACATCTTGGACAGAGCATCACTTCTGACTTCACGTTTTTGCATCTCTGCAAGAAATCAATAATTGTCTCATCCTCCTTGGGATAAGCCTTCTTATAGTGGTCTCTCTGGACTGCAGAATGATCCACCTTCAACACCTGGTCGTTTGTTACTTCGACCATGTTAAAACTAACTTCATCCTTGAGTTCCATCTTGGAGAAGTTCAGTTCTAAGCCATTAGTGGCCTCATCCATCTTTATGAAACTCTCAGCAGTTTCTTTGGTAATGAGTGGGAGGATTGACTCTTCGACCTCTTCATGGGGGACGATGGTAACCCCCACTTTAAACCTTTCGAAATCTGATGATGTCTTAAAGAATCCTTCAACAATCTTGCATATTAGTTGTTCCCATTGATCACTAGTCAATTCCTTATTGGCCTTGAACACTATGGCCTCATTGTTGGGGGTTCTTAGTAACCTCAACTACCACAGGATCAACTATACCCTCAACTGAATCAGGACCTTTGTTGTCATTAGCAACTTGCTCAACGACGTCAACCCAATTCACTGTAGAAGGTTTAAAGTAATTTGCCTCAGCCATATGAAGAGGATCGATATCTATCTTCATCTGCATTTTTGGCTTGTCGCCGAACTTTAGTCTTTCTTCCTGGATTGCATTTTGCACCAAATCCCTGAAAAGAAAACATTGAGAAGTTTTTTGACCCAAATAATTATGGTATTTACAAAAACCTCTTTTCTTTCTTTGATCTAAAGGTGGTGTTTTAGCACCAGGAGGTACACATATTTGTCCATCCTTAACTAGTAAATAAAAAATTTCGTCACACTTGGTGACGTTGAAAGTATATGTTTTCTTTGGAAATCTGTCATTTTTTTCGACTTCGACAAGATTCTTTCCATTTGAGGGAACTAATAGTTTACAGGAGTAAGGAGGACCCTATTTAAGTTCAGCTAAGTCTATCTCGTTATCATCTAGAGGTAGAGTTTCGTCGTAGACGTTTTTGACCTCATCTTGATATTCGACGTAAGCTATCTTTTTATGCTTGTTTGCCCTAGCTTTCTCGTCCTTCAGACGTTCAAGCTGTCAAACTCTGCCTGTTAATTGGGCCATGTCTCTCAAGTAATGGGTATCCAGCTTCTTCCTGATTGAATAGTCAAGGCCACCAGTAGCCATTTCGACCAATTCACGCTCAGGTGCTTGAGTAAAACATCTTGCCTTAAGCAGTCGAAATCTGTTCAAGTAGTCGTCAATGGACTCATTGAACTTTCGTTTGATGCTGGCCAATTCTTTCAAGCTAATATTAGTCTGACCCATATAGAATTACTCGTGAAACAAACGCTCTAATTGAGTCCAATTACATATTGAACCGGGTGGCAGAGTAGTTGATCGTACCTGGAGATCAGGATCCGATGCGGCTGGCCTCGAGAGTGGACGGATATGGTCGTTGAGGAAAAAAGGGGTTGTACCTGCAAGGCACTCCGATGCTAAAGTAAGTAACCGAGCAAGAGTGGGCAAGTACAAGTATCAGGGTTAGAGAAATTGAATACCTGACCCTCTCAAATGAGAAGGTTTATATAAGGGACCAGCTGGGAGATTATTGGTTCGTTCTATGAGGCGCGGATCGAGGGATCCGTGTAGATAGGCAACGGTCAATACTAGCCGTTAGAGAGCCTCATCGTGATCGGATTATTTGTGGTCGGCTGAGGATCACTTTTCATGATTGCGCTCGGTGTCGAGCACGATTGTTGGATCAGCTTCCTTGGCCCAATTGGAGGAATTGGGCCGGACCAGAATAGGAGCCCCCCAAGTCATTGCTCGTGCTGTAGAGCAGTGACTTAAGGGTGATAGTATGCTCGGCGAAGTGTAATGTTAAGGTCAGGGACCTATGTTGTCGATCTTCTGGAGACGGGGAGATGATACGTTGCTCGACGGAAGAATGTGAAGCGAAAGGCTGGAATATCTGGAGATTCGCGCCTATTAATGATTTGATGACTAGTCTAGGGGCTAGCGTGTAGGGGTCACGCGTGTGTGCACGTGTTTCCCTTCCTATAAATAGGATTCTCAGGGCCCATTTTGACCTTTTCGTTTCATCTTCTTCCTCAAGACTCTGCTCGCTCAACTGTCACTATCTCAGTCGTCGACCACCGCAGTTTCTTACCGACCACCACTTTCAGAAGCCTATTTTCTTCAAGAATGTCTTCGCAAGCGCAAGGTACGGTTATTTTTCTTCTCTTTAGGTGTTTATAGTTTATATTTTGTAGAAATGCATGCGGTTTAGGACGATTCTACCGGTAGGTTTTAGATTTGGAATTAGTAAACCTCAAAACTTCTGCCACCGTAGCCGGTCGGTTGCGAACCCTAACTTTAGGGTCGACGGAGATATTGGTCGACTTAGACTTGGGTTTGATGGATATTAGGTTAGATCCTTGTCATATACAATATTGGGCGTCAGCCGTTGCTCCGAGCGATGGTCAGCCAGGGCTACAGCTCGGGACATAGTTTCTGAGCTGATGCGCGCCCTTTCACATGTCGAGCGGTGGAAGGGTGGATTTGATGTTCTTAATCGAATTCACTGACGCCTTTCCTCTGCTTTTCAGGTGAAAACTCGCTCGTGAATCCGCTGGATGTGCTTTCTGAGGAGACGTCCTCGGGAAATTCAGGGTCGTCTACGTCCATACCTTCAGACTCCGGGAGCTCCTCGGAAAGTTCAGATACAAGTACTACATGGCCGTCGACGAATTCGCCTCAGTGTCCTGACCAGACGAGGGTCTCGCCCGAAGAATGGGTGATGGAAGATTTGCTGGACAAGGTGTCCTCATTCTCGAGACCTCGATCGGAGCCGCTGCCAGTTGTTGGGGATCCAGCTGATTGGGTTGTGACCTGCCCGGGAGACGACGACCGTATCTTCTCAGATTTTCGTGGTCGGGCGTTCTCCATGTACGAATATGCAACTTCAGTCCTGGGGGTGACGTTGCCTTTCAGCGACTTTGTGAACGCCGTGCTCGGGCATCTCTGTGTAGCTCCTTCCCAGTTGCACCCCAATTCGTATGCATTTCTGAGGGCGTTCGAGATGACGTGCGCCTATCTGGGCGTTGGTGCTACTCTTCCCCTCTTTTTCTGCCTCTTCTCCCTACAGCGCCAAGTCGGGCGAGGAATTAGCCGAAAGGGGTTCATGTCTTTCAAGCAGCGGACCAAAATCTTTAAGGCCCATTCAGAATCTATCCGGGCTTTCAAGACTGACTACTTCCTGATAAAGCCTGCGAGCGCGGCGGCCGTGAGAGCTATGAGCTTTCTTGGAATATATACTGACGAGAATGACGAGCCTAAGCTCGACGACCAAGGTCAGGTGATTCCGAGGAGACTGTGGTTGTGCCCCTTTTCTTGGAGTCATGCTCACTATGAAAAACCTATGGGGGAGTTCGTTCAAGTGGGGGACGCATTGAGTGATGACGACGCGACCAGTTTCGAGGCCTTCCGAAAATTAATAGCCTCCTTTACTCCGACCCCTCTATTGGACGGAGATGGGAAGGTTATGGTCGATCAAGATGGGGGGGAAGCTTTGGAGCGTCCCTTGATTAGCGTTACTGAGTTGCTAGCCTGTCGTAACGGGCAGGAAGTGTCCGACTTCTTTGGTATCCGTTTACCTGCGCTCGTTAAATTCTTGGTTTAATTCTGTTGCTTGTGACTAACTTGATCTTATTCTTTTTTTTTCCAGGTTCCTTGACGAATCCTTTGGATAAAATCCACGAGCGTTTGGTTCAGCAGCAAAGGAAACGATCAAGGGTCGTGCAGACCAAGCTGACCGAAGCGAGTGGTTCGGGGTCGGGCCCTTTGGTCCAGGGTTCGCCGGGCGCATCTACTGGCTCTTTAATGAAGAAACACAAATCAACAACCACTGTGGATTTAACGGCCAACGCTCCTCCAAAGCCAAAGCACGGGATACCCCCATGTTTTTGTGTTCGCAATTTCTTTGAAGGGACCAGCATGGAGGTGGATCGTGCGGACTCTCTGTTTTTGGAGGGGATGGACCGTCCTGTTCGGCGGCTTTCTCTGGCTCAGGACGCGAGCGCAGTCATGCGGGTCCTGACAATGGCCTGGCTGACGGCCGAAGGGGCTCCTGTTCTGGAGCGGGAGAACAACAAGCTTAAGGAGCAGCTGGCTGCTTCTGAGGCTAAGCTGACGGCGGCCACTGAGGAGGTTAAAGCTGCTACCAAAGAGTCGACCGAACGAGCTGCGGTCATCGCCAAACTGGAGGTCGACAAGAAGAGGGTGCTTGAGCAAAACAAAAAACTGAAGGATGCCTTTTGCCCCAAGGAGGACGAGGATGAGGATACCAAGCATCTGGTGACGAGGGCTCAGTTTCTTGCCCGGATCGACCAAGACATGGAAGATCTAAACGCATCAACTGAGCTTAGCTTTCAGAATGCGGTGGACCAGATGAAAGCTCTCCACCCTGACATAGCCTTGGACGTTGGTCGCATGAACTATCTTTACAAGGTGGTGGATGGCCGAATCGTAGTCCCCTCAGATTTGGTGGTGGCAGACTCTCAGCCGGGGTCGACTGCTCAGCCCGACCAACCTGAAGAGCAGCTGGGCCAGGAGGAAGCTCGTGAAGATGAAGGCCGCCCGGGGGGCGAGGATAATTAATTTATGGCCTGCGTGCCTTTGTAACTTATAATGCATTTTCTGTTTTGGGGGGCGTGGCCCCCTTTATTTGTAACTCCGAACAAGTCGGCCCTTCGGTGTCGCATTTCTTTCTTTTAATGTCATGTATTTCACCTTGGCGGTCGGTTGTATATTTTGTTTGCTCGTAATAATGCGTCCGTCGGAGGACATAGTTTACTTGTTATTTTTACTAAGTGTTTGGTGTGCGTCTTTGCATTAATTAGAAGTAATTGAATGGATACGGGGAAGTGTGGATGATCTGTTGGTTAGGGGGACCAATCAGTATTTGAGAGTCTTACTCCCGATCGGTGCCCGAGCCAAGATAATGGCCCGGGCTCCGTGGCGTGAACGTCCCATCGCGAGCTGGGGTTCTACCTGGTCGTGGTACTTAGGCGACGTCGGACTCGTTTGAGTATCCGTTCGTGCGGCAAGCTTCTTTTTTGCTCGAAAAGAGATCTTGCTTAACTTTGTTATATTTGGGCTGCGTGCTCGTACCTAGGCACGCAGTTTTCTGTCGGTCTCCCTTTCTCCTCGCTTGGGAGTTGAGTAAGGTGACTGATTTAGCTGTAGTATTGTTTGAGTTTCTCGGCGTTCCAAGGCCGAGCGAGCTCTTCCCCGTGTAGATTTTCTAAATAATAAGCACCGTTCTCGGTTTTTGCTCGAACACGATACGGGCCTTCCCAGTTGGGCGTTAATTTTCCCTCGCGGGGATCTCTGTGGTTTCTTCTAAGGACAAGGCTGCCTACCTCGAACGTTCGCCTTATGACCTTAGAGTCATACCGAGCGGCTATCTTTTGTTTGAGAAGAGTTTCTCGAAGAGCGGCCTCCGATCGAACTTCTTCGACCATGTCGAGCTCATCTCTTATAGCTTCAGCATTGGTATCTTGTTCCATGGGGAATTCCGTGCGCCTCGATCGGACGTGCATTTCTATCGGGATAACCGCTTCGGTCCCATATGCTAATCGAAATGGGGATTCTCCGGTCGTTGAGTGGGGTGTGGTCCTATATGCCCACAGTATGCTATGTAGCTCCTCGACCCAGTGTTTCTTATGCTCGTCTAATCTTCGTTTCAAACCTCTTAGGATTACCCTGTTCGCGGCCTCTGCTTGCCCGTTATTTTGAGGATGCTCGACTGAAGCGAAATGTTGTTTCGTCCCCATTGATGAACGAATTCTTTGAAGTGTTTATCTGTGAATTGAGTCCCGTTGTCGGTCACGATGGCGAGGGGCACCCCGAATCGGGCGAGGATGTTTCTTTTGAAGAACCGAAGTATGTTGAGCGCAGTGATTTTGGCCAGGGCCTCAGCTTCTATCCATTTGGTGAAATAGTCGACACCTACAATTAAGTATTTATTCTGACCAGACCCAACGACGAATGGTCCTAAAATATCCATTCCCCACCACGCGAACGACCATGGAGACGATAACGATTTTAGCTCGGATGGAGGCGCTGCGTGCACGTCTCCATGTCGTTGGCATTTGTCGCACCTCTTCACATGTTCCTTTGCATCGTGCTGGAGGGTGGGCCAGTAGTATCCTGCCCTTAGGATTTTTCGAGCCAATTAACGTCCACCAGGATGCTGAGCATTGATTCCTTCGTGGACTTCCCTTAGTACGTGTGGAATGTTTTCCTCCTCTACACACCTGAGGAGGGGTGTAGAGAATCCTCGACGATACATACGTCCACCTACTAAAGAATATGAGCATGCCCTTCGTCGTATAGTACTGGCTTCTTTTGGGTCGGTTGGTAACTCTCCTTTGGTTAGATAGTTGAACACTGGGGTCATCCAGCATCCCATGTCGCCCACGACGTTAATGTGTACTTGGGTCGATGAATGTCCGATACTTGGTCGGGAAAGCAATTTCTGTATGACGGACTTGTTGTTTCCTTTCTTTTTAGTGCTCGCCAATTTGGACAGGATATCTGCGTTGGCATTGTTTTCCCGCGGAACGTGTTTGACTTCCACACTCTTGAACCGTTTTATTTCGCCTTTTACGAGGGCCAAATATTCGGCCATGTTATCATTTTTGGCCTGGAAATTCCCTCGGACTTGGCTTGCAACCAACTGAGAATCCGTGCAGATCGTGATCTCTTCTGCTTCCAGATCGGTTGCGAGCCGTATGCCCGCTAAGAAAGCTTCATACTCTGTTTGGTTGTTAGAAGTGGGGAAAGATAAAGTCAGGGACACTTCGATGATGTTCCCCTCTTCGTTTTCCAAAATGATGTCGGCTCCGCTGCCCGTCGGGCCAGATGCACCGTCCACGAAAATAACCCACCTGGACGAAACTTTCGGGTCTTGCTCGGTGAATGTAACTTCAGCCACGAAGTCGGTCAGCGCTTGAGCTTTGAGAGCCTGTCTTCCTTCAAACTTGATATCGAACTCAGATAGTTCTAGTGACTATTTTAACATTCGGCCGGCCATGTCCGGTCGACCGAGCAACTATCTTATAGGTTGGTCGGTCCTTACGATGATGGTGTGAGCCAGAAAGTAATGGCGTAGCCTTCTAGCTGCGAGAAGGAGGGCCAAAGCAACCTTTTCTATCTGAAGGTATCGAATTTCTGGGCCGTGAAGTGCTTTGCTTGTGAAATATACAGGTTTTTTTCCTTCGGGTAGGTCGCGCACGAGTGCCGCGCTCACTGCTTCGTTTGCGACCGCAAGGTAGAGATATAGTGTTTCCCCCTCTTCTGGTCTGGATAAGACTGGATGTTCACTTAGTGCCTTTTTCAGGTGGGATAGTGCTAGCTCGCACTCCACTGTCCACTCGAAAGATGCCTCTTTACGGAGGAGTTTGTAAAAAGGGAGAGCGTGTTGAGCTGATTTTGCCACGAATCGAGCGAGGGAGGTAATGACCCCGTTTAGTGATTGTATGGATTTTTTGGAAGTGGGAGTTGGGAACTCCGCGAACGCCCGACACCTGTCGGGGTTGGCCTCGATGCCTCGTTCAGTCAAATAGAATCCGAGGAATTTTCCCGCTCGGACACCAAAGGTGCATTTTTCAGGGTTGAAGCGCATTTTGCACTTTCGTGCCTGGTCGAACACTTTTCATAAATGGGACGAGTGGTCCGTTTCTTGTTGAGATTTGACGATCATGTCGTCCATGTATACTTCGAGCATGTCTCCGATTTCGGCTCGGAAAACCTTATTCATCATGCGCTGATATGTTGCGCCCGCGTTTTTTAGACCGAAGGGCATAACGTTGTAAAAGTAATTGCCCGATTCGGTCATGAAGGCCGTGTATTTTTTGTCAGACACGGCCATGGGTATTTGATTGTACCCCGAATATGCGTCCATGAAGGATAACAACTTGTAACCGGACGAATTGTCGACCAACTTATCGATGTCAGGTAAAGGGTATGCATCTTTCGGGCATGCCCGATTGAGATTGGTATAATCAACGCACATCCTCCATTTTCCACTAGATTTTTTCACAAGTACAACGTTTGAGAGCCAGGTCGTATACCTGGCCTCGGTTACAAATTTAGCCTTTAGGAGGTCTTTAACAGCAGATTCAGCAGCTTCGGTCTTCTCGGTCTACTGCTTCCTCCTGCGTTGAGCGACCGCTTTATGTGTTGGGTCGATAGAGAGGTGGTGGCAAGCTGTTTCGGGGTCGAGCCCTGGCATTTCCGCGGCGCTCCAGGCAAATAAATCTGCGTTCCCTTTGAGGCAAGCTCCCAACTGTCGCTTCACCAATTCGGGCATATGTGCTCCGATTTTAACACACCGGGCTGGGTCCTCCCCCAAATGAATCAGTTCGAAGTCTCCATCCGGTATTGGTCGGGATAACGACTCAGTTGGCCTCTGGACGCTCTCGTTACTATCTGAAAATCTGCAGTCTAGGTCGATCGAATCTACCTGAGGGAAAGCCCTGGGAATATCTGGCGAATTCGATGTCAGGGGACTTGGTTGGTATAATATCGAGCTGAGACCTTTTGATGCTGCCTCGAAACATCTGCGGGCAGCGTCGACGTCTCCATGCAATGTGGCGACTTTACCTGAAGTAGTGTAGTATTTCATCTTCAGGTGGACAGTGGACGACACAGCGATTAATTCGGCCAAAGTTGGTCGTCCTAGTATGCATTGGTACAGCGACGGACAGTCCACGACTAGGAACTGGACCCTAACTGTCCTGGCTGTCTCGCCTTCCCCGAAGGTAACAAATAGTCGACATAACCCCATGGTCGGGATACTGCTCCGTTGAAACCTTGCAGGTCTGATCCGACGTATGGAGTTAGATGTGTTTCGTTTAGCTAAAGTGTTGAAAACAGCTGGGAGTACATGATGTCGCATGAACTACCTTGGTCTACTAGGATCCTCCTCACGTAGAAGTTTGCCATGCGCGCTCGGATGAGTAGAGGGATGCTAGCGTTGGGTGCCCCTCCTAGGAGTTCCTCCCGATAGAATGCAAGGGGTACGGAGCCCTCTCTTGGTGGGTCAAGGGTGGCGTTTTGCGCGGGTCCCTTGGCAATTAACTGGTCGAATTTTCTTTTCACGGAACCGACCGTGATTTTGTTGAAGCTTCCTCCTGATATGACCATTGCCGAAGGAAAAGCTTCCCATGGACTATGGGAGGAGAGGTACCCCGGACTCTCGGGTAAAAAGAAATCTTTCGGGCGATAAATGCTCAGGGCGACCTGCATGTTAGCATCTGCAGGGATGGGTACGGCTTCCTCGACTTTCTGGGTCTCTTGTGTATCCTGTCGAGGGTTGTCTCTGGACTTGGTGAATTGCTTCAGGTGCCCGTCTTTGATGAGGGTTTCGATCGCGTCCTTGAGGTGGATGCAATCCTCTGTGTTGTGCCCGTGACTCTTGTGGAATCTGCAGTATTTCGTTTTATCCGTGTCGGGCTTGCTAGGTTGTTGCCTCGGAAAACGTACTCCTGCCTGTTTGAATTCCGAATTGGCGCACTCAGACAAAATTTTCTCCCTGGAGGTTAGGAGAGGTGTGTATTCGTGGAACCGACCGATAGGTTCCCGGTGTTCCCGCGGTTCACGGGAGCGATCATCCTTTCTTTTTCCTCCTCCTCGACGAGATGTCGAGGGTTCATCGACCCGGTGTGGTTTGGCATCTTCGCGACGTCGGGCGTCCCTTACTGAACTGGCCGCTTGCTTTTCTTCATATTGGATGTAGGCTTGGGCTTTTAGTAGGAACGCGTCGAGGGTGGCCGGGGTTTCAATGCCGACCGCCCGATGGAAATCGGTCGAGGGGCGTAACCCTCGTTCCAGCAAGTATTTTTTCATGTCGTCGGTCGTGGACACTTGGACCGCCTCTTTATTGAACCTTTCGATGTAAGTCTGTAAAGGCTCGTCCCTCCCCTGGATTATTGCTTCGAGCGAAGCCTCTGTCTTAGGGTGTCATCTTGATGCGGTAAAGTGCCTGGAGAACGTGCGTCCAAGTTGTTTCCATGATGTGATGGATTCAGCCTCAAGGCTTTTGTACCGTGTCATTGCCCCTTTCCTCAGCGTCGTGGGAAAGAGTCGACATTTAATTGCCCCTCGTACACCCCGATAGTCGAGCAATGCATCGATGTTCTCGATGTGCTCGTCTGGATCGGTGGTCCCGTCGTACGAGCCTAACGGAGGGGGTTTCTCCAAGCCTCTCGGGAGTTTGGCCGCCATAATTTCAGAAGATAGGGGACCCCGAGCGTCCTCGTCGTCACTGGAAATGAGCGATGAAGATCTGTGATCATACTTCTTTGTTCTTCGAGGAGAAGCGAATCTTGATCTGCTCCTTCTTGATTTTCTTTTAGGAGAGGGTCGTGGGGAAGACTGACGAAAGCATTTGTTGCCTGTTGATTCGTCGGTGTGTCCTCTCCTCTTCTTCCTTGCAGGAGACGGAGTATGCTCCCTTTGGGGTCTCTTGGGAGAATGAGGTCGACGAGAATTATCTTCAAGTCGGGCGATCTTTTCGCCATGAGTGAGGAGCAACAAGTTTTTTTGATTTAGGATTTCGGCCAATGCAGCGAAATCTGACCCTGAAGGAGTCGAAGGAAAAAGAGTTTCTGGGCGACTTTTCAAGGGTTGGTCGCGATCGGGTGAAGGTGATGTCGCCTTCCCTTCCAGACGGTCTTGTACCGTTTCGTCATGTAGAGGAGGTTGGATGTTGCTCTCACGTTGTGTGAGAATCATACCATCACTCGATAGATTTTCCTGGTTGTCCTGAGCAACCATGGATCTTGTTAAAACTTTGGTTCTTTGAGGATCTTGAAAGAAGAACGGGGAAATCACTTTCCCACAGACGGCGCCACCTGATCGTACCTGGAGATCAGGATCCGATGCGGCTGGCCTCGAGAGTGGACGGATATGGTCGTTGAGGAAAAAAGGGGTTGTACCTGCAAGACACTCCGATGCTAAAGTAAGTAACCGAGCAAGAGTGGGCAAGTACAAGTATCAGGGTTAGAGAAATTGAATACCTGACCCTCTCAAATGAGAAGGTTTATATAAGGGACCAGCTGGGAGATTATTGGTTCGTTCTATGAGGCGCGGATCGAGGGATCCGTGTAGATAGGCAACGGTCAATACTAGCCGTTAGAGAGCCTCATCGTGATCGGATTATTTGTGGTCGGCTGAGGATCACTTTTCATGATTGCGCTCGGTGTCGAGCATGATTGTTGGATAAGCTTCCTTGGCCCAATTGGAGGAATTAGGCCGGACCAGAACAGTAGTGAACCAAGTGAAAGCATTCTTGGTAAGGGAGCTAGGGAAATATTTAACTCTTAGACTTTCATCATTAGCAATCTCCCCAGCATCTATCATGTACCGTGCCACATGTTCGACCATAAATTTTGTTGTATCTCCTGAGAACTTGGTAATTTGGGAACCTTCGTCCTAGGGGGCAATTCTGATTGGAGTATATAGTCCACTATTGGCGAAGTAAAATTTGGCCTAGCAAAACCAGCGTTTATTCCACTTTGCGCCATTATTCATTCGACAAGAGTTGCCAAGTTATTCTCTGCTTCCAAATTATTCTGTCGAACTTATTCGACTACATGGTCTGCATCTTGATGTCTATTTACCATTCTCACTCTTGGCTTCTCTTCTATTGGTATCTGTCTTTGACCTCTAATGGGTCCGACGTCTACCGGTTCGACTATAGGTGGATTCTCTTGGTTCAATGGCTGCATATTTTCTCTTACTTCTGGTAAGTAACGAGGTTGTTGAATTGGTTCTTGGACTCCCATGAATTCTGATATGCGCGCCATTTGAGACAGAATTTGTTGATTCGTCTGAGTCGTATTCTGAATCAAAGGCTGAAAAATCTCTACCATAGTTTGGGATAGAGTATGAACCATTTTCATGTTGCTTTCATCCATCTGTTGCCTTAAATAGGCCACACATTCATTTGTCAAAGCATGACTCTGAGTCGAATTCCCCAAGCCTCCAGTCTGGTTATTCCTTCTCATATTTATTGCAAAACCAGATTCATGCAAAGGTGAAGGGACCACGTTGTCTGAATAAACTAGAGGGGAATTTCCCAATCCTTCCATGGTTGTTGACGCACCAAAGATCCTGGGAAAAGCCTGAGAAAGTGATGTGGGTATATAGGGTCTAAATGCAGACGAACTTGGTGGTGGAGTTTGAGCATTTGGCCCAATATACTCCAATACTGGCTGAGTATAATATCTATTAACTATTTCTCCTGGTCCTGTCGAATGGGCTGGTTCTGACGTCACATTTGGTGTAGTCGAAGCTCCTTTCGAAGGATTGGAGGTTGGGATGGCCTCGTTCCTTGGTCTATCTTGTATGTTTGTACTATGAACGTTTGAACTACCCACTTGAGGATTCGAACCACTTGTTGCGGGTATTGAATCACTTGGGTTTCCTTGGCTAGACGCCATCCTTCTTGTGTTTCTTCTTTTATGGATATAATGGTCTGTACTGGCTACCTTGCCATTTCTCAAATGCATACAACAAAAGTAACCATTTTTTCTACCAGACCGTCCACATAAAGGCAGTTACGAAACACAGAAGTTACAAAGAGGACTTTACGAAAAAGGAGAAGTTATTAACACTTCTAAAATAAAAATTATTTATCTTAGCACTGTCCCACTGGGCGTACCAATTTGTTTACCTCCAAAATTGGTAAACAACCGCTGGTCCTCTGAAGGTACCAAAAATACCCTCAGTTACTCGCAGGATCGACCAGATTGATCCTAAGACATGTGCTAAGAAAAAGGTTGATTTGGTATATCACGTTTTTGGGAAAAAAAGGTCTTGAATCTTTCAACGAGATTCAGAAATTGATTTAAAAGGAAAATAAAGTAAAAGACAAAGGCTTTCAAAATAAATTAAGGTAAAAGACAAGGCTTGAAGTTTTAACGGAAAGTAAAGACAATGCTTAAAAGTAAATGAAATTTAAAGGCAATGCGAGGAATGTTAAATTGCTGGAAAGATAAAAGGGCTGAATTTGTAAAGGAAATGCAGTAAATTGTTGAAAAGACAAATGACTTTGAAATATAAATTTATTTAAAATAAAGGCTTTGTAAAAGATAAATGGCTTCAAAAGAAAATGACTTGAAGATAAATTTGACATTGAAGATAAATTGGTGGTGTTTCAATCACGTACATTCTCACTGCACTCGTTTCTCTACACGCGGATACTTTGAGTATACGGAGTTACTAGTACATATGATTTCCACACACTTATTCTAACACTAAACTAAGCTATTTATATAAATTACAAAGTAACCGCTCTCGACGGTTTCTCTTACAACTATCCTAAGATGATGACACTTGTCCCACTATATGTTGAAGGAGCTTCATCTTGCGCCACTTGTCCCTATCTTTGAATTGAAAATTACATGCTTTTCCTCCAAAATTGAACGTGCAAGAACCTTGGTAACTGCCATCTTCGTTGAACATGCACTTGGTCGAATCCCTCCAACACTTAGAAAATATTCTAAACTTAGAATTTCACTAAGTATGAAACTTATAGGCAGGTTCCTTCGAATTTCATCCTTTAGTTAGTTAGGTCGAAACCTTAATTTTAGCTTATCACAAGATAACTCTTTTATCAAGCCAAAATAACCTCATTAATTGCTAGCGTCAAAATTTAGGAATAACACATATTATCATTTTCCATAATTTAAGGTTATTGGAGAGGTTGTGGAATAAAGCATTTTCGTATTGTGTATTATCTTTGTTAACGATAACATTGTATTCCGATCTTTAAAGGCTTCTGATGGTAGGTGATTGAATCATGAGTAGAGACGATGATAGTCGGGTCTTCAAAATCTCAAGTCTTTAGAACTTGTTCACTCAGAACCTTGTCTTCAGAACTTCAACACTTGTATTTGAAACCATTGGTCTTCGGAACTTCAAATCTTCAGAGTCTTCAGAGCGTTTTTCACTCATAACCTTGTCTTTAGAGTCTTCAATACTTGGTCTTCAGAACCTTAATCTTCAGAACCCTTAAATCTTCAGAGTCTTTCTGCACTTGGTCTTCAGAACCTTCAGTCTTCAGAACTTCAAGTCATCAGAATCTTCAGCACTTAGTTCTTAAGAAGATTATAACTTCAGAAGCTTTGCTCAGTTTATAATTAGAATCACTCTCAGAACATAATCCACAAGAGCATTGTAACAACAATATAAGGCATCCTTGGATATTTTTGATTGTGATCAGATACAGAAGCATATTTTCTTCTTCAGCACGCTTGTGACTTGTGTTACACATAGTAACTTGCATATAATCTTTAGCGTACATTCTGAGTATGTTTTTTAGATCTTTTTGTTTCATAACATGATCTGCATAGTAACAAACATAAGAACATAAAATTATTCTTTCATAAATACTTCATTGTTATAATCATAACATAGAAATGAAATGCAGAGGCAACTTTTGTTCTTACAAACACAACACTAAACCCAACAATGTTAATAATATTATTATCTAATATCTAGTCTAGTGTTTTTGTATTATTAAAATTTGTTCTCAAAGGCCAATTTTGTCTGCTAGTCTTATTATTTTATCCTACTGTTGGCAGCACAAGCATAAATGACAATGCCTTATTAATGAATGATTTTTGTCGCTCCCACCAAATGAGGCTAGGTCAAATGGGGTACAGACGCGAACGGTCGGCGAAAGGGGAGAGAACACACAAGGGTGAACTCAAGAGAAAAGAGTCGTCAGCTAGGCATTTTTATCCCGGAGGAAAGGTAATGCTGCATAGACCTAGAAAGATATGGATAAGGCAGTTGCGAACCAGAGAGACTGAGAAAGGGGGATGGTTACAACCTGGGAAGGTATTAGCACCCAGATTGTCCGCCGTACTCGACGGGATCCACGCTTAAAAGATTTGTTTTTCAAAGGGGTAGTGTCAGTGAAATTTGTGTATCAAAGCTGGAAAGAATGCAAGTGTTAGTGCAAAAGGAAATGTGAAGTGTATAAGAGAAGTGTCAGTGTAAGAACAGAAGTGAAATGCTCCAGACAATGAGGCTTAAAGAATAATGCTGGAAAGAGGGGGAATATACAGAGACTTTTGTTCGATAACTGTTAAGTTATGCCTACGTATCCTCTCGTGCAATGAGGAAGTCAGAACACCGTAGTTCGACTCAAAGAGGCTGAAAGGTAAATTGACTTGTGAACTGCTTACTTGTCTATGCTCAAGTGTATGACCTGTCTGGCTCAGGTGCAAACTGTCTTGCATTAGACGGAAGAAGCGAGTTCTCGTTTGTGAGTGAATGAGATGAGAAAAGAATCCTGGAGGAGACGATTATTGTTTGTTTTTGTGTTTTCAGTCTTTTATTGCTTTTTGAAGTTTGTCATAGGAAAATGAGCTTAAGCCTAAACCAAGGGTTAGTAAACTCATCACATCCTCCCTCTGATTAGGGGTAATGAGAATACCTTAAGTGTGAAGTAAGCACCTCACACTTACACACCATGATGTAGGATTAAGATCATTAACCTACTTGCATTTATTTAGATGTTTTTGGAGTTTTTGTTTAGTGTTAAGTAATGAGTTTAAGCCATAATCAAGGATTTAATGGACCCATTACACCATCCTAATAGAAGGATGATAGGTGAGAACATTTAAGCTGAGGAAGGCTCCTCAACTTAATCCATGATTAGGGATTAACCTCATGACAAAACAAAGCCTTTATTAAATGGATTTTAGTTAATGGTAAGATTAAGAAGTGAATTTTATGATTTGTAAGACAACTTGAGGGGGACTTGTCCATTAACACTAGGGTTAGTCCTTCTTAACCAATTAAGGAAGAATTAGAACCCTAATGCAAGGCCCAAGTTACAAGCTTGATGTCTTAGTGATTATTAGATGGATTGATTAAAGGATTTAAACACATTAAGGGTTCAACACTTAGGATTAAAGTTATACACTCCATCCTAATAGAAGGATGCAGGCATAAGCTTAATCACAAAGCCTTAAAACCTTTAGGGTTTAGTCCTTGATTATGAGATGAGAAGAAGACTCAAAGATGACATAAAGGTAAAAGCTAAATGGGGGGCTAATAAAACCCTAATTGTTATCATGCTTGGTTGTTCCTAAGGTTAATGAGGTTTGCAAGAAGATCTTCAGAGAAACCACCAGGAAGGAAGCAGATGAAAGGAGCAAGAAGCAGAGAGAAGCAAGACAACTTGCTTCACTTAAGAAGACAAGTTGCTTGAAGAAAGAAAGTAGGAAAGAGCATGAATGAGCAAGCTCACACAAAGACAAGATAAAATGCATCAATGATGCAAGAGAGATGAAGAGAGATTATGAGAAGTGAAGGCAAATTCACTTCCCAAAACAACTTACCACCTGAAAAGTTAGCAAAAGAAATGAAATGCAATGCAAATGAGGTGAAATGTCATGATGCAAACCAAAGTCAGAAGCATAAACATGATGTTGATGATGCTAAGAGAAGATGCAAACACAAGGCAAGACATGAGAATGATCATACAAGGATATGGATGCAGATGAAGCATGCTTGAACCATGGAAGTTCAAGAAAGTTTATGAAATGCAATGAACATATAATATGGCAAATGAAAGATGCAATGATCAAACATGATTCTAATGTGTCCTAAGATGTATTATGAATCATGTGGATGCACAAAATGTCATGGCAAGTCATTGAATGCAAGCAAATGAGAGATGGATGCAAAGGAAAGCACAAAATTAGGGTTTATGATCAACACACAAAGTAAAATTCAAAACCAGAAGAAAATGACATGATAAAAAATTGAAAATGGGATCAAAGGAACCCTAACCCTACACAAGTTCACTGCCCAAAGGGGGGGACCTAACTCTTAACCTAGTGCAAGTTATGAATTTTCTAAGGCAATTAGGGTTTTAAGGTACCTCATCATGAAAAATGCAAAACAAATTGAAAATGGAAGATCAATTCAAACCAAATTTATCCTATAAACTACATGCCATGAAGGATGCAATGCAAGAAGAACCATCATCAAACTCTCAATGGTTAGGCAGAATGGATTTTTCCAAGTTTGAACAAAAATATTTCCAAAAATGAATTTAATTCCAATGAAAATTGTCAAAATGCACTAAGGACCAAAAAGAAATTTGTTTTGAGGGTTTGATAATGTTTCTAAATGTTTTGAAATGCAATGTGAATTTTTTTGTGATTTTTAAATACCTAAATGTATTTTTAATTAATTAATTTTCATTAACTAATTAAAAATAAACATTTAAATGATTTAAAAATGATTTTTAATGCAAAAAATAAAAATAAAAATATTTTTGGGTTCTGAAAATTAATGAAATGCTTGACAAAAAATTTCAGAATTTTTAAATGTGTTTTGCTATTTTAAATAATTCGTAAAAGATAAAACAAATTAAATGAAATAAAAATTGAATTTATGAGAAGTATGCAGATCCAGAGGCTGAGGTTCAAACAAAATTGGAGGGAATTGACCCGCGCCATATCCAATGGCTGAGATTCAAACTGGCTGGATTTATTTAAACTCAATTAATTAATCTAATTAATTAGGATTAGGGTTTTAATGAAAGATCTGGGCCCTTCAAACGCGCGGGAGTCAAACCTGGTCAACTAAATCCATGGTCCAAATTCAAACTGAACCCTAAACGTAATTAATGGGTTAATGACTTTCAGGTGGCCGGAAATGACCTCCGGTCATCTTCTTCGGCCACAACCCTCCCTGAAAATTGCTAACTTCTTCCCTAGGCTTCTAAAATCCAATCTCTCTGCCCAGAAATGATCCCCATACATCATACATCAAGAATCAACAAACAAACAACATTTAAAACACATCAAAAGTGAGAATCGAACCAAAACAGTTCTAGGTCAAAAAATTTCAGAACACGAATACATACTCATTTCTCAACTATTTTCAAAACAAAACACATCAACATGATCAGTGAAGCATAAAGAATCATTTAGTAACTTAAAAACATGTTTCTGGAAAAAATGTTCTTGAGCTCACCTGAACTGGAGCTTTGATCTTTGGAACTTTCTGGCTGCCTCTTTGATCCAAAACGCCTCTAATTAACCTCCTGAGAAGCTTGCAATGCTTGGTTGGAGTTTAGTGTGGCTGGTTTAAGAGTTTGATGAAGTTCTGTTCAGGAGGGGTGAGAAATCGTATTTCTTCTTGGGGTGGTTTCAGGGACAAATGAGGATTGGGAAATGATCAGAGAAACATGGTGAATGGTTTTGTGAAGTTTGTTTTGATGTTTGATGCCTGTGTGCTGAGTTTCGAAACAAAATGCATAAGAGGTGAGTTTTGGGAACTATGGCTTATGAGAGAGATCAGGATGTGTTGTGCTATGTGTTGAGTCTCATTTTGTCCATGTATCAAGCTTGGATAGGTCAGAGAGTTGTTGCTGGCCTAGCTTGATTGGTATGGGCCATTTTGCATAAAGTCAACTTTTGTGTAAGAAGAGGTATGGGCTATTTCAGTCAAGGTACAAGGGCATGTCTGCTGCAGCTTGAATCAAGGTTGTCCATGGAAATGTGTTTGAGGCAATGCAGCAAGTGGATTAGGGTTTATGTGATGTTTTACAAATTTCACAAAGTTTTGCCCTTTTGTGATTACTTGAAGCATAAGTCATGAAAATGGGAGGTTCTTTGGTGCATTATGATTTTTAGGTCATGGTTCATGTTTGTGTAATGCATAGAAGTCAATTAGAGGTCACATAAAGGCTTGGCATGAGGTTTTGCAACTTTGCCTCTTTGGTACAAAACTTGAAATTATGTGATTTTGTCCAACTTTGACAAGCCATAACTTTTGATCCAAAATGAATTAGAATGAGTTCTTGTACTTTTTGAAAATGGGAAGATCCATTCTATAACTTTCATGACCAAAGTTTTCTCATCTGAAGCATTTTTGAATCAAAAAGAGGAGGTTGAAAAACTTTCCCAAAATGGCAAGTTTCCATTACAAGTCACTTTCCCAAAAAGGCAACTTTGCAAATGACTTGAAATTTTCCAATTTTATGAACTTCTAACACCTTCTATGATCAAATAAAGATCATACACATTCAAAATGATGGAGAATACCCTTTGGTTGGGTCATTGGGGGCCTCAGATGCCCTGATTTTGCACTGACTTGCTTAAGAAGTCAACTCTTGATTAGATGCCTTCCCCATGGAATTTCTTCATGAAAATTGATATGCATGATCCTTATAACATATAGAGACCAATAGAAACAAGAATGACCAAAAAATTTGGAGTTATGGCCTCTGAAACCAAAACCCTAATTTTAGGTCATCTGTGCAGTTAAACCTGGCTCTGCTTCCATGCCTTTCCCAGTTCTTGTGATTCCTTGACTTCCTTGACTTTGTGAGGATATAATATGATGCTTGAAAATACATGGACCCCTTTGAAGTGATTGAAGACCTTTGGAGTAGCTCAAATGGCTCAGGGATAGCTCAGATCACAAACCCTAGATGCAGATGACTTTGAATCAATGCAGTGAATCAAAAATGTGGTATGAGATGCTATGATTGAACTTATGCACATGAAAAGATCACAAGCCATGGTGAAATGAGTGAGGTAAAATTTGGGGTGTTTCCAGCTGCCCCTATTCAAGCATGAGTTAGCTGTGCAGGATGTAAGCAACGGCTTATCAGGCAAACAAGATAACTTGTGGTTGAATACCAAAGACAGTCCAAAATTTGCACTCACAGAATGAAGAAGAAAAGGGATATAGATTGTAAAAGAAAATAAAGTATAATTATAAAGTGCGGGCGACGGAGGACGACCGCCGAGCAGAGGACGACTGCTGGGGATGAAGCAATGACGGGGACGACCGATATGCTTGGGAAATGCAGGAAATGAAGCAATGACGGGGACGGCCGACAAGCTGGGGATATGAGAGATTATGATGGGGACGGCCATCAAGTAAAGCTATAAGACTCCCTGGGGATTATAGGTAAATGGTGGGGACGACCATCGGGAAGAAATAAATGAATTAAATGATGAGGTACAGTCATCAAAGGTGAAGGACGATCACCTAGCAGGGGGGCTGCTCTGTTGGGGATAAAATGAGGGACGGTCATCTAAGGTGAAGGACGATCACCTGGCAGGGTACGGCTGCCGAAAGTATCACGACATAGGACGAATGTCGGATAAAAAGGTCGACGATGGGGACGGCCATCAGATAAGCATGATGAAGGATGATCATTAAGAGGTAAAGGACGATCACCTAGCAGGGTACGGCTGCTCTCAGGGTTTATTATGACATAGGACGAATGTCAGATAACAGAATCAACGATGGGGACGACCATTGGATAAAATGATGAAGGACGATCATCAAGAGGTGAAGGACGATCACCTAGCAGGGGACGGCTGCTGAAAATATCACGACATAAGACGAATGTCGGACAGGAAGGGGTTCTAATGAATAGAGACTCCATTGGGGGTGATGAAGGACGATCATCAAAAAGGTGAAAGACGATCACCTGGTAGGGTGCGACTGCCGGAAATATCATGACATAGGACGAATGTCAGATAGAAAGAAATAAACCAACAAGATTTGTTGGGGATTCTTCTGGGGAAGGGTAGACACAGACGAGTGTCTAAGTTCAAGAAGCCATAAGTGTTTGACACGGTGTATAGATTAAAGATACGGACGAGCATCCTTAAGACTATGATACGGACGGGTATCAGGTAGAAACAAACGCTTGACGCATGTTCAGAGATGATGATACGGACGAGTACCAGCTAGTTAACAAAGAACACGGACGAGTGTCGGATCTGAGGGGATTTAAGTGGTATATACAAGATACGGACGAGTATCTGTATGAGTAAAAAGATGATGAGTAACAAGTATGAGTGAAACACGGACGAATGTTTAACTTGCTGGGGAGAGTGCGACACGGACGAGTGTCGGAAAAAGTGTATTATAAACAAGTATACGGTTTCCAAAGTGTTTGGGTAACTATGCTGGGGGAGGTGACACAGACGAGTGTCAAGGAATTGTGTGCAAAGGGGACGCTTTGGCTTTCTACTGGGGGTATGACACAGACGAGTGTCAAGAAGCATCTATAGTGCATAAGCATCTGTTTGCTCGGGCAATTTTACTGGGGAATGATAACACGGACGAGTGCCAAAAGGAATGTGTATCTGTATTTGTAAGGGAAATGCTTTGGCTCTCTGGTGGGGAACTGGGAAATATTCTGTATATTGTTGATGGATTGTCAGTATTTACAAGTGTTTGATTCAGAACATGGCTTATGATTATGCAATATGTTTGATTTTTGCCGTAATGCTCCGTATTAGATGGAATGCTACGCTCTGTGGGGAAAATATGATGCGAATGCTATGTTTATGCAAAGATACCGATCCGGGATTCGGATCCCGTTGCCGTGGAGATCTGGCTGATCTGTTTGAAGTGGATATCCCAGCTGAGGATAAGATCATTGATAGATTTGACATATATGACTCTGCATGTGTAAACACCCCAAATTTGCCCTCACCCATTCACACCATGGCTTGTGATCATCTCATATGCATAAACACAAAACATATCATCTCACATCTCATTTTTGATTCACTGCATAGCTTCTAAGGCATCTGCACCTAGGGTTTGTGATCTGAGCAACCTCAGGGCATCTTGAGCCATTCCAAAGGCCACTAATCAACTCAAAGGGGTCCATGTGTGTTCTTATATCATGTTACATCCTCACAAAGTCAAAATTGCAGAGGGATCACAAGAACTAGGGTTTGAGTGGATGCAGAGCCAGGATGAACTGCACAGTTGACTGAAAATTAGGGTTTTGGTTTCAGAGGCCATAACTCCAATTTTTTTGGTCATTCTTGTTTCCATTGGTCTCTATATGGTATAGGGAGTATGCATATCAATTTTCATGAAGAAATTCCATGGGGAAGTCATCTGATCAAGAGTTGACTTTTCAGACAAGTCAGTGTAAAATCAGGGCATCTGAGGCCCCCAATGACCCAACCAATGGGTGATCTTCATCATTTTGAGTGTGTATGATCTTTATTTGATCATGGAAGAGGTTTGAAGTTCACAAAATTCAAGAATTTGGGGTTTTTGCAAAAGTGGACTTTTTTGGGTTTTGTTGACTTTTCAAGAATGCATCATTTTAGGTCAATTTTCAAGCTTTGATTTATGATCCAAAAAGGCTTCAAATGGAAAAACTTTGGTCATGAAAGTTATAGATCTCATCTTTCCCTTTTCAAAAAGTACAAGAACATGATCTAACTCTTTATGGATCAAAAGTTATGGCCATGCAAAGTTGCCAAAAATCATTGTTTTTCAAGTTATGCACCAAGTGAAATTTTGCTAAGTCTTGAATCAATGCATGATTGCTGCCTCAAATTCATGTCAAACCATCTTGTAAACATTCTCTAAGTCCATAAAATCAGAATTGGACTAAGCTTTCCCATGATTTCATGCTTGGTTGGCCAAAAGATCACATGTGAACCAAAAGTACAACAAGTTGCAAAACACTCATGATCACTCCTCACAACTTGCAACATTGAGTGTTGAGCCAAGCTAGGCCTCTCCCTCACCCATGCTGCGCCAGAATCCACCCTTGTACCAAGCCTAGATCAAGCCATGCTTTCTCTTACACAAGAGTTGACAAAGTTGCAAAAGTTAACCTACCAATCCAAAAAGCACAAGTCACATCAGTCAGCCAATGAGAGAGAGTCACATGTACAATTTGCAAGCTGAATATATCAAGAGCTAAGGCTGAAACCACACCATGGATCACTTATACAAAAACACTCCAACTTGCAACTTCATTCGAATTCCATCACACAGCCTGCAAACCCCCAAATCTTTGCTTCCATTCATCTCACCTTGATCTATAGAACACAAAGCATCAAGAAACAAAGCCTAAAACCACCAGAAACCCTCACTGCCATCACCAACCCTCATTCTGCAGATTCATTCAAATCTCTTTCCTCAAGCCACAAACACTTCAACCAACACCATAAACCTTCTCAATACACCTCATAGACCATAAACAACCATCTCCCACAGCCTGAAAGTGCCAAGAACTCATCTGCCATTGTTGACTGAGCAGAAACAGTTCTCTTCGAAACTCATCATCCAACAAACATAAGTTCCATTTGAGCATTCAAGTAGCTTTGGGGAACCAAGAGGAGCAGATTGAGCAAGAAGAAGAGGCCTGAAAGTTCCAAAATCAAAGGTTGCAAATCTCAGGTAGCTCCAAATAATTTTTTCCAGAAATCACTTTTGTTGTTATAAACTTGTTCTTCATGCTTGCCTGATCACTCTGGTATCATTAGTTTTTGAAATGGCTTTGTTTTAAGCGTTTAATTTGAGATTGAAGCTTACGAACCCTAGAATTTGTTTTCTTCGATTCAGCTTGTTTAGGTTAGATAAATTTGTTTTGAGAGAGGGTTTTAGTTCGTGAGGTGTTGGGGATCATTTCCCATAGCTTAGTTTTCATTTATTTTGCGTTTTGGGAGGTTTTTGAAGATTTTCAGGTGACCCTCTGGCCGGAGAAGATGACCGGAGGTCTTCTCCGGCCACCTGAATGTAATTTGCCCTAATTACAGTGTTTAATGCTTGTTTGAATTTGGGCCGTGGATTTGCGTTGAAAGTTTGACTTCCCTCCAGATTGAGTGGCCAGGATGCGCGTGATTAGCCCTAATTCTTCATTAATTTTTAATTAAGTATAATTAGCTCAGGGTAAATCCCAGCCTTTAATTTGCGCGCCAGTCAACTCATTTAAAACCAGGATCAATCTCATGCGTTCATTCCTTTGACTTTCCATTTTATTTAAATTAAATTCATTTTCTTTCTATTTTATTTGCACAATTTATTTAAAATAGCTAAAAAATCATAAAAATTATGAAACTTTTTCTTTAAGGTTTTATTAATTTTTGTGACATAAAAATATTTTTATTTTATTTTTTATCACTGAAAAAGTATTTTTAAATATTTAAAAGATTATTTTTAATTGATTAATGAGAATTAATTAATTAAAAATACTTTTAGGTATTTAAAAATTACAAAAAAATTCATGAAATGTCCTAAGACATTTAGAAACATTGTCCAACCTTCAAACCAAATTTCTTTTTTGATCTTGATGCATTCTAAGAATTTTTCATGGAATTAAATCATTTTTGATGCATTTTTTTTGATCCTAAGTTTGGAAAATCATTTCTGTCTTTTGGTGAAGGTTGAGACATTGATTCTTTTTGCATTGTTTTCCATTTGACATGTACTTTAAAAGATAAAAAGGCCATGAATTGATCTTGCATTTCCAAATTGATTGGCATTTCTTTTGTTACAAACCCTAAAAAACCCTAATAACTTGCAAAATTCATAACTTGAGATTGGTGAAGAGTTGAGAGCTCCCCTTTGGGCAGTGGTTCATTATAGGTCTAGGGTTTCTTTAGGTACCATTTTCCATTTTTCATATTAGGGTTTGCTTCTGTTTTTGGTTTGTGTTTGATGTTTGTTTCATAAACCCTAATTTGGGCTTTCCCTTGCATCCTTCTTGCATCTCCTTGCATGAGTTGACTTGCCATTGCATTTTGTGCATTCTTATGATTCATTTGGCATCTTAAGACATGTATGAAGCATCATTGATCATTGCATCTCATCTTTGCCATGTCATTTACCTTGTATGATTCATAACATTCCATGCATATTCATGCTCCTACACTTGCATCATTTGCATCCATGACCTTGTATGAACATCTCATTGTCTTCCCTCATGTTTGTAGCACCTCATAGTATCATTATCATCATGTGCATGCTTCTGGTTTTGCTTTGCATCATGTCATTGCATCTCATATTGTATTGCATTGCATTTGCTCCTAACATTTCAGGTGGTAAGTAAACTTGAGAAGTGAATTTGCCTTCACTTCTCATAACTTTTCTTCTCATCTCTTTTTGCATACCTTGCTGCATTTTTACTTGTGCTTGAGTTTGAGCTTGCTCATCCTTCTTCCTCCCACTTTCTCTCTTCAAGTGACTTGACTTCTTGAATGAAGCAAGTCACTTTGCTTCTCTTGATCCTGTTCATCTGCTTCCTGGTGGTCCATCTGAAGATTGTTCTTGAAAACCTCACAAACCTTAGGAACAACCAAGCATGATAATGAATTAGGGTTTTGATTAGTCTCCCCCATAGTTTTTACCTTTGTGTCTCTCCTTGAGTCATCTCTTCTCACCTCATAATCAGGGACTAAACCCTCAAGGCTTTGGGACTTTGTGATTAAGATCATGCCTGCATCCTTCTTTTAGGATGGAGTGTATAACTTTAATCCTAAGTCTTGAACCCTTAAGGTGTTGAAATCTTTTAATTAATCCATCTAATAATCATCAAGACAATACACTTGTAACTTGGGCCTTGCATTAGGGTTCTAATTCTTCCTTAAGTGGTTAAGAAGGACTAACCCTAGTGTTAATGGACAAGTCCCCCTCAAGTAGTCTTACAAATCATAAAAATCACTTCATCATCATACCATTAATAATAAAATTCACTTAATCAAAGGTTTGTTTTGTCATGGGTTTAATCCCTAATCATGGATTAAGTTGAGGAGCCTTCCTCAGCTTAAACATCCTCATCTATTATCCTTCTTTTAGGATGGTGTAATGAGCCTGTTAAATCCCTGATTATGGCTTAACCTCATTACTTAACACTAAACAAAAACCACAAAAACATCTAATTAATCACAAGTAGGTTAATGATCTTAACCCTACATCAAAGGTGATTAAGTGTGAGAATCTGACTTCACACTTAAGGTAATTCTCATTACCCCTAATCAGAGGGAAGATGTGATGAGTTTACTGACCCATTGATTTAGGTTTAAACTCATTATCTTATGACAAACTCCAAAAAGAAATAAAAGACTGAAATCATCAAACAAACAATAATCGTCTCCTCCGGGATTCTTTTCTCATCACCTTCACTCACAAACGAGAACTTGCTTCTTCCGTCTAATGCAAGACAGTTTGCATCTGTGCCAGACAGATCATACACTTGAGCATAGGCTAGCAAGCAGTTCATCAGTCAATTCATCTTTCAGTCTCTTTGGGTCGAACTACGGTGTTCTGACTTCCTCATTGCACGAGAGGATACGTAGGCATAACTTAACAGTTATCGAACAAAAGTCTCTGTCCATTCCCCCTCCTTCCAGCTTCATTCTTTAGCCTCATTATCATGAGCAATTCATTCTCATTCTTACACTGACACATCATTTATACACTTCACACTTTTCTTGCACTGACACCTGTACATATTGCTTTCCAGCCTTTTACACACAGATTGCACTGACACTACCCCTTTAAAACACAAATCTTTTAAGCGTGGATCCCGTCGAGTACGGCGGACAATCTGGGTGCTAATACCTTCCCAGGTTGTAACCAACCCCCTTTCTCAGTCTCTCTGGTTCGCAAACCGTCTTATCCATCTTTTTCTAGGCCTATGCAGCATTGCCTTTCCTCCGGGATAAAAATGCCTAGCTGGCGACTCTTTCATCCTCCAGTGAGTTCACGGCTGTGTGTTCTCACTGTATCCCTTCGCCGACCGTTCGCGTCTGTACCTTTATCTGACCCTGTGTCATTTGTCGGGAGCGACAGCTTGGCGACTCTGCTGGGGAACCTTATACTGCAACCAGGGCTTCTGGTTCTTTTTTGTGGGTTCCTCCTAGCGCTTGTTTGATTTGTGTTTACTGGGGTGTTTTGTGCTATTTGTGTTTGTATATTTGCTTTATTTACTGCTTTCTGTACAGCTTTATTTATTGCTTTTCTTTACTGCATTTATATATCATACTGTCATGCTGTCTGTGCTGGATCTGGTTTGTTTTGGTGGGTTGGGGTTCCATTGAGAGTTTAGGTCCTATACCTGGGACCTGAGTGACACCTAGGCTAGAGTGAATCATATTCTTTCCCAGTCAATTTTCAGTCTGGTGCGGGAATATGAAACACGGTTCAGATATGGGTTTCTTCTTGAGAACTCTGTGTTGCAGATTTCCTGCAATGCTAGGGGGATCTGGGAAGCCTGCTAAGTCTGGATGACCTTTTAGTATTGACCTTCAGAAACTGAGGTGAATTAGAGGAGGAATTGTTATGGTTATTGTAAACACTGTACCTCCGGGTTAGAAGTGTTTACACTTCTCATAACTGATCCAAGTCTGAGGATCCTTGTTCTAGATCACTACCTGTGAGGGGGTTGGGCTGTTTACAGGTTTGCAGGTACCCTGACCTCAGAATACCCTGTTACTTTGACTTTGTTAAGAATGCTTCATGTTGGATAGTTCTTGTGATTCTAAAACCCTGGACCTGTGGCTCTTTATTTGAGTCCCCTACCTTGGTTACTGGATTTCTTTAGACCTCCATCTGGAATTCTTAGACACACATGGATTTATACCAAGGCAGTTATTCAGATCCAGCTCAGTCACAAACCCTTGCATTTCATCTGCATCCATACTCATTGCATCATATTAACATGTGCTTATTTGTTTTTCAGGGTATCCATTTTCATCAGGTTTTGGTTTTGACCCCATCTGCAGCTTTGACCCATTTTCACCAGCATCTACTTCAGTTTTTAGCTGTCTGCTTCAGCACCAGCCAATCAGTGGCTCTCTCTCTCTTCTCAGCACTGTCATCAGCACTTCATCCAGCCCTCAGCATCATGACTCCAAAGAAAAACAACATCACCTATCATTTCTTCCAACCAGACTTGTCAGACATCAGGAGGATCCAAACCCTGATTACACCAGATTACATCTCTTTGTTCAGGGAACATTATGGGGACATACTTGACCTAGTTATGGACATGGACCCATCTCAAAGGAGCCTGATCCATACCTGCATCCAGTTCTATGACCCCCCTTTGAGATGCTTTACGTTTCAAGACTTCCAATTGGGTCC
Organism: Lathyrus aphaca; assembly: GCA_963966055.1. NCBI lineage: Eukaryota > Viridiplantae > Streptophyta > Magnoliopsida > Fabales > Fabaceae > Lathyrus > Lathyrus aphaca. The sequence continues at coordinate 556,124,654 of OZ014519.1, forward strand.
TCTTCTAGAAGAATATTCATCTCTGACTGGTTTGCCTGTCAAGAGGGAGATCCCATTCAACCCTGAAATGGACTTTCCCAGCAATGGGGAGATAGCCAAAGCTTTGCACCTGGAATCTGCTTTGATTGAACAACACATGACCTCTAAATCTAGTGTCCCTGGATTACAGCTGGACTTCCTAATCTCTCAAGCTAGTCTGAAGGCCTCCCTGGGGGAGTGGAAAGCTGTTTGTGCTCTGTTGGCTTTAAGTGTGTATGGAATTGTGTTATTTGCAGATGAGCCCAGATTCATCAGCAAGAGTGCAATCCATTTGTTCATCTTGAAGAACCCAGTGCCTACCTTGTTGGGTGATCTCTATTACTCAGTACATCAGAGGAATGAGAAACAGAGAGGGAAGTTAGTGAGGATTTGTGCTCCACTATTCCATGCCTGGCTTCTCAAGCATCTACCTAGGACAGATGCATTCTTAAACCCTCACCAGCAAAGCAACTGGGCAAGGAGACTTTCTGTCCTGACTACAGCAGATATCAAATGGTGCAATCAAAGTACCAAGGGCAGAGACATAATCACTAACTGTGGGCATTTTCCTAATGTGCCTTTGGTAGGAGTCAAGGGAAGTATCAATTACAACCCCCTGCTGTTCAAGAGGCAATTGGGTTATGCACTGGTTCATGCTCCTAGGGAAAAGGACTTGGCTGAGACCCTCTACTGTGAGAACAAGGTCAGTTTGACAACTGTTAGGCAGGCTGCATGGGCCTGGGATCATATTCAAACCAAGGGAGTCACCATTCTTGGGAAGTGTAATAATGTGGCATCTGCCCAATATCATGAGTGGTCCCATGCTAGGGCCCAAATCTCAGGATTGCCCTTCACCATCAAAGACATGCCTGAGTCATCATCAGCACCACCCCCTGCTACTATCAGCCTGGAAGAGTTTGAAAGTCTGAAGGAAAGAAATGAGAGGTTATCTCAAGCCTTACAGAAGACCCTCCGGGAAAGAAGTGAAGGTGTGAGAGAGAATGAAAGATTGGAGAAGCTGAGAGTTGAGTACTTGACTAAAATTGAAAAGTCTGGAGGGTACATCAACAAGTCTAAAGCTGGTGAGCAGATTCTGAAGAATGCCTGTAAAGAAGCCCAGTTCCAAAGAGCCAGAACAGATTTGTACTTGAAAGAGAGTCAGGCCAGATGGGTCCGGATCACTGAGGCCCGTACTCTAGAAGACAAGAGAGTTCAGGACAAGATGGAACAGATGGAAAAAGCCCTGGCAGCAGCCCAGAAGGAAATTTCAGAGCTAGAAATCAGAGCTGGTGTGAAGAGATCCAAAGACCAAAGTCAGAACAAGAAATTGACTGCAGCTGTTGCAACAAGAAACCTTCTCATCAGGAATCTTACGGAACGTCCGGCTGATCCTGTGACCGAAGCACTTCTTAAGGAAGTTCGTGAGGATGAGTTCGGCCTCGGGGTTTGATCATTTGCTTGTTGTTGTTTCTATTCCATGTACTTTTGCTTTTCTTTTGTAATGTATTTTGACCCTTTTAAGGGCTTGTGTTGTAAAAAGAACAAGTTGTATTATTTCACCTTTGTAATATATTTATGTCGGTTTCCACCCAAGTGCATGGCAAAAGCAATTTCAACAGCATCATCTTCAAGGGTCTGGACGGGTCAAAACTGAAGGCCAAACCGGATACTTTGATAGCAAATAAGCATACTGCATTGCATACTAACCGCTTTGTTTGTTTTGTAGGTTTTGTTTTATTGATACTAACCTCTGTTGTGAATCTCAGGAATTATTGCTCGCCGCCGGGTATTTCCTCTCAACAGGCCACACAGGTACCCAACTAGAAGCAACCTTCCGGGCATCCAAATGGACCAGTTGCAGCAAGAGCTCAATGAGGCCAGAACCCAGATGGCTAACGAAAGGGTGGAGATGAGAACCCAGATCACTCAATTCATGGAAGTGATGAATAACTTAGCTCAAAGTCAGGAGAGGCTTAGAGTTTTGGTAGAGGGGAGAACTCAAGAGGACCCCCATGTGGGAACTGCTGGCACAAGCAACAACGAAAGGGTGCAACCACATGTTAATCCCCCAGTGTTTGGCCCACATTTACATCCTGAGATCCACATCCCCGCAAACGTTCAGGGAACGGCTACTGCAGCCAGAGTGCTTCAAGAGGATCCTCAGGAGGACCAATTCACAGTCATGGGTGCTGGAGAGGAGGCCTATGATAGGCGTTTGGATGAGATAGCTGAAAAGTTGAGATCACTGGAGTCTCAAAATTCTCTGGGCTTTGACGTCATGGACATGGGGCTGGTAGACGGGGTCAGGATCCCCCACAAGTTCAAGCCTCCATGTTTCGAAAAGTATAATGGGACTTCATGCCCCCGGACTCATTTGCAGTCATTCCTGGGAAGATTAAAAGCTTATACGATGGATGAGAAACTTTGGATGTTCTACTTTGAAGACAGTTTGACTGGAGCATCAAGGGAATGGTATTCCCACTTGACAAGGGCAACTGTAAGATGCTGGAAGGACCTGGCGGAGGCCTTCATCCGACAGTACCAATACAACTTAGACATGGCACCCAATAGGACTCTCTTGATGGGAATGTCACAGTCGTCAAGGGAAAGTTTCCGTGAATACGCCCAAAGATGGAGGCAATTGGCTGCTGCCGTTCAACCACCAATGTCTGAGAGAGAAATGGCAGACATGTTCATGAACACTCTCCAGGGAACGTATATTGACAGGTTGGCTGCTTTCTCTTCCACCAGCTTCGCCGATGTTGTCATAGCTGGGGAGAGAATTGAAAGCCTGTTAAAAATGGGTAAGATATCTGATAATGGTGCAAGCTCGTCCAGTGGTACAAGAAAGCCTTTTACAGGCCCGAGAAGATCTGGCGAGACCAATGCCATTCACACCAACAGGGGCAGACCCCAGTATGTTCCCAGAACAATAGCAGCAGTCACCATCCCTGCTCCAGCTCATCCTCTACCAGTCTATCAACCTCCTCAACAAAATTTCCAACAACAACCTCAGTACCATCAGAATCAATATCCTCCGAGAAACAACTACAACAACAACTCCAACAACAACAATCAACAGAGGCCATTCCAGCAGAGGCCCTCTCAAGCTAACAGGGTGATAGACCCGATTCCAATGCCATATGCTGCCTTACTGCCACAACTTCTGAAACTCAACCTAGTTGAGCTAAGAACGTTGGCACCTCCGGATCCCAACAGTCTACCAAGAAACTATGATTCCAATGCTAGGTGCGCTTTTCATTCAAACGCACCTGGTCACAGTACAGAAAAATGCAGAGCTCTGCATATGAAGGTACAAGACCTGGTAGACTCCAAGGCTTTGAATTTTGCACCTCCGCCCAGTGTCACTAAGAACCCAATGCCACACCATGGTGGTCCCCGAATTAATGCCATTGAAGAAGACCAACAGTCTTATTTGATAACTAGTGTGGATCAGATCAGGACGCCATTGGTGGAAATCAAGGCTCAGCTCCGTGAAAATGATATATTTCCGGGGTGTGAGTTGGGGTGCCCCTACTGCAACATTTCTTGGAATGGGTGTGAAGACCTGAGGAATGGCATTGACAGCCTTATCAAGAGTGGCCTCCTACAAATCACTACATCATTTCCGGCACATCCAGCAGCTTCATCAGCAACGGTTTCAGACCCTCCTACAAATGCAACAACTACTGTTCCAGCAACATCAGCAAGTACTTTATCTGTTCTACCCAATGATCAGTTTTCAACAGTTTCTCCTGCTACAACTTCAGCTTCATTCCATTTCGACTCTCCATCAACAACAACAACAGTTCTTCCAACAGAACCTCCTACAGCTCCAGCAAACAATCATGAAGACGTTTCCACTGTTACCATCTTCTACGATCCAGAAAATAACTCCGCCTACCATTCAGAGGGTGCTGCTCCCACCAGAGCACCAGTAACTATCTTTTATGATCCACAAACAATTGTAGTCCCTTCGGCAGCATCAATCAGTCCGGTTACCGTCACAGTACCTGGACCAGTACCATATGAAAGCAATAGGGCCATCCCATGGCACTATGGCTCCGACTTGTACTGCGAAGGGAGAAGAATCACTCTGGAAACAACAGCACCTGCACCACAAATTGATAATGTGGGCGGAGGCGGAGGCTTCACTAGAAGCGGACGCCTCTTTGCTTCACAAGTCCAAAGACCTACTGCCGAAGCAGAAGCTGTTGCCAAGGCAAAGGGTAAAGGCCCGGTGCAGGAAGATCCAGCTGCCAAAGAAGCCTTGAAGACTCCATTTGATCAGGAAGTTGATGAGTTCATGCGGATCATCAAGAAGAGTGACTATAAAGTTGTGGATCAACTTCACCAGACTCCATCCAAAATCTCCATCCTCTCACTGCTTATGTGCTCCGAAGCCCATCGGAATGCACTACTGAAAGTACTGCACGCAGCTTACGTGCCGGAGGAGATTACTGTCAACCAGTTAGAAACGGTCGTTGGAAATGTCACTGCTAGCAATGGGCTAGGCTTTACCAATTCTGACCTGACAGTGGAGGGCCGAAACCACAACAAAGCCTTGCACATAACTATGGAATGCAAAGGAGCTGTCCTTTCACATGTGCTGGTGGACACAGGATCATCCCTGAATGTCTTACCAAAGAAGGCTCTGGTGAAGCTTGAATACGATGGACTGGCATTGAAACCCAGCAACCTGGTGGTTAGAGCTTTTGATGGCTCAAAAAGATCGGTTCTGGGAGAAGTTGAGCTGCCTGTGACAATTGGCCCGCAGACATTTAAAACTATCTTTTATGTGATGGACATTCAGCCCGCCTACAGCTGTTTGTTGGGTAGACCCTGGATTCACGCCGCTGGCGCAATAACGTCTACCCTTCACCAAAAGTTAAAATATGAGTGGGAAGGCCAAGTTGTCACAATTTGCGGGGAGGAGGATATATTTGTTAGCCATCTGGCTACTTACAAGTATATTGAAATGGATGGAGAGATCGTTGAAACCATGAGCCAAGGTTTCGAAGCCTTGAATGTGAATGAAGCATCTGCTGTTTCGGGGATCTCCATGTCGTCATACCAACAAGCCCGGAAGGTTGTTGAAGAAGGAACTGCCCTAGGCTGGGGCAAGATTTTAGCTGTGGAGGAGAAGAAGGACAAATTTGGGTTGGGTTACAAACCAACTCAACATCAAGTGAAGGCTGCTGGAGAGCCTGGTTTTGTCAGTGGGGGGATGCTTACCCCCGATGCTATCAACTGCCTGGAAGACGAGCTGGAAGAGGAGCGCAACCTGGAGAATTGGATTCGTCCGAAGATCCCGGGGAGCAGTGTCTCGAACTGGTCTTCCCAGGGAATTATAAGTGTTACTCGAGCAGAGTAATTATTATTTCCTGTATTTTTAAGCATGCATCAAAGTCTTGCATCTTGCCCAAGATGACAAGACTCATTTTGTAATCAGGGCCATCTGTACTTTTGTGCAAACAAGATTAAATTAATGAAATATCAGACAATCTTTTTGCAAACGAGTCTTTTTCTTTTATACTCACTGTTTTTCCATTTTTCTTTTTGTACAAAAAATAAATGGCAGTGTTTTTCAAAATGACAACTTCGTTTCACTTTTCTAAATAAGACTAAAATCAGATCACTAAAATGAACCAATTAAACCCTTGCAGAGATTGCCTTCCTGACAGCACTTACAACCACACAGCTATGACATCGTATGACTTTGACAATCCGATCAATCAAGCTGATGAAGGGGTTGATGAAGAATATGAGCTTCCTGAAGAGCTAGCTAGGTTGTTAAGACAAGAGGAAAAGGTTATTACCCCTCATCAGGAGGAGGTTGAAGTGATCAATCTTGGTACAGAGGAAAATGTGAAAGAAGTCAAGATCGGGGCCTGCCTGCAAGACTCAGTGAAGAGACAACTGATAGATCTGCTTCAAGAGTATGTTGATGTGTTTGCTTGGTCCTACCAAGATATGCCAGGGTTGGATACCGATATTGTTGTGCATAAGCTGCCTTTGAGGGAAGAATGCCCACCAGTCAAACAGAAGTTGCGCCGAACTCGCCCAGATATGGCTATGAAGATCAAGGAGGAGGTACAAAAGCAATGGGACGCCGGGTTCCTTGCTGTGACTAGTTACCCGCCGTGGGTTGCTAACATAGTACCAGTGCCTAAGAAGGACGGAAAAGTAAGAATGTGTGTTGATTACCGGGATCTGAACAGAGCCAGCCCGAAAGATGACTTCCCATTACCTCACATTGACGTATTGGTAGATAACACGGCTCAGTTCTCGGTATTCTCCTTCATGGATGGATTTTCAGGATACAACCAGATCAAAATGTCACCTGAAGACATGGAGAAGACAACATTCATTACACCTTGGGGCACGTTCTGCTACAAGGTAATGCCGTTTGGACTCAAGAATGCCGGTGCGACGTATCAACGGGCTATGGTAACATTATTCCACGATATGATCCATAAGGAAATCGAGTGTTATGTGGATGACATGATTGCCAAGTCCCTTACAGAGGAAGACCATCTGGTGAATCTGCTCAAGTTGTTCAAGCGTCTGAGGAAGTATCAACTGAAGCTGAACCCCAACAAATGCACATTCGGGGTGCGATCCGGTAAGCTACTGGGCTTTATTGTAAGCGAGAAAGGGATTGAAGTTGACCCTGATAAAGTCAAAGCCATCCAAGAGATGCCTGCACCGAAAACTGAGAAAGAGGTTCGAGGGTTCTTAGGAAGATTGAACTACATCTCAAGGTTCATATCTCATCTTACTGCAACCTGTGAACCCTTGTTCAAGCTGTTAAGAAAAGAACAAACGGTCAGGTGGAACGAAGATTGCCAAAGGGCTTTTGACAAGATCAAAGAGTATCTGCAAGAACCTCCAATCCTTATGCCGCCAGTTGAAGGAAGACCTCTGATTATGTATTTGACAGTATTAGAAGAGTCGATGGGGTGCGTGCTGGGCCAGCATGACGAGTCTGGTCGAAAAGAGTATGCAATATACTACCTAAGCAAAAAGTTTACCGACTGTGAACAACGTTATTCACTGCTCGAGAAAACTTGCTGTGCTTTAGCGTGGGCTGCTCGCCGACTAAGACAGTATATGTTGACCCACACTACCTTGTTAATCTCAAAAATGGACCCAGTCAAGTACATATTCGAGAAGCCAGCTCTTACCGGACGGGTTGCAAGATGGCAGATGATTCTCACAGAATACGACATACAGTACACTTCTCAGAAAGCCATCAAGGGCAGTGTACTATCTGAATATCTTGCTGAGCAACCCATTGATGACTACCAGCCTATGAGGTTTGACTTCCCTGATGAGGACATCATGTTCATTAAATCAAAAGACCATGAAGAGCCTATTCACACTGAAGGGCCTGACCCAGAAGAAGAATGGACTATGATGTTCGACGGGGCTGTTAACATGAATGGCCGTGGTGTTGGTGCAGTACTCATTACACCCAAAGGAGTTCACATGCCTTTCTCGGCAAAGCTCACTTTCAACTGCACTAACAACGAAGCTGAATACGAAGCTTGCATTATGGGTCTTGAGGAAGCTATTGACCTCAGGATCAAAACATTGACCGTATTCGGAGATTCAGCCTTGGTAGTCAATCAGACCAACGGAAAATGGTACACCCACCAAGATCATCTGATACCTTACAGGGACTATACAAGAAGGTTATTGACTTTCTTCACAACAGTCAAACTTGAGTATATCCCTCGGGACGAGAATCAGTTTGCGGATGCCTTGGCTACCATTTCATCCATGATCAAAGTTCAAGCTGCTAACTTTGTACCTCAGATTTCAGTATCGAGACTTGATAGACCAGCATATGTATTTGCAACAGATATTGCTAAAGATGATAAGCCTTGGTTCCATGACATCAAGTGCTTCTTGGAGGATCAAACATACCCACCTGGGGCATCTTCCAATGACAAGAAGACTTTAAGAAGGCTTGCTGGAAGTTTCTTTCTGAACACTGATGGATCTTTATACAAGAGGAACTTTGATATGGTACTCCTCAGATGTGTTGACAAGACGGAAGCAGATTTGTTGATGCATGAAGTGCATGAAGGCTTTTTTGGTACCCATGCTGGAGGACATGCAATGGCTAAGAAATTGTTAAGATCAGGCTATTATTGGATCACAATGGATGCAGACTGTTGTGCTTACGCCAGAAAATGTCACAAATGCCAGATCTACGCAGATAAAGTGCATGTGCCTCCCAACCCTTTGAACATTATGTCTTCACCATGGCCCTTTGCAATGTGGGGCATTGACATGATTGGCAAGATCGAGCCAACCGCTTCGAACGGCCACAGATTCATCTTGGTCGCCATTGACTATTTCACTAAGTGGGTTGAAGCAGCCTCATATGCAAACGTCACCAGGCAAGTGGTAGCTCGATTTCTGAAAAGAGATATCATCTGTAGATATGGAGTGCCCGAGCGAATCATTACTGATAATGGTTCTAATCTCAACAACAAAATGATGGCTGAATTATGCCGGGACTTCAAGATCCAACATCACAATTCTTCTCCTTACAGGCCAAAGATGAATGGCGCTGTGGAGGCAGCAAATAAGAATATCAAGAAGATTGTGCAAAAGATGGTAGTCACCTACAAAGATTGGCATGAAATGCTACCGTTTGCCTTGCATGGGTACCGCACATCAATCAGGACATCCACTGGGGCAACACCGTATCAGCTTGTGTATGGTATGGAAGCAGTCCTACCTGTTGAAGTTGAACTACCCTCGTTACGGGTATTGATGGATGTTAAACTGAGTGAAGCAGAATGGGTTCGGGCCCGATACGAACAACTGAGTCTGATCGAAGAGAAGAGATTGGCTGCAATCTGTCATGGGCAGTTATATCAGAAGAGAATGAAGAGAGCCTTCGATCAGAAAGTCAGGCACCGAGAATACCAAGTAGGAGATCTTGTGCTGAAAAGAATCCTCCCTCCTCATACAGACCACAGGGGCAAATGGACTCCAAATTACGAAGGACCATTCGTCGTCAAGAAAGTTTTCTCTGGTGGAGCACTGATGCTCAGCACCATGGATGGTGAAGATTTCCCATCCCCTGTGAATTCAGATGCAGTTAAAAAATACTTCGCATAAAATGACCCGCTGGACATAAAAACAGAATGTAAGTCCAGGCAAAAATAGGGCATCCCGGCGAGTCAAAAACAGAATAAAAGACTCGGGCAAAAATAAGGGAAATAAACAAAAAGAAATGTACACCCGTTGAGTTGAAAAGCCGCATTGGACAGCTCAGGCAAGAATGGGTATCCCGATGGATTGAAAACCCGAAAGGGCGATCCATGCAAAATAAGGGAATAAGCGAACAACTGCACTCTGGATTCGTCTGTATCACTTACAACCTGGAAAGCTTTGACAGAATCAAGCTCCGATCAGAATCAACTCTCTCCAGAAAGCAAGACAGGAAGAACGTCATTGTCATACGAGTCATAGCGGGAGAGGAAGCTCCTCAAAGCGTCATCAACACTGCCAGCACTTTGTTTCTCAATTTGTAACATTCTCCTCATTTCAGGAGATATGTCTCTTTGACTGTATCTTGCTAATTCAGGGCACATGAATTAATAAAATCAGATTTTCAGTCATGTCTCGTTTTTTACATTTTTATGTTTTGCAAAGAATTGTCTGGTATCTCTAAAAACACAATTGCATAAGTACAGATGCCTTTCTCTAAAAATAAAGCACATGCTTACAGGGAATATACTTACTCTCGAAAGTACTTATCTCCTATGACGGAATCCAGTAAAGGATACCTCGGGACCATTTGTGCGTTTCCTTATCTTTGCAGGATTGCAGGTATCCAGAACGCAACTTGGGGCATGCAAGGTATATCTCAGCAAGCTGGCAAATCAACGAAAGATATCAGCATCCGAAATGCTCTATCCCCAGCTGAGTTGCTTCCCATTGCTCTCCCCAGCCGGTTTGCCTCTCATCATCTCCCCACAGAGCCTCAAGCCTCTATTCAGAAGAGCAACGCACAAAGGAATCACAACAGAGGGGAGGAACGCTTCTACAAACCCCAGCTGGGTCCCGTATTATAAGGATATGTCAATCGGTGGCTTATATCCCCAAACAGATACATCATTAGATCTACCAATGATCTCATCCCCAGCTGGGATGTTCACTTCAAGCAGATCAACCAGAGATCTTCGCAGCAACGGGATCCGAATCCCGAATCTGTGCCTCTTTGCATAATCATAGCATCCGCATCATATTCACCCCCAAAGCGTAGCATTCCGTCTAATACGGAACATTACGGCAAAAATCAAATGCATAGCATAATCATAAGTCATGTTGTGAATTGAACATTTGTAAATATTGACAATCTGTCATTATACGGAATATATACATCCCCATCAGAGTCCCAGCAAAAGCAGTTGCCCCATATCACAAACACCAGTGCATATCTCCTTTTTGATACCCGTCTGTATCATCATTTCCCAGCAGGTTGCCTGAATACACCTTGCAAATCAAGATCACCAGTATTACAGATACGTCCTGGCACCCGTCCGTGTCATACCCCAGCAGAAAGCCAAAGACACCCTCTTTGCACTCACATATACCCATATATACTCATCCTTGGCACCCGTCCGTGTCATATCCCCAGCGTGGTCGCCTATATTTGTATATACACTTTCCTGACGCCCGTCCGTGTCATATCCCCAGCAGATAAACACTCACCTATACATTATATACTCACTACTCATTGGTACACCTACTCAGATACTCGTCCGTATCTTATATACACCATGTATATCCCCGCAGATTCAACAGCAGTCCTTGTTCTTTGTTAACCAGTTGGTACTCGTCCATACCATCATCTCAGAACATTGCGTCTAATGTTTGTTTCTACATGATACTCGTCCGTATCATAGTCGTAAGGATGCTCGTCCGCATCTTTAATCCATACACCGTGTCAAACACTTGTGTCTTCTTGAGTATAGATACTCGTCTGTGTCTATTATTCCCCAGAAGAATCCCTTCAGATGCAACACTCGTCCGTGTTCTTTGTTAACCAGTTGATACTCGTCCGTATCATCATCTCTGAACATGTGCCAGTTTGTTTCTACATGATACTCGTCCGTATCATAGTCTTAAGGATGCTCGTCCGCATTTTTAATCTATACACAATACCAAACACTTATACCTTTTGTTTCTTGGATGTAAACGCTCGTCCGTGTTTACTATCTCCCCAATAGATTGCCAACAGATTTTCTTTTTATCTAACACTCGTCCTGTGTTATGATAACCCTGAGAGCAGCCGTACCCTGCTGAGTGGTCGTCCTCCACTTCTTGATGGTCGTCCTCCATCATGCTCATCCGATGGCCGTCCCCATCGTTGATTTTTAGCAGCCGTCCCCTGCTAGGTGGTCGTCCTCCACCTTTTGATGATCATCCTTCATCACTTTATCCAATGGCCGTCCCCATTGTTGATTTTGGTTATCTAACACTCGTCCTGTGTTATGATAAACCTCGAGAGCAGCCGTACCCTGCTGAGTGGTCGTCCTCCACTTCTTGATGGTCGTCCTCCATCATGCTCGTCCGATGGCCGTCCCCATCATTGACCTTTTCTATCCGATGGCCGTCCCCATCGTTGATTTTTTTTTTTTGGCAGCCGTACCCTGCCAGGTGGTCGTCCTCCACCTTTGATGGCCGTCCCCATCATATTTCTTTTATGCCCAACAGAGCAGCCGTCCCCTGCTAGGTGATCGTCCTTCACCTTTGATGGCCGTACCCCATCATCTGTTTATTTCATTTATTCTTTTTAACCTGATGGCCGTCCCCATCGTTGTTTACTTCACTTTATGAACTTGATGGCCGTCCCCGTCATGTTTCATTAATCCCCAGAGAATGTTACAGCTTTATCTTGATGGCCGTCCCCATCATGATATCCTATTTTCCCCAGCTAGTCGGCCGTCCCCGTCTTAGCTTTACCTTCTATCCCCAGCATGTCGGCCGTCCCCGTCATTGCTTTACTTTGCACACTTTCCCCGGCATGTCGGCCGTCCCCGTCATTGCTATTTACCCAGCAGTCATCCCTGCTCGACGGTCGTCCTCCGTCGCCCGCACTTTATAATATGCTTTATTTGCTTTTACAATCTATATCCCTTTTCTTCTTCATTTTGTGAGTGCAAATTTTGGACTGTCTTTGGTATTCAACCACAAGTTATCTTGTTTGCCTGATAAGCCGTCGCTTACAACCTGCACAGCTAACTCATGCTTGAATAGGGGCAGCTGTAAACACCCCAAATTTGCCCTCACCCATTCACACCATGGCTTGTGATCATCTCATATGCATAAACACAAAACATATCATCTCACATCTCATTTTTGATTCACTGCATAGCTTCTAAGGCATCTGCACCTAGGGTTTGTGATCTGAGCAACCTCAGGGCATCTTGAGCCATTCCAAAGGCCACTAATCAACTCAAAGGGGTCCATGTGTGTTCTTATATCATGTTACATCCTCACAAAGTCAAAATTGCAGAGGGATCACAAGAACTAGGGTTTGAGTGGATGCAGAGCCAGGATGAACTGCACAGTTGACTGAAAATTAGGGTTTTGGTTTCAGAGGCCATAACTCCAATTTTTTTGGTCATTCTTGTTTCCATTGGTCTCTATATGGTATAGGGAGTATGCATATCAATTTTCATGAAGAAATTCCATGGGGAAGTCATCTGATCAAGAGTTGACTTTTCAGACAAGTCAGTGTAAAATCAGGGCATCTGAGGCCCCCAATGACCCAACCAATGGGTGATCTTCATCATTTTGAGTGTGTATGATCTTTATTTGATCATGGAAGAGGTTTGAAGTTCACAAAATTCAAGAATTTGGGGTTTTTGCAAAAGTGGACTTTTTTGGGTTTTGTTGACTTTTCAAGAATGCATCATTTTAGGTCAATTTTCAAGCTTTGATTTATGATCCAAAAAGGCTTCAAATGGAAAAACTTTGGTCATGAAAGTTATAGATCTCATCTTTCCCTTTTCAAAAAGTACAAGAACATGATCTAACTCTTTATGGATCAAAAGTTATGGCCATGCAAAGTTGCCAAAAATCATTGTTTTTCAAGTTATGCACCAAGTGAAATTTTGCTAAGTCTTGAATCAATGCATGATTGCTGCCTCAAATTCATGTCAAACCATCTTGTAAACATTCTCTAAGTCCATAAAATCAGAATTGGACTAAGCTTTCCCATGATTTCATGCTTGGTTGGCCAAAAGATCACATGTGAACCAAAAGTACAACAAGTTGCAAAACACTCATGATCACTCCTCACAACTTGCAACATTGAGTGTTGAGCCAAGCTAGGCCTCTCCCTCACCCATGCTGCGCCAGAATCCACCCTTGTACCAAGCCTAGATCAAGCCATGCTTTCTCTTACACAAGAGTTGACAAAGTTGCAAAAGTTAACCTACCAATCCAAAAAGCACAAGTCACATCAGTCAGCCAATGAGAGAGAGTCACATGTACAATTTGCAAGCTGAATATATCAAGAGCTAAGGCTGAAACCACACCATGGATCACTTATACAAAAACACTCCAACTTGCAACTTCATTCGAATTCCATCACACAGCCTGCAAACCCCCAAATCTTTGCTTCCATTCATCTCACCTTGATCTATAGAACACAAAGCATCAAGAAACAAAGCCTAAAACCACCAGAAACCCTCACTGCCATCACCAACCCTCATTCTGCAGATTCATTCAAATCTCTTTCCTCAAGCCACAAACACTTCAACCAACACCATAAACCTTCTCAATACACCTCATAGACCATAAACAACCATCTCCCACAGCCTGAAAGTGCCAAGAACTCATCTGCCATTGTTGACTGAGCAGAAACAGTTCTCTTCGAAACTCATCATCCAACAAACATAAGTTCCATTTGAGCATTCAAGTAGCTTTGGGGAACCAAGAGGAGCAGATTGAGCAAGAAGAAGAGGCCTGAAAGTTCCAAAATCAAAGGTTGCAAATCTCAGGTAGCTCCAAATAATTTTTTCCAGAAATCACTTTTGTTGTTATAAACTTGTTCTTCATGCTTGCCTGATCACTCTGGTATCATTAGTTTTTGAAATGGCTTTGTTTTAAGCGTTTAATTTGAGATTGAAGCTTACGAACCCTAGAATTTGTTTTCTTCGATTCAGCTTGTTTAGGTTAGATAAATTTGTTTTGAGAGAGGGTTTTAGTTCGTGAGGTGTTGGGGATCATTTCCCATAGCTTAGTTTTCATTTATTTTGCGTTTTGGGAGGTTTTTGAAGATTTTCAGGTGACCCTCTGGCCGGAGAAGATGACCGGAGGTCTTCTCCGGCCACCTGAATGTAATTTGCCCTAATTACAGTGTTTAATGCTTGTTTGAATTTGGGCCGTGGATTTGCGTTGAAAGTTTGACTTCCCTCCAGATTGAGTGGCCAGGATGCGCGTGATTAGCCCTAATTCTTCATTAATTTTTAATTAAGTATAATTAGCTCAGGGTAAATCCCAGCCTTTAATTTGCGCGCCAGTCAACTCATTTAAAACCAGGATCAATCTCATGCGTTCATTCCTTTGACTTTCCATTTTATTTAAATTAAATTCATTTTCTTTCTATTTTATTTGCACAATTTATTTAAAATAGCTAAAAAATCATAAAAATTATGAAACTTTTTCTTTAAGGTTTTATTAATTTTTGTGACATAAAAATATTTTTATTTTATTTTTTATCACTGAAAAAGTATTTTTAAATATTTAAAAGATTATTTTTAATTGATTAATGAGAATTAATTAATTAAAAATACTTTTAGGTATTTAAAAATTACAAAAAAATTCATGAAATGTCCTAAGACATTTAGAAACATTGTCCAACCTTCAAACCAAATTTCTTTTTTGATCTTGATGCATTCTAAGAATTTTTCATGGAATTAAATCATTTTTGATGCATTTTTTTTGATCCTAAGTTTGGAAAATCATTTCTGTCTTTTGGTGAAGGTTGAGACATTGATTCTTTTTGCATTGTTTTCCATTTGACATGTACTTTAAAAGATAAAAAGGCCATGAATTGATCTTGCATTTCCAAATTGATTGGCATTTCTTTTGTTACAAACCCTAAAAAACCCTAATAACTTGCAAAATTCATAACTTGAGATTGGTGAAGAGTTGAGAGCTCCCCTTTGGGCAGTGGTTCATTATAGGTCTAGGGTTTCTTTAGGTACCATTTTCCATTTTTCATATTAGGGTTTGCTTCTGTTTTTGGTTTGTGTTTGATGTTTGTTTCATAAACCCTAATTTGGGCTTTCCCTTGCATCCTTCTTGCATCTCCTTGCATGAGTTGACTTGCCATTGCATTTTGTGCATTCTTATGATTCATTTGGCATCTTAAGACATGTATGAAGCATCATTGATCATTGCATCTCATCTTTGCCATGTCATTTACCTTGTATGATTCATAACATTCCATGCATATTCATGCTCCTACACTTGCATCATTTGCATCCATGACCTTGTATGAACATCTCATTGTCTTCCCTCATGTTTGTAGCACCTCATAGTATCATTATCATCATGTGCATGCTTCTGGTTTTGCTTTGCATCATGTCATTGCATCTCATATTGTATTGCATTGCATTTGCTCCTAACATTTCAGGTGGTAAGTAAACTTGAGAAGTGAATTTGCCTTCACTTCTCATAACTTTTCTTCTCATCTCTTTTTGCATACCTTGCTGCATTTTTACTTGTGCTTGAGTTTGAGCTTGCTCATCCTTCTTCCTCCCACTTTCTCTCTTCAAGTGACTTGACTTCTTGAATGAAGCAAGTCACTTTGCTTCTCTTGATCCTGTTCATCTGCTTCCTGGTGGTCCATCTGAAGATTGTTCTTGAAAACCTCACAAACCTTAGGAACAACCAAGCATGATAATGAATTAGGGTTTTGATTAGTCTCCCCCATAGTTTTTACCTTTGTGTCTCTCCTTGAGTCATCTCTTCTCACCTCATAATCAGGGACTAAACCCTCAAGGCTTTGGGACTTTGTGATTAAGATCATGCCTGCATCCTTCTTTTAGGATGGAGTGTATAACTTTAATCCTAAGTCTTGAACCCTTAAGGTGTTGAAATCTTTTAATTAATCCATCTAATAATCATCAAGACAATACACTTGTAACTTGGGCCTTGCATTAGGGTTCTAATTCTTCCTTAAGTGGTTAAGAAGGACTAACCCTAGTGTTAATGGACAAGTCCCCCTCAAGTAGTCTTACAAATCATAAAAATCACTTCATCATCATACCATTAATAATAAAATTCACTTAATCAAAGGTTTGTTTTGTCATGGGTTTAATCCCTAATCATGGATTAAGTTGAGGAGCCTTCCTCAGCTTAAACATCCTCATCTATTATCCTTCTTTTAGGATGGTGTAATGAGCCTGTTAAATCCCTGATTATGGCTTAACCTCATTACTTAACACTAAACAAAAACCACAAAAACATCTAATTAATCACAAGTAGGTTAATGATCTTAACCCTACATCAAAGGTGATTAAGTGTGAGAATCTGACTTCACACTTAAGGTAATTCTCATTACCCCTAATCAGAGGGAAGATGTGATGAGTTTACTGACCCATTGATTTAGGTTTAAACTCATTATCTTATGACAAACTCCAAAAAGAAATAAAAGACTGAAATCATCAAACAAACAATAATCGTCTCCTCCGGGATTCTTTTCTCATCACCTTCACTCACAAACGAGAACTTGCTTCTTCCGTCTAATGCAAGACAGTTTGCATCTGTGCCAGACAGATCATACACTTGAGCATAGGCTAGCAAGCAGTTCATCAGTCAATTCATCTTTCAGTCTCTTTGGGTCGAACTACGGTGTTCTGACTTCCTCATTGCACGAGAGGATACGTAGGCATAACTTAACAGTTATCGAACAAAAGTCTCTGTCCATTCCCCCTCCTTCCAGCTTCATTCTTTAGCCTCATTATCATGAGCAATTCATTCTCATTCTTACACTGACACATCATTTATACACTTCACACTTTTCTTGCACTGACACCTGTACATATTGCTTTCCAGCCTTTTACACACAGATTGCACTGACACTACCCCTTTAAAACACAAATCTTTTAAGCGTGGATCCCGTCGAGTACGGCGGACAATCTGGGTGCTAATACCTTCCCAGGTTGTAACCAACCCCCTTTCTCAGTCTCTCTGGTTCGCAAACCGTCTTATCCATCTTTTTCTAGGCCTATGCAGCATTGCCTTTCCTCCGGGATAAAAATGCCTAGCTGGCGACTCTTTCATCCTCCAGTGAGTTCACGGCTGTGTGTTCTCACTGTATCCCTTCGCCGACCGTTCGCGTCTGTACCTTTATCTGACCCTGTGTCATTTGTCGGGAGCGACAGCATGGGGAAATAGATCAATGATAGACCTATCTCAGTAATGAGGGACCCAGCTGGGGTTTGTAGAAGCTTTCTTCACTCTGTTGTGAGATCTTCAGGTGTTGCTCTTCTAGATAGAGGCTGAAACTCTGTGGGGAGATGGTTCCCTGTCTAGCGCTTGGCTGGGGAAGAAGAAAGATCACTGAAAGATCTTCCTAGAGATTTCTGTGGGGATCCTGCTGAGGATGATACTCGACAACTCGGCTGGGGAGAAAACACCTCCGGTGCTAATTGGAAGATGGACTGAGGGAGTGGTGATTTTCCAGCTTGCTGGGGAGAAGCTTTCATGCCCCATGTTGCGCTTTGGATACCTGCAATCCTGTAAAAGCAAAGAAACGCACAAGTACCCCGAGGTATCCCTTACTGGATTCCATCATAGGATTTTAGACACTCCCGGGACTAAGTATATTTCCTGTAAGCATGTAATTCAGGAAAGACGCGTCTGTATTTATGCGATCAACAAATTAAGGACACCAGACATTTTTTTGCAAACAAAAGAGTACGAGACAGTGTGTGACTGAAAATCTGATTTTATTAATTCGAGTGCCCTGAATTGGCAAATACAGTCAAAGAAACGGATCCCCTAAAATGAGGAGATCGTTACAAATTGAGAAACAAAAAGGTGCTGGCAACGTTGATGACGCTTCAAGGAGCTTCCCTTTTGCTATGACTCGTATGAAATTTGACGTTCTTCTCGTCTTGCTTTCTGAAGAAGGCTGATTCTGAACAAATCTTGATCCTTTCGGAGTTTAACACGTTGTAAGTGATACAGACGAATTCAGAATGCAGTTGTTCGCTTATTCCCTTATTTTGTGTGGATCGCCCTTTCAGGTTTTCAATCCACCGGGATACCCATTTTTGCCTGAGTTGTCCGATGCGGCTTTTCAACTCAGCGGGTGTACATTCTTATTATTGTATTTTCCCTTATTTTTGCCCGAGCCTTTTATTCTGTTTTTGACTCGCCGAGATGCCCTATTTTTGCCTGGACTTACATTCTGTTTTTATGTCCAGCGGGTCATTCATGCGAAGTATTTTTTAACTGCATCTGAATTCACAGGGGACAGGAAGTCTTCACCATCCATAGTACTGAGCATCAGTGCTCCACCAGAGAAAACTTTCTTTACTACAAATGGCCCTTCATAGTTCGGAGTCCACTTGTCCCTGTGGTCTGTATGAGGAGGGAGGAGTCTTTTCAGCACAAGATCTCCTACTTGGTACTCTCGAAGCCTGACTTTCTGATCGAAGGCTTTCTTCATTCTTTTCTGATATAGCTGCCCATGACAGATTGCAGCCAATCTCTTCTCTTCGATCAGATTCAGTTGTTCGTATCGGGACCGGGCCCATTCTGCTTCATTCAACTTAACATCCATCAGTACCCACAGGGAGGGTAATTCAACTTCAACAGGTAGGACTGCCTCCATACCATACACAAGTTGATACGGTGTTGCCCCAGTGGATGTTCTGATTGACGTACGGTACCCATGCAAGGCAAATGGTAGCATTTCATGCCAATCTTTATAGGTAACCACCATCTTTTGCACAATCTTCTTGATATTCTTGTTAGCTGCCTCAACAGCGCCATTCATCTTTGGCCTGTAAGGAGAAGAATTATGGTGTTGGATCTTGAAGTCCCGACATAGTTCTGCCATCATTTTGTTGTTCAAGTTGGAACCATTATCAGTAATGATTCGCTCGGGCACTCCATACCGACAGATGATGTCTCTTTTCAGAAATCTGGCTACCACTTGCCTGGTAACATTTGCATAAGACGCTGCTTCGACCCACTTGGTAAAATAGTCAATGGCTACCAGGATGAATCTGTGTCCATTCGAAGCAATCGGTTCAATCTTGCCAATCATATCAATGCCCCACATAGCAAAGGGCCAAGGTGAAGACATCACATTCAGAGGATTTGGATGCACATGCACTTTATCCGCATAGATCTGGCATTTATGGCATTTTCTGGCATAGGCACAACAGTCTGCGTCCATTGTGATCCAGTAATAGCCTGATCTTAGCAACTTTTTAGCCATTGCACGCCCTCCTGCATGGGTACCAAAGGATCCTTCGTGCACTTCGTGCATTAACAAATCTGCTTCTGTTTTATCAACGCATCTGAGAAGTACCATATCAAAGTTTCTCTTGTACAAGGAACCGTCAGTATTCAGGAAGAAACTACCAGCTAGCCTTCTTAATGTCTTCTTATCATTGGAAAATGCCCCAGGTGGGTATGTTCGATCCTCTAAGAAGCATTTGATATCATGGAACCAAGGTTTATCATCTTTAACAATATCTGCTGCAAATACATATGCTGGTCTGTCAAGTCTGGACACTGAGATCCGAGGTACAAAGTTGGCAGCTTGAACTTTGATCATGGATGAAATGGTAGCCAGAGCATCTGCAAACTGATTCTCGTCTCGAGGGATATACTCAAGCTTGACCGTTGTGAAGAAAGTCAATAACCTTCTTGTATAATCCCGGTAAGGTATTAGATGATCTTGGTGGGTGTACCATTTGTCGTTGGTTTGATTAACTACCAGAGCTGAATCTCCGAATATAGTCAAAGTCTTGATCCTGAGGTCAATGGCTTCCTCAAGACCCATAATACAAGCTTCGTATTCAGCTTTGTTGCTAGTGCAGTTGAAGGTGAGCTTGCCGAGAAAGGCATGTGAACTCCTTTAGGTGTAATGAGTACTGCACCAACACCACGACCATTCATATTAACAGCCCCATCAAACATCATAGTCCCTTCTTCTTCTGGGTCAGGCCCTTCAGTGTGAACAAGCTCTTCATGATCTTTTGCTTTTATGAACATGATGTCTTCATCAGGGAAGTCAAATCTCATAGGCTGGTAATCATCAATGGGTTGCTCAGCAAGATAATCAGACAATACACTGCCTTTGATGGCCTTTTGGGATGTGTACTGAATGTCATATTCTGTGAGGATCATTTGCCATCTTGAAACCCGTCCGGTAAGTGCTGGCTTCTCAAAGATGTACTTAACTGGGTCCATCTTTGATATCAATAAAGTAGTGTGGGTCAACATATAATGCCTTAGTCGGCGAGCAGCCCACGCTAAAGCACATCAAGTTTTCTCGAGCAATGAATAACGTTGTTCACAGTCGGTAAACTTTTTGCTTAGGTAGTATATTGCATACTCTTTTCGACCAGACTCGTCATGCTGGCCCAGCACACACCCCATTGACTCTTCTAATACTGTTAAGTACATGATTAGAGGTCTTCCTTCGACTGGAGGCATAAGGATTGGAGGCTCTTGTAAGTATTCCTTGATTTTGTCAAAAGCCCTCTGGCAGTCTTCATTCCACCTGACCGTTTGTTCCTTTCTTAACAGCTTGAACAAAGGTTCACAAGTTGCTGTAAGATGAGATATGAACCGTAAAATGTAGTTCAATCTACCTAGGAACCCTCGAACTTCTTTTTCTGATTTCGGGGCAGGCATTTCTTGAATGGCCTTAACTTTATCAGGGTCAACTTCAATCCCTTTCTCACTCACAATAAATCCCAGCAGCTTACCAGATCGTACCCCGAATGTGCACTTGTTGGGGTTTAACTTCAGTTGGTACTTCCTCAGACGCGTGAATAACTTCAACAGATTTACCAGGTGGTCTTCTTCTGTGAGGGACTTGGCAATCATGTCATCCACATAACATTCAATTTCTTTGTGGATCATGTCATGGAATAATGTTACCATAGCCTGTTGATAAGTTGCACCAGCATTCTTCAGTCCGAATGGCATCACCTTATAACAGAATGTGCCCCAGGGTGTGATGAAAGTTGTCTTCTCAAAGTCTTCAGGTGACATCTTGATCTGATTATATCCTGAAAATCCATCCATGAAGGAGAATACCGAGAACTGAGCCGTATTATCAACCAATACATCAATGTGAGGTAATGGGAAGTCATCTTTCGGGCTGGCTCTGTTCAGGTCCCGATAATCCACACACATCCTCACCTTGTCGTCTTTCTTAGGCACAGGTACAATATTAGCAACCCACGGCGGATAGCTAGTCACAACAAGGAAACCGGCGTCCCACTGCTTTTGTACCTCTTCTTTTATCTTCATTGCCATATATGGGCGAGTACGGCGCAACTCCTGTTTTACTGGCGGGCAGTCTTCTTTCAAGGGCAGCTTGTGCATGACAATATTGGTGTCTAACCCTGGTATATCCTGATAAGACCAAGCGAAAACATTCACATACTCCCGAAGCATATCAGTCATTTTCTCTTTTACTGAATCTTGTAGGCAGGCCCCGATCTTAACTTCTTTTACGTCTTCTTCCATACCAAGATTAACCGTTTCAATCTCCTCCTGATGAGGAGTGATAACCTTCTCCTCTTGTCTTAACAACCTGGCTAGCTCTTCAGGAAGCTCATAATCTTCTTCAACCCCTTCATCAGCTTGATTGTTTGGATTGTCAAAGTCATACGAAGTCATAGCAGTGTTGTTGTCTGTGCAGTCTGGTGGGCACTTTCTGCAAGGGTTTAAATTGGTTTATTTTAGTGATCAATTTTAATCTTGTTTAGAAAAAAGTGAAATGAAGTTATCATTTTGGAAAACAATTCCATTTTTATTTTTTGTACAAAAAGAAAATGAAAAACAGTGAGTGGAAAAGAAAAAGACTCATTTGCAAAAGATGTCCGATATTCATTGATTAATCCATTTGCACAAAATTACAAGATGACCCGATTACAAAATGAGTCTTGTCATCTTGGGCAAGATGCAAGACTTGATGCATGCTTTAAAATACAAGAAATAATAATTACTCTGCAGGAGTAACCCTTATAATTTCCTGGGAAGACCAGTTAAGGACTTGTCTCCCCGGGATCCTTGGACGTATCCAGCTCTCCAGGTTGCGGTCGCTTTCCTCCTCGTCTTCCAAGTTGTTCACAGCATCTGGGGTGACATTCCCCCGCTGACAAAATTGGGCTTCTTGGCAGCCTCTGATTGATCTTGTTGAGTTGGTCTGTAACCCAACCCAAATTTGTCCTCTTTCTTCTCCACGGGCAGCAGCTTGCCCCAGCCTTGGGCAGTACCCTCTTCAACAACCTTCCGGGCTTGCTGATATGACGTTATGGAGGTTCCCAGTACAGAAGATGCTTCATTAATGTTCAGGGCCTCGAACCCCTGGCTCATTGTTTCATGGATCTCTCCATCCATTTCTATGTATTTGTACGTAGCCAGATGGCTAACAAAGATGTCTTCTTCTCCACAGATGGTGATGATCTGGCCTTCCCACTCGAATTTCAGCTTCTGGTGAAGGGTAGACGTAACAGCACCAGCGACATGGATCCAGGGTCTACCCAACAAATAGCTGTAGGCCGGCTGAATGTCCATCACATAGAAGGTAATTTTGAAGGTCTGCGGGCTAATCATCACAGGCAGATCAATCTCTCCAAGCACTGATCTTTTAGAGCCATCAAATGCTCTCACCACCAAATTACTCGGACGCAGTGCCAAGCCATCGTACTCCAGCTTCACTAAGGCTTTCTTTGGTAGAACATTGAGCGAAGACCCAGTGTCCACCAGTACATGATATAGAACAACACCTTTGCATTCCAAGGTGATATGTAAAGCTTTGTTGTGGTTACGTCCCTCAGTTGTTAAGTCAGCATTGGTGAAGCCCAGTCCATGACTGATGTTGACATTTGCCACCACAGTTTCCAGCTGGTTAACGGTAATCTCCTCTGGCACGTATGCTACGTGCAAGACTTTCAATAATGCATTCCTGTGAGCTTCAGAACACATCAACAATGATAATATGGAGATTTTTGAGGGAGTTTGGTGAAGCTGATCCACCACTTTGTAATCACTTATTTTTATGATTCTCATAAACTCGTCTACATCTTGTTCAAAAGATGTCTTCTGAGTTTCTTTGATAGCCGGCTCTTCAAGCACCACACTCTTTCCTTTTACTTTAGCAGCAGCTTCTGCTTCAACATTAGGTCTTTGAACTTGTGAGGCAAAAAGGCGTCCGCATCTGGTGAAGCCTCCGCCTCCCCCAACATTATCAATTTGTGGAGAAGAGGTTGAAGAATCCGAAGTGATTTTCTCCCCGTTGCAATAAAGATCAGAGCCATAATGCCAAGGTATAACATTACTGCTTTCATAAGGAACTGGTCCAGGCACCGTGATAGTAACTGGACTGACTGCTGCAGAGGAGGGTACTGTAATGGTGTGTGGATCATAGTAAATTGTGACTGGTGACCTGGCAGGAGGTGCCACTGCTTGTTGTTGGAAATTGTTGTTTGGGGGATCATTTGATGGATCATAGTAGATTGTGACTGCTGAGACATCTTCATCAATTTCTGTTGGCGTTGTAGAAGATTCTGCCGATAAAATGGATGCTGATGTTGTAGAAGAAAGGGTTGTTGAAATCTGATTTGTTGAAGTGATGGATGGAGCCATTGTTGATGATATTGATGAATCGGTAGGAATGATTGTTGCTGCTGTTGTAGAAGAATCAGGGATTGTTGTCAAAGGAATTGCTGAATTTGTAGGCGTCGTTGTTGAGATCTGAAGGATTCCATCCTTGATAAGACCATCTATGCCGATTCTCAAATTATCGCACCCGTTGACTGCAATGTTGCAATACCCACAACCGAGCTCACACCCGGGGAACACCTGGCATTCTAGAAGCTGAGCTTTAATTTCGACCAGAGGTGTTCGAATTTGTGCAACACTGGTGATCAAAGTAGATGGTTTGTCTTCCTCAATGGCATTAATCCTTGGCCCACCATGATTAGGCATAGGATTTCTGTTGACATTCGGAGGAGGTGCGAAGTTGAGGGCTTTAGAATCCACCAGATCTTGAACTTTCATTTGCAAAGCCCTGCATTTCTCAGTATTGTGGCCAGGTGCATTGGAGTGGAAAGCACACCTAGTGTTGACATCGTAATTCTTCGGGAGATTAGAGGGATCTGGTGGTGCCAATGTCCTTAACTCGACCAAGTTAAGCTTCAGGAGTTGTGGCAATAAGGCAGCATAAGGCATAGGGATATGGTCAATCACCCTATTGGCCTGTGATGGTCTTTGCTGGAAGGGTCTTTGTTGTTGGTTGTTATTATTGTTGTTGTAGGTTCTCTGTGGCGGATACTCAACTTGCTGTTGATAATGTGGTTGTTGTGGTTGTTGATATGCTGATTGTTGAGGAATCGAAGCTGGAATAGTGATAGCTGCTACTGATCTGTGGACATACTGAGGTCTGCCCCTGCTGGCATGAATGGCATTTGTCTCACTGGTCCTTCGAGGTCCCACAAAAGGCTTCCTGGGGTTACTGGACGAACTTGCACCATTATCAGAAATCTTGCCCATTTTTAATAGACTTTCAATTCTTTCACCGGCTATAACTACGTCAACAAAACTGGTGGAAGAAAAGGCAGCCAGCCTATCAATATATGTTCCTTGCAAAGTGTTCATGAACATGTCGGCCATTTCTCTTTCCGACATGGGTGGCTGGACAGCAGCAACAAGTTGTCTCCACCTTTGGGCATATTCCCTGAAGCTTTCCCTGGAGGATTGAGACATTCCCATCAAGAGGGTCCTGTTAGGAGCCATGTCCAGATTGTATTGGTATTGTCTGATGAAAGCCTCAGCTAGGTCCTTCCAGCATCTGATAGTAGCTCTGGTCAAGTGTGAATACCACTCCCTTGAAGCCCCAGTCAAACTGTCTTCAAAATAGAACATCCACAGCTTTTCATCCATGGTATATGCTTTAAGTCTCCCCAGAAAAGACTGCAGGTGAGTTCGTGGACAGGAGGTTCCATTGTATTTCTCGAAGCACAGAGGTTTGAACTTGTGGGGAATTCTCACCCCGTCCACTAACCCCATATCCATTACATAGAAGCCCAAGGAGTTTTGAGACTCCAGAGATCTCAACTTCTCAGCAATTTCATCAAACCTCCTATCATAGACTTCATCCCCAGCTCCCATGACAGTAAATTGCTCCTCTTGGGGGTCTTCTTGTAAGATCCTCCCCCCAGTAGTATTTCCTTGCACATTACCCGGGACATTGACTTCCGGATCTATATGAGGTCCAAATACATGTGGATTAACATGAGGCTGTCCCCTCTCATTGTTACTTGTTCCTCCAGTCCCCGGATGAGGTTCCTCGGGGGTTTGTCTCTCTACCAATGCCCTTAGCCTTTCTTGGGTCTGCGCCAAACCAGTCATCACAGTCATGAACTGGGCCATTTGGTTCCTCATCTCCACTCTTTCGTTAGCCATCTGGGTTCTGACCTCGGTCAGGTCTTGCTGTACTTGCTCCATTATGATACCCGGAAGGTTGTTGCGAGTAGGATACCGATGTGCACGGTTGACAGGGAACACTCTTCTGCGAGCAATATTTCCTGAACCATAACAGAGTTAGAAACAAATAATAAAAAAACCTACAAAACAAAGTAAAAGTTAGTATGCAATGCAGTATGCTTATTTGTTTTCCAAGGTATCCGGCTTGGTTCTTGGTTTTGACCTTTTCCAGACCTCGAGGAAGATGCTTTGATGTTGTTTTGAAAAGAGAAACCCAGTGAAAACAAACTAACAAATATATTACAAACGGTGAATCATACATAGTTTGTTTTTTACAACACATGCCCTTGAAGGGTCAAAATACAACTCAAAAGAAAAGTACATCAAACAATAACAATCAAAAAGTCAGACATTTAGTCTAAACTCATCCTCCTTAACTTCTTTCAGAAGTGCCTCAGTCACAGGACCAATTGGATGTTCTGTAATAGTCCTGATGAGGAGGTTTCTGGTGGCAATAGCAGTGGTCAGCTTCTTGTACCTGTCTTGGTCCTTTGACCTCTTCAAACCAGCCCTAAGCTAAAACTCTGAAATCTCCTTCTGGGCTGCCAGCAAAGCTTTCTGCTGCTTCTTTTCATTGGCCTCTAATTGTTCAATTCTGGCTTGAGTTCTCTTATCTTCTTGAGTACGGGCTTCAGTGATCCTGACCCACCTAGCCTGACTCTCTTGCAGATAGAGTTCAGCCCTAGCCTTCTGAAGCTTGGCCTCCTTACAGGCATTCTTCAATATTTGCTCCCCAGCTCTTGATTTCTTGATGTAGTCCTCTGTTTTCTCAATCTTGGCCAGATGCTCCACCCTAAGCTTCTCCAACCTCTCAATGTCCAGACGACCATCACTCCTCTCCCAGAGGGTCTTCTTCAGAGCTTGAGACAGATTCTCATTCCTTTCCTTCAGTTTCTCAAATTCCTCCAGACTGACAGTGGCTGCTGGCTGTACTGTAGAAGGTCCAGGTGTGTCCTCAATGGTAAAGGGCATTCCAGTAATCTGAGCTCTAGCATGGGACCATTCATAGTACTGGGCTGAAGCAACATTATTACACTTCCCAAGAATAGCCACCCCCTTTGTCTGGATGTTGTCCCAAGCCCAAGATGCTTGTCTGACAACAGCTAGATTAGGCTTTATCTCACAATACAGGGTCTCAGCTAAATCTTGCACTCTAGGAGGGTGGACCAAAGCATAGCCCAATTGTCTCTTAAACAGCAAAGGATTGTAGTTGATGCAACCCTTTACTCCTACCAGAGGTACATTTGGGTATTGCCCACAGCTAGTGATGATGTCCTTGCCCTTGGTGCTCTGGGTGCACCATCTGATGTCATCTGAAGTCAAAGCAATAAGTCTCTTAGCCCAATTCTTCTGTTGGTGAGGATTCAGGAAGGCATCTGTCTTAGGTAAGTGTTTAAGCAACCAAGTGTGAAACAAAGGAGCACAGCATCTCACCAACTTTCCTCTTTGTTTCTCATTCCTCTGATGAATGGAATAATAGAAATCTCCCAGCAATGTGGGTACTGGGTTCCTCAAAAGGAAAAGGTGAATGGCATTCTTGCTGATAAATTTGGGCTCATCTGCAAACAGTATAACCCCATATATGCTGAGGGCTAACAATGCACAGACTGCCCTCCATTCTCCCAAAGAGGCCTTTAGGATGGACTGAGAAATCAAGAAATCCAAGTGCAAACCAGGGATCCCAGCCTTTGTTGTCATATTTTGCTCAATCAAAGTAGGCTCTAGGTATAATGCTTTTGCTACTTCTCCATTGCTGGGAGAAGTCATCCCTGGGTTGAAGGGGACACCACCCCTGACAGGTACTCCAATCAATGATGAAAACTCTTCCAGCAGAGGTCCCAGCTGAAAGTTTGGGAATGTGAAGCATCTCAAAGGAGGGTCATAAAACTGTAGGCAGGTGTGGATCATACTCCTCTGAGAAGGATCCAGGTCCATAACCATATCAAGGATGCCTCCATAATGCTCTCTGAATAATGGGATGTGGTCTGGAGTGATAAGTGTCTGGACCTGCCTGATACCAGTCAACACAGGCTCAAAGAAATGATATGATATGTTGCTCTTCCTGGGTGCAGACATGAGTGCTGATGAAAAGCTGAAGACAAGTGTTGATAGGGATCAAGACTGATACTGGAGATGAGCCACTGATAGGCTAGTGCTGGTGATGGAGGCAACTGAAGCAGATAACTGATGAAACAGAGGACTATGCAGATGAAGGGGTCAAAACCAAGCCAGATAAAATGTGGATACCCTGAAAAACAAATAAACAAATGTTAAATGATGCAATGATGATGTATGCAAATGATATGCAAGGGTTTGTGATCAAGCTGGATCTGATTATTTGTCTTGATATATAAGGTCCATGTATGTTCAAGAAGTCCAGATGGAGGTTCAGAAATCCAGTAACCAGGGTGGGGGACTCAAATAAAGAGTCACATATCCAGGGTTAAATCACAAGAACTGTCCAAAGTGAGGTACTCTTAATCAAACAAGTAACAGGGTATGATGTGGCCAAAGGTACATGCAAACATGTAAACAGCCCAACCCCCTCACAGGTAGTGTTCTAAAACAAGGATCCTCGGACTTGGATCAGTTATGAGAAGTGTAAACACTTCCAACCCGGAGGTACAGTGTTTACAATAACCATAAAAGATCCTCCTCTAATTCACCTCAGTTTCTGAAGGTCATAATAAAGGTCATCCAGACTTAGCAGGCTTCCCAGATAGCCCTAGCACTACAGGAAATCTGTAGCACAGAGTTCTCAAGAAGAAACCCATATCTGAACCGTGTTTCATATTCTCGCACCAGACCGATATGGAATGGGAAAGAACATGAACCACTCTAGCCTAGGTGTCACTCAGGTCCCAGGTATAGGACCTTAAACTCTCAGTAGAACCCCACCCACCAAAACAGAAACCAGATCCAGCAATGATAGCACGACAGTATGAAAAATGTAAAACTGTAAGGAAAGCAATAAATAAAGCTGTACATAAGGCAATAAATAAAGCAACTATACAAACACAATTAGCACATAACACCCCAGTAAACACAAATCAAACAAGCGCTAGGAGGAACCCACAAACAGAACCAGAAGCCCTGGTTACAATATAAGGGTCCCCAGCAGAGTCGCCAAGCTGTCGCTCCCACCAAATGAGGCTAGGTCAAATGGGGTACAGACGCGAACGGTTGGCGAAAGGGGAGAGAACACACAAGGGTGAACTCAAGAGAAAAGAGTCGCTAGCTAGGCATTTTTATCCTGGAGGAAAGGTAATGCTGCATAGACCTAGAAAGATATGGATAAGACGGTTGCGAACCAGAGAGACTGAGAAAGGGGGTTGGTTACAACCTGGGAAGGTATTAGCACCCAGATTGTCCGCCGTACTCGAAGGGATCCACACTTAAAAGATTTGTGTTTCAAAGGGGTAGTGTCAGTGCAATTTGTGTATCAAAGCTGGAAAGAATGCAAGTGTTAGTGCAAAAGGAAATGTGAAGTGTATAAGAGAAGTGTCAGTGTAAGAACAGGAGTGAAATGCTCCAGACAATGAGGCTTAAAGAATAATGCTGGAAAGAAGGGGAATATACAGAGACTTTTGTTCGATAACTGTTAAGTTATGCCTACGTATCCTCTCGTGCAATGAGGAAGTCAGAACACCGTAGTTCTACTCAAAGAGGCTGAAAGGTAAATTGACTCGTGAACTGCTTACTTGTCTATGCTCAAGTGTATGACCTGTCTGGCTCAGGTGCAAACTGTCTTGCATTAGACGGAAGAAGTGAGTTCTCGTTTGTGAGTGAATGAGATGAGAAAAGAATCCCGGAGGAGACGATTATTGTTTGTTTTTGTGTTTTAAGTCTTTTATTGCTTTTTGAAGTTTGTCATAGGAAAATGAGCTTAAGCCTAAACCAAGGGTTAGTAAACTCATCACATCCTCCCTCTGATTAGGGGTAATGAGAATACCTTAAGTGTGAAGTAAGCACCTCCCACTTACACACCATGATGTAGGATTAAGATCATTAACCTACTTGCATTTATTTAGATGTTTTTGGAGTTTTTGTTTAGTGTTAAGTAATGAGTTTAAGCCATAATCAAGGATTTAATGGACCCATTACACCATCCTAATAGAAGGATGATAGGTGAGAACATTTAAGCTGAGGAAGGCTCCTCAACTTAATCCATGATTAGGGATTAACCTCATGACAAAACAAAGCCTTTATTAAATGGATTTTAGTTAATGGTAAGATTAAGAAGTGAATTTTATGATTTGTAAGACAACTTGAGGGGGACTTGTCCATTAACACTAGGGTTAGTCCTTCTTAACCAATTAAGGAAGAATTATAACCCTAATGCAAGGCCCAAGTTACAAGCTTGATGTCTTAGTGATTATTATATGGATTGATTAAAGGATTTAAACACATTAAGGGTTCAACACTTAGGATTAAAGTTATACACTCCATCCTAATAGAAGGATGCAGGCATAAGCTTAATCACAAAGCCTTAAAACCTTTAGGGTTTAGTCCTTGATTATGAGATGAGAAGAAGACTCAAAGATGACACAAAGGTAAAAGCTAAATGGGGGACTAATCAAACCCTAATTGTTATCATGCTTGGTTGTTCCTAGGGTTAATGAGGTTTGCAAGAAGATCTTCAGAGAAACCACTAGGAAGGAAGCAGATGAAAGGAGCAAGAAGCAGAGAGAAGTAAGACAACTTGCTTCACTTAAGAAGACAAGTTGCTTGAAGAAAGAAAGTGGGAAAGAGCATGAATGGGCAAGCTCACACAAAGACAAGATAAAATGCAGCAATGATGCAAGAGAGATGAAGAGAGATTATGAGAAGTGAAGGCAAATTCACTTCCCAAAACAACTTACCACCTGAAAAGTTAGCAAAAGAAATGAAATGCAATGCAAATGATGTGAAATGTCATGATGCAAACCAAAGTCAGAAGCATAAACATGATGTTGATGATGCTAAGAGAAGATGCAAACACAAGGAAAGACATGAGAATGATCATACAAGGATATGGATGCAGATGAAGCATGCTTGAACCATGGAAGTTCAAGAAAGTTTATGAAATGCAATGAACATATAATATGGAAAATGAAATATGCAATGATCAAACATGATTCTAATGTGTCCTAAGATGTATTATGAATCATGTGGATGCACAAAATGTCATGGCAAGTCATTGAATGCAAGCAAATGAGAGATGGATGCAAAGGAAAGCACAAAATTAGGGTTTATGATCAACACACAAAGTAAAATTCAAAACCAGAAGCAAATGACATGACAAAAAATTGAAAATGGGATCAAAGGAACCCTAACCCTACACAAGTTCACTGCCCAAAGGGGGGACCTAACTCTTAACCTAGTGCAAGTTATGAATTTTCTAAGGCAATTAGGGTTTTAAGGTACCTCATCATGAAAAATGCAAAACAAATTGAAAATGGAAGATCAATTCAAACCAAATTTATCCTATAAACTACATGCCATGAAGGATGCAATGCAAGAAGAACCATCATCAAACTCTCAATGGTTAGGCAGAATGGATTTTTCCAAGTTTGAACAAAAATATTGCCCTAAAATGAATTTAATTCCAATGAAAATTGTCAAAATTCACTAAGGACCAAAACAAAATTTGTTTTGAGGGTTTGATAATGTTTCTAAATGTTTTGAAATGCAATGTGAATTTTTTTGTGATTTTTAAATACCTAAATGTATTTTTAATTAATTAATTTTCATTAACTAATTAAAAATAAACATTTAAATGATTTAAAAATGATTTTTAATGCAAAAAATAAAAATAAAAATATTTTTGGGTTCTGAAAATTAATGAAATGCTTGACAAAAAATTTCAAAATTTTTAAATGTGTTTTGCTATTTTAAATAATTCGTAAAAGATAAAACAAATTAAATGAAATAAAAATTGAATTTATGAGAAGTATGCAGATCCAGAGGCTGAGGTTCAAACAAAATTGGAGGGAATTGACCCGCGCCATATCCAATGGCTGAGATTCAAACTGGCTGGATTTATTTAAACTCAATTAATTAATCTAATTAATTAGGATTAGGGTTTTAATGAAAGATCTGGGCCCTTCAAACGCGCGGGAGTCAAACCTGGTCAACTAAATCCATGGTCCAAATTCAAACTGAACCCTAAACGTAATTAATGGGTTAATGACTTTCAGGTGGCCGGAAATGACCTCCGGTCATCTTCTCCGGCCACAACCCTCCCTGAAAATTGCTAACTTCTTCCCTAGGCTTCTAAAATCCAATCTCTCTGCCCAGAAATGATCCCCATACATCATACATCAAGAATCAACAAACAAACAACATTTAAAACACATCAAAAGTGAGAATCGAACCAAAACAGTTCTAGGTCAAAAAATTTCAGAACACGAATACATACTCATTTCTCAACTATTTTCAAAACAAACCACATCAACATGATCAGTGAAGCATAAAGAATCATTTAGTAACTTAAAAACATGTTTCTGGAATAATGTTCTTGAGCTCACCTGAACTGGAGCTTTGATCTTTGGAACTTTCTGGCTGCCTCTTTGATCCAAAACGCCTCTAATGAACCTCCTGAGAAGCTTGCAATGCTTGGTTGGAGTTTAGTGTGGCTGGTTTAAGAGTTTGATGAAGTTCTGTTCAGGAGGGGTGAGAAATCGTATTTCTGCTTGGGGTGGTTTCAGGGACAAATGAGGATTGGGAAATGATCAGAGAAACATGGTGAATGGTTTTGTGAAGTTTGTTTTGATGTTTGATGCCTGTGTGCTGAGTTTCGAAACAAAATGCATAAGAGGTGAGTTTTGGGAACTATGGCTTATGAGAGAGATCAGGATGTGTTGTGCTATGTGTTGAGTCTCATTTTGTCCATGTATCAAGCTTGGATAGGTCAGAGAGTTGTTGCTGGCCTAACTTGATTGGTATGGGCCATTTTGCATAAAGTCAACTTTTATGTAAGAAGAGGTATGGGCTATTTCAGTCAAGGTACAAGGGCATGTCTGTTGCAGCTTGAATCAAGGCTGTCCATGGAAATGTGTTTGAGGCAATGCAGCAAGTGGATTAGGGTTTATGTGATGTTTTACAAATTTCACAAAGTTTTGCCCTTTTGTGATTACTTGAAGCATAAGTCATGAAAATGGGAGGTTCTTTGGTGCATTCTGATTTTTAGGTCATGGTTCATGTTTGTGTAATGCATAGAAGTCAATTAGAGGTCACATAAAGGCTTGGCATGAGGTTTTGCAACTTTGCCTCTTTGGTACAAAACTTGAAATTATGTGATTTTGTCCAACTTTGACAAGCCATAACTTTTGATCCAAAATGAATTAGAATGAGTTCTTGTACTTTTTGAAAATGGGAAGATCCATTCTACAACTTTCATGACCAAAGTTTTCTCATTTGAAGCATTTTTGAATCAAAAAGAGGAGGTTGAAAAACTTTCCAAAAATGGCAAGTTTCCATTACAAGTCACTTTCCCAAAAAGGCAACTTTGCAAATGACTTGAAATTTTCCAATTTTGTGAACTTCTAACACCTTCTATGATCAAATAAAGATCATACACATTCAAAATGATGGAGAATACCCTTTGGTTGGGTCATTGGGGGCCTCAGATGCCCTGATTTTGCACTGACTTGCTTAAGAAGTCAACACTTGATTAGATGCCTTCCCCATGGAATTTCTTCATGAAAATTGATATGCATGATCCTTATAACATATAGAGACCAATAGAAACAAGAATGACCAAAATTTTTGGAGTTATGGCCTCTGAAACCAAAACCCTAATTTTAGGTCATCTGTGCAGTTAAACCTGGCTCTGCTTCCATGCCTTTCCCAGTTCTTGTGATTCCTTGACTTCCTTGACTTTGTGAGGATATAATATGATGCTTGAAAATACATGGACCCCTTTGAAGTGATTGAAGACCTTTGGAGTAGCTCAAATGGCTCAGGGATAGCTCAGATCACAAACCCTAGATGCAGATGACTTTGAATCAATGCAGTGAATCAAAAATGTGGTATGAAATGCTATGATTGAACTTATGCACATGAAAAGATCACAAGCCATGGTGAAATGAGTGAGGGCAAATTTGTGGTGTTTACAATTTTGGACACTTTTTGCAGCTTAAAGTCTCTCGTTGAAGCATTATATATATATATATATATATATATATATATATATATATATATATATATATATATATATATATATATATATATATATATATATATATATATATATATATATATATATATATATATATATATATATATATATATATATATATATATATATATATCAAACTTTGTGTTTTGCAATGTTTCAGAAACTTTATATATATATATATATATATATATATATCAAATTTTGTATTTTGCAATGTTTCAGAAACTTTGTATATGCATGTTAAGACCCTTATTGTATTGGGATGGCATAGAGATCTGAGACTGCCCGTCATGACTGAAATTTCTGGAACTGGTAGAAGACAATGGAGAATCTGCATTTATTCCAAGGTAGTTTGTCCATCTAGATGGACCATCCCACTCCATTGATCTTGCAACAGTAGGCGACAGTGAAGAATCCCGATTTGACAGTTTTTGCCTCGACTTTGCCATTAACTAATCAGTCATCTCGGCACCTAGTTTTTCGGTGATTCTGTCACTTGAAACAATCAACTCACATCTGCCAATTTAATATAAAGAAAAATAACAAAACATGGTCATAAACTATAATCAACACAAAAATAATGAATTATATCGAAACACCTTGAACGCTTCGGAGACAATTGTAACACAACATAGTCAAAATGTGTCAGACCTCATTTTCATCTATTTAATGTAACCCTACACAACTTTTCAGATTATTTCAATTTTCCCAATCATATTTTGTACATAGTCATTCATAATCAGCAAAACTGCACACAAGAAATCCCAAAATCAGAATGTAGATTCTCTAAAACCACACAAAGAAATAATCAGAGAAAACAAAAACTCTACCAAATTCTATATCAGCCTAACAAATGTAATTAGTTTATCATTCCCAAATTGACATTACTATACAAAATCCACATTTTCACAATACTTGAAAACTACACAAAAACAAGTAAAAATCCAGATGCACAAAAATGTTCAAAAAATCCCACTAACTATGATCAATTTTCAGCACCATAATCCAACCTTGGAGGCGGGTCGGGTTTGGACCCAAACCCGATTCAGTTTTAGATAAAAGGGGAAGTATTAACCATATTCCAACATATCTTCCTTTTCCTCACTGAAACAACATCATCGCTTTGAAAACAACCTATAAACACGCAAGAAATATGTTGAACAAATCAACGATGATATTGAAACCTAAATTATCGATCATCTCCTTCTCTCCGACCGACGACAAACCAAACTATGTTGCCTCAGAGCTTATGGTCGGCGACGAATAACCAAACGATAAAACTCACGATCGAAAAATACCCTCTACACAGATCGAATCCGAAGAAAAAAAATGAAGCTGAAACTAAACATGACAACAACGGTCCAAACAACGATAGAAAGAAAAAGTATGTGCAAATATCATTAATGAAGGCAATAAAATCAACATCATAGAAAACAGAAGCATCAAAAGCTGATAAACATACCTTGAGTCGTAGTTCCATATCAATCCGTTGTCCTCTTTCACGGTTGATATGTGATACAAAAACTACAATGAAGAAGTGTATAGGGTGGAGGTGGTGATGACAATATATAGGATGGAGTAAAGGGGAAACATTGGGTTTAGGATTTGTGGGAGAAAAGAGAGAAAACAGGAGAACGAAAAATGTGAGAGAGTGAAACAGATGAGAGAGAATAAGACAATAGAGTGAAAGGGGACATCAATGTGATCGTGCAATAACAATATAGTTCTGATCTATGTCGCGCGTGAACTCATAAAGGAAAAAAAACGGAAAAATACTTTTGTGTGATAGCAAATGGATGAATGTCAAATGACAGACGTAAATGGTCTTGATTGAGGAAAAATGAGGACATTTGTTATTTACTGTATTGTCCAATTTACAATGTATTATAAAAAAATCAGAAAGGCATATCTGTCTAGTCATGCAACCTTTTGATATTTAGAGTAGATTTCACCTCATAATCCTTTATAAGCCAAATTTCACTATATAATCAATTATAAAAACTTCATAATTGATTACTTCGATTTAAAACATTTTAGCTCAATTTCAATTTTTTTTTTTTTACACAAATATTTAATATTATATGATGAGTTGCTAGGTGCTAAAGAGAGGATGTGATGTGAAAATATGTAAAGCTAATATGGAAAGATTTGATTTTTGATGAATTTAAGGACGCGTTATAGTAGGAATCGCAAATTTCTGTATGCCATCAAACACTTCGGCGCATATTTAGCTCTAAACCTTAAACAACAACACTCTCTTTTTCTCTCTCTTCTTTCTCTTTCTTCTTCATCTTTGAGGAATTCGGAATGAATAGGTCTCAAGATCAAAGGTCAAGACCTGCAAAACCACCCACAATCCATAGTCGTGCTCTCTCAGGTGATCTTGTTGGACTTCAGAAGTTACTTCGGGAGAATCCTATTCTTCTCAATGAGAGAAACCCTGTTGTAAGATTTCGATTTTCCCTTCGTTTCTACCAATTGGGCATCTCCAAAATTTCATCTTTTTTGTTATTATTGTTGTTTGTTGTTGGAATTTTTTGTATGATTTTTCTGAACTTTTTAAGATACTAGATCTTTATTGGTGAAAAATGTTCATGCTTGTGATGTGAATTGAGGATTTGGAAATGATGTATGATGTGAGTTTGATTTAGATCTTCTTGGTAATAGCTTGTGGCTTAATCAACACTGAGTAATCTGGTTCTTTTTTTCTTCAATTTAATGGAAAATTTGTTCATGTATGTGATGAATTATAAAAGATCAGATTTTGCTTAGGAGAGTACGTCTTGTTGGCAATTGATTTTTATGTATTTGGTTGAAGAGATCTTCTAGGGGAAGAATCTTTGGTTAGACTTTTTCATGGAAAGGGATATTTTTATGGTTTCTCTTTGCTCATCATTTGTTCGGTTTTTCCCCCTCATGGGATTGAACGGCATTGTTTTTGTATTTTTTTTTTTTTTTTTGCTTGGCATGCATATGTAGTTATGGATTTGGATTCCACGTAGTTACTGCGTGACACAGTTCTTGATCTCAGGTGACCGATTTCAAATTGATGGCTGAGATCGATTAATGCATCTAACTGCGTGCTTTTTTACTGCGACAGATACTGATCTGTGTGATTTCTTACTTTAAGGTTTATCTTGAATTTGAATTATATGCTGAAGATCAAACCTGTTTTAAATGCAGATGGCACAAACACCTCTTCACGTTTCTGCAGGTAACAATAGGACTGAGATAGTTAAATTTCTTCTTGAGTGGCAAGGATCAGAGAGAGTTGAGATAGAGGCTAAGAATATGGTTGGTGCCGTCAATTTTTCTACTTAAGTTATTGTTAGAATGTTAATTTGTATGATCTAGAATTCTGGTTATTGTTTCTTATTGTCAAAACTTTTCTTTGTACCGCTTTTGCAGTATGGAGAAACTCCATTGCACATGGCAGCAAAGAACGGGTGTAGTGAAGCAGCACAGTTACTTCTTGTGCACGGCGCTTCTGTGGAAGCTAGAGCAAATGTAATTTTTTTTCTCACTTCATTTATCCTTTAATTAAGAGCATATAGTATAGATGTTTTATCATCTATGAAGCATGGATGCTGGAAACAGGACACTGACACGTCACATCAACACTGGTAATAATTTGAAAATACGAATAAATTAAACGCAATCACATGTGTCTGTGTCAGTTTCGGACACCGACACCGACACACCTTTTTTAAGTGGTGTCGGTACTATAGAGTTTATTATATAAGTGCTTATGTACAAGCTATTTCTATAACAGAAGATAAGATCAAGTCAAGCAGTTTTCATAAGTTATCTTGGAGAGTTTGTAGAAATAAGCTGAAAACAACATGTAAATATCATAAGCTATTTCCATAAGCTCTACCAAACAAACATTCAAGTTTTTATGCCGGTAGATAAGCTAAAATAAGAAAATCCAAACTAGTTAAAAACCAAACAAGAATTGTTTCGATGCTTTGTAAAAATTCATTGAAAAGTTTGTTATGACATTTTTCTTGCAGAATGGAATGACACCCTTACACCTTGCAGTTTGGCACTCATTAAGAGCAGAAGATTTCTTAACTGTGAAAACATTGCTCGAACATAATGCAAATTGCAGTGCAAAGGACAATGTATTAAGTTTTATCTATATTTTTGTTTTTTCTAAATAGTTTTTCGGTCAATCACACTAGATGCTTAAATTAAAGCCTATGAATTGTAGGAGGAAATGACGCCTTTGAATCATCTTTCGCAAGGCCCTGGAAATGAGAAACTTAGGGAATTATTAAACAAGCATCTTGAAGAGCAGAGAAAGAGGCGAGCTATTGAAGCGTGTGGTGAAACCAAAGCCAAGATGGATGAACTTGAAAAGGAGCTTTCAAATATCGTAGGTCTTTATGATCTAAAAATACAACTACGGAAGTGGGCGAAAGGTATGCTTTTGGATGAGAGGCGTAGGGCTCTTGGTCTGCATGTTGGCACTAGACGACCACCTCATATGGCCTTTCTCGGAAATCCTGGAACAGGTTATATTTTGAGTATCATGCATGTGTTATTCTTTTTCTTCGCACAATTACATTGTTCGTTCTCTGAATTTGTGCTGCTTTCCGTAAGTTGACATTCGTATTTAATAGGTAAAACTATGGTAGCACGGATCCTTGGAAGATTACTTCATATGGTGGGAATTCTACCTACTGATAAAGTGACAGAAGTTCAACGGACAGACTTAGTTGGCGAGTTTGTTGGTCATACTGGTCCGAAAACCAGGAGGAAGGTATGTTATTGGCTTTGAAATTCTTTCTCTACGATTTGAATCTCGATTTGATATTCATGTTGTATTTGATAATCATGTTGTATACAGATCCAACAAGCAGAAGGGGGAATTCTTTTTGTGGACGAAGCTTATAGACTGATACCAATGCAGAAGGCAGACGATAAGGACTACGGATTAGAAGCCCTGGAGGAGATAATGTCAGTCATGGACAGTGGAAAAATCGTAGTAATATTTGCAGGGTACAGCGAACCGATGAAACGAGTAATAGCTTCCAACGAAGGTTTTTGCAGAAGGGTGACCAAGTTTTTTCATTTTATAGATTTCAGTTCAGAGGAACTAGCAACAATCCTCCACATCAAGATGAACAACTTAACAGAAAATAGTTTACTATTTGGATTTAAGTTGCATTCTGAATGCAGTATAGAAGCTATATCAGCGTTGATAGAAACGGAAACTACCGAAAAACAACGTAAGGAAGCGAACGGTGGTTTGGTGGATACCATGTTGATTAATGCAAGAGAAAGTTTGGACCTAAGACTTAGTTATGACTGTATAGATACAGAAGAACTTCTTACCATTACATTGGAAGATTTAGAAGCAGGTATTGGCCTATTATCACAGTAACCATTGTTAGGCAATTAGATATTTTGAAGAGATTCATTTGATATTCACCATTGGAAATATTGAAAGCTTGCATCAATGAGAAGGTTTTTGTGTAATTGATAATGTTATGGAGGTTCTGTCGATGCACTTTGCTGGTCTTTCATTGTATTCTTTGTAGGTTATTCATTTTAATTGGGCAGTGATATAACTCTTAATTTGTGTCTGTCCTAAAATATTTCAATTAGCTATTTCTCATTTATGGTTTGTTAAGTGAAATTCTTTTAAATCAAAAAACTCATGTTTGATACAGAATGGCTTTTGGAATTATTTTTTGGATAAAAATAGTTTTTTTTTTTGAAGTTGTGCTTTGGAGTGTTCAGTTTAAAAAGATTTATTTTCCATACAGAATGGCTTTTCGAGATTTTTTAATTTCAAAAGATAATGATAAAAATCATGAAAATCTCGATTTATAAATCGAATTTTGACTTTCTTTTTTTTCGAGAAACTTTTTATAACGTTCTAAATATATTTGCAAAATAATCATTCAAAAATACACACTAATTTAAATGTAGGAACTAAAATTACGTGCATAATTATTTTGTAAGGATTAAAACTCGCTATATTTTTTATAGGGATAAAATAAAATTTGATAATTTTATAGGGACCAAAAACCTATTTAATTTTTTAAAATTAATTAAAATTTAAAAAGAAAAATTAAATAATAAAAAAATAAAGAACAAAAATGTCAAATCAGTGACCCCAACAAAACATAGTAGAAATACTAATCTTGGACATTCCGTGCAAGTCAATAATAATAAGTAGGGCTGGACATTGGGTCGGATTGGGCGGGTTCGGGCCCAAAAGTGCCACCCAGCCTAAATCGCGGGTGAATTTGATCGGCCCATTTCCGCCCAATATTTACATCGGTTGGCACGGGTTGGGTCATATCGGGTTGCGGGTAACAACGGACGGTTTTATCGGGTTAATGAGTTATCAAATTTTAATGTCCAAATACAATTTCTAAAGAAAAAAAAATATTTTTTTGAATAATATAAATTTCAGAAACTAATTCTTACAGTACAAAATGAAAATAATGAAGTTAACACCCAATGAAACTCTGCTACTATTGATCAGAATTCACCTATGTTCACAATAACCACAAACCAGTAAGAAACTCTGCTATTGATCAGAATTCACCTTGTGTTAAACTCATATAAATCAACAACACTAATTTCACAATAACCACAAGCTATCATATTAAATAATTTCAAACTAGTTTGTCTCCCAAACAAATCAACAAGAAGCCATGTGATATAATCATCAAGCTATCATATTAAACAATTATACATACAGTAGAAGTACAATTAAACTCATAATTGACCAACATGAGTATAAGTAATATTACAACTTAAATAGCAATAATATTATAGTTATTATCAATGGCCTTTCCATATAAGACTCCAATTAGCTTGCCTTCCACATAAAGAGATATACTATTATGCACATTGTGAATGTTCACACCAACACCAGTAGCAAGAATAACCTACTCAAAGCAACCAAAACAAATTTATTAGCAAGTGTAACGAATGCTCGAGTATCTAGAAGATCCGCTCACAATAACTGTTATTTATATTTATATTGTGTAATTTTGTAATTTTGCCTCTACTGATATGAGAATCATTTAACCAATCAACCAAACGAATGTCTGAAATGTCTATTTAATTCTATAGAATGCATGGTAAAAAATATTTTGCTAAAAAGACGCCATAATATGAAGAAAAAAATAAGAGTTGAAAAGATTTAGCCCGAATAAACCATCAATTCAGACTCAAACTATCACATTCTGTACAATTCAGTCCCTGAACTATGTAAACATAGTAAGTAGCCTTTAAAATATATAAAACATGTTCATCTAGTATCTGCTGTTAAAATGTTAATACTAAATTGACAGACTTTATATACTTACAATCTATTTATAATATTAGTACAGTTAACTTACAAAATTGGGAGAGTGATAATTTAGGATCAAAATTGATGGTTTATTCGATTTCCCCCTTAAAAGGTGATAACAATAGAAAGATATCCATACAGTTATCAAATAATATTATTACCTATTAGCAGTAGGACATAAGCGAGTGCCTTCCTTGTTGATCTTCCCAACGCGAATGGAAACAAGAGGCAAGCAAAAGCATCTATCCAACATACCAACCTCCGATGGCTCAAAATGCTGCACAGAACACGAAGATACTTATCACAATAATCTTCTGGATTTGAGCCTGGAGAGACCTCAGCCTGGAGAATAACATGAAATCAGGTATCAAAATAAGTCTGCCAGTATGTAACAGCTAACCAAGAATCAGAAGTTTCGATAAAATAGAAAACCTTTAGTATTTGAACCATCAGGAGAAAAGACCATTGGACTGCCAGTACTTTTTAGCATAATATTTCCCCCAGTTCTGAGAGTAGTTGAAGGAAGCCCTTCTTGGGAGGAATTAGCAGGTCCCTTGACCAAAGGCTCCATTAATCTTATCTGTGCTTTACTTATCTCTTTCTTAAGAATCTGTCAAAATAATTTATCATGTCACATAACATACAACCGTAAAACAAATCTTGAAAAAGTGGTGCAGAATTTACTCATTAAGCTTTACAGTGTGACACAAAATACAACATGTTTCATGAAAAGCAATACTGATATACCTGATACTGATATAACCCGTATATAATCAACAAGTGAAAGGAAAAAAAAAACTGAACATATGATCAAATAAAGAGAGCCAATAAAGGAATAGTAAGCAGACACACCTGATTTAACAGTGTATCAATATTTCATAAACATTAATTTAACAGTAATAATTATATACAAATGATATATTAAGACCATTTACCAAGCTGCTGCATAGTTTCTACTATTGTTCATTTAGCAAAATGGTCCTGGCTATATAGCTTTTGTTGTTGGTGCTCATTTACCAAGCTGTTGCTGCTACACAAAATGTGATCCAAATGAGTATACACAAAATGATCCTGGCTATATAGCTTCTGTTGAGTATCTTCAAAATCGACAGGACAAAATATATATTATTTCTTTGGCCATTGAGTAGTAACAAAATATAAGTCACGTGTGACTTCAAAAAAAGTAGCTGATCTGAAAAATTAAACAAGATAATATTAAGGTTTAAAAAAGAATAGAGTAATAGGTAAATCAAATTAATAAAGTAAATATACCTCCATATTTTTCAAACACAACCAGAAGGTTGTGGTTGAGACTGTGAAGATCCTCTTCTTGCTGCAGACGAGATTTCTTCAAACTCTGAAATAATGAAATAAACATTTTTTTTATAAAGATATAACAATTGTGAAATAAAGATATCATTTTTTATAAATAATTTTACCTGCTATAATATCTTCAGAAAGCTCAAAATCTTTCATGAGGTTCAAGTCTTTGAAATAGGTAAAAGACGGCCTTAACCAATTCTGGGTGCAAATTAATGCCTCTGCCATTTCAGGTTTTAGGGAGCTCCTATAGGTTTCTAAGATTCTCCCTCCCGTGCTGAAGGCACTTTCTGATGCAACAGTAGACACCGGTGTGGCAAAAATATCTTTAGCTATTGTAGCTAAAATAGGATATTGTGCTGAATTGTGTTTCCACCACACAAGAATGTCAAAGTTAGGATCCCTTTTGACACACTTACTAGAGTAAAAAGCCTCAAGCTCATTTTGTTGATCAATCGAGTCTAGTTCATCTAAATGTTGCTCAAAAGCATCGGCTCTCGCCATTAGTGAAGGACGGCTAGCATTTGTTTCATCATTGAAAACATTGTTTTCACCACCAAGAGGTTGCCTATTATGCTTTTGGTCATAAGCTTGCTTATACCAATCATACAATTTTTGTAAGCTCTCTTTTATAGATTTGATCAACCCGATAGAAAACATAGAATCAACTCCATACATATCCTTAAAAGTCCATTCAATATAACTCAACTTGTATCTTGGATCCAATATAATTCCAAAATAAATCAACTTGTTCATCTTAGTAGCACACCCCCAATATCTATTATACTTTTCCATCATGTCCCTACCCACACTTGCAAAAACACCATTCAAGTTCATAGTAGCTTGCTTCAGCTCACAATAGATCGCAGACACTTGGTGAAAAGCACTATGTAAACTCACACCTTGAGAGGTGGAAAAAACATTAGTTGCTTCATAAAATAACTTCAGAAAAGAGATAAAAGCTCTCACAATGTCCCAATCATCACTACTAGGAGGACTACCTTTTCCAAAGAACTCCCTATAGCTCAACTCTTCATACTCAAGCTTATCAAAAGCAGCTTGAAACTTCTCTGCAGCCTCAAGCATCAAATATGTCGCATTCCAACGAGTTGAAACATCAAGACATACTAGTTTTTTACAAGTTATTCCAGCAAATTCAATGCATTCCTTAAACTTGGCTGCCCTATGAGATGAGGACTTGACAAATCTAACAGCATCCCTAACACTTGTAATAGATAAATGCTTATCTTTCAAACCCTCATTTACCACCAAGTTCAATATGTGAGCAGCACACCTCATATGAAAACACTTTCCATCCCCCATCATCCCATTCATAGTTGATATTTTTCTATGCAGATATGATACAGCTACATCATTTGAAGTTGCATTATCAACAGTGATGGTAGACACATTCCTAATTCCCCAATCCCTTAACACCTCTTCAATTTTCCTACCTACTGTGTCACCCTTGTGGTTTGGAATAACTGTGAAACTTATAATTCTCTTTTGATAGCTCCAGTTGTTATCCACAAAGTGTGCTGTAAGGGTTAAGTAGTTTTGATTTTGGATAGAAGTCCAGCAATCAGTAGTAAGTGCTACTCTATTGCAGTCAGACTTAAAGAAGGCTTTTAGCTTTTGTTTCTCATCCAAGTGTAGCTGAAAGCAGTCTCTAGCTACTGTACGCCTAGATGGGATAGTAAATTGGGGCTCCAATACTTTAGAATAATACTTAAAACCTTCGCCCTCAACTGCACTAAATGGTTGTTCATCTAGAACCATAAAATATGACAAACCTTTTCTACAAGATTGCTTGTCAAATTTGGGGCTAACATGACCCAAACTAGATCCTTCTACAGATGGGTATGTGAGAATAGTTTGGGTGGGATCAGTGGTTCTAGGCTTCTTTGCACATTTTAAAATGTGATGGTTCAT
Source organism: Lathyrus aphaca (assembly GCA_963966055.1). NCBI lineage: Eukaryota > Viridiplantae > Streptophyta > Magnoliopsida > Fabales > Fabaceae > Lathyrus > Lathyrus aphaca. Next base: position 556,169,197 of record OZ014519.1, read on the forward strand.
GTTGGTGGTGCCATGAGTTCTAGGGTCACATAAGTATTTTTTATGGCAGTGTTTACAAGCTGCGGTTGGTGTATCAACTAAGTCATCTGGTAATCTAACAAAGTGCTCCCAACAAGCAGATGATTGCCTATGACCATTTGCACTAGCTTTCCTCTTCTTTGTAGGTTGAGTATCAACTATTCCAGATTCAACAACTTCAGTTGTTGCTGCTGAACCAACTTCATTCATGACAGATTGATCCATCTAAATCACAACACAAGATAAAAAGTCAGAACTCAAATAAAACATAACCTTAGAAAATAAAAAATCTAAATCTGAAAAAATGTTTACCTTGCAATTGAAAGTGAGGAAAGTGAGAGATGATGGTGAGTGATGAACGATGATGGTGAGTGATGAACGATGATGGTGAGTGAAGAGAGTGAGAAATGGAAGCAAAGGAACAAGATGTTTCACTTGGAGCCAACAAATTCCCAGAGAGACAACCCATCGGTATTGCAGCTCAGAGCCATGACGACGGTGACTGATGGAAGATGGCGGCGCTGGTGAGTGGTGGCGGTGAGTGGTGGCACTAGGGTTTGTTTCGTTTTTGAGAGAGAGAAGAGAGAGAGAGAACATGAGTGATGACTGATGAGTGAATGAGAGAGAACATGAGTGTTTTAAGACTAATAAGAATAGTCGGGCGGGTATGGTTACCCGTGGTTTCCATTTTTAAACCGAACCGCCCATATGAGTCCATATGAAACCGCATTATGGGCCCGTAAAACCGGCAAACCGTGTAAATCCGACCCATTTCGGTTTTTGGTCTTCGGTACTTGCGGGCTGGGCCGGTTTCTCGGTTCCTGTCCAGTCCTAATAATAAGATACATTACAAGAAAAAACATGCTTAAAACAAGAGATTATTGCCCAAAAGCAAAACCAACACGCTTAAAACAAAAACATGAATTCTAGCATACATGATTAAATCAAATAATGACTATATCAAATTAGAATACCGATATCTATGGAAACTCGAATGAGATGGTAAAAGACCTTAAAAGAATTTTTCAATTCATATTATGTATCTCTTAGCCTGTTCATAATTTTTTTATTAATTAAAAATAAAAATAAAATTTTCTCTCTCTTTTATTATCACAATCACTCTCCATAAATGTAATTAAAAAAATTTAAATTTTAAGTAAATTTAATTTTTTTTGTCTCTCCTTATAAGATGTTTCTAATAATATAGATATACATGCATTTCCATACAAATATTTCTCAAATTTTAATTCATAAAAGATGAAAAAAAAATACTTTAAAACAACTTTGAGTCAAATAAAGATTAGAAAGAGGTTAAGTTTTTATTAGAAAAATCAACTATATTTAAGTGTTCAACTTTTAGGCAGAGTTTTAATTTGTTGCATCTTTACATGTTAGATAATAAGGGATGATTCAAGAAAAAAGCAAAAATATAAGGTAGATCTCCTATCGTCTAGACACCTTGCCCAATTTGCATCAACATACCCCATATAATTTACAATTCCGAGCTTCATAGAAAAATTAAGTCACGACTTGAATTATGTATGATATATCTAATCACTCTCTACAAGCAATTTTGTAGTGAATTATTTTTAGGAGAGAGGGGTAAATTCTAATATTTAAAATTGATGATTAATTTAAAAGCTTTTTACTTAAAAATTCTAATTTGTGTTAGTATTGAAAAAAATTAAGACAAAAGCAGTAGAAAGAAATAAAACCATAAAGTAAATGACAGAAATTAAAGAGATATAGTAGGAGAGATAACATCAAATTTATAGAGGTTTGATCGAATGTTGACCTACTCCTATCCTTAAGAGATCTACTTGAGAGTTTGACTAATAACTTGAGTTTTTACGGGTGATCTCCTCCTCTTAAGCAGTTTTCACTCACAAGATATTAAGACAACTTTGGTGAAAGAAAAATATTAATGAGAGAGAAAGAAAGTGGTAAAATATTTTTAAAAAGGAAAACTCTGAATTCTCATGTGTTTTCAAATGAAAAAATTTCCCTTTTACATAGGAAAAAAAATAGGCTAAAAAATAATATATAGGTTGAATTAACTAAATAATCTATTAGAGTCATCGATTAGTGATATTAAGGAGAGAATGGAATAGATTGATAAAATGTTAAAAATAGAAAAACTTCAAATTTTTGTGTGCTTTTGAATGAGGAAACACTACTAAAAAAACACGATTTAGAGAGGGAAGGAATTCATCACTAATATATTAAAATTCCGTCACAAAATAGTTTTGTGATGGATTTAATGACGTATCAATATCTGTACCGAATTTCAATGTCGCAAAATATTTGTGAGGGATTTCAAATTCCGTCATAAATAATTACAGAACCAATCCGTCACTAAATCAAAAATTTCGTCACTAAACATTGAAAAGAAATCCGCTAGTAAGTTGTGAGGGATTTTTAAATACCTCACTAAATTTATTTTAGTGACGTCTATATTCCGTCACTAATTATTGAAAATTAATGTATGAATACTTGTTTGTGAGAGATATTTTCCGTCACTAAATTACATGAATAATTTACTGGCGGTTATATTCCGTTACTAAATTAAGTGATCATGATTTAGTGACATTTTTATTTCGTCACTAATCAATCAGAATCTGCATGAAACTATTGAAATTGTAAATTTCCTGTCAAATTTAATTAATATTGTAGCTGAATTTACTATATCATCATAATTAAAATAAATCAATCACAATATGAAATACTAAAAATTGTTTTTGTGAATATCATAAATATTCCCCAAATCAAAACTAATAATACTAAAAATATGTTCTTAAAACTAAATATTAAAACCATAATATTTTTTTGTTAATACTAGATATTACAACTAAAATAGTTCGAACAAAGGTCTTAAAATTTAGAAATTCCAACAAACAAAAGTGTGTTCACCACAATTTAGTACTTTTTTCAAGAAGAGGGTGAAGACAGATTTTGATCCGAACTTGGAGGTTGATGACCCACAGAAAATCTTTCCATAAATTAAAATAGTTGTTCTCTAAGCAAACATGAGTCTTCCTGCGATACACATATCAAATCTTTACGAGTCTTAAGTTTCTCTTTAAGGGTCTTGTTTTCAACAGACAAATCAGATGTAACAATCTTCATTAGTTCATATTCAGATGGTGAGATACCGTCAAATGTGAAAGATCTAAACTGCTTGTACTTTGCTGCTTCTGGTCCCAAACCATATATACGCCCCTTCTTGTCCACTCCACCAACAACATCTAAGAAGATAACGTTATCAGATTGATTACTATAAATATCTTCTGGTTCCAATTTGTTTTCAGTAAATAGTAAAAGTATTTATACCTATATATATGCTATAAGTAACAAGAGGAAATGCATAAAACATAGTGGGGCCATTAGCCCACACATTGTTAAGCATATCTATGTCCCTATGATTAGTATTTTTTCTTTGAAATGAAATTTTTTAGTTGGTCTTAATCAAGTGTCTTGAGTAATCCAGGTATACATAGTTCACTAGGACTAGAAAAGTCAACATCATCTTTGGTGAATGTAAGGGTGGCTTAGCATACCTATTCCATGATAGTACATTAAACATTCTTACAAAATATGTGGCTTACAAAGAATATGCAACAATGATATAAAAAAATGTCTACAATTATCAACTATAAGTTTTTCATAAGACATGTAGCATATAAAGAATATGCATAATAAGTTTTATAGAATCCTAAAGGACCCAATATGAATGTATCCTTATTATGATCACAACCATAAATCAGCGCCCAATATGAATGTATCCTTATTATGATGACAACCATAAATCAGCGCCGAAGAGTGTCGCCGCTGTTGATATCAATGAGAACTAGCCAAAACAAATACTAATACACTAGATATAACAATATGATTACAAATACTACCACTCCAAGGTAATACCGGAAGACTCCGCGCACCAACAATGTGCGTATTTATAAGCAACGATGAGCGAATCCACAACAAAAACAACCTATTCCAGAAAAAAGATGCAAACTCAAAAAAATTATCGACGAGACAAAATCAGAACCACATTCTGACCAAGGTAGCATCAGTGCTACACGAAATAAACTAGATCACCAAAGTGCAGAAGGTACAAAAGAAATACCAATTGTCATATGAAACAATGCCACTAAAGGGTGAAACCACATCTGGCTCCTGAACCAAACAATCTGGAAGCAGAAAATCGATAAGAGTTCCAAGGAAAAAACACCTAGCACAAAAGGATCTATATCCTTGTGCAGCCTAGGCAAATTGAAATCAAAACTAATTTCATGACTAAGATATTCTAATTGAAATCAAAACAAGTTTAATATATAAACCAAACACCTTTTTGTCACACAACAAACTTTCTCGTTTGAGTATACTCACTCATCATCACCATTACTATTGTCTCTCTTTCTTCAAAACAACTTTACAACATTCTCAACTCTCAAATGGAAAATTTAGACTTTACAGACAGTGAAACACATGAATACAAAACCACCTCCACATGTTGAAACCACATGAATAATACTACCAATGTAACTTATAATATCAATTAACTCATCAAATTCCTAATCATTTACGAAATCATGTAATCCTTTGCTAATATGAACACCATTTTAAAGCATATTTTTACCTAAAACAACCTAAAAGAAAATAAAATCAAGAAATTAATACCTCTAATGTTATTATTCTTAAAAATATCTCTCTCCTTGTTTTTCTTCTTAATCTTTTTGTATATTCAAGTTGATAAAAAACGTTAATACCATCAAATTAAACAAATCATGAAATTGAAATTGGGAAGAAATTATGTTAGGAAATTGTTACTTAGAAATAAGTTAGAGAAGAAAGAGGTAAAATTGTAGGAGTGTTACCTTGGAAGCTTTCTGAATGAGAAAAAACGAAATAGAAATTAGAAGTTTACAAGTGTTGGCAGTGACGGTGGCAGTGTTAAGCTAGCTAAGAGAGAAAGAGAAAGAAAACAAGGTTTAAGGGTTGGAAGAAAGAACACACGAGACTGAGAGAAGAGGGAAAATGAAATAGTTGTAAAGTATTATTAAAAAAAAATGGTTTATGGAAGAGGGAAAATTCTATTGATAGAAAACCAAAAAACTTATTTGAGTGAGAGTGAGAGGGAAGCTGAAGCAATTCAAGATAAAATTATATTTTATTTTTATTTTTATTTATTTTATATTCATCTTTAACTTAATTATTTATTTTTGATCTATGATTTTTTTATGAGATTAATTGCTATGCACTGACAGTGTAAACAATTCATTGTCATCATCGATTTGCATTACTTTATTTATTTTTAAAATAAAAGTCAAAGTTGTTCCAATATCCAACGGCTATGACTCATTGACAGTGTAAAACTGCTTTACACTGTCAGTGCATTTCAATTAAATTATTTTTTTATTATAAAAAATTTATATCTGATATAAGATCTACATATATTTATGTTTAAAATTTAAAAAAATATCAAAATTTATTTTAATATAGAACGATAATTTATTTTAGAAAATATTTTACTATAATTTTATTAAAATTTAAGCTACATTGTCATTAATCAAAATTTTAACTTAAATTATTTTATATAAAAAGTTATATTAGGGAGGTAATATTTCCCTCACAAAAATATCCAACACGTTTATGAGGGAATTTGTGAGGGAAATATTTGTGAGAAATAAAATTCTTCTCAAATTTCCTCACCAAATGTACGGTTGTCAAATTTGAGAGGGATTTTTTTGTGACTGAATAATTATTTCACAAATTTCTTCACCAATTTTTGAACATTCTAGAATAATCATGTACATGGTTTTCCCTCACTAAATTCATTGCAATTAGTGAGGGATTGAATTCCCTCACTAATTTCCATCTCTAAATTGCATTTTTTTAGTAGTGAAATACTTCCTTTATATAGGAAAAAGTGAGGCTAAAAAAGTAAACAATCCATAGGACGAGTTAACTAAATAATCGATTAACCTAATCGATTATTGACCCATGATAATTGAAGGTTATGATATCTATTATTTACAAATCATTAAGAGATTGTTCGAATCGATTTCAGACTCAACTAAGTAAAAATAATCGATTAGATAATTAGGTCTAATTGATCATTTAATGGAGAAAAGTATTTCAATCAGTTAGACACTCATTTTATCAGTTAACTAGGCCTTAAAAAGATTTGTAGGTGATTTTATTAAATAAAGAGAGGCCTTAAGAATATTTTGTGTGTGCAAGCTCTTCTAGAGATTTGTTTTTCCTCTCCACTACCCCATTTTGTTAAGGAGTTCGTGGAGTGGAAAAAGTGTGTCAAATATTGTTCTTCTTACAAAAAGTTTAAATTTCTCATTCTGGAATTCTCTACCATGATTACTTTTGATTGATACAATGCTTAATCCTTTCACTTTATGGATAAATGTAGATAGTTTTTGAAAGGAAACAAACACATCTATTTTTTGAGATAAGGGTAATGTATATGTGTAGCGAGAGTAGTCATCCACAACTAGAAGAATCAAATGTTACATTGTTACCTTTGCCACAAAATTGATTTATACTAAGTAAATTATGTTTTAACCTTTCAACTAAAAGAACTTACCCAATCCTTGGGATGAGGGACTTACACATGATACTAAAACCTAAAATCTTTCCCTTATCATTTTCATCATAAAAGATGAAACCTCCCTTCTTAGGAGTGAAGGAGGAGAACAATTTTTCATCACCGATCATATACTCTGAACAATCGATATCAAGGTACCATTTAGCGTTTGTATATGTAAAACTTTTCCACAATAAAACTCAGGTTTTAACTTTAGGTGCCTATAACGTTTTGGTTCCTTTATTGTTATTTCCATAAATATTTTCACCACTATATTTTATATCATAAATGTAAGGACGCAATAAAGAAAAACACATATTTATATTTTGCGCTCACAATGTTTTCTATAAAAATATGAAGGAGGATGTCCTTATTATATGCTAGATCAATGCATACTTATTATATGCTAGATCAATGCAAAAATAAGTTCCAATAATACTTGCGACAAAAAGGATACTAGGTATCCGGTACTCATGAGACATACCATGAATTTTCACTCACACTTATGATGAGTTTTGTTAATAAAAGAATAAATAAAGTCTTGACCATGGAAAAGCATTAGAAATCAAGAATTTACATTCTACGAGTTAACTGATACACATCCATAGTTATTTTAATGTTCAATCTATTTGCTTTCACACAAGGTTTGAGGAATTGACTCAAAGAAATACTACATGCATATTCAACGACCTCTACAAATGATTTTGGACTATTTGACTTGTTCTCTAATGAGGTTATTACTACCTTTCGATTATTGGGAATGGTTTCAAAGAAGAGAATGGTACAATCGAAGTAATCCATTTGATGGAAGGAGATTGTGAATAATGTTAGGTCAATAATGTTTTTGAATCCTGATTTGATGAAGGGAGATGATGAATAATTTTAGAAAAAATAAGTGTGTTTGTGTGTTAGCTAAAAATATTACTTAGTTCCATATTGCTTAGATTATAGATCTTCGGTAGATTACTTTATTATATAAGAAAATCACTTGTTTCATTCCAAAACACTCCAAAAACTTCTATTGAGTTTTCCCTTCTTCACTCACATAACCCTGTGTCTTTCGAATTGTCAAAGCACCAACTTCTCCTCCTTCTTTCTACTCGTTGAATATTCTGAGTATTTTCTTGAATTCTCTTTAGAGAATAATTTTAATTTCTCCTCGTTTGAGTTGAGAAATGATCAAGTATTATTTTTGGATCTCTTTGTTAGAGAAATCATTTTGAGTGGTCAAATGACCATTATTGAATTCTCTTTGGAGAATTATTTGAATTTCTTCTTGTTTAAGAAGTTATTATGATTGATCTTTATATCAGATACTACGAGTGATATTTATACCATATTCAAATGGTCTTTGTAACATCAGAGGGTGTATTTATAAACCAATTATCTAGCACACAAGTAGTAACCGTACAATATAGAACTAAGCTATTTTATCCTGGAGGCGTCATGGATACGTGGTTAAGTGTATGCTTTGCACAAATTATAGAAGTGTCGTAAAACGTTTTAAAGAGAGCGACCTAGAGTCTGCGACTTGAATCGATACTTTCTTTAGTTGTAAAATTAAAAAACTATAAAACAACAATTTTAAGACGTTTCAAACTTCCACATCTACCCAATAAATTATTTTCATTTTTGCCGCTGTCTCTGAAAAACCCATTCAAGTTTGAGGGAAGTCACTCCAAATGCTGGCAACAAAAACTATGATTTTTCTTAACCTTAAAAAGGTTGTAAATATTTGACTTATAACATCCCCGTTGCTTCTTCTAGATCAATTGAACAAACTAACAACAAAGAATCTTTGGATTTAGATGGAACTGTTAATTTTATCGAAGTTGAATATGCTGCACAAATTAAAGTGAACAATTTATAACTCGTGAAAAAAACGCCCCATGGAAAGATAATGATTATCATATTCTGAAAGGACTCACAAATGATATGTATGATTATTGCCGTAGCTTATATACTGCAAAATAGGTTTGGGAGGATCAGTAAAAGAAGTATGGCACAAAGAAGCTAGAGCAAAGAAGTATGTTGTTAGTCACTACCTCATGTATCAAATGGTATATATGAAAGATCTGTGGAGGCTCAATGTTACAAAATTCAAAATATTGCTTATGATATCATCACCAAATGTATGTCTCTAGTTAAACAATTTCAAATTTGTTTTATTATTGACAAACTGCCCATAGTTTGAAAGTTTTAAAAATTTCGCTTTTCCATAAAACAAAAGAAATTTTAATTGATTGCTCTCATTTTAATTGAAGTATAATCTCAGAGATAAGATCAAAAATAAATATTCTTGGTTGTTTCAAACAACAAAAAGAAATTTGATGTAATTCTGAAGCAATTTGCAAATGATTAAAGAAATGCAAAGTTGTAAGTTGACTTAAGAATGAGGATCCTTCAAGGGACCCAATTAGTCCAATTGATAGGCAACAACCACCACCACAAAGAAATGGAACTGGTGTTTTCTCTTGTTTCAATTATGGGAAACCAAGTTATATGATTAGGAAATGTAAACTTGGGCTTAAACCTTATGTTACCCCTAATGCACATGTCAACCTAGTTAATAAACAATTTATTTCTTTGATAGCGAAAATAAACATGATCAATGAATCTAATGATTGATGGATAGACAAGTACTTCTCTCGTTGTGTCTGATATGAACGCACAATGTTTAAAACATACATAAATAATAAAGTATTGTTGGGAGTTGCCCACATAACTAATGTTGTCGGTATTGGAGAAGTGGAGCTAAAGTCCACCTATGAAAAAAAATTAATCTTGAAGGATGTCATGCATACTTATGAGATTATAAAGAATCTTGTTTATGTTTTTTTTCTTCTAAATAAGGCAGGGTTTAGTTAGTTTATTGGGGGTAGATTTGTACACAATCACTAAAATTGATATTTTTGTGAAATTGGTACGTTTAAGATTTTTATGAATGAAATTGAAAAATCAATTGAGTAAGAATGAAAGTGAAGGGCTTGATATGTTTAAGGATTTTGTGAATGAAATTGAAAATTAATTTAGTAATAAGATTAACATATTTCGTAGTAATAAGGGAATTGAATAAGATTCCTATGTATTTTACGAATTCTATAAACAACATTGAATTGAACATGTAACATTTGCATCATATTCTCATGAAATGATAGTAAAGTAAAAAGAAAGAATAAAACTCTTATTAAACTAGTTGCTGCTATTATGTTGAATTGTGGTGTCGTATCTCACTAGTGGGGTGTTGGAAGTAGAATTAGGGGGAAGTTTATAGTCGTCTCCATAAGGATTGTTAGATATGAGATGCTTGTCGTTCAATAGTTTACCTTTTCAAGAAAAGGGTTTTCAAAGTTTGTTTCATAAATTGTCATGATTTAGTAGCAAATATTAAATTCTAAGTGTTTGTTTTAACAAAGTATATCAAAAGTAGTTTTCATATACCCTAACTTATATGTATTCTTTCAATCTTACATGTGAAGTTGGGTCTGATTAATATCATCATGTATTCTCTCAATACCTTATATCTCAAGAGCGGTATCGTGAGAAATATTGTATTCATTGCTACGCAATCTCTCCATATAACAACCAATTTAGTAAGCTTTAAGTTCAATACAAAGCAAATATCAACCATAGACCGATCTCTCCAACCTATAAGTCGATAGATGAATATTTTAGGCCAAGTTCCATAAAATTTATGTCTAGAGTCTTACAAAACAAGAATGAATCATTAAGAACAAAAATATTCATCATATATTAATCATCACTTATTCACATACAAGGCCAATCAAAAGAAATACATAAAGCTAAGATAGACTACCTCTACCTTTGATACAAAGGAAATTGGCTACTCATAACCATGGTAGCTTGATTTACACATAATGAGAGAAGATGAAAGAGCATCCACGTTGACGAATCAAACTCGAATGTGAATCCATCTTTTATTTGCAAAATATCACTCTTTGGTGAAGAAATGTAGAAAATATGGTTTCTAGGTTGAAAATGGGGTTATGATCCCCAAAAAGTGTGAAAAGTACTTATATAATACAACTAAAATCTGCCTTGTTCGTCTAGCGAACTGATTCTTCGCACAACGAAGATCCCTTTTTGGAACTTGAAGTGCCTCAGAATAGTTAAACCACCTTTGAGGAAATATCTCTTTTCATTGTGCAAACAATCCTTTGCACAACAAACTTCTTCGTTACAAGCTCACCCCTGCAAACTTATGGTCCTTTTCTTTCTACCAAAACAATGTTTCCCCTTGTTGGGCGAACATTAGCTCGCTGGTGTTCGCACATTGAACATGCTGAATCTTCTCTTTGTCCAATTCATTTGTGTCTTACACATTGATGTTTTATGCCTAATATCTACACAATAACACACATATCAAGCAATCGAAATGTATTTGTAACATTATTGAAGAATATCATAAAATCATGGAATAAATCCATTGAAACATAACAAAAGAGTTGTAATATGCCAAGTTTAATGGATAAAAATAGAGCATAATTGGCATTCAACAAGTGAGGGGGATATTTTATTGAAAATTTTCTATGTCCTGAAGAGATTTTCTAAGTCTAAAAATAATATCTCTCCTTATGAGATATTGAATAAAACTCAACAAAATTAGTCTTACTTTAGAGCTTAGGATTGTCTGGCTTATGTCAGAATTATGGATTCAAAGCGAGTCTAACTCACTAGTACACAATGATGTTTTATGTCTAATATCTACACAACAACACACATATCAAGCAATCCAAATGTATTTGCAACATTAATGAAGAATAGCATAAAAGCATGGAATAAATCCATTGAAACATAACAAAAGAGTTGTAAAATGCCAAGTTTAATGGATTAAAATAAAGCATAATTGGCATTCAACATGGGGGGATATTTTATTGAAAATTTTCTATGTCTTGAAGAGAGTTCCCAAATCTAAAAATAATATATCTCCTTATGAGATATTGAATAAAATTCAACAAAATTAGTCTTACTTTAGAGCTTAGGATTGTCTGGCTTATGTCAGAATTATGGATCTGAAGCAAGTCAAACTCACTAGTACATCCTATAAATGTGTATTCATTGGATATGCAACAAATAGTAAGCCATATAGATATTATGACCTAAATGCGAAAGCGGTCATATAATCAAATGAGGTTGAATTATATTGTGTATATCTAATCCCGAGATTCTCCGCTTGAACTGCAAGGTATTTCGAGCCTCTGCATAATGCATTCTATAAGGGCCAGTTGGGGAATTCCTTCTTAAAAATTTCCTGCTGCTATGTCCGATCTTTCCATATCCATAAAACATCGACAGACGCTACTCATATCCTCGGTGTGGTCATCCCTATCCTCTAGTACCTCATAATTAGAAGGCCTAAGTGGTATTTTAGGAGAGTCTGGTTTCATGATAGGGTGTGTCACGCTATAAAAACATGTCATGTAGTCGTCAACATAAACCCATTGTACTAGAGTTGACACATTGTGATACTCCTCTAGTACCAAGTGACTTTCGAAATCCTTAAGTATCACATCAAGATCTCTGCGACATATAGTGGGAGGAAAGGATTCATAAGGGTGTTTCAGAATAATTTGCAGATACCAAAATTGGCGCATCACTCGATTGGGTAGATACAAATACATCAAACCTAACCCACATGCCAATCATCTGGAGTATAACGAGATGAGGTCCAAAAAACGCGTATGGCGAAGACCTTCATATGGGAAGAAGGCAATGTCATCTACTACATGAGAGTCAAGATACAACCGTAACGACTTGATCACATTATTTCCTCTATATGACACAAAGAAGGAAGCATGTGGCCAACCCACAGTGTAGGTAAGCACAAGTTCCCACTAGATGATGCGAGAAAAGTGGGAGATGATCCATCCCTGAAAATAGTTTAGATGAAATATTAAGCGTAACATAATAATTATGATAATATTAGTAACAGTAAATTACCATAAGCATCGTGCAATTTCCTCTCATTTACTTTGTCTTCTAAAGACAACCCTTGTTGAACTTCATGTATAGGTAGACTAAACATGAGGCTTCCTAGTTTTACTCATGAACTGTCGTGATGAAGTATTTAAGGTAGACAACATCGAGATGAAGTAAAGAGGTGTAAAATAGGCCTCCTGGATAACTCTATACAAAAGCATCAGTAACGAGTTTCTCATGGGATTCAGGGGCTTCAGGTTTTGCTCCATCATCTAGGGTCTCATGGCCCCGTGAAGTAGAGGTCTGAGATAATAGAATATGAGAAGTAGAATCATATGGTTGCGAACCTCGATGTTGTGAACCATCATACAAGTTATATTTGACTCGTGGTCCTAGCTGCAATCCTATCACGTCGTACACACGAGGTTTGGGACACACGATCGAGCCTAATTCTTATAGGGTTGTTTTCAGCCATTACACTTGCGTTAAAATCATAAAATCATGTCACAAACTCATCCAAAAATTAATCAGGTACAAATTAGGAGATACATCTTCAAATATAGTTTAGACATAATTTGAAGATGCATCTCCGGATGAAGTTGTAATTTTTAGCCATGACATATACCACATCGTTGCCCTAACATCCAACAAAATGGAAATGCATGTCCATTTAAGCTATCTATATCGATTGCACTATGATCTAATATTGCTTAAACCAATCATGTTACCTAAAAACTCATTCAAAACACACAAAAAAGGTAAGAATTATAAAAATCTTACCGAATCAAATGGATGAGAAAGAGAAGTTTAAATGGATGAAAAACTTGAATGGATGAAAAAGAGCTCAAATGAAGGAAACTTGAATGAATGAAAAACTTAAATGAATATTAAATATTTGACAAAATTGCTCTGCAAACCCTTTAAGTTATTTAAAAGTACCAATAAAGTCCTTTAAGTTTTTTTTTGTAACGATTTGATCCTTTAAGTTACAAAACCGTTTGCATCGTTACCCTTTTTTAAGAGTTTTGTTACAAAAATGCAGATGTAGCAAAAACGGAGCTGACCTGACCTTTAACTGAGATGAGTTGGCTTTCAGGTTTGATGATTTGACATTTGTGTTGGTGTTTTACTGTATTTTTAGATTTCATCACTAAATCCCCAAATCACACAACTTGAACCCTAAAACTCAAAAGTCAATCAATGGACTCACATGGTAGCAGTAGACCAAATCGAAGATCTCTGAAGTCTAATACCTTCATTTCGAGTGTATCGCAAACTAGAATGGAACCTACATGTATGTGTGGATCCAAAGCAGTGTTAAGAACAATTAAGAAAAAAGGAAGAAACTTGGGGAAGTTATTTTGAGGATGTAAATTCTTTGAGGTACGTTTGTTCTTAAAGAGTTTATGTAATTTTGGTTTTGATTTATGCAGAATAAATTAACTGATATATGAGATTTTGTGAATTTGAACAGAGTGAAACTCATATTGTGGGTAACAATTCTTTGAATGGTATGAAAACAATGTCAGTGATGAAGTCAAACCAGAGGTACAAGGTCCAATTATTTTGAAATGTTCCAAATGTGATGAAAAGGATGTTAAAGATGAGAGATACACTAAGGAAGTCATGAAGATCATGTTGAATATGTTGAATATGTTAGGCTATGTAATTGTGTTGTTAGTTCTTATTTTGGTAGTGTTATGTGGTTTTTGTTTTGTTTTGGTTTATGTAATATGTATTGACAAAAGGTTGTTAAATAACGTTGTTATGCTCCTGTTGACAAAAGTTTAATGAAACAATTATGTTTTGAAGTACTTAAATTGTCCATATATTATGTTCAACAATTATGTGTTGCATTCTATCAAAGTTCTATTTTTATTTGTGCATCAATCAAATATGGAAAGACTTTATTGTTACATTTTAAAAATATATGAGACATGGCTGCTACAATATAAAATCGCGAGGGATGTGATTGTTACAAATTAAAATCCTGAAGGACCTGTTTGTTACATTTTAAAATAAAACTGAAATCATTTGAATACACAATTGTGAACCTTAAACTATAATAGAAACAATTATAAGACAACATATGAAGCACTAAATAAGACAAAATATTTCATTCCACTTGTCACCATCACACTTCCAGTTTGACACATGACCTCCTATATATTCGTCATCAACAAAATACCCTCCATGATGAAAGTAAACAAAAAATACATCCATAACCATGATGTTCCTGTTTAAATCAATCCTAAAATAAGTAACCTATGTACTATCACACGACTATTACTTTTGTCAAAAACCTAAACAACAATGCATAAACACAAAAAAACTACTATTCAGAAAATATGGACATACCTGAAAAGAAGGCTTTCTTCATATTCAATGTACCTGCATGACAGATGACGGTAATCACAAAATTTTACGGCAGATGATAAGAAAAGACGATTTCACGAAAGGAGGGAAAGAAAGTTAGGGTTCAATTGTAACCTAAGTTCTGATGCTCAATACTTAATCAATTGAATAGTAACATAAAAGCCAAATCATTATACCTAAAAAGATAATTCATCTAACTTAACTGACAGCTCAGTTCTGTCAATAACACATATACATTTTTTAACGGAATTATTAAAAAAGAGTAACAACACATACTTTAGTTAACTTAAAAGATCAATTCGTTACAAATAAAACTTAAAGAACTAAATTACTATTTTAAAATAATTTAAAGGACTAAAATATAATAAAGATACATGTGGATTAAGCTTTTTCATATTCGAGATAGATGTATCCCAAAATAATTTAGATAATAATGGGTGACTCTACCATAATGGTAAATGTAGTTACTATGTAGCAAGATCGGTTTTCCCTAGCGGTGATTTTCAAAAATATCCGTTTTTCTAGCTATCCACACACGCACCCTTGTCTCTCACACATTGTACCTGCATCAGATTGCAGAGCATAGAACAAAAACAATGGTGTTAACTTCAATTTCAACTCTATCTTCTTCATCTTCATTCCTCTCTGATACCTCTTCCACTTCCAATTCCACTCTCTTCAGAAACAGAACTTTCCCTTCCTTTCTTGTTGGATTCCCAAAACCTCCTTTTTCAAATGCAACTCTCAGACTCAAACCCTCTTTTTCCGCTTCATCCATTCAACAAGCCAATGGATCACCGGAACAGTTTCTAAACAACAATTCCATGGCGGATTTCATACGTTTCAAGAAAGGGATTGATGGTGCTACTGGTGTGTTGCAAACTGCCGTTGTTAGCTATAAGAGGAAATTCCCTAAGTACCTTTTGCGCCCTTTTCTGAAGGTTACTTAAAGTTTGTGTCTTTTTTGTTTTCTCTCAATTGGGTTTTATTTTGTTATTTAGAATGGTTTCTTGATGCTCTTTCTTGATGTTTTTGTAGGTTGATTTGATTTCAACAATTCATATAGCTGATAAAGAGTATGTATTGTCTATCTTGTACTTTATCCTATTATTGCTTTTTGGATTTGGTAGTTTTCAACAGCAACTTAAGGTCTTAGGTCTTATTATATAACACCCATACACCTCAATCCAATGAGAAGTTTGTTCTAAAAGACAAAGTCGTGAGAGTTCTCACACATGCACACCGTATGTGGAAACTTAAAGTTCTTACCATGTCCTTTAGCCTCGACTGGGGCAACTATTCGTTGGCCAAAATATTCCCTCATTGCTTGAGAATTGAGGCTAAGGGTAGTTTATAGCATTCATACTCCTCAACCCAACGAGACACATTTTCTCAAGGACAAAGTCGTGAGGATTCTTACATACCCAAAGCAGACAATAGACAATACCTTGTAGCCGCAGAACAATAACCGAGATTATATCTATGTCATAAGATAATTTCAGATAAACTCTTCCGAACACTTTAATTGTGTTTTCATATTTCAATTTGAAAGAGCTCTAAGTTTATGTATAAGCTATCCATTTCTTTTGTTGGAAAGACTCAAAATGTGATTGAGTCTTGAATCCATACATGCTAGAGTAGTTGGGTGGTTAAGAAATTTGGGTGGGGACGAGGAAGTGATACAATTGATGGGATTCTATGAGGAAGGGTTATGAAGAATTATGGGAAATCAATCATGAGAATTGTTGGGAGACTTAAATTCTCAGACGAACAAAGCTATACATTTGAAGTTTCATAGAATGGTTTTTAGACACTTATGCAGGTCATAAGATTGGTGCTTTCATTGAGAGAACCGATTTCTCGATAAAGGGCTACCTACGAATGGTTATGACAGGTGGAGGGTTCTCATCAATGAGGATATTTGGTTAATTGTCATTGAGTTAAGTGTTGTGGAGTAGCTGCCGAGGAAGTCACCTCTTGAACGGTGGTGCATTGTTATGAGTCACACATTGGAGTGTCTCACCTAAGTCTAGTTTTTTTCCTACCTAATGGACTAGTGTTTTGAGATGGACTTTCCATTTGGGCTTATGCTCATAAGTATAATTATACAAGTGCTTTTCGATGCATCTTAATTTGTTTATTATATTTTTACATTTTTCCAAGGCAGTATCAACTATTAATTTCGATGATCCTACTTTATATGAGCAGGTATTTTCTGGCCCTCCAAAAGGAGCTTGAAACCTATGATTGCGTCCTATATGAAATGGTAGCTAGCAGGGAAACCTTAGAGAATATGAAAAGCCCTATAAAAAGGTTAAAGCGATCACACCCTTGGGATTTTAACATTTTGGGATTCATTCAAAGACAGATGGCTCAAATTCTCAGGCTTGATTTCCAATTAGATTGTCTCAATTACCAGTCTGAAAATTGGCAACATGCGGATCTTGACTACGAGACCTTCGAATCACTTCAGGTTTTCAGTTGCTAATTTTTTAGTTGATAATGAGGGATAATGAGTAATGATCAATATTTATTCTTGTTGTTCGGATCTAATTTTTCTTTTTCTATTTTATTTTATTTCAGAAAGCAAAAGGTGAAAGTTTCTTTTCTTTTGCAAAGGATATGACTCTTAGATCTACAAAGGAGATATTGCAGCCTTCAATTCGGGAAGATCTTGATCCGTGGAGATCCAAGCTTTTATCGGCTGCATACATACTTCCTATGCCACTGGTTGGCTTTTTTCTCATCGATAGTGTCTGTGCAAATGTGGAAAGTCCAGTATCAGAATATCCTGAAGTTAAGGCATTGTCAAGACTTGATTTTAGTGGCGCCATGAAGCTCTTCCTCGCAAAAACACTAACATCCGAGTAAGTCACTCAAATTTATACACACACTTGTTCGTGTAGGTTTTTGAGCCATGAGCTAACTTGAGTATTGATGATAAAACTATTGCTGTAAAGGTTGGCACTAGCTACACAAGATGTAGAAGAGAAATCAGTTATAATTGGGGAGCGAAATCGAGTTGTAATCGAGGCTCTCAGAACGGCAATGGACAAGGGAAACAATAGGATTGCTATACTTTACGGGGGTGGCCATATGCCGGATCTCGGGAGGAGATTAAGGGAGGAGTTCGATTTATTCCCGTCCGGCGTGGAGTGGATAACAGCCTGGTCCATAAAGAAAAGGAAACTCAATACAAGTTCACTTCCATTTCTGAAGACAATGGCTAGGGCTTCAGGTTGGCCGATGAATCGCTATCAGACAATAGCGTTGCTCATCTTTTCGTTCGTCTTGGCGTTGGATCTGTGGTTTTGGGAGCTTTTGTTTGGCACCACGGTGGACTGGCTCTCTGGGGTTGCCTCAGAAGTTATTCAGTATGTTGGAAATTGAAAGATCATATGGTCATTGGATTCAGAAAATTCATACTAATAACTAATTAGGATTTCAAAAAAAAAACTTGTATATGTAAATTTGTTCATATTTTATAAGATATTTTATAAGAGATGCTGACTTATAAATTTGGTCATATTCGAGCTCGTCGACATGAAGTACTTGGAACTATGGAGGAACAATACTGAAACATGTGGATGTTTCAGAATCTTTTTGTTGTGGCTCAAGAGTAAAATCATTTCCTTGTGTCCGATAAACTTAAATTTCTCTAGTTTAGGTGGAAAGTTCGACAAATAGACATTCATATGAATTAGCTTGTCTATGCTCCGAACAATACTATAAGAATCAGTACTCAACATTCCTGCTGTAAGAAAATTTTACCCCATATCTCTATATTTAATTTTATACTCTCTTAATTTCTAATCAGTACTCAACATTCCTGCTGTAAGAAAATTTTACCCCATATCTCTATATTTAATTTTATACTCTCTTAATTTCTATTTATAAGTAAATTTTAACTTTTAAAGTTCATTGAATAATTGATGTATCTAATCTATATGTGGTCCAAATACAGCATTTATTCAATGAACTTAAAAAGTCAAAATTTGTTTATAAATAGGAATGGAGGGAGTACTTCTATAATAAATTATTTTGGACCAGAATATCCTCATATAAATAGTTATAATTTTAGAAAATTGCTTTTCCATTTTATTTATGTCAAAAGTCTTTTGAGAGAGAAAAAAATGCGTAATATATCGGAACACTGCAATTAAGTCTTCAGG
The DNA here is from genome assembly GCA_963966055.1 of Lathyrus aphaca. NCBI lineage: Eukaryota > Viridiplantae > Streptophyta > Magnoliopsida > Fabales > Fabaceae > Lathyrus > Lathyrus aphaca. The sequence goes on from OZ014519.1 coordinate 556,188,301, forward strand.
TTTTGAACATATATACCAGAACAGTCTCAATAAATCTTTTGATTTCTTATTTGTACTGGTCTATGCGTTTCTTCATCCAATGAGTAAATGAATGTCTTCCGGTTTTGGTTTTGCAGCATATCGAAAGAGTTTTTGTTTGTCTTCCGGTTTTTAATATTTTCAGCATACTGAAACTCATCTCTGGAGTATCTTGGTTTTATTTTATTTATTTAATTTTTATTTTTATTTATTTTTAAATATTTTTTTTTTATATTTTGGTAAAAAAATTTGGCAGTGGCGCGCATACGAGGTAAGGACGGTAGGATTCCTGATCGTGATTTAGGACAAGGAGAATTATCGAGATTGGTTGAGGAAGAGCATATTGGTGCATCAGTAGCACATCCTATTGGATTCTCAAGAGGACCATATGATACCTCACTTTTGGTTAAGTACGAACATCATATTGCTCGACATCTATGGTTTGGTGAGGTAAGTAAACTAGAATTATTTGATATTGAATAAAATCTAAATTTTTAATGTTATATTTTATAATATGTTTACCTTTAATAATTTTCAGGAGAGAGGTCCGAAGAAATAGTTGAAGGTCGCATGACATGGGTTGAAGCTGAATTAGAGGGTTCCACAACAACTTCCATGAGAGATGAAGGGTTGGATATCCAGGTTTGGTCTATCTTCAGTGCAGAGAAATAGGGATCGTACGTGACCATGAAATAGGGTTCGTGAGTGTGATCATGAAATAAGGGTCATACTGGACCATGAAATAGGGGTCGAGAGTTCCGACGAGAACTGGATCATGAAACATGGATAAAAAATGGTACCACATGTATTGAGTCTAGTTGGTGTTTCTTTGCATTTTGTTGTTGTTGTTGCTGTTGTGTTGCATTGTGATTGGATTGATTATCTGTGTTATATTGAATGATGTGAATTGTGTTGAAGGTGGTGATGTAGGTGATATACTTGATAATTTATACTTTTATATTTATATCATCTTTCTCTTTTGCTTGATTTGAGAATCTCACCCCTTCTGTTTGAATGTTGCCTCTACGTGGGTAATGTGCAGGTAATCAGGAGTAGTGGTGTTGAAGGTGGTGATGTAGGTGATATACTTGATAATTTATACTTTTATATTTATATCATCTTTCTCTTTTGCTTGATTTGAGAATCTCACCCCTTCTGTTTGAATGTTGCCTCTACGTGGGTAATGTGCAGGTAATCAGGAGTAGTGTAGAAGTTGCAGTAGTGAAGAGTAGATGTTTCACTTTAGTTCAGATTCTGCTATTATATGTAACATTGGGAGTATTAGAATTAGAGTTTGACCTAACTCACCCTACAAAACCGGTTGGTAAGGTGGGGAGTGTCACTCTATTTAAACCCTTTGTGAGTTATATATTTAGCCAATGTGGGACTTGGGTTTTTCCCAATACACCCCCTTGCGCCCAGCACATCTTGGGCTTGGTGCGCATATTAAATGGTGGGTGACCCGAATCGATAGGCTCTGATACCATATTAGAATTAGAGTTTGACCTAACTCACCCTACAAAACCGGTTGGTAAGGTGGGGAGTGTCACTCTATTTAAACCCTTTGTGAGTTATATATTTAGTCAATGTGGGACTTGGGTTTTTCCCAATAGGGAGCCAGGAACGCTTTATGCATATTTTTATTTGTTAAAGCATTATTAGTTGTTTATAATACGAAAACTAGTTTGATTAATTTAAATAATTATATTTTATTGATCACAATGAATAATTTCCGATGTGTAATAAAGAGGATATATGTATTAAAGTTGCATTAATATTATTATATTTTACATGTCTTATTTATGAGCAAGTATTTGTTGAAAGTAATACCCTTTTATTCTGAGTTGTTTCATTTTACTATGATTTTTCGATTAAATTATTTGGAGAAATTTAGGATGTTACAAAGTGGTATCAGAGCAGGTCAGTCTGTCCACATCTTAACTTCATTTCTATCATCAATTGATCACTAAAACATCAACATAAATCATGACAAGATTTCACTGCAACATCATAACAACATAAGACAGCAAAACAAGTCACTACTAATCATTTGGAACAAGAAAACATTTTTCAAAAGGTTCAAAGTCTCGCTAAGCGGACATCGAGCTCTCTAAGTGAGCTCCTCTCGGATTGGGGAAGAAATCTAGTTTTCACAACTCGCTAAACGAGTTAGGTGATTTAAAAAATCTCAGTCTGTGATAACAACAAATGTAGCTACGATATTTCACCCCAAAAACACAGTTTTTCCATCATTTTAATCACCAATTCAACAACAAAACGTATAGCAAACACACATACATCATTTACAACATAAAACAAACCACAATTCATCACTATTCCTCAATTTTATTCACCAAATCCTACGTTTTCTCTAAAAATCCCCAATTCTTCCCATTACCTAAACTCTACATCAAAATACATTGAAAAACGATACTCTCCATACCTTAGAGTGAAGTTTTTCCACAGTCTTCATCAAATATCTCTGGAACCCTCTTCAACCTTCAACCTTCGTTCTTCTTCTTCGTTCTTCAGACCTCTTCTTTCTTCTTCTCCCAAAAGCGATCGTAAACTGATCGTATCCCAAACCCTAAACTCCTTTGGTCAAAATTACCCCTAGGACCCCAAATACTCTTTTCCAACTTTGCTCTCAACTTAGTCTCCACAATTTATCATCATATCCCCAAGACCTCTAATTCTTTTATTTTAATTAAATAATAATAATCTGAATAATCTAAAATAATTTTCCTTAATATTACTATTTACTAAAATAATTTCAAATGATCTCATCATCAACACAACAATATTCAACCAACACCAAATAATTGACAACAACAAATTACAAATTAAATCACGAAATCGGGGTGTTGCAACTCTCCCCCACTTAAGGAATTTTTGCCCTCGAAAATTGTCCGAAGAAAACAGAGTCAGATACGACTCCCTCATCTGATCCTCATGCCTCCAAGTCTAATACACAAGCCATCAACAAATCCTTCAAAACTAGATACTCCTCTACGTCTGACCATCCGTCCGCGGATGATAAGCTGAACTTAAACTCAACTTAGTACCCCAAATCATCTTGCAAATTCTTCCAAAACCTCGACATAAATCGCGAATCTCTATCTGATGCAATAATCGACGGTATCCCCATGCAACTTCACAATTTTCTCAATGTACATCTCCGCTAATTCCTGCATAGAATGATTAATCTTCATCGTTAGGAAATGAGCTGACTTAGTCAATCCATCTACGATCACCCGAATCGAATCATTCCCTTTTTTTGTCTTCGACAATCCTGACCCAAAATCCATAGGAATACTATCTTATTTCTATCATGGAATATTCAACGGTCACATCAGACTCAAAGGCTTCTGATGTTTCATCTTCGATCTTTGGAAAATCAAACACACCTACACAAACTCAACAATATCCTCCCTCATAACCTGCCACCACGTAACTTCTACAAATCCTGACACATCTTAGTAGCACCGGGATGAATGCTCAATCTACTTCGGCGTCCTCTCTCTAAAATACTCTTCTCAATTTCTAATAGATATGAAATATACACCCTATCACGGAACCTGGTCACATGATCCTTGTAACGCCCATTTATTTAATTAATTATTTAATTAAATATAATTGTGGTATGTTGTGGTAATTCATATTGATTTGAGTATCTTGTAAATTTGCGTTACTTTGTGTGGAATTGTGTCGATTTGTGTTGATGGCCGAATTTATCGGAATATTATGTTGATGATTATGAATTGGTTGAAGTAGAATTTAATTAATTAAGTTGATATAAGTTGTGGAAGACGATATGGAATATTCTCCGGGTATTGTTGGATGTGTTGATTGGGCCGTTTGGACCATTTGGTTGATAATCGGAAGTTAATCTATTAAGTCGGGAGTAAGTAGTTAGTCGCGAATTATTATTTGGTTTATTTTATGTTGCGAAGAATTAAGTCGCCAAGTCAGAATATTAAGTCGGAAAGTCGAGGAAATAATATTATCAATGATATTATTGATTATTGGAGCGTGTTGGTTAATGAGCTTGGATTTTGTCGGAATTAGCAATTAAAAAGGGGTGTATGAATTAGGCTCATTAATTGTTATATTGGATTATTATTATTTTGATAAAAAGAAAGTAAAAGAAGAATTAGTAAAGGAAAAAAATATCAGTAGAGGTTGAGAAAAATAGGAACGAAGAAAATTGGAGAAAAGGGAAGAATACGAGAAGTTGTCGTCGGAAAGCCAAATCGGAGAAATCGGTCGAAGATTCGAGTGGCTATCAATTAAGGTAAGGGTGGGTTCGATCCTTATAATCGGGTATGATAATTGATACTAGGATTGGGTAGTCTTGTGTATGGTTGTGAAATGTTGATGTTGTTGTGATAATATGTTCTTGAGTAATTGTTGATTTATCAGTAATGAGAAAGTTGTTATTGAGTTGATTTTTATAAAAAGTTGATTTCATAAATGCTGATTCTGGTGTGTTGTTGTAAAGTCGTGTAATTTTGGAAAAGAAAAATATTAGTTCTGGGACGAAACCCAATTGCGCAGAAGTATGAGTGAAGCAAATCACCCAAAACAAAGAAAAGCAAGTGACGGGAAATCACCAGGGTAGATAGTGAACGCCATCTGGTGTGTGTGGGGGAATGGCGAACGCCATCCTGTCTGAGGGGAAGGCATGGCGAGCGCTATGTGCCTGTGGTGAGGGGAGAACCATATTATTTGTATACTGAGTGTACATTTCATGTTATCTGTCATTTTATAAACTCTTCAAAATAAATGAGTAATTTTATATTATGCTGAACATTTACCTACCACAGTAATGGGTAAATAAATTTCATCAAAATCAATAGTTTTGTAATAAGGATTTTAGGAACAGGAGGCATACTTCCAGTTGCGAAGAGAAAATGAATTAGTTTTGATAGTAACACTGTTTTGGAATTTTGACAGAAAACAAAATTTAGTTTACATTTTTATGACAATTATAGAATTTATCAAAACACATATTTTTGACAGGAAATTCATAAAGAGTTCGTATTTAATCGCATAACGTTAAAACAATGTCGGTTTAGCCGAATTAGGCAAAAAAACTTAGTTTCCCGGAATTTAACGAAAATTGTCGGGGTAAGTCGGGTAGTTTAATAGTTGATTTTTGGTGCGTTGTTTCATTGAAAAGAAGTTGTAAAGTCGAGTTGTAGGTACATGTTAAGTTGGTAAGTGGTCCCAATTTGCGAAAAGTTTCTAAGTGTTTATATTGGAGGTCTTACGAGCCAATGTTGAATTTAAGCTGTTGCAGTCATATAAGTTGTTGTGTTGCTTGTTTATGTTGTTTAAGTTGCTCGGGTTGTCTAAGTTGATTTGTGTTGTCAAAGTTGTTGCGTTGTTCAAGTTGGAGGCTTAAAGCCAATGTTGATTTAAGTTGTTCAAGTTGTATAAGCTGGTTGTGTTGTTTGATGTTGTATGTTGTTATGTTGTAAAGTTGTGCATGCTTTGTAGATCATTTGTATTTTATGTCGGAGCCGTTGCTCACACCACGTTGTCTTGGATTGGCACTAAGTTGAAAGTTGAAGGCTTATGCCTTGATTGCCTCGATAACCTGTCAATAATTTTAAGTTGGGAGTTTTACTCTGAACGGTACCACATGCATCTACATAGTCGAGCCGTATCTGTGTTGCGCTATTTATGTCGATTACACTGTATATGTTGCTCAAGTTGATAAGTTGTTTATGCTGTGATAAGTTATTTAAGTTGTTGTTGTGGGAGTGATGTGGTGATACTTGTATATATCTTTATCTGTGTATTGTTTATCATATATTTTTTATAATTATCGATATCTCACCCCTTCTGTTTGAATGTTGCCCCTATGTTGGTAATGTGCAAGTAGCTTGAAGGAAGACGATTATCTTTGTTAGTTCGACTCGGTGTCGGTGCTCTGATACGTAACACTCGGGGAATGGACGCTTAGTTGTCTTATTGTGATTTGTTAAGTTGCTTTAGTATAATGATGTTGTTACTAGGTTGTTTTAAGTTGAATAACAAGTTGTACTTGTTTAGTTGAATAATTTGAGAATCCGATGCGTAATTGAAAAAGTTGTTTTGGTTTCAAAAATAAATAAAAGTTGTTGTTTGTAGTTTATTCTGAACCGAAAGCGTTATGTATCAATTTTCATGAAATTAAATGAAGTTTTTATAAGTTGAAAAATGTAGCATCCTGTTTGAGTACTTGTTTGATTGAATTTTTTTATACTCTGATTTTCTATATAATCGCCGGGTAGAAACATGGTGTTACAATCCTCATCAATTTGAAATTCACATTCGTTACCCTGGTTAATCAAAGCCAGCTGATCAACCAACTTCAAATCAGATTGTTGTCCTACTCAGATCCTCTCCAAAATATCACTAGTCAATTTTCAACATTCTTAACTTCAAACTAACAGAAGTAGTGTCACACAACAAACTCATGTCTCCTAATTGTTCAATCATTTCAAGTTTTCTCACCATAAGCATAGACATATGCAATATCTTCTTACTCAAGGCATCTTAAACCATATTTGCTTTATCCGGATGGTAACTCAAGTCAAGTCAAAATCCTTCAACAATTCCATCAGTCTCCTCCGTTTCACATTCGACTTTTTCTACTCAACCAGTGTTTAAAACTCTTATGATCGATGAACACCTCAATTCTAGATCCCAAAAAGATAATGTCGCCAAATCTTCAACAAGTACACTACGGCTGCCAATTCTAATTTATGGTTAGGACAATCCCTTCATGAACTCTTAACTGGAAGCATTAGCAACCATTTGACTATTCTGTATCAAAACTCGTCCAAGTTCCATCTTGACGTATCACAACAAACCATAAAAGACTCACTCAAATTAGGAAGAATCAACATCGTCGTTAACTCCTTCTTAATTTCCACAAAATTTTCCTCACGATGCAACATCCCACACATATGTCTGAATCTCCCGAGTCAACTTAAGTCAATGGCAATACCAACTTAAGAAAAAAACTTCAATAAACATGTGATAACAACTCACCAATCCCATAAGCTTCTTAGTCCAATGACATATTTCAAAGTCTCTTACAGCATCACAACATCAAGTTTAGAAAGATCGACAATTATTTCACCACTAGAAATCACCTGACCACTGAAACTTACAGCATACAACCAGAACTCACAATTTGACAATCTGGTATGCAACTTCCTTTCTCTCAATACTCGTAACACAATTTGTAAAGGTGTTGCGTGTTCCTCTTCAGACTTAGACTATGTCAAAATATCACCAACAAAGACTAACACAAAATTACCATATAATACTCATGAAAAATCTGATTCATATACTCCACAACACGCCAGGTACATTGGATACACAAAACGATATCACAGTGTCGTTATGGTGACTGTACTTCGCCCTGATAATCGTCTTCAGAATATCCTTAATTCCTCATTTTATCACCAAATAGACTATCCCATTATCATTTATAATCACCTAATTTACGTCACAACACCATTATTAATAAATCACCACGATATGACTTCATAATCAACAACATATTTATCAAAACACTCATATAACCCAACCATAAGGTAGTTCATCACTTACATCACTAACCAACCATCATACCACACGTGAACACCTGACACAAGTCACAACAACATCAAATCACTACAAAGCATATACATGCATGGTTCCACTAAATTTCATCAATTAAAAACACGTTTTTTCAGTTCTATAACCCACTTTAAACGTCCTTTACGATTTTAGCAGAAAACCCTTGATTTCACATGAGAACACATCCAAAAGTAACACACCTTAGATAAATCACCAACCACTGCATTTCCTTATGCCTTCAAAGAAAATCACGTCGTAAACACGTTTGCACCATCTTTCATAAACTTAACCACTTGCTTAATGGAACAAACAAATCTCCACCTTCATCGAACTTAGATTCACGCTCTGGAACAAGTCATGAATATCCTTAGGAAAACATCGGGAATTACACACCACTAGCATATCACTAGTCGTCACATTTCTCTCTCTCTCTCTCTCTCTCTCTCTCTCTCTCACTGACCCGAGAAGCAAACATCAAGAATACCTGATCGTTCTCCCTCAAGACGCCCCAACTTGACCGACATACATGAAACTCAAATTTTCTTCATCCTCAAATATAATACTCAATATCGACTCATCAAAACCATTTGTAAGCACTCGACTTAACTCCATTATACTTCATTATACACACCACCTAAGCTGGCAATACACGTCTATTCCATCCAACACAATTCTGTCTATTATTAACATGGGATTAAGGGTGATAAGTTCCTCAATTTGTCAATAGATTTCCGACAATCATGATGGGGCATAAACCATGTCCACCAAACTTTAATAACTTTCTTAGCAACTTGTGTACTCAATTACCTCATGCACAATTCCTTAGTCGACTCAATCCTTGTCTTTGCATTCTCTCCAGAATCGAGAAAAACACCATCCTAACAACATTTGCAATCTTTCAATCCAATACACACTGAGCCAACACTCCACGGCTAAAGCTAATCAGAGAAGCAATATCTTCTCCCGCACTTGTTTCAAACCCACACCTGGAGAAAAATGGCTAGAAAACAAGCAAGTACCAATAATGTTTCACACACATGTCGCATACTAAGGAACAAACATCATTAGACAACCTGACCGGATGGACCGACCTGCTCTGATACCACTAATGTAACGCCCTTCTAATCCCACGGAATAAAACACAATAATCACTTAATTAAATCAGAGTACATTTCAGAAAGGTGCCACGTTTTCTTCATAAAACGTCTTAACAACATCATTACTCCGTAACACGGGTTTTTAAAACATTTAGATTATTCATTTCTTTTATAAATCAGTAATCAAACTAAACATTTTGCAGCAGAATCATAATTTTATAAAACTTCATTTATTTCATCAAAACATCAAGACCCTAGGTCATTGTCAACAAACATCATTAACTAAAAATCAACATCTAGTAACTCATAAAAATCATCCTAACATACAACATAGAATTCATTTAAGCGTGTCCCACCTTGATGTTACATCTATCAGAACAAGACACTATATCACTAAATAAGCGACACAAAAATAATACTCCCAACCACATCCACGCACCAAGCTTATTCTTGAATATCTGCATGACGACATAATAGATCATCACCAAAGGTAGGCATAATGAGTAATCACAAATAAATATAATTGTCATAAAGTAAAGAAAATCATACAACAGTTCTTCATTTAGCTGCACAAGAAAATTCTCATTCATCAACACATCATCAAACTCACCAAACATCTAGTTAACACATATGCATCATGTTATGCCACCAAGAATGAAATGTGATCCTCATAATATGCATGTGGTACCGATTCATCATCATGGATGGGCACTGGATCATCAACCCTCCACAAGGGAGCACAACATAAATCCACACAATGGGGTTGAAGCCTCAATCATCATAAATATTCCATGAATGCAACGATGCAACAATATCAACATAATCATCATAATCAACACTTACATCAATATTCATGTAAATATTCATCATAATCTTTACAAGAAATCTATACCTCAATCATGTAATATATCAACATATTCTCGTCATCACATATCAATCATAAACATCGTATTATAGCATCACAACTCCATTTTACACCCAATCATCATAATTCATTTTATCAACATATTCGTCACGTAGCAAGTATAAACATCAAAATAGTCACAACATCTATTTACTTCGCCATAGCATAATTATTGTATCATCGTTTACATAACTCATACCATCATATAAATCAACACATAATCATCATAATTCAACCTACATCTTAACTTAATTTCTATCACTAATTGATCACTAAAACATCAACATAAATCATGGCAAGAATTCACCGCAACATCTTAACAACATAAGACAACAAAACAAGTAACTACTAATCATTTGGAACAAGAAAACATTTTTCAAAAGGTTCCAGGTCTCACTAAGCGGGCATTGATCTCGCTAAGCGAGCTCCTCTCAGGTTGGGGAAGAAGTCTAGTTTTCATTGTTCGCTAAGCGAGTTAGGCGATTTCACAAATCCCAGTCTGCGATAACAGCAAACGCGACAACAATATTTCACCCCAAAAATACAATTTTCCCATCATTTTAATCACCAATTCAACAACATAACATATAGCAAACACACATACATCATATACAACATAAAACACACCACAATTCATCATTATTTCTCAATTTTATTCACCAAATCCTAGGTTTTCTCTAAAAACCCCCATTTCTTTCCATTACCTAAACTCTACATCAAAATACAGTGAAAAGAGATACTCCTCATACCTTAGAGTGGAGCTTTTCCACGGTCTTCATCAAAAATATCTAGAACCCTCTTCAACCTCCGTTCTTCTTTGTTCTTCAGACCTCTTCTTTCTTTTTCTCCCAAAAGCGATCGTAAACTGATCATATCCCAAACTCTCAACTCCTTTTGTCAAAATTACCCCTAGGACTCGAAATATTATTTTCCAACTTTGCCCTCAATTTAGTCTCCACAATTTACCATCATATCCCTAAGACCTCTAATTCTTTTATTTTAATTAAATAATAATAATCTGAATAATCTAAAATAATTATCCTTAATATTAATATTTACTAAAATAATTTCAAATGATCTCATCATCAACACAATAATGTTCAACTAGCACCAAATAATCTACAACAACAAGTTACAAAATTAAATCATGAAATCGGGGTGTTACAGAATCTATTGAGAATAATAGTACTTGGGAGTTGGTTGATTTTTAGGATGGAAGAAGCGAATTGGTGTGAGACGAGTGTTCAAAGTGAAGACAAATCACAAGGGTGAAATAATCAAGCATAATGCTCGATTAGTTGCAAAGGGATTCTTTCAAAGAAAGACATAGACTTTGAACATGTATTCACAATAGTTGCTAGGATTGAAACCATTAGGATAGTTGTTGGTATTATGAATAACATCTGGCTTATTTACCAAATGGATGTCAAATATGCGTTTTTGAATGGACTTCTTGAATAAGAGGTGTATGTAGAACAACCCCTTGGTTTTGTTATGAGAAACCAAGAGCTAAAATTCTACAAGTTGAAGAAAGCATTATACGGTTTGAAGCAAGCTCCAAGAGCTTGAAACAAGATAGTAAATGGTTTTCTAAAGGAGGTTGACTTCAAGAAATGTGTATTCGAGCATGGCGTGTATGTGAAAATGAATACAAGTGAATGAGTGATTATCCTTTATCTATATGTACATGATTTGTTGATAATAAGCAACAATGGAAAGTGCATTTCTAAGTTCTAGAGTGAATTTATGAAAGAGTTTGAGATGATCGACTTGGCCTCATGACATACTTCCTTGGCATTGAGTTTCACAAGTCCAAAAATGGACTTCTCCTGCACCAAAGAAGGTATGCATGCGCTTGAGATATTAAAGAAGTTTGAAATGGAGCATTGTAATGCTACCATTACTCCAGCTCAACCTAGGCTACAATTGTCGAAGAATGAGGATGAGAAAGATGTTGATTCAACTCAATATAGGAGGTTGATTGGATCTTTGTGTTACTTATGCAATACGCGACCGAACTTGGCATTTAATGTTGGTATTGTGAGTAGATTCATGGAGAGGTCGAAGGTGTCTCACTTGGTAGCAATCAAAAGGATCCTAAGATATATCAAATGATCTATTGGCTACAAAATTCTCTTTCCCGCAGCGGATACAAGCAGACAATGCAATTTATTCGGTTTTATCGATTACAATTGGTGCAAAGATAAAGATGATCGAAAGTTTATAGCTGGATACATCTTTACGTTTGGTGGAACACCAATCTCATGGTGTTTGAAGAAGGAACCAGTAGTTGTACTTATGTTGTGTGGCTAATGAATTTATTGAATGAGTTGGGCAGTTATAAGGGTGAAGTTGTTACGTTCCTGATTTATAACGTTTTTGTGATTAATCTTTCTCAGAAACCAATTGCACACGGGAAGAACAAACACATTGAGACGGGGTTTCACTACTTAAGAGAACTTGTTAGTGAATGAAGGTTAATATGAGATATTGTAGAAGTGGAGACCAAGTAGTTGCATGTGACACTAGTTTACAATTTAATATGATGTGGCTTCACTATTAGTCGTTTGGTTGAGAAGTTGTAATCTTGTGACTCATTGCCATATATCTCTTACATTTATATATTTTTTATAAGATTTTGTATACAATAATTATATATATATAAGCGTATCCAAATGATAAGATCCAAAGCTGTTTGTTGACTCTAAGGAACGACAACACATACACACCCATGAAATAGGAAAATTTAAGTTCTCTACTAATTCTTTTGAAAATTATTTTAGATTTAACTAGGAAATTACCCATGCTATTGCAAGGCTAGTATATTATATTATTTTTATTTTTACTTAGAAGTTGTTAAAATATTAAATTTAGTTATTTGATTAGTGCAAAATAAATATTAATTAATTTAACTAATTTATAATTGTAGAACAAAGATATTAATAATCTCATTTAATCTTAATTACATGCTACATAAAAAATAAATTTGATTTTTATTTAATTTAAAAATAATAATTTATCGAATAAAAAAAAGAACATGAAACCTAATTCATCAAAAAGGTAGAGAAATAATAATTGAACATGTCAAATCTATTGCTAAAAAATATTCAAAAAACATAACTCGTAAGTAAATTTCACAAAGTGTTATGGTAAAAAAAATGCATTCACTAATCTATTTGGATATGCAGTGCCCTCTCTAAAAGTGTGTGATATCTTGAATATTAAGGAGCGTATATTATGTAAAGTATTATTTTATTTAATCAAAAGATATCAAGAGACAATATTCACATTAGAAAATGCACGAATGACCAATATTCAATCAATTTAAAACTAATAATGTCTGAAATTCATCCCGTTAACATATTCGATAACAAACATGATTTGATGCAATTCAACTTGAAAGGAGGTGAAAATTCCGATCTTAACTAAGATAGCCCCCAAGAATGTTCCTAAATTATTCCTATATATGTTACCACACGTTGATAATCCAAAATTTCCTCTTGAAACTTCATCCGTGTTGCACTTAATCCAATTATGAATAGAAAAACACAAATTAACTTGTATGATTCTAGGTGTGAGAGGAGATCGATATTTGATGTCAAAGCATTTAATAATTGTAAACTCGTGAATTAAAGAGTACACATGCCCTTTGAAAGAAATAGATGTCACATAGACAAATTGTTTAACATGAAGAATGTCTATTTCAAAGTCAATTTTTCCATTTTGAAACTTGATAGTGTTTTTTGTGTGCCAAGTTTCCCAAAAATTATTATGATGAGAGTCAAGATCAAATTTTGAATTTGTGAGCTCAATTTTATACCATCAAATTTGATTAAGCTTTCGTAACTAGTCCTATCAATTTTCATGCCAAACATTCGCTCCATCAAATATCGAAAAAGTAATGTGTACATGCATCTAAGAAATAAGTGGTATGCAGTTTCCACATCATGATTGTAGACTAAACACCTCGAAACCATATGCATTCCCATTTGAACTGGGTTATTTTCTTTTGCAATAACATTATGCATTAGTTTCCAAGTTACTAATGACATAACAGGCAATAAAGAGTACACATGCCCTTTGAAAGAAATAGATGTCACATAAACAAATTGTTTAGCATGAAGAATGTCTATTTCAAAGTCAAATTTTCCATTTTGAAACTTGATGGTATTTTTTGTGTGTCAAGTTTCCCAACAAATTATTATGATGAGAGTCAAGATCCGATTTTGAATTTGAGAGCTCAGATTTATACCATCAAATTTGATTAAGCTTTCGTAACTAGTCCTATCAATTTTCACATCAAACAATCGCTCCATCAAATATCGAAAAAGTAATGTATACATGCATCTAAGAAATAAGTGGTATGCAGTTTCCACGTCATGATTGTAGACAAAACACCTCGAAACCATATGCATTCACATTTGAATCGTGTTATTTTCTTTTGCAATAACATTATGCATTAGTTTCCAAGTCACTAATGACATAGCATGCAGTATTTAGGGATCCCAAATGAGTTTTGTCCAACAAGGTTCAACATGGTTCTTTCTAATACAATCGTATGCATCTTTAAAAGATAGATCACCATTTGTGGTTCCTATTAAAATGAGTTTATCATCAATAGTATTATCAAATGACAAATTAAACTTCAAAACATCTTCAATAATTTAAGGAGGTAAAATGGATAAGCCATGAGGAATGTTCCAATTGATGTCTTGAATAATTGAATTGACATTAACAATTTGCATAAATTGAACATCCACTGATAATACTAGGTATAAATATTTAATTTTGTATCCTAATCCATTGTTAGTCCAAAAATCAGTGTTCTTCCCATTACGACTTACCATCTACTATGTTCCTTTAGAGAGAAAAAGGAATGATTAGTGTCAAACCAAACTGAAAAAGAAATATGATGCATGAAACTCAAGGGCAAATAAGAATTATCTCATTTTAAAACCTTATCCACAAAATTCATTATCATTGGAATAAAATCACGTAAAGAAAAAAATGTAGCGTGTCAAGAGTCATTACTAAAACTTATATTCAGGTAGTCAAAAATTTATATCTAATATAAACATAAATAACATTATGAGCAATAATGTTATAGTAGTAATAAGAATTTAAAGCAAATCCTATTTTAATAACATGCCATTTGTTCTTTATATATATATATATATATATATATATATATATATATATATATATATATATATATATATATATATATATATATATATATATATATATATATATATATATATATATATATATATATATATATATATATATATATGAGCCGCAAATTCACAATGCATGGGAAAGAGCGAAGATAAGAAAAATGTTTCTATTGAGAGAAGAGAGATACTCTTGGGCGTTTGTTTCCCTTGCAGCCGAATTTGCAAATCATATATATATATATATATATATATATATATATATATATATATATATATATATATATATATATATATATATATATTCAAGACATCATTAATTGTGTCCGTTCTCATTTGTTGGTCTTGCCTACCTATGACCGCTGTAAAAGAACCCTTAAGTATCAAAAGACCCCAACCAACAAAAGCCTCAGCTCAAGCTTTAAACAGTGTATGTGATATGCTGATGAGCCAACTACCTCAATCTTGTATTAAAGGAGATATGATCGCCATCACAATCTTTGAGGATGAGTATTTGGCTGGTATTGATTCCTTTAAGAATAACCTATACAATCACATTTTATGGCCCAAAGGGTGTTCTCCTATCAAATTAGATGCCTCACTTGCTAAGCTTTTGATTTTTTGGAGGTCTATTGGAAAATGGGGCATTATTTCATTAGTCAAAGGTTTTGCGAATATTATTTTTCCTCCATTGAAGATTTACAAAATTTGAGAGCACATGGCTCATTGAATCTAGCTCCTAGTACGCTCAATCTATTTTCATTGAGTCAATATTTAAACCCTAGCTTACAACAATAGCCAAACTCTCAGGTTTGGATCAGAATGTTTGGGTTGGCCTAAGAATATTAGAGACCTAAATTATTGTTTTCAATTGCTGATAACATTGGTACATATATTTTTATTGACACATATTCAAAT
Source organism: Lathyrus aphaca (assembly GCA_963966055.1). Taxonomy (NCBI): domain Eukaryota; kingdom Viridiplantae; phylum Streptophyta; class Magnoliopsida; order Fabales; family Fabaceae; genus Lathyrus; species Lathyrus aphaca. The sequence continues at coordinate 556,204,032 of OZ014519.1, forward strand.
AACCAAAATTTGATAGATATTATGGCCACTTTATCAAAGTTCTAGTAGATTTGGATCTAAAACATGGACTATTATGCATGGTGCTTACTGAAATGATTGGATTTCCTTTATTGTTTACATAGATTTAGGGGTGTTCTCGGGCCGTTTTAGTCCAGTTTTGAGAGAATCCGATGCTCAAACTGATTAAAAATATATGGTTTGGTTTTGATTGGATTTTTACATTTTTTCGATAAAACCCAAACGAAACAAAAAATAACAGGTTGATTTAGGATAGTCTATTTGGTGATAAAATGAGGAATTAAGGATATTCTGAAGACGATTATCAGGACAAAGTACAGTCACCATAAGTACAGTCACCATAAGGACACTGATGATTATCAGGAGAGTCAGACATATATATGGGATGTTGCATCGTGAGGAAAATTTTGTGGAAATCAAGAAGGAGTTAACGACTGTTTCGATGTTGATTATTCCTAATTTGAGTGAGTCTTTTATGGTTTGTTGTGATGCGTCAAGGATAGGACTTGGAAGAGTTTTGATACAGAATAGTCAAGTGGTTGCTAATGCTTCCAGGCAATTAAGAGTTAATGAAGGGATTGTCCTAACCATAAATTAGAATTGGCATCCGTGGTGTATCTGTTGAAGATTTGGCGACATTATCTTTTTGGGATCTAGAATTGAGGTGTTCATCGATCATAAGAGTTTGAAACACTTATTGAGTAGAAAGAGTTGAATGTGAGACGGACGAGACTGATGGAATTGTTAAAGGATTTTGATTTGACTTGAGTTACCATCCAGATAAAGCAATGTGGTTGAAGATGCCTTGAGTAAGAAGATATTGCATATGTCGATGGTTATGGTGAGAAAACTTGAAATGATTGAATAATTAGGAGACATGAGTTTGTTATGTGAGACTACTTCCTATAGTGTGAAGTTAAGAATGTTGAAAATTGACTAGTGATATTGTGGAGAGGATATGAGTAGGACAACAATCTGATTTGAAGTTGGTTGATCAATATGCTTTGATTAACAAGTGTAACGGATGTGAATTCCAAATTGATGAGGATGATGTGATGAGGTTCCGTGATATGGTGTGTATTTCAGATCTATCAGAAATTGAGAAGAGTATTTTAGAGAGAGGACGTCGAAGTAGATTGAGCATTCATCCTGGTGCTACTAAGATGTATCAGGATTTGTAGAAGTTACGTGGTGGCCGGTTATGAGGAAGGATATTGTTGAGTTTGTGTACGTGTGTTTGATTTTCCAAAGATTGAAGATGAAACATCAGAAGCCTTTGAATCTGATGTGACCGTTGAATATTCCATGATGGAAATAGGATAGTATTCCTACGGATTTTGGGTCAGGATTGTCGAAGACGGAAAAAAGGAATGATTCGATTAGGGTGATCGTAGATGGATTAACTAAGTCAGCTCATTTCCTGCCGATGAAGATTAGACATTCTATGCAAGAATTAGCGGAGATGTACATTTAGAAAATTGTAAAGTTGCATGGGGATACCGTCGATTATTGCGTCGGATAGAGATCCGCGATTTATGTCGAGGTTTTAGAAGAATTTGCAAGATGATTTGGGTACTAAGTTGATGTTAAGTTCTGCTTATCATCCACAGACGGATGGTCAGACGTAGAGGAGTCTATAGTTTTGAAGGATTTGTTGTTGGCTTGTGTATTGGACTTGGAGGCACGAGTATCAGATGAGGGAGTCGTATCCGACTCTGTTTTCTTCGGATAATTTCCAAGGGAAAAAATTCCTTAAGTGGGGGATAGTTGTAACACCCCGATTTCATGATTTAATTTTGTAACTTGCTGTTGTCGATTATTTGGTGTTGGTTGAATATTGTTGTGTTGATGATGAGATCATTTGAAATTATTTTAGTAAATAGTAATATTAAGGAAAATAATTTTAAATTATTCAGATTATTATTATTTAATTAAAATAAAAGAATTAGAGGTCTTGGGGATATGATGGTAAATTTTGGAGACAAAATTGAGGGCAAAGTTGGAAAAGAGTATTTGGGGTCCTAGGGGTAATTTTCACAAAAGGAGTTGAGGGTTTGGGATACAATCAGTTGACGATCGCTTTTGGAAGAAGAAAAAAGAAGAGGTCTGAAGAACGAAGAAGAAGAACGAAGGTTGAAGAGGGTTCCAGAGTTTTTTGATGAAAACCGTGGAAAAGCTTCACTCTAAGGTATGAGGAGTATAATTTTTCAATGTATTTTGATGTAGAGTTTAGGTAATGGGAAGAATTGGGGTTTTTTAGAGAAAACCTAGGATTTGGTGAATATAATTGAGGAATAGTGATGAATTGTGGTGTGTTTTATGTTGTAAATGATGTATGTGTGTTTGATATATGTTCTGTTGTTGAATTGGTGATTAAAATGACGGAAAAGCTATTTTTCGGGGTGAAATATCGTAGTTGTGTTTGTTGTTATCGCATACTAGGATTTGTGAAATCACCTAGCTCGCTTAGCGAACTGTGAAAACTAGACTTCTTCCCCAACACGAGAGGAGCTCTCTTAGTGAGCTCAGTGTCTGCTTAGAGATACCTAGAACCTTTTGAAAAATGTTTTCTTGTTCCAAATGATTAGTAATGGCTTGTTTTGGTGTCTTATGTTGTTATGATGTTGCTGTGAATTCTTGCCATAATTTATGTTGATGTTTTAGTGATCAATTGGTGATAGAAATGAAGTTAAGATGTGACAAACCGACATGCTCAGATACCGCTTTGTAACACCCTAAATTTCCCCGAATAATTTAATCGAAAAATCAGAGTAAAATGAAACAACTCAGAATAAAAGGGTATTACTTTCAACAAATACTTGATATAAATAAGACATGTAACATATAATAATATTAATGCAACTTTAATACATATATCATCTTTATTACACATCTGAAATTATTCATTGTGATCAACAAAATATAATTATTTCAATTAATCAAACTAGTTTTCGTATTATAAACAACTAATAATGCTTTAACAAATAAAAATATGCATAAAGCGTTCCTGACTCCCAATGTTACATATAAGAGCAAACTCTAAACTAAAGTGAAGCATCTAGTCTTCACTACTGCAACTTGTACACTACTCCTGATTACATGAACGTTACATAGAGGCAACATTCAAACAAAAGGGATGAGATTCTCAAATTAAACAAAAGAGAAATCTGATAGATTCTAGACGAGCAACAAAAGCAGAAGTTTCATCAATGTCAATCCCTTCATTTTTGGTGTATCCTTGAGCAACTAACCTAGCTTTATTTCTGGTGACCACCCCTTTTTCATCATACTTGTTCTTCTATATCCATTTAGTACCAATTACATTTGTTCCTTCTGGTCTTGGAACAAGTTCCCACACTTCATTCCACTTGAATTATCCCAACTCTATGAGACTACATTATATATGACTAATAATAGAGAAAAATGCTTGATGGTTAAGAGTCAAACTAGACAATAAAATCCCATTAAGGTAAATTCAACTTCTAACTTAAATAATTAAGTTATTTATAAACTAATTCTTGCTCCTATCATCTATGATGGATTTTCACGATAGCAGTAGTGTATACGAACTTAAAATTAGGGTTTCAAAATATTGAATCATTGAAATGAATTTTGCATGAATTGCAGAAAAAATAGGATTTCATTTAGCAATGAATTGGGGAAGAAGATGAAGGAATATTCAGTTTCATATTTTTAATTTATAACTTTAATTGTTTTTTATTTACTTTGTTTTAATTAAAATGATAATTAATGATATGACAAATAATTTTTCAAACTTGGTCAAAGTATTCAGTGCCACGTCATAAATGATGCTGCCATATAGACAAATCTGATAGGGGACCAAGAAAATCCTAAAGAAATTCAAAAACAGGGACCTAAAAGCTTATTTTTTTTAAAGGGGGCCTACTTTACTAGAAAAAACAATACAGTGGGACCAAAACATCATTTAAACCTAATAATAAATACAATAGAAAGCTATAAACAAAATTATTGAAGAAGAAAATTTGAACAACATACTGATGCATAGTGAGAAAAGGTAAATAAAATTCCCGCTAGTGGACATTGAAATTGATCCTCTTGAATTATTCATTCACTAAATCAAATACAAAAAACTATCGCATTTATTGAGCTCAACTAAATCAAACATAAAACAAAAAATAGATAAATTGAACAAAGAATAATTCATAAAATAAGAATGAAAAATACATACATATATATATATATATATATATATATATATATATATATATATATATATATATATATATATATATATATATATATATATATATATATATATATATATAAAAGTTAGGATCAACTTACTCCAACAACAAGTCTTTTTAACTTACTCTAAAATTGTAGCTTTTAAATTAGATTCAATCCAATGGTTATAAGTATAAATGTTAATTTAACCATTGAATAAATCTAATTTAAAGGCTACAATTATTGAGTAAGTTAAAAAACTTACTCTTGAAGTAAGTTGATCCTTACTATATATATATATATATATATATATATATATATATATATATATATATATATATATATATATATATATATATATATATATATATATATATATATATATATATATATATATATATATATATGTTGTTCTGGACTGACCTAGCAAGTTCCCTACGTCAAATTGAGGTCCAATCCATTATTCGTCTGAGTATAAGTCCAATTAGAGACTAACGAAGATGCCTGTTGTAAGAAAGAGTCATTGGCATATAGCCTTTGGGGACCTCCCCTCACGCGCCATAACGCCTTTCACGCGACCAACTTCCCTCCCGATTTACAGGAGGCAGTTACGCTCAGTCAAAGGCTACGTGCCCACAATCCACGGACATGTGCCCTTATAAATACCCTCCACCCTTGGAGGTCCAGGTATTCAATTCTTATCACCCAATTCCTTACGCTTTAGTTCCTCTTACACTGATACTTACTTGAGCGTCGGAGTACCTTGCAGGTACACCTCCCCATCTCCTACAAGTACCATCACAATCCCAATTGAAGGCCACGAGGACCTGTCCGGATTATTCCTGTATATTGGCGCCGTCTGTGGGAAACAAGCAGCTCCCCAATCTATAAAATTGTATAAAGTCCTAATATATATTTTGATATTATTTGCGGATAAAATTTATTCTTTTCTTCTTCTTGTTTACAATGTTGTATGTGTTTTTATTTTATTTTAGTAATTGTTTCTTTTATGTTAATTTTTATTTCTTCTAAGTATTCAGTTTTAATTTTTGATTAATTTGGTCCAAAATTATAACTTTAATTTTATTTCAATTCTTGCATTTTTTTTGTAGTGTAGTTGAATCTAAATAATATAATATCAAAAAATGTGATGTAATGTATGCTTAATAGTATTAAAATATATATATTTTATGCATAATTTATAATAATTTGGTTTAAACCTGTATTTTTAGGTATAAAAATATAACTTTTTTTGGTTTAAACCATAATTTATAACATTATATATATATATATATATATATATATATATATATATATATATATATATATATATATATATATATATATATATATATATATATATATATATATATATATATATATATATATATATATATATATATATATATATATTCTTAATTTATAATTTATAATTTATTTTTTGGTTTAAATATATATATATATATATATATATATATTTTTTTTCTTCTTTATTTTCATTAATTTTGGCATTTTAAACCGGAGTAATAGCACTTTAATTATTTAATTTTTATTTAAATTTATATTTTTTTCATTATTTTCATAATTTGTGGCCGTTTAAACCCCGTAATAGCACTTTTATAATTTAATTTTGATTCAAATTTGTATTTTTTTTTCATTTTCGTTATTTATGGCAGTTTAAACCGCCGTAATAGCATTTTTATAATTTAAGTTTTGATTTACATTTGTATTTTTCTGATTTTCTTTAATTGTGGCGGTTTAAATCGCCGTAATAACACTTTTTAACCACCGTAATTTTCAAAATTGTTGTATAAATTAAAAATTTATTTGGGCGAGAGCCTGGGCACATGCCCAGCCTGACCAGATCTTAAAACCGTCCTTGATTTTATGAGAGTTAACTAATATATATATATATATATATATATATATATATATATATATATATATATATATATATATATATATATATATATATATATATATATATATATATATATATATATATATATATATATATATATATATATATATATCAAATTATACTTGATATAGATATATTAATAATTTATTTATGGATTAATAGTCATTTATCCATGCAGTATATGCGAGATTTGATTTACCCCTTTAAAAGAATAATTTTGAATTACTCTTCTGTAATTTTAAAATTCTAAGTCTTTTGCCTCTAGGTGTAAAAATTATCCCATGTAAAATATATATTTTTGATTTAACCCCCTGATTTTTACATGTTTAGGGGTACCCTACCCAAAATTTTCAAGGAATATTTAAAAATTTTTTTTTTTAAAGGGGATAAATCAAATCTCGTCTATATTGAAAGAGTAAATGACTATTAACCATTTATTTATTTTATGATAGTTTCCAAAATATTATATAAAAAGTTATACTTGAGAAAAGTATACGATACGCTATAAAATATCAACTTTCTTATAAAAAAATGCTTAAAAGGAAAACAAATCATATTCCCAATTATAATTGATATCTTTAATAAATATCCAATATAATATTTTGGTATATATATGCATTTATATATTTATTTTCAAATTATTTTGATTATTAATAATATAAAAATGAATAAGAACATTGAACAATGAATCGTGCTAGAATATTCGAATAAAAAAAATGAGAAATTTAGAAAATAAGACAGCAAATTGTCAACAATAAAGAAACAATAGTAAAAAAAAACCAAAATAAATAAAATGAGTTGTGAGATAAATTTGGGGAAGTGAATATCTGGACACATTAAACACGTGTGGGTCACGTTCCTGTCATCATGGTTTAATCCTATAAAAGAAAACAAATTCTAAAAGCCAATTATTCAGATCAATTATCCATTGGTTTTGCATTCAAATTTTATATTAATATTTATTATTATAATATTTTTACCAGATTATTAAATCCTAGCTGATTTTTATTAATGTGTTTTGTCTTATAAATTTTCAAAAAGCCATTTTCGAATTTTCTGCATTTTCTCAATTCTGCAATGGAGGAGATAAATAAGCAGAATTGTGATTATGAACCACTTCCTGCTTCAGATTCAAAACCTGTTCAAAGTAATAATGAAGCAAATGAAGGTCCTAGCTCTCAGAGAAACAAAGTTCATCAGCGTCTCAATAAATATGCACTTGCTGGTGCTATTTTGGCTTCCACAAATTCAATTCTCTTAGGTTATGGTAAGTTTCATTTGTTTTTTGAAGTTTAATATTTCAATTTCTAGAAAAAAAATTTAATTTTTGTAAAATCCGATCATGAATTTATGCATGAAAAATGAAATGAAATATTAAAAATTGATTTCTTATGAAAAGTTTCATAAGGGTCATTTTTATTTGTGAAAAAAATTGATTTTTTTGTGAAAAGTTTCATAAGGGTCATTTTTATTTCTGAAAAAAAATGATTTTTTTAATCAAAAGTTTCATGAGGGTCATTTTTATTTGTGAAAAAAATTGATTTTTTATGAAAAGTTTCATAAGGGTCATTTTTATTTCTGAAAAAAATTGATTTTTTATCAAAAGTTTCATAAGGGTAATTTTTATTTTTGGAAAATAATGATTTTTGATGGAAAAAATTGTTTTTTTTTTTTTTTGATTTTGCAGATATTGGTGTGATGAGTGGTGCTGTAATATTCATAAGAGAAGATTTCAAGATATCATCAATTCAAGTAGAAATTCTAGTTGGTTGTTTAAATGTTTGTTCATTGATTGGATCTTTAGCATCTGGAAAAACATCTGATATGATTGGAAGAAGGTACACAATAATGATAGCAGCAGCAACATTTTTCATAGGTGCATTAATAATGGGACTTGCACCATCCTATACATTCTTAATGTTTGGTCGTGTGATTGCTGGCATTGGTGTTGGTTTCTCTCTCATGATTTCACCTGTTTATGTTGCTGAACTTTCACCTGATCTTACAAGAGGGCTCTTAACTTCACTTCCTGAGGTTTTCATAAGTTGTGGTATTTTGGTTGGTTATGTGTCAAACTATGCTCTTTCTTCTCTTCCAATTGGGTTGAATTGGAGAATCATGGTTGGGCTTGCTGCATTGCCAGCTGTTTTTGTAGCACTTGGTGTTTTGTCTATGCCTGAATCACCTAGATGGCTTATAATGAAAGGTAATTTTCATTATCATCTCTCTGTAACACTGACACCTCTGGAAAAATGTGTCTTTATCAGTATCAGTGTCGCTATTCAAAACTGACTCTGATACGCATAATCATATTTAGTTTATTCATTATCTCAAATTATTAGTGTCTGACATATCAATGTCAGTCTTATCGTGCCTCAAACTATGAATGGTCGGAGACATAGACACAGTTGACTGAACTTCGTTACTAAACCCCCTATTTTTCTTTGTTTGCGTTTTCGTAATCTTTAATCTTTTGAACTGATGTTGTTGATCTAACAGGTAGATATGAAGAAGCAAAACAAGTTTTAATTAAAACATCAGAAACCAAAGGTGAAGCTGAACATAGATTTTCAGAAATTTCACAAGCTGCTTCAAATTTCAAAACTTCTAGGAATGGACAAGGGGTGTGGAAGGAATTGCTAATCACACCTACACGTCCTGTGTTAAGAATCCTCATAGCTGCCATTGGTGTTAATTTTTTCATGCAAGCTTCTGGAAATGATGCTGTAATCTATTACAGTCCACTAGTTTTTAGAGAAGCTGGAGTTCAAGATGAGAAGCAACTTTTTGGTGTGACAATCATCATGGGAATAGCAAAAACATGTTTTGTTTTTGTTTCAGCTTTGGTATTAGACAAATTTGGAAGAAGGCCCATGTTGTTGTTGGGCTCATTAGGTATGGCAGTTTCGTTATTTGGGCTTGGATTGGGCTGCACGTTTCTACAAAACTCAGACGAAAAACCCATATGGGCTATTTCACTATGTGTGATCGCTGTTTGTGCTACCGTTTCATTCTTTTCTATTGGGCTTGGGCCTACAACATGGGTCTATTCGTCGGAGATTTTTCCGATGAGGCTAAGGGCCCAAGGTACAAGTTTGGCCATTTCTGTGAACCGTTTGGTTAGTGGTATAGTGTCTATGTCATTTATTAGTGTCTCTGAGGAAATAACCTTTGGGGGCATGTTTTTTGTGCTTGGGGGTGTAATGGTTGTTGCAACTATTTTCTTTTATTATTTTTTACCAGAAACTAAAGGGAAAAGCTTAGAAGAGATTGAAGCTTTGTTTGAAGATGAATTACATTGAATGGTACATTTTGTTTTGTTGTGTTTTTTTAGGCAAAGAATTGTTTTATTGTTTGATTGGTTTGATACATTGTATTACATTGATTGCTTGGAATTTGGTGGTTCCATGTTTGAATATATAAAGAAAATCACAATTTGTGATTTTGATGGAAGATACAATAAAAAATTTATACTATTATGTGTTTGTCCACGCGAGATAAGAAATATTATATTATTATTTCATGTATTTCTTAAAATATAATAATTTGATAAATTATATATTATGTCTAAATTGCAATTGGAAGGAAAACTCTAACCTTTATTCAATAAATTTTCATCTGTGGGAATCTTGTTATGAAAAAGCCTCCAGTCTATTTATGACATTGATGAAGGGATGTTTTGTTCCATAAGAGCTTAGCCTAAGATGGCTTGAATAATTTGAATGCATCTTAAAAATAAAGACCACCTGAGATGAGATGGATTGACTCCACTTTAACTAGTCTTTGCAAGCCTTCATAGGGATTATGGTTCTATAAACAATTTGAGGCATGACTAGATGGAGTTTAAGGATGTCATGGGGAATGGTCCATTTCTTCATGCATACGAAGTATTAAACTTTTAAATTAAGGGGAGGATGAAGATGAGTAGACACCCTAAACAGATTAATAGTTGGGACTTCTAACTATTCATCTAGCAAGAAATTAATGGACTATTCATCACCTAGCAGTCATCTTAAGTTATCCATCAAATTGTGCCAAGCACTTTTAATGTTGGACCAAATGAAGGAGAATGGTAGCTAGTAGTCTGTTGGGTTCTAGCACTCTACTTTTTAAAAGTTTTGCCCATTGGTTTTAGGAGTGGTAATTTTGCCTATTGGTTTTAAGGAAAATTCAGACACATTAGGCTAGGTGATTATAATGGTTAACACATTAAGTCGTCAAAGGATTTTTCCCATGACGACAAGCGATGGGTGATACCGCTCGACATGGGTACCTAGTCACCTAATTAAGCTTGGTCATCCGAATCAGTTTTACTCATGCAATGAATATGGATAATGATGTGTTCCAAATACCAACTTACTTAGGTTCAACCAAAGTGATCCTAGGAGATTAAATCTTTCAACGACCATATTTTTTTTATCTTGAAGTTAGGACAATCCACTCTCTGGCTCTCTAACCCAGACCCAAGGAAGATTTATAAATACCTCACTTCTAGAATGAGAGGGGGATCTTCAAATTTACCTAACATAGACACAGCTTTTCACCACTCTGCATGAATTTGTCCTAAATATTGTAAAAGTAACTTAAAACAACCATACAGATATGAAGGTGCCTCATTTTACTTTTTAGCAAGTACAAAGCCAATTTATCTTTGATTATATCAACAATTTCTTGAATATGAATCACCTTTAGTTTGCATTTAAATATAGGAACTCCTAAGTAGACAAAATGGTGATAGCATATATTAAATCCATTCACATTCAATAACTTAATGAGCCTAGAATTAGAGATTGATCTTGAATGACATGTAGATTTTTGGACATTTGACTTCTTACACAAAAGAGGGAGTGAATTGCGTGTTTAAGAAAAAACTTCATTTTTGAAAAAAAAATTGTAATTAAAATGAGAGTTAGAAAATATTTTGAATTTTTTTTTTTCAAATTAAGTAGCGGAAAATAAAAATGCAGAATGTAAAGTGCATAAATTAAAGACTTTAAGGGAAGAGAGAAGACACCTAAAGTTATAAAGGCTCATTCAAACAAGGAAAAATACCAACTTCTCTCCCCGAGAATTGATCTTAAAAGTATCCAATAAACTTAAGAGATTTTAGTAGGTTAAACTCTCAAATCTCCTTATACAATAAAATTTGAAGTTCATAGCTAACTTTCAACTAAACAAAAAACTATGGAGTGAAACGACGAGTCTTCCTTCAAAATAGTGGATTGAAGCGGTTAATCATCTTTCCACAAGAATCTTGGAGTGGGTAGTGTTGTACCCCAAAATTTGCCCTCATATCTTCAAGACAATATGTCTCAAGAGGTGTCCTAATAGTCACAAGATTCTCAATTGCTCAAAAGGATTCAAAGTTTTATTAGACAAAGCCTCCTGCTAAGCAATGGACCTTAAATTAGGGTTTTGAGTTTCCCAAGGTAAATTGGACTTCCAAAGCCTCAAGTGGACTTCATGGTATCCCATATACTTCAAAGGATCCTCATGTCAAGTTTCAAGGCTTAGCCTATAAGTTTGGTCAATCAGATGCTCAGATAATCAAAATTCAGTTAAAGTCAATTGTGGTCAACATACAGTCAAACTTCAAGATTTTTGGTCAACATCAAGATTATGAAGTAAGATTCATCATTTGATCAAGGGTTAATCATGATTCATCAAGGAAACTGATTTTTTTATTATCTGAGCATCTGACTGACCAAACTTGTAGGGCAAACCTTGAAACTTGACATGAGGATCCTTTGAAGTATATGGGATACCATGAAGTCCACTTGAGGCTTTGGAAGTCCAATTTACCTTGGGAAACTCAAAACCCTAATTTAAGATCCATTTCTTAGGAGGAGGCTTTGTTTGATGAAACATTGAATCCTTTTGAGCAATTGAGAATCTTGAGACTATTAGGAGACCTCTTGAGACATATTGTCTTGAACATATGAGGGCAAATTTTGGGGCACAATAGGTAGTTTTCAAGCTTCTAAACAAACATTAAGAGCTTTTAACAATGAGATGAACTCTTAAACCTAAACTTTGGTTTTATACCAGAATAACAATTAACCTATGAGATTTTATCACAAGCTAATTTCCACCATAAATAAACTTTTAAAATCGAGCAAGCTTTAACCTAAACTTGGTTTTACAACAGGCAAAACAAGAACCTTTGAGATTTTACCATGAGTTGGTCTCCAACCTAAACAAGATACTTGATCACAAAAATCCTAACATAAGCTTTTTACGGATTTAACTTCGAACCCATACAAACTTCCCTAATTGGATAAACTGTTCAAACAAGGTACAAATAAAAGTTCCTTGGTGAACTTACAAATCTACCTTAAAGGTAAGAAAAACACAAGAAAGGAGGTTGAATTGTGTTTTCTTTTTCTTTCTTTTTAAAATCTTGTCTGATTCCAAACAAAAGCTTATAAAATATGAGTTAGTTAGAGATAGGTAACATATTTAAAATGCAAGAAAAAAGAATAACACATAAAGTTATCTTGGTTCCTATCTGTCGCTCCCGCCAAATGAAGTCAGGTCAAATGGGGTACAGACGCGAACGGTCGGCGAAAGGAGGGTGTGAGAACACACAGGAGTGAACTCACAGGGAATGAATAGAGTCGCCAGCTAGGCATTTTTATCCCGGAGGAAAGGCAATGCTGCATAGACCTAGAAAGATATGGATAAGACGGTTGCGAACCAGAGAGACTGAGAAAGGGGGTTGGTTACAACCTGGGAAGGTATTAGCACCCAGATTGTCCGTCGTACTCGACGGGATCCACGCTTAAAAGATTTGTGTTTCAAAGGGGTAGTGTTAGTGCAATTTGTGTGCAAAGAGAGCTGGAAAAGGATGTACAGGTGTCAGTGTAAGAGAAGTGAAGTGTAATATGAAAGTGTCAGTGTAAGGAAAGAGTGAAGTGCTCAAGACCATGAGGCTTAAAGAATAAGATTGGGAAGAGGGGGAATATACAGAGACTTTTGTTCGATAACTGTTAAGTTATGCCTACGTATCCTCTCGTGCAATGAGGAAGTCAGAACACCGTAGTTCGACCCAAAGAGACTGAAAAATGAATTGACTTGTGAAATGCTTGCTTGTCTATGCTCAAGTGTATGACCTGTCTGGCTCAGGTGCAAACTGTCTTGCATTAGACGAAAGAAGCGAGTTCTCGATTGTGAATGAGTGAGATGAGAAAAAAATCCCGGAGGAGACGATTATTGTTTGTTTTTTGTATTTTCAGTCTTTTATTGCTTTTGAGAGTTTGTCATAAATTAATGAGCTTAAGCCTAAACCAATGGGTTAGTAAACTCATCACATCTTCCCTCTGATTAGGGGTAATGAGAATACCTTAAGTGTGAAGTCAGCATCTCACACTTAATCACCTTTAATGTAGGATTAAGATCATTAACCTACTTGTGATTATTTGGATGTTTTTTGTTGTTTTTGTCTAGTGTTGAGTAATGAGATTAAGCCATAATCAGGGATTAAACAGACTCATTACACCATCCTAATAGAAGGATAATAGATGAGAATGTTTAAGCTGAGGAAAGCTCCTCAACTTAATCCATGATTAGGAATTAAACTCATGACCAAACAAAGCCTTTGTTAAGTGGATTTTATTTAATGATAAGATGAAGAAGTGATTTTTATGGTTTGTAAGACAACTTGAGGGGGACTTGTCCATTAACACTAGGGTTAGTCCTTCTTAACCAATTAAGGAAGAATTAGAACCCTAATGCAAGGCCCAAGTTACAAGTGTGATGTCTTGATGATTATTAAGTAGATTGATTAAAGGAGTTAAACACATTAAGGGTTTAACACTTAGGATTAAAGTTATACACTCCATCCTAATAGAAGGATGCAGGCATAAGCTTAATCACAAAGCCTTAAAGCCTTTAGGGTTTAGTCCCTGATTATGAGGTGAGAAGAGAAGACTCAATGAGACACAAAGGTAAAACTAAGTGGGGAACTAATCAAAACCCTAATCATTGTCATGCTTGGTTGTTCCTAAGGTTTGTGAGGTTTATGAAAGAAAACTTCAGAAGAACCACCAGGAAGCAGATGAAAAGGAGCCAAGAGAAGCAAAGTAACTTGCTTCACTTAAGAAGACAAGTCACTTGAGGAAAGAAAGTAAGAAGAAAAAGAATGAGCAAGCTCAATCTCCAACACATAACAAAATGCAGCATGGATGCATAAAAGAGATGAAAAGAAAATGTGAGAAGTGAAGGCAAATTCACTTCTCAAAGTTGCTTACCACCTGAAAAGTTAGTGAAAGAAATGCAATGCAATGCAAAATGAAATGAAATTGCATGATGTAAATCAAAACCAGAAGCACATTCATGATGATAATGATGCTATGGGATGATGCAAACATGAAACAACACATGGGGATGATCATACAAACTTATGGATGCAAATGAAGCAAGTTAAGAACCATGATCATACATGAAAAGTTATGGAATGCAAATGGCATATCACATGGCAAATACAAGATGCAATGATCAAGCATGCTTCTAATATGTCTTAAGATGTCAAATGAATCAAATGGATGCATAAAATATCATGGCAAGTCATGGTATGCAGGCAAATGCAAGATGGATGCATATGGAAGCTCAAATTAGGGTTTATGATCAATGCATCAAACAAAAACCAAAATCAAAAGCAAACATCAAGATAAAAAAATTGAAAATGCATTCAAAGGAACCCTAATCCTATACAAACTCACTGCCCAAAGGAGAGGTTCCAACTCTTAACCTAATTAGAGTTATGAATTTCCTAAAATTTCTAGGGTTTTAGGGTACCTTAACAAGAAAAATGCCAAACAAAATGAAAATGAAAGATCAAATCATGCCAATTTAATCTCACAAACTACATGCTAAACAAAATGCAATGCAAGAAGAATCAAAGTCCAACTCTCAATGGTTAGGCAGAAATGATTTTTTGAAGTTTGGATCAAAATAATGCCTTGAAATGATTTTAATTCCATGAAAAATTCCCAAAAGACATCAAGATCAAAAAAGAAATTTGGTTTGAGGGTTGGACAATGTTTCTAAATGATTTTATTGGTTTCATGAATTTTTTGGTGATTTTTTAAATACCTAAAAGTATTTTTAATTAATTAATTCTCATTAATTAATTAAAAATAAACTTTTAAATGATTTAAAAATATTTTTTAATGCAAAAAATAAAAATAAAAATGTTTTTGGTTTCTGAAAATTAATAAAAGTTTATACAAAAATTTTCAGAATTTTTAAAAAGGTTTTACTATTTTAAATTAAATGGATAAAAATGAAAATAAAACTAATTAAATGAGAAGTATGCAGGATGGAAGGCTCAGATTGAAACTGGGAAAGGGTAGTTTGACTTGGCGCGTAATCCAATGGTCTCAATTCAAATCTGGATAAATTAAGTTTATGAATTAATTAATTGGATTTAATTAAGTTAATGGTGATTAGGGTTTCTGAGGACACATCCTGGCCACTCAAACGCGCGCCAGTCAGCCTAAGTCAACGCATCTAACGCACTAGATTCAAACATCAATTAATGACACTGATTAGGGTTAATGGTTCTCAGGTGGCCGGAGAAGACTTCCGGTCGTCTTCTCCGGCGAACCAAAACCCTAGATTTCACCACAAGCCACCCCACTTCAAATTAAACACAGGGGAATGATCCTCTAACATCCTAGAACACGAATCAACCATCAAACATCATTTAAACTACCTGAATCAAGCAAATCGAAGCAAACATTTTTCACGAGAGAAATTTCAGAACATCAATACATCCTCATTTTTCACTCATTTTTAATTTCAAACACATCATTATGATCAGCACAACATACACTTTCATTTTATAACAAGAAAAACAAGTTCTGTGAGAAAGTGTTCTTGGCCATACCTGAGCTGGAAAGCTTCAATGGTGAGCTTCCAGAACCTCCCACTTGTGCAAATGAACTCCCTTGGCCCTTCTGAACTCAATGGAATGCCTCAAAGCTCTTGTGGATGGCTGATTTGTGAGGATGAGTTCTGGTGTAGCAGATTTCACAGTTATGTTCTGGAGGGTTTCAAGCTATATTCATGGTGGATTCTGGTTCTTTTGAGTGTGTATGATTTATTGGTGAAGAGAAAATAAATGTTTGATGGCTGTAGAGAGAGATTCGAAGAAGAGGAGTTCTTGACAGATTTTTGTGAGGGTTGTGTTGTGTGTTGTTTCAATGGCCAATGAGTTGCTATAACACTCCCATGATGTGTGAGTAGCCTGTGGAGCAGGTCAGTAGAGGTGGCTGATCACTGTTCCAAGAGTATGGGGGTTTTGGCCAAAAAGTCAAGTTGATTTGTACTTGCAGCATGGGCTATGGCAGCAGCAGTCTAAGGGCTTGTCTTGCTTCAGCTTGGGTCAAGGATGACCCTTGGATTGCTTGTGAATGTCTGCAGCATGTGGATCATGAGTTGTGAGAGATTTTGCAACTTGCCCACTTGTGTTTTCTCATGATTTTGTGTTATGTACATGAGATAATTCTTGCTGAATTTTGGTGTATGATACTTCATTTGGTCATGGCAATGCATAGAAACCAATTAGTGATCACACAACTCATGGGAGAATGATTTTGCCAAGAAATCCTCTTTGCATCTTTATGAAAATGGCTTATGGATTCTTGAAAATCAAGTCACAAAAATGAGAAATTCCTTGGGCCAATTCTGATTTTATGTCATGTGTAGCATTGGTATGATGATTAGAGGTCATGTTGAAGTCACATAAAGGCTTGCCATGAGAAATTGCAAGTTTTCCATTTGGTGCATAACTTGAAATTTAGTGATTTTTGCCAACTTTGCAAGGCCATAACTTTTGATCTAAAATGAATTAGGTCATGTTCTTGTACTTTTTGAAAAGGGAATGATCCATTCTACAACTTTCATGACCAAAGTTTTTCCATTTGAAGCTTTTTTGAATCAAAAAGTAAGGGTTGAAAAAGTTGCCTAAAATGACAATTTCATTAAAAGTCAAACTTGCCCAAAAAGTCAACTTTACAAAAGACTTGTAATTCTTCAATTTTGTGAACTTCCAACATCTTCCATGATCAAATAAAGATCATATACAATCAAAATGATGAAGAACACCCTTTGGTTGGGTCATTGAGGGCCTCAGATGCCCTGATTTTGCACTGACTTGCTTGAAAAGTCAACTCTTGATCAGATGACTTCCCCATGGAATTTCTTCATGAAAATTGATATGCATACTCCCTATACCATATAGAGACCAATAGAAACAAGAATGACCAAAAAATTGGAGTTATGGCCTCTGAAACCAAAACCCTAATTTTAGGTTATCTGTGCAGTCAAGCCTGGCTCTACTTCCATGCCATTTTCAGTTCTTGTGATTCTTTGACATTCTTGACTTTGAGAGGATATAATATGATACTTGAACACACATGGACCCCTTTGAAGTGACTGATGACCTTTGGAGTGGCTCAAGAAGCTCTTGGATTGCTCAGATCACAAACCCTAAATGCAGATGACCTAGAACCAATGCAGTGAATCAAAAAAATGTGATATGAGATGCTATGATGGTGTTTATGCATATGAAAAGATCACAAGCCATGGTGTGAATGGGTGAGGGCAAATTTGGGGTGTTTACAGCTGCCCCTATTCAAACATGAGTTAGCTGTGCAGGATGTAAGCGATGGCTTAACAGGCCAACAAGATAACTTGTGGTTGAATACCAAAGACAGTCCAAAATTTGCACTCACAGAATGAAGAAGAAAAGGGATATAGATTGTAAAAGAAAGTAAAGTATATTGTAAGGTGTGGGCGACGGAGGACGACCGTCGAGCAGAGGACGACTGCTGGGGAAATTGCAATGACGGGGACGGCCGACATGCTGGTAAAGTGCGGAAAAAATAAAGCAATGACGGGGACGGCCGACATGCTGGGGAAGGGTGCGGGAAATAAAGCAATGACGGGGACGGCCGACATGCTGGGGATAAAAGAATTATGATGGGGACGGCCATCAAATAAAGCTGTAAGATTCTCTGGGGATTAATGAAAAATGATGGGGATGACCATCAAATTCATAAAGCAAAACAACCAACGATGGGGACGGCCATCGGGCTAAAAAGAAAAGGGACTACGACGGGGACGGCCATCAGGTTAAAGAATAAATGAAATAAACAGATGATGAGGTACAATCATCAAAGGTGAAGGACGATCACCTAGCAGGGGACGGCTGCTCTGTAAGGGTTAAGATGAGGGACGGTCATCTAAGGTGGAGGACGACCACCTGGCAGGGTACGGCTGTCGAAAGTATCGCGACATAGGACGAATGCCGGATAAAAGGTCAACGATGGGGACGGCCATCGGATGAGCATGATGGAGGACGACCATCAAGAGGTGGAGGACGACCACCTAGCAGGGGACAGCTGCTCTCAAGGTTTGTCATGACATAGGACGAATGTCAGATAACCAAAATCAACAATGGGGACGGCCATTGGATAAAATGATGAAGGACGATCATCAAAAAGGTGAAGGACGATCACCTAGCAGGGGACGGCTGCTAAATATCACGACATAGGACGAATGTAGGATAAAAGGTCAACGATGGGGACGGCCATCAGACGAGCATGATGAAGGGCGATCATCAAGAGGTGGAGGACGACCACCTAGCAGGGTACGGCTGCTCTCAGGGTTTATCATGACATAGGACGAATGTCAGATAAAAAAGAAAATTGCTTTGCAGGCGATCTACTGAGGAATAGTAAACACGGACGAGTGTTTGCATCCAAGAAATAAAGGGTATAAGTGTTTAGATGCTTGTGTATAGATTAAAGATGCGGACGAGCATCCCTAGGACTACGATACGGACGAGTATCGGGTAGAAATAAATACTAACACGTGTTCAGAGATGATGATACGGACGAGTATCAACTGGTTAACAAAGAACACGGACGAGTGTTGAATCTGAAGGGACTCTTCTGGGGAATAGTAGACACAGACGAGTGTCTATATTCAAGAAGACGTAAGTGTTTGACACAGTGTATGGATTAAAGATGCGGACGAGCATCCTTAAGACTATGATAAGGACGAGTATCATGTAGAAACAAATGCTTGACGCATGTTCTGAGATGATGATATGGACGAGTACCATCTGGTTAACAAAAGAACAAGGACTAGTGTCGAATCTGCGAGGATATAAATGGTGTATACAAGATACAGACGAGTATCTGTATAAGTATGATTGGCGTATATTTAAGTGTTCCGCCTGCTGGGGAGAGTGACACGGACGAGTGTCAAAAGGAGAAGAGTATAGTATAAACAAGTATCCGGTATACAAAGTGTTTCAGGTTACTGTGCTGGGGAAAATGACACGGACGGATGTCAAGGAAGTTATGTATGTATATATCTGTGAGTGCAAAGGGGATGTTTTTGGTTTTATGCTGGGGATATGACACGGACGAGTGCCACAAGGAGTATATATTGATGTTTGTGAATGTGAGGCAACTGTTTTTGCTGGGGAATCTGGGATGTATTCTGTATATTTCTGATGGATCGTCAATATTCACAAGTGTTTGATTCAGAACATGACTTATGATTATGCTATATGTTTGATTTTTGCCGTAATGCTCCGTATTAGACGGAATGCTATGCTTTGTGGGTGTACATGATGCGAATGCTATGATTATGCGAAAGATACCGATCCGGGATTCGGATCCCATTGCTGTGAAGATCTCTGGTTGATCTGCTTGAAATGAACATCCCAGCTGGGGATGAGATCGTTGGTAGATCTGATGAAATGATTCTGCTTGGGGAAATGGGTCAATGATAGACCTATTCCCGTAAATTGGGGGACCCAGCTGGGGTTTGTAGGAGCTTTCTTCACTCTGTTGTAATTCCTTCGTGTGTTGCTCTTCTGGATAGAGGCTGAGACTCTGTGGGGAAGCAGTTCCCTGGCGTTTGTGCTTGGCTGAGGAAGAATGATCGGCAACTCGGCTGGGAGAAGCAACAAGTGGCAACTCACCTGGGGAGAAAACACCTTGAGTGCTAAGACTGAGTGAGTATTGACTTGCCAGCTTGCTGGGATGAAGCTTACATGCCCCATGTTGCACTTTGGATACCTGCAATCCTGCAAAGACCAGAGACGCACAAGTAATCCCGAGGTATCCCTTACCGGATCCCGTTATGAGAGTTCAGATACTCTTGGGAGCAAGTACATTTCCTGCAAGCACGTATTATCATTTTTTTTTGAAAATAAACATCTGTATTTATGCAATCCGTTTTTTAAGGACATCAGACATTCTTTGCAAATAAAAATGTACAAGGCGAAACATGACTGAAAATCTGATTTTATTAATTCGTGAGCCCTGAATTGGCAAGATACAGTCAAAGAAACATATCTCCTGAAATGAGGAGATTGTTACAAATTGAGAAACAAAGATGCTGGAAATGTTGACGACGCTTTAAGGAGCTTCCCCTTTGCTATGACTCGTATGACTTTTGACGTTCTTCTCGTCTTGCTTTCTGAAGAAGGCTGATTCTGAAAGAGGCTCGATCCTTTCGAAGCTTACCAAGTTGTAGGTGATACAGACAAATTCAGAGTGCAGTTGTTCGCTTATTCCCTTATTTTGCATGGATCGCCCTTTCGGGTTTTCAATCCATCAGGATACCCATTTTTGCCTGAGTTGTCCAATGCGGCTTTTCAACTCAGCGGGTGTACACATTTTTTGTTTATTTTCCCTTATTTTTGCCCGAGTCTTTTATTCTGTTTTTGACTCGCCGGGATGCCCTGTTTTTGCCTGGAATTACATTCTGTTTTTATGTCCAGCGGGTCATTTTTATGCGAAGTATTTTTTAACTGCATCTGAATTTACAGGGGACGGGAAGTCTTCACCATCCATGGTGCTGAGCATCAGTGCTCCACCGGAGAAAACTTTCTTTACCACGACTGGTCCTTCATAGTTTGGAGTCCATTTGCCCCTGTGGTCTGTATGCGGAGGGAGGATTCTTTTCAGCAAAAGATCTCCTACTTGGTACTCTCGGTGCCTGACTTTCTGATCGAAGGCTCTCTTCATTCTTTTCTGATACAACTGCCCATGACAGATTGCAGCCAATCTTTTCTCTTCAATCAGACTCAGTTGCTCGTATCGGGACCGGACCCATTCTGCTTCGTTCAGCTTAACATCCATCAGTACCTTTAGGGAGGGTAATTCAACTTCAACAGGTAGGACTGCCTCCATACCATACACAAGCTGATACGGTGTTGCCCCAGTGGATGTCCTGATTGACGTGCGGTACCCATGCAAAGCAAATGGTAGCATTTCATGCCAGTCTTTGTAGGTGACTACCATCTTCTGCACAATCTTCTTGATATTCTTATTGGCTGCCTCAACAGCGCCGTTCATCTTTGGCCTGTAAGGAGAAGAATTGTGGTGTTGGATCTTGAAGTCCCGGCACAGCTCAGCCATCATTTTGTTGTTCAAGTTGGAACCATTATCAGTAATGATTCGCTCGGGAACTCCATATCGACAGATGATATCTCTCTTCAGGAATCTGGCTACCACTTGCCTTGTAACATTTGCATAGGAGGCTGCTTCAACCCACTTGGTGAAATAGTCAATGGCGACCAGGATGAATCTATGGCCATTTGAAGCAGTTAGTTCAATCTTACCAATCATATCAATGCCCCACATGGCAAAGGGTCAGGGTGAAGACATCACATTCAAAGGATTGGGAGGTACGTGCACCTTATCCGCATAAATCTGGCATTTATGGCATTTCCTAGCATAGGCACAACAGTCGGCATCCATTGTGATCCAATAATAACCTGATCTTAGCAACTTCTTGGCCATGGCATGCCCTCCTGCGTGGGTACCAAAGGATCCTTCGTGCACCTCGTGCATCAACAAGTCTGCTTCTGTTCTATCAACGCATCTGAGGAGTACCATATCAAAGTTTCTCTTATACAAAGAACCATCAGTGTTCAGGAAGAAACTACCAGCAAGCCTTCTTAAAGTTTTCTTATCATTGGAAGATGCCCCAGGTGGGTATGTTTGATCCTCCAAGAAGCACTTAATGTCATGGAACCATGGCTTATCATCTTTGACAATATCTGCTGCAAATACATATGCTGGTTTGTCAAGTCTGGACATTGAAATCTGAGGTACAAAGTTGACAGCTTGAACTTTGATCATAGATGAAATGGTAGCCAGAGCATCTGCAAACTGATTCTCGTCCCGAGGGATATACTCAAGCTTGACCGTTGTGAAGAAAGTCAATAACCTCCTTGTATAATCCCTGTAAGGTATCAGACGGTCCTGGTGGGTGTACCATTTGCCGTTGGTTTGATTAACTACCAGAGCTGAATCTCCGAATACAGTCAATGTCTTGATCCTGAGGTCAATGGCTTCCTCAAGACCCATAATGCAAGCTTCGTATTCAGCTTCGTTGTTAGTGCAGTTGAAGGTGAGCTTTGCCGAGAAAGGCATGTGAACTCCCTTAGGTGTAATGAGTACTGCACCAACCCCACGACCATTCATATTAACAGCCCCATCAAACATCATAGTCCATTCTTCTTCCGGGTCAGGCCCTTCAGTATGAACAGGCTCTTCATGATCTTTTGCTTTTATGAACATGATGTCTTCATCAGGGAAGTCAAATCTCATAGGCTGGTAATCATCAATAGGTTGCTCAACAAGATATTCAGACAGTACACTGCCCTTGATGGCTTTCTGAGAGGTGTACTGGATGTCATATTCTGTGAGAATCATTTGCCATCTTGCAACCCGTCCGGTAAGAGCTGGCTTCTCGAAAATGTACTTAACTGGGTCCATCTTTGAAATCAATAAAGTGGTGTGGGTCAACATATACTGTCTCAGTCGGCGAGCAGCCCACGCTAAAGCACAACAAGTTTTCTCGAGCAGTGAATAACGTTGTTCACAGTCGGTAAACTTTTTGCTCAGGTAGTATATTGCATACTCTTTTCGACCAGACTCGTCATGCTGGCCCAACACACACCCCATCGACTCTTCTAATACTGTCAAGTACATTATCAGAGGTCTTCCTTCAACTGGAGGCATAAAGATTGGTGGTTCTTGCAGGTATTCTTTGATCTTGTCAAAAGCCTTCTGGCAGTCTTCATTCCACCTGACCGTCTGTTCTTTTCTTAACAGCTTGAACAAAGGTTCACAGGTTGCTGTAAGGTGAGATATGAACCTTGAGATGTAGTTCAATCTACCTAGAAACCCTCGAACTTCCTTCTCAGACTTTGGTGCAGGCATTTCTTGAATGGCTTTGACTTTATCAGGGTCAACTTCAATCCCTTTCTCGCTCACAATAAAACCCAGCAGCTTACCAGATCGCACCCCGAATGTGCACTTGTTGGGGTTCAACTTCAGTTGGTACTTCCTCAGACGCTTGAATAGCTTCAGCAGATTCACCAGGTGGTCTTCTTCAGTAAGGGACTTGGCAATCATGTCATCCACATAACATTCGATTTCTTTATGGATCATATCGTGGAATAATGTCACCATAGCCCGTTGATATGTTGCACCAGCATTCTTCAGTCCGAATGGCATCACCTTGTAACAGAACGTGCCCCAGGGTGTGATGAAGGTCGTCTTCTCAATGTCTTCAGGTGACATCTTGATCTGATTGTATCCTGAAAATCCGTCCATGAAGGAGAATACCGAGAACTGAGCCGTATTATCCACCAATACGTCAATGTGAGGTAATGGGAAATCATCCTTCGGGCTGGCTCTGTTCAGATCCCGGTAGTCAACACACATCCTTACTTTGCCGTCTTTCTTAGGCACAGGCACAATATTAGAAACCCACGGTGGATAGCTAGTTACAGCAAGGAACCCGACGTCCCATTGCTTTTGCACCTCTTCTTTGATCTTCATTGCCATGTCCGGGCGAGTACGGCGCAGTTTCTGTTTAACCGGCGGGCAATCTTCTCTTAAAGGAAGCTTGTGCATAACAGTATCGGTGTCCAACCCTGGCATATCTTGATAAGACCAAGCAAACATATCCACATATTCCTGAAGCAGGTCAATCGGTTGTTTCTTCACTGAGTCTTGTAAGCAGGCCCCGATTTTAACTTCTTTCACATCTTCATCTGTACCAAGATTAATCGTTTCTACCTCCTCCTGATGAGGAGTGATAGCCTTCTCCTCTTGTCTTAACAATCTGGCTAGCTCTTCAGGAAGCTCGTAATCTTCTTCAACCCCTTCGTCAGCTTGATTGATCGGATTGTCAAAGTCATACGAAGTCATAGCCGTGTTGTTGTCGGTGCGGTCTGGAAGGCACTCTCTGCAAGGGTTCAGTTTGTTCATTTTAGTGATTGATTTTAATCTTGTTTAGAAAAGTGAAATAAAGTCGTCATTTTGAAAACATTGCCATTTATTTTTTGTACAAAAAGAAAAATGGAAAAACAGTGAGCGGAAAAGAAGAAAAAGACTCGTTTTGCAAAAGATGTCTGATGTTTCATTGATTAATCTTGTTGCACAAAAATTACAGATGGCCCGATTACAAAATGAGTCTTGTCATCTTGGGCAAGATGCAAGACTTGATGCATGCTTAAAATATACATGAAATAATAATTACTCTGCAGGAGTAACTCTTATAATTTCCTGGGAAGACCAGTTTGAGATACGGCTCCCCGGGATCCTTGGACGTATCCAGCTCTCCAGGTTGCGCTCATCTTCCGACTCATCTTCCAAGTTGTTGACAGCATCAGGGGTGAGCATCCCCCCACTAACAAAGTTGGGCTCCTTAGCAGCCTCTGCTTGATCTTGTTGAGTTGGTTTGTAACCCAATCCAAATCTATCCTCTTTCTTCTCCACAGGCAACAGTTTGCCCCAGCCTTGAACATTCCCCTCCTCAACAACCTTCCTAGCTTGCTGGTAGGATGTCATGGAAGTCCCAAGTACAACAGATGTTTCATTAACATTCAGGGCCTCAAACCCTTGACTCATCGTTTCGTGGATCTCCCTATCCATATCAATGTATTTGTATGTAGCCAGATGGCTAACAAAAATATCCTCTTCTCCACAAATAGTAACGACTTGGCCCTCCCACTCGAATTTTAACTTCTGGTGAAGGGTAGACGTAACTGCGCCAGCGGCATGAATCCATGGTCTACCCAACAAACAGCTGTAGGCCGGCTGGATGTCCATCACGTAGAAGGTCGTTTTGAAAGTTTGTGGGCCAATCGTTATAGGCAACTCAATTTCTCCCAGAACTGATCTCTTAGAGCCGTCAAAGGCTCTCACTACCAAGTTAATGGGGCGTAATGCCAATCCTTCATACTCCAGCTTCACAAGGGCTTTTTTAGGTAAGACATTGAGGGATGATCCTGTGTCTACCAGCACATGGGAAAGAACTGCACCCTTACACTCCATGGTAATGTGCAAAGCCTTGTTATGATTGCGATCTTCCGTAGTCAAATCAGTGTTGGTAAATCCTAGTCCATTACTAGCATTAACATTTCCAACCACATCCTCCAACTGATTGACGGTTATCTCCTCCGGCACATAAGCTGCGTGCGAGACTTTTAGTAGTGCGTTCCGATGAGCCTCGGAGCATTTTAGCAATGATAAAATGGAGATCTTGGAAGGTGTTTGGTGAAGCTGGTCCACTATCTTGTAATCACTTTTCTTGATGATTCTCATGAATTCATCAACCTCCTGATCAAAAGGGGTTTTCAGAGCTTCTTTAGCAACTTGATCTTCTTGCACCAAGCTCTTCCCTTTTGCTTTGGCAGCAGCTTCCGCTTCAGCAATGGGTCTTGGAATTTGTGGGGCGAAAAGACGTCCGCTTCGAGTGAAGCCTCCTCCTCCCCCCACATTATCTATTTGTGGTGAAGAAGTTGATGATTCAAGAGTGATTTTCTGTCCTTCGCAGTATAGATCGGAGCCGTAATGCCAAGGGATGGCATTACTGCTTTCATAAGGTACTGGCCCAGGCACTGTGATAGTGACTGGACTGATAGCAGCTGCAGAAGGGACCATGATAGTATGTGGATCGTAGTATATTGTGACTGGTGCTCTGATAGGAGTGACATTTTGTGAGTTGTAGGCGGAATCATTTGCAGGATCATAATAAATTGTAACCGTTGAGACATTTTCATTGTTTGCTATTGATGTTGTAGGAGACACTGTTGATTGGATGGGTGTTGTTGTTGTAGGAGATTCTGAATGAAGGGGTGCTGAAGTTGTAGAAGGGATGTTTGCTGACATTTGGTCCGTTGAAGTAACAGATGAAACATTTGTTGATGAGGTTAAAGAGTTGTTTGGAACAATGGTTGTTGCAGTTGTAGAAGACTCGGGAAGTGTTGTTAAGGAGATTGCTGGATTGGTAGGTATTGATGTTGTGATTTGAAGCAGGCCACTCTGGATGAGACCATCTATGCCATCTCTCAAGTTATCACACCCATTCACTGAAATGTTGCAATAAGCACATCCTAGCTCACATCCCGGGAACATTTGAAATTCAAGGAGTTGAGCTTTAATCTCTACCAAGGGTGTCCGAATCTGGCCCACATTGGTTATCAAGTAAGACGGCTTATCTTCTTCAATAGCATTGATTCTGGGCCCTCCGTGGTGTGGCATAGGGTTCTTGTTAACATTTGGTGGTGGTGTAAAGTTTAGAGCCTTGGAATCCACTAGGTCCTGTACCTTCATATGTAAGGCTCTACATTTTTCTGTACTGTGGCCAGGTGCATTTGAGTGAAAAGCACATCTGGCGCTGGCGTCATAATTTCTGGGCAGACTGGCAGGATCTGGAGGTGCCAATGTCCTTAGCTCAACCAGGTTGAGTTTCAGGAGTTGTGGCAGTAATGTGGCATAAGGCATAGGGATCGGATCGATCACCCTATTGGCCTGAGAAGGTCTCTGTTGAAATGGTCTTTGCTGATTGTTGTTACTGGTGTTGTTGTAATTTCTCTGAGGAGGATAAGGAGTTTGTTGCTGGTAATTTTGTTGCTGTGGTTGATAAGCTGGTTGTGGATGAACTGGAGCGGGAATGGTGACTGCTGCCACAGACCTATGAACATATTGGGGTCTGCCCCTGCTGGCATGGATAGCATTGGCCTCACCAGTTCTTCTTGGGCCCACAAAAGGCTTCCTTGTGTTGCTGGACGAGCTGACACCGTTGTCAGAAATTTTGCCCATCTTTAATAGGCTCTCAATTCTTTCTCCGGCTATGACCACGTCTGCAAAGCTGGTAGAAGAAAAGGCAACTAGCCTATCAATGTATGTCCCTTGGAGGGTGTTCATAAAAATATCAGCCATCTCCCTCTCTGACATGGGTGGCTGGACAGCAGCAGCTAGCTGTCTCCACCTCTGGGCGTACTCCCGGAAGCTTTCCCTGGATGATTGTGACATTCCCATCAGGAGGGTCCTGTTGGGAGCCATATCCAAATTATACTGGTATTGTCTAATGAAGGCCTCTGCCAAGTCCTTCCAACACCTGATAGTTGCTCTAGTCAAGTGAGAGTACCATTCCCTTGAAGCTCTTGTTAAGCTATCCTCAAAATAAAACATCCATAGCTTTTCGTCCATGGTGTATGCCTTCAGCCTCCCCAGAAAGGATTGTAAATGGGTCCGGGGACAGGAAGTTCCGTTGTACTTCTCAAAGCACGGTGGTTTAAATTTATGGGGAATCCTGACCCCGTCCACTAAGCCCATGTCCATAACATCAAAACCCAAGGAGTTTTGAGACTCCAGGGATCTCAGTTTCTCAGCAATCTCATCTAGCCTTCTGTCATAGGCTTCCTCCCCAGCTCCCATCACTGTGAACTGATCTTCTTGGGGGTCTTCTTGTAGCACTCTGCCTGCAGTGGCAGTCCCTTGCACATTAACAGGGATGTTGATCTCTGGATGAATGTGGGGTCCATAGACCGGAGGATTGACATGAGGTTGAACTCTCTCATTATTGCTTGTCCCAGCAGTCCCTAGATGGGGGTCTTCCTGATTCTGCCTCTCTACCAGTGCTCTTAATCTCTCTTGACTTTGAGCCATATTATTCATCACCTCCATAAATTGTGTCATCTGATTCCTCATTTCCAATCTCTCATTGGCCATTTGGTTCCTGACCTCTGTAAGGTCCTGCTGTACCTGGTCCATCTATATACCCGGAAGGTTGTTGCGGGTGGGATATCTGTGTGGACGATTGAGTGGGAACACCCGACGCCGAGCAATAGTTCTTGAAGTCACAACAGAGTTAGTAACAAAAACAAAACCCTACAAAACAAAACAAAAGGTTAGTATGCAATGCAGTATGCTTATTTGTTTCCAAGGTATCCGGCTTGGTATTTGGTTTTGACCTTTCCAGACCCTTGAGGAAGATGCTTGTGATGTTGCTTGAAAGAAACTCTGATAAAACAAACTAATACATATATTACAAAAAGTAAATGATACATAGTTTGTTCCTTTTTACAAAACATGCCCTCTGGGGGGTCAAAAATACAACATAAAGAAAAGTACATGAAATGAAAGCAACAACAAGCAAAAGTCAGACACTAAGACCAAACTCATCTTCCTGAACTTCCTTTAGAAGTGCTTCAGTCATAGGATCAGCTGGACGCTCTGTGAGATTCCCGATGAGGAGATTCCTGGTAGTTACAGCTGCAGTTAGCTTCTTGTGTCGACTCTGGTCCTTTGACCTCTTCACACCAGCTTTAATCTTCAACTCTGAGATCTCTCTCTCTGGGCTGCTGCCAGGGCTTCCTGTTGCTCTTTTGCACTAGCTTCCAGCTGCTCAATCTTATCCTGAGTCCTTTTATCCTCCTGAGTACGAGCTTCGGTGATCCTGACCCACCTAGCTTGACTCTCCTTCAGATACAAATCAGTCCTGGCCTTTTGGAACTGAGCCTCTTTGCAGGCATTCTTCAAGATCTGCTCTCCAGCCCTTGACTTCTTAATGTAATCCTCTGACTTTTCAATCCTGGCTAGATGCTCCACCTTTAGCTTTTCTAACCTCTCAATGTCTAGCCGACCGTCACTCCTCTCCCAGAGGGTCTTCTGTAGAGCCTGAGTCAGATTCTCATTCCTCTCTTTCAATTTTTCAAACTCCTCTAAGCTGACAGTGGCAAGAGGTGGTGTTGTGGATGGCCCAGGGGTGTCTTCAATGGTGAAGGGCATCCCAGAAATTTGAGCCCTGGCATGAGACCACTCATAGTACTGAGCTGAGGCCACATTGTTGCATCTTCCAAGAATGGCCATTCCCTTGGTCTGGACATTGTCCCAAGCCCAGGATGCTTGCCTGACAATAGCCAGATTAGGCTTAATCTCACAATAAAGGGTCTCAGCCAAGTCTTGTGCTCTAGGAGAGTGGACCAATGCATAGCCCAGTTGTCTCTTGAATAGCAGAGGGTTGTAGTTGATGCAACCCTTCACTCCTATCAGGGGTACATTGGGAAACTGCCCACAACTTGTAATGATGTCTCTGCCCTTGGTGCTCTGAGTGCACCACCTGATATCATCTGCGGTTAAAGCAACAAGTCTCCTAGCCCAGTTCCTTTGCTGGTGAGGGTTCAAGAATGCATCAGTCTTTGGCAAATGTTTGAGCAGCCAAGTATGGAACAAAGGAGCACAGCATCTTACTAATCTTCCCCTTTGCTTTTCATTCCTTTGATGGACAGAGTAGTAGAAGTCTCCCAGTAAGGTGGGCACTGGGTTCCTCAGGATGAAAAGATGGATTGCACTCTTGCTTACAAACTTAGGCTCATCTGCAAAAAGTATGACCCCATATATGCTAAGGGCCAAAAAAGCACAGACTGCCTTCCACTCTCCCAAAAAAGCCTTCAGGGTAGCCTGAGAGGTCAAGAAATCCAGATGTAGACCAAAGATTCCAGCCTTGGTGGTCATATTCTGCCCAATCAGAACTGGTTCCAGATATAATGCCTTTGCCACTTCTTCATTACTAGGAAAAGCCATCTCAGGGTTGAAGGGGACTCCACCCCTGATAGGTATGCCAACCAATGATGAATACTCCTCTAATAAAGGTCCCAACTGAAAATCCTGAAAAGTGAAACACCTCAGAGGGGGATCATAGAACTGCAGGCAAGTATGAATCAGGCTCCTCTGTGAAGGGTCCAAATCCATAACCACATCAAGTATGTCTCCATAATGTTCTCTAAACAGTGGTATATGGTCTGGAGTAATCAGGATCTGAATCTTCCTAATGCTAGCTAGCTCAGGCTCAAAGAAATGATAGGAGATGTTGCTCTTCTTGGGTGCCATGTTGCTGAAGAAGAGCTTAGACAGATGCTGATGATGGAGAATAATACTGATGATGGGCCACTGACAGGCTGAGACTGGTGATGCAGGTGACTGAAGCAGGTAGCTGATAGCTGAAGTGGATACTGATGAAGATAGGTCTATGCTGATGAAAGGGGTCAAAACCAAGCCAAAATATATTATGGATACCCTAAAAAACAAATAAACACATGTTAAAATGATGCAATGATGATGTATGCAAATGATATGCAAGGGTTTGTGACTGAGCTGGATCTGATCAAGTGCTCTGATATAAGCCCATGTATGTTCAAGGAATCCAGATGGAGGTTCATAAGTCCAGTAACCAAGGTGGGGGACTCAAATAAAGAGTCACATGTCCAGGGTTAAAAATCACAAGAACTGTTCCAAAATGGAGTACTCTTTAATCAAAACAAAGTAACAGGGTATGCTGAGGTCAAGGGTACCTGCAAACCTGTAAACAGCCCAACCCCCTCACAAGTGATGTTCTAAAACAAGGATCCTCAGACTTGGATCAGTTATGAGAAGTGTAAACACTTCTAACCCGGAGGTACAGTGTTTACAATAACCATAAAAGATCTTCCTCTAATTCACCTCAGTTTCTGAAGGTCAATACTAAAGGTCATCCAGACTTAGCAGGCTTCCCAGATAGCCCTAGCACTACAGGAAATCTGTAGCACAGAGTTCTCAAGAAGAAACCCATATCTGAACCGTGTTTCATATTCCCGCACCAGACCGAAATGGAATGGGAAAGAACATGAACCACTCTAGCCTAGGTGTCACTCAGGTCCCAGGTATAGGACCTCAACTCTCAGTAGAACCCCACCCACCAAAGCAACAAAACAGATCCAGCCAGCACAGCATGACAGTATGATATATGTAAAGCTATAAAGAAAGCAATAAAACAATTGTACATAAAGCAAAAATAAATACAAATACAAGCACATATAGCACATAACACCCCAGTAAACACAAATCAAACAAGCGCTAGGAGGAACCCACAAAAAGAACCAGAAGCCCTGGTTACAGTATAAGGGTCCCCAGCAGAGTCGCCAAGCTGTCGCTCCCGCCAAATGAAGCCGGGTCAAATGGGGTACAGACGCGAACGGTCGGCGAAAGGAGGGTGTGAGAACACACAGGAGTGAACTCACAGGGAATGAATAGAGTCGCCAGCTAGGCATTTTTATCCCGGAGGAAAGGCAATGCTGCATAGACCTAGAAAGATATGGATAAGACGGTTGCGAACCAGAGAGACTGAGAAAGGGGGTTGGTTACAACCTGGGAAGGTATTAGCACCCAGATTGTCCGTCGTACTCGACGGGATCCACGCTTAAAAGATTTGTGTTTCAAAGGGGTAGTGTTAGTGCAATTTGTGTGCAAAGAGAGCTGGAAAAGGATGTACAGGTGTCAGTGTAAGAGAAGTGAAGTGTAATATAAAAGTGTCAGTGTAAGGAAAGAGTGAAGTGCTCAAGACCATGAGGCTTAAAGAATAAGACTAGGAAGAGGGGGAATATACAGAGACTTTTGTTCGATAACTGTTAAGTTATGCCTACGTATCCTCTCGTGCAATGAGGAAGTCAGAACACCGTAGTTCGACCCAAAGAGACTGAAAAATGAATTGACTTGTGAAATGCTTGCTTGTCTATGCTCAAGTGTATGACCTGTCTGGCTCAGGTGCAAACTGTCTTGCATTAGACGAAAGAAGCGAGTTCTCGATTGTGAATGAGTGAGATGAGAAAAGAATCCCGGAGGAGACGATTATTGTTTGTTTTTTGTATTTTCAGTCTTTTATTGCTTTTGAGAGTTTGTCATAAATTAATGAGCTTAAGCCTAAACCAATGGGTTAGTAAACTCATCACATCTTCCCTCTGATTAGGGGTAATGAGAATACCTTAAGTGTGAAGTCAGCATCTCACACTTAATCACCTTTGATGTAGGATTAAGATCATTAACCTACTTGTGATTATTTGGATGTTTTTTGTTGTTTTTGTCTAGTGTTGAGTAATGAGATTAAGCCATAATCAGGGATTAAACAGACTCATTACACCATCCTAATAGAAGGATAATAGATGAGAATGTTTAAGCTGAGGAAAGCTCCTCAACTTAATCCATGATTAGGAATTAAACTCATGACCAAACAAAGCCTTTGTTAAGTGGATTTTATTTAATGATAAGATGAAGAAGTGATTTTTATGGTTTGTAAGACAACTTGAGGGGGACTTGTCCATTAACACTAGGGTTAGTCCTTCTTAACCAATTAAGGAAGAATTAGAACCCTAATGCAAGGCCCAAGTTACAAGTGTGATGTCTTGATGATTATTAAGTGGATTGATTAAAGGATTTAAACACATTAAGGTTTTAACACTTAGGATTAAAGTTATACACTCCATCCTAATAGAAGGATGCAGGCATAAGCTTAATCACAAAGCCTTAAAGCCTTTAGGGTTTAGTCCCTGATTATGAGGTGAGAAGAGAAGACTCAATGAGACACAAAGGTAAAACTAAGTGGGGAACTAATCAAAACCCTAATCATTGTCATGCTTGGTTGTTCCTAAGGTTTGTGAGGTTTATGAAAGAAAACTTCAGAAGAACCACCAGGAAGCAGATGAAAAGGAGCCAAGAGAAGCAAAGTAACTTGTTTCACTTAAGAAGACAAGTCACTTGAGGAAAGAAAGTAAGAAGAAAAAGAATGAGCAAGCTCAATCTCAAACACATAACAAAATGCAGCATGGATGCATAAAAGAGATGAAAAGAAAATGTGAGAAGTGAAGGCAAATTCACTTCTCAAAGTTGCTTACCACCTGAAAAGTTAGTGAAAGAAATGCAATGCAATGCAAAATGAAATGAAATGGCATGATGTAAATCAAAACCAGAAGCACATTCATGATGATAATGATGCTATGGGATGATGCAAACATGAAACAACACATGGGGATGATCATACAAACTTATGGATGCAAATGAAGCAAGTTAAGAACCATGATCATACATGAAAAGTAATGGAATGCAAATGGCATATCACATGGCAAATACAAGATTCAATGATCAAGCATGCTTCTAATATGTCTTAAGATGTCAAATGAATCAAATGGATGCATAAAATATCATGGCAAGTCATGGTATGCAGGCAAATGCAAGATGGATGCATATGGAAGCTCAAATTAGGGTTTATGATCAATGCATCAAACAAAAACCAAAATCAGAAGCAAACATCAAGATTAAAAAATTGAAAATGCATTCAAAGGAACCCTAATCCTATACAAACTCACTGCCCAAAGGAGAGGTTCCAACTCTTAACCTA
This sequence comes from Lathyrus aphaca, assembly GCA_963966055.1. NCBI lineage: Eukaryota > Viridiplantae > Streptophyta > Magnoliopsida > Fabales > Fabaceae > Lathyrus > Lathyrus aphaca. The sequence goes on from OZ014519.1 coordinate 556,237,717, forward strand.
ATTAGAGTTATGAATTTCCTAAAATTTCTAGGGTTTTAGGGTACCTTAACAAGAAAAATGCCAAACAAAATGAAAATGAAAGATCAAATCATGCCAATTTAATCTCACAAACTACATGCTAAACAAAATGCAATGCAAGAAGAATCAAAGTCCAACTCTCAATGGTTAGACAGAAATGATTTTTTGAAGTTTGGATCAAAATAATGCCTTGAAATGATTTTAATTCCATGAAAAATTCCCAAAAGACATCAAGATCAAAAAAGAAATTTGGTTTGAGGGTTGGACAATGTTTCTAAATGATTTTAATGGTTTCATGAATTTTTTGGTGATTTTTTAAATACCTAAAAGTATTTTTAATTAATTAATTCTCATTAATTAATTAAAAATAAACTTTTAAATGATTTAAAAATATTTTTTAATGCAAAAAATAAAAATAAAAATGTTTTTGGTTTCTGAAAATTAATAAAAGTTTATACAAAAATTTTCAGAATTTTTAAAAAGGTTTTACTATTTTAAATTAAATGGACAAATTAAATGAATAAAAATGAAAATAAAACTAATTAAATGAGAAGTATGCAGGATGGAAGGCTCAGATTGAAACTGGGAAAGGGTAGTTTGACTTGGCGCGTAATCCAATGGTCTCAATTCAAATCTGGATAAATTAAGTTTATGAATTAATTAATTGGATTTAATTAAGTTAATGGTGATTAGGGTTTCTGAGGACACATCCTGGCCACTCAAACGCGCGCCAGTCAGCCTAAGTCAACGCATCTAACGCACTAGATTCAAACATCAATTAATGACACTGATTAGGGTTAATGGTTCTCAGGTGGCCGGAGAAGACTTCCGGTCGTCTTCTCCGGCGAACCAAAACCCTAGATTTCACCACAAGCCACCCCACTTCAAATTAAACACAGGGGAATGATCCTCTAACATCCTAGAACACGAATCAACCATCAAACATCATTTAAACTACCTGAATCAAGCAAATCGAAGCAAACATTTTTCACGAGAGAAATTTCAGAACATCAATACATCCTCATTTTTCACTCATTTTTAATTTCAAACACATCATTATGATCAGCACAACATACACTTTCATTTTATAACAAGAAAAACAAGTTCTGTGAGAAAGTGTTCTTGGCCATACCTGAGCTGGAAAGCTTCAATGGTGAGCTTCCAGAACCTCCCACTTGTGCAAATGAACTCCCTTGGCCCTTCTGAACTCAATGGAATGCCTCAAAGCTCTTGTGGATGGCTGATTTGTGAGGATGAGTTCTGGTGTAGCAGATTTCACAGTTATGTTCTGGAGGGTTTCAAGCTATATTCATGGTGGATTCTGGTTCTTTTGAGTGTGTATGATTTATTGGTGAAGAGAAAATAAATGTTTGATGGCTGTAGAGAGAGATTCGAAGAAGAGGAGTTCTTGACAGATTTTTGTGAGGGTTGTGTTGTGTGTTGTTTCAATGGCCAATGAGTTGCTATAACACTCCCATGATGTGTGAGTAGCCTGTGGAGCAGGTCAGTAGAGGTGGCTGATCACTGTTCCAAGAGTATGGGGGTTTTGGCCAAAAAGTCAAGTTGATTTGTACTTGCAGCATGGGCTATGGAAGCAGCAGTCTAAGGGCTTGTCTTGCTTCAGCTTGGGTCAAGGATGACCCTTGGATTGCTTGTGAATGTCTGCAGCATGTGGATCATGAGTTGTGAGAGATTTTGCAACTTGCCCACTTGTGTTTTCTCATGATTTTGTGTTATGTACATGAGATAATTCTTGCTGAATTTTGGTGTATGATACTTCATTTGGTCATGGCAATGCATAGAAACCAATTAGTGATCACACAACTCATGGGAGAATGATTTTGCCAAGAAATCCTCTTTGCATCTTTATGAAAATGGCTTATGGATTCTTGAAAATCAAGTCACAAAAATGAGAAATTCCTTGGGCCAATTCTGATTTTATGTCATGTGTAGCATTGGTATGATGATTAGAGGTCATGTTGAAGTCACATAAAGGCTTGCCATGAGAAATTGCAAGTTTTCCATTTGGTGCATAACTTGAAATTTAGTGATTTTTGCCAACTTTGCAAGGCCATAACTTTTGATCTAAAATGAATTAGGTCATGTTCTTGTACTTTTTGAAAAGGGAATGATCCATTCTACAACTTTCATGACCAAAGTTTTTCCATTTGAAGCTTTTTTGAATCAAAAAGTAAGGGTTGAAAAAGTTGCCTAAAATGACAATTTCATTAAAAGTCAAACTTGCCCAAAAAGTCAACTTTACAAAAGACTTGTAATTCTTCAATTTTGTGAACTTCCAACATCTTCCATGATCAAATAAAGATCATATACAATCAAAATGATGAAGAACACCCTTTGGTTGGGTCATTGAGGGCCTCAGATGCCCTGATTTTGCACTGACTTGCTTGAAAAGTCAACTCTTGATCAGATGACTTCCCCATGGAATTTCTTCATGAAAATTGATATGCATACTCTCTATACCATATAGAGACCAATAGAAACAAGAATGACCAAAAAAATTGGAGTTATGGCCTCTGAAACCAAAACCCTAATTTTAGGTTATCTGTGCAGTCAAGCCTGGCTCTGCTTCCATGCCATTTTCAGTTCTTGTGATTCTTTGACATTCTTGAATTTGAGAGGATATAATATGATACTTGAACACACATGGACCCCTTTGAAGTGACTGATGACCTTTGGAGTGGCTCAAGAAGCTCTTGGATTGCTCAGATCACAAACCCTAGATGCAGATGACCTAGAACCAATGCAGTGAATCAAAAAAATGTGATATGAGATGCTATGATGGTGTTTATGCATATGAAAATATCACAAGCCATGGTGTGAATGGGTGAGGGCAAATTTGGGGTGTTTACACTATCACAAACCGAGAGTAGTCAAGTCCCATTCTACTTACAAGATATTTTCACTATAACCAATCAAGATTACAATTTGCTCAAGCACACAAGCAAGAGACGTTTTTGGTTACACATAAAAAGTACAAGACTTCCTTGCTCAAACACAAAAGTTTGAGATTTCCTTGCTCAAGCCCATAAGCTCATGACTTCCTTGATAAAGTACACAAGCTCAATACTTCCTTGATTTAACACACACACTCTTAAGACTTCCTTGCTAAAGCATAAAATTGAAGGAGCGAGAAACACAAGAAAGGGGGGGGGGGGGTGAATTGGGTTTCACCAAATGTAATATTTTCAAATTCAAACTCCAAAGCAAACAAGTGAAAAAAATGAACTCAATTATTTTTATTCTGGTTCACTAACTATGTTACTCCGGTCCACCCACCAAAGTGATTTCTCCTTCAAAAATAACTTAAGTCACTATAACCAAACTGATTACAAAAACCACAACAAGTCTAAATGATCTTGTTACAAATCACAACTAGACTAACATTCCTAGTTGCAAACTAAAATGGACAACCTCCACTGTCTTTTTGAGACTTCGGACTACAACCTAATCTCTCAAGGAACTATCAACCACTATTGATTATAAACATGTGTGTAAAGTAATGCTTCTACATAAGAAGATTTCACAAAGTTTAATTAAAATTACACAAAAGTGTTAATATAAAGATATGAACAAAAACTCCTTGTTAATTTACAAAACGATATAAATAACAACTCAAAAGAGTTTATGCAACATTTCAGCGTAAGTTTTATAAATAAGATTGCTTATTTTTCAATGTTTCCAAGTCTTCCTTTTATAACTTGAAAAATATATTTGTTCCACATAGACTTCCTCATTTAAGTAACCATTCAAGAAGGCACTGTTGACATCCATTTGATACAGTTTGAATTTCAAGATGCAAGCAACTCCAAGAAGTAATCTGATAGATTCAAGTCTAGAAACATGATCAAAGGTCTCATCAAAATCAATTCCCTCAACTTGAGTGTATCCCTGAGCTACCAGTCTTGCTTTATTCCTAGTAACAACTCCATGTTCATCCAATTTGTTCTTGTACACCCACTTGGTACCTATCACATTAGATCCTTTAGGCCTTGGGACAAGATCCCAAACTACATTTCTCTTGAATTGTGCTAATTCCTCTTGCATAACATTAATCCAGAATTCATCAGTTAATGTTTCTTTAACATTCTTTAGATCTATCTTTGACACAAAAAAAGAGTTAGAGATTATATCCCTTGATCTTGTAGTAACTCCTTTATCCAGCTCTCCCATGATGTGGTATTTAGGATGATCTTTCTGAATTCTGATTGAGGGACCCTTGTTGGTCTGACTAGCTTCAGGCTTAGAACTAGAGGGTTGTTCATCAAACTTCTGTCTTCAGTTTCTGCTATAGTTGCATTCTGAAATGTTTCAACACCGTCCAGGACATCAGCTTCTTTGTTCAAGTCTTGATCATCAACAACAACATTTATAGACTTTATCATTACTTTAGTTCTAGAGTTGTAGACTCTTTAGGATCTGTTGTTGGTAGAGTATCCTAGAAATATTCCTTCATCACTCTTTGGATCTAATTTCCTTCTCTGTTCACGATCTGCCAGGATGTAGCATTTACTTCCAAAGACATGGAAGTATTTCACAATAGGTTTTCTTCCTTTCCATAGTTCATACAGAGTAGCTAAAGTACCTTTCCTCAAGGTGACTCTGTTGTGAATCTAGCATGCAATATTCATAGCTTCAGCCCAAAAATGATAAGGCAATTGTTTTGCATGTATCATTGCTCTAGCATATTTCTAAATAGTCATGTTCTTGCGTTCCACAGTTCGATTTTGCTGAGGAGTAATTGGAGATAAAAATTCATGACTAATTCCTTTAGAGGAGAAAAATTCAGCAAACATGACATTCTCAAATTCCTTCCCATTATCACTTTTGATTCTAATAACATTGCTTTCCTTTTCTATTTGAAGTTTGTGACAGAGGTCTCTGAAAACTTCAAAAGCTTCTGACTTTTCTCTGATGAAATTTATCCAAGTGTATCTTGAATAGTCATCCACAAGAACATAAGTATATTTTTTCCACCAAGACTTTCTACCTGCATAGGTCCCATCAAATCCATGTGAATAAGTTCTAAGACTCTACAGATGGTAATATGTTGAATCTTCTAATGTGACATCTTAGTCTACTTTCCTACTTGACATTCTCCACAAACTTTTCCTTCTTCAATTTTGAGTCGAGGAATCCCTCTAACAACTTCCATGGATATGATTCTCTTCATGCCTTTCAGATGCAAGTGTCCAAGTTTCTAATGCCAGAGTTTAACTTCATCTTATTTGGAAAGCAAGTAGGAGGACAAATAACTTGATTCTTGAGATGCCCATAGATACCAATTGTCCTTAGATCTGACTCCCTTCATGATTAATTCACCTTTCTCATCTGTAACAAGACATTCAGATTTGGAGAGATTAACTTTGAGTCCTTGATCACATATTTGACTGATGCTAATTAGATTGGCAGTCAACCATTTTACAAGAAGCACATTGTCAAGTCTATGCACTTCTGAGAAATCCAGTTGTCCAATTTCCTTGATCTCACCTTTGGCTCCATCACTAAAAGTAACAAAACTAGTAATATGAGGTCTCATATTCACCAACAAATTTATGACCTATCATGTGTCTTGAATAACCACTGTCAAAATACCAGTCTTTTTTGCTGAAACTCTGAGAGAGGTATGAGCTATCAAGATGTTGGTACCAATCTTGGGAATCCATTGCTTTCTGACCTTAGGTATGTTCTGAATTAGAACACGTTGAGGGATAAACTTAAGATATCCATAGAGTTTGAAAGAGTAAGGCTTCAAGTGACCAAACCTTCCACAATAATGACACCTTTATTTATGAGAATTTCCTCTTATGTAGTCAACTAGTCTTCTTTTATGATGTTGAGACATCTAATTCAACATCTTTGGTTTGAACTCAGAGCAAGCAAGGTCTGAGACAAGTTCTTTTCTTTTCTCAAACCCTAGACCAGTCAAATCTCCAACCAACTTTCTAATTTGCAGAATCTCATCTAAAGTCTCTGAACTACTGTTCAACATCCTGATAGACTTGGTCATTTATTCAAGTTGGGAGTTTAGTAATGTTACCTCATTCTCCATCTTGGAGAAGGTTTCCAAGAGATCTTCCTTTTCATTCTCCAGTTGTGATATGATTTTCTAATGTTCTTCTCCTTGTTGGCACACTTCTTCATTTTAGAGGCATAGTTCTCTATAGAGAGTAGCTTACTCATCATATGTGACTTCATCATCATTGAAATCAGAATAATATCTCCCAGTTAGAGCAGTAGCATTCTTAGCATATTCTTCTTCAGCTTCACTTTCAGTGTCTTCATATGACCAAGTCATTGTAAGACCTTTTTTCTGATTCTTGAGATGTGTGGGACATTCATATCTGATGTGTCCAAAACCTTCACATCTATAGCATTGAACTCATTTTCCTTAAGAAGGATTTTCTTCAGCCCCTGTCTTTCTACTAGAGTCATTTGACCTACTGATGTCAGATGAGTTGTTCTTGGCATTTGGTATTGACTTCATGTCCATCTTTTGCATTAATTTGTTAAACTTTCTCCCAAGAAGAACTATAGCCTTAGATTGACCTTCCTCAATATTCAAATCACATTCTTCTACTCCATATTCAGTGTTGGAAGAAAAAGCAATTTTTTTTGTTTTTCTTGTCAGATTTGTCACTTATGCCAATCTCAAAATTTTGAAGAGATCAAGTAAGTTCATCCAATCTCATCATGCTAATGTTATGAGATTCTTCTATGGTAGTGACCTTCATGTCAAATATCTTAGGTAGAGATCTGAGAGCTTTTGTCACCAACTTTTCTTCAGACATTGTTTCTCCAAGAGCACTGGATGCATTAGCTATCTCAAGGATATTCATATGAAAACCATAAATACTTTAATCATATTTCATCCTTAAGTTTTCAAATTTTGTGGTGAGCAGCTGAAGTCTTGACATCTTAACTTTGGAGGTACCTTCATGAGTAGTTTTGAGAATATCCCAAGCATCTTTGGCAACAATGCAAGTATTGATGAATTTGAAGGTGTTTTTGTCAATTCCATTGAATATGGCATTCAAGGCTTTATAATTTCCCAGAGCAAGCTCATCTTCTTCTTTATACTAGTCCTCTTATAGCTTTAATTCTACAATATCATTCCCATCTTTGTCCTTAACAACAGGATGTTTCCGTCCTCTCAGAATAACTTTCCAAGCCTTGTTATCCAAATACTTCAAGAAGGCAACCATAATTGGCTTCCAATAATCATAATTAGTTCCATCCAGAATAGTTGGCGTGTTCACAAATCCTGCCTCCTTGTCCATTATACCAAAAAGTAACTTCCCTAGATCTCACCCAGATACAGAGCAGGATGCCTGCTCTGATACTAATTGAAATTTTGGTATCAAATACGTGATGTCAAAGGCGATGCCACGATATTACTATCTGAATATTAACAAGGTAAAACAACATAAATAAAATCAGTAATAACACAATATATTATTAACCCATTTCAATGCAAACTCACTTACTCTGGGGGCTACCAAGCCAGGAAGGAAATCCACTATTAGTAGTATCAATTCAAAACCTAAACAGTCCCAGTTTACAACTTCTCACTTGAAACTACCCAGTGCAACTTCTACCTAGAAATCATCATCTAGATATGAGAAATAACCATCTCACCCCCCCTCAATCACACACTGTGATAATTAAACACTTTATTCAAAGAAAACAGAAGAACACTCTTCCAAAACACAACAACTTGATCTTGCTTAAAAGCTTAAATCAAGAACAAACACATGTGCTTAAAAGCTTATAGTGGACATAATTAAAACTAAAACATAATTCCAATTCAAACATCTAGGTGATATATGAATGACTCACAAATAACACACACACACACACACACAAGGAAACCCTAACAACTCAAAAGCACACAACTTTATAAAAACAATATTTCATACAAGCAATTAGATTAAACATCCAGTAATAAAGAGAATTTTGAATGGGCCTGGATCTGATCAGAAACTTCCTCAAATAAGATCACATGATTTACTCCAAATCAAGCATGAAAAGATCTTCAATAATCTCCAAAAACTTAAGGCATAATAGCTTCTGTTTTGAACAACAATTCTCCCTTGATTTTCGCACACACTGAAGAAAATCAAATAACTAAACACCTGCTAAAAACTTACAGAAATTAAATCAAAACTTTCTGTATCAGGAAGTTCCAGAATTGTCAAAATAGATGTTACAACATCTGATATGACATCACAAAGACCTCCACACCAAATGTTCTTCAAGCATGTCAAGGACATCTTACAAGACATCAAGTTAAATGATAATGTTTTTCTACATATGCATCCAAACCAAGAACCTTCAGTCAACTTCTTGTTTCTTATTTGGTAGATAACTTTGTGATCTTGTTGTTGTCGGCACTAGTTTGTGAATCACTTTGAGACACTTTTATATCCTTATTTGACTATAATTGAGCTTTTTTTTAGTCTGGACGATCAATGATTTTTTACTCTCACGTTGAGGATTTTCCATATTAAAATATTGAAAAATTCTAACGAGTGCCCCTGGGGAACTCTTTAAGAGTTTAAAGTGGAAATATTATTTTGGAAATGTGTATATTAAATGCATTGGAAATTGAAATAATTTATTTTTGTAAAGAATTTCCATATTTGGTATTCATAAAGAGTGTCTCTTGGGCACTCGTTAGCATAAACCTAAAATATTTAGTGTGTTTATTTCTTCGATTTGCTACGATACACTTTATTTTTTTAATCTTCATATGTTTTTACATGTTTGAGAAATTTTATTTTCATTACGTATTAATTTTTTATTATGTTACTACTACAAAATATGCAAACAACAATGTCAGGCTTACAACACATCCATTTATACCGTTGTAATAGGTTAACAATTCCGTGCCCAATCAATAGTTGGATGTGTAAACAGTCATTTAATGACAATTGACTTAAACCACTGTAGTAATAAATGAAATGTAGAAAACTTTGATTCCCTTCAACTACATTTTTTTCCATTTTTTAGAGTACATTTAACGTGTGTCACTTAAGTCTATTATTTAAAAAATAAATTGTAAATGGTTTTCAAAAGTTAAATTAAACAACCGTTGTTAGAGGATTAAAATTGCACTACAGTTGGTTTCTCCAACTGAGATTAAAAGCTTTACTGATAAATTAAAACAAAACTTATTATGTATTTCTTTCACAAGACATCCTAATCTAACAAGTGAGCCAGAGACGACAGCGAGCGCATAACCTTTACCCTTTTTGTATCCATTCATTTGGAGCTCAAATTTTCACCCTCTTCGTTCATTTGATTCTTCATATTCGAAGTACAGTACTCTTCAACATCTTCATTCTTTTTTTTCTTGGTTTATGTTGTACATGCTCAAATATTCACCATCTTCGTTCATTTGATTCTTCAGCTTTGAAGTACGATACTCTTCAACATCTTCATTCCTTACGTTCATTCGATTACAACTTCGAAGTACAATATTCTTCAATATCTTCATTCCTTTTTTCGTTGTTCATATTGTATATGCTCAAGTAAGTATGAAAGTACATGTTTCATATGCTTTAGATTTAGTATGAGAGTACATATTTATTCCTTTTTTCTTTGTTCATATTGTATATGCATATGCTTAAGTTTTTAGATTAGATTTTGGTGTGTCATTCACATTATTATACATGTATAAATTTCAGAAGTTGTAATGGATTGTAGTTGGATGAAAACCAATATATTAGGTCCAATTTATAAGAACGAAGTTCATCAATTCCTTGAATACGCTGATAAACATCTTCCCGACAATAATGTCATCTTTTATTGTCCTTGTGTTGTTTGCGTGAATATCAAAAAGGCTTCAAAAAAAGAAATATACCATCACCTTTGTTGTGATAGTATATGTTAAAATTATATAATATGGATGTGGCATGGTGAGGTGGATAAAGAGGAAAGTCTGGGGTCACAAAGTTAAAAAGTGGATGAAGAAGAATATATGGAAAATCAACTAGAGGATATGTTCTGTGATATTGGGGAATCTTCTTTTAAGAATGCTCATATTTATGATAATTTATGTAGTGATAAAGATACCACTTTATATAAGGGATGCACAAATTTTACACGATTGTCGTCGGTGTTAAAGTTGTTTGATCTGAAGGCAAAAAATGGATGGTCGGATAAAAGTTTCACATAATTACTTGAATTACTACAATAAATGTTACCAGAAGATAACAAATTGTTGGATCGTTGCTATGCGGCCAAGAAGATATTATATCCAATGGGTATGGAGTATATCAAAATACATGTTTTCCCTAATTATTACATATTATACAGGAAAAAGTATGAGACTTGTATCAATGTCCGAAATGCGGTGTGTCACGTTACAAGCTGAAGGTCAACAATGGTGATGACAATGACTATGATAGCGTTAGTAGGAAGCATCCTCCTGCTAAAGTGTTATGGTACTTGCCAATAATTTCACGATTAAAGAGACTTTTTTCTATTTCGAATGACACAAAGAATCTTAGATGGCATGCAAATGAAAGGAATCATGATGGAAACATTCGCCATGTAGCTGATTCATTGCAATGGAAGAAAATTGATCTGTCATTTCCGGATTTTGGAGTCTAGCCAAGAAACCTTAGGCTTGGGCTTACCATAGATGGAATAAACCTCTTTGGCAATCTGGGCTTTAATTATACTTCATGGTCTATTCTTCTCACTATTTACAACCTATCTCCTTTGTTGTGCATGAAGCGTAAGTATATACTGTTAAGTATGATGATTTCTCGACCATGACAACCTGGTAACGACATAGATGTTTATCTAATTGATGATTTAAGAATCTTGTGGGATGAAGGCGTTGAAGTTAATGATGCATATTATGGGTAAAAGTGTAAGATGCGTGCAATTTTATTTTGTAAAATCAACGACTTTCTGGCTTATGGTAACTTGGCTAGATACAGTGTCAAAGGACAAAGAACACGTCCTATATTTGTAGATGATCACCAACTTGAGTTTGGAAAAAAGACCTTTTACCTTGGGAATTGAAAATTTCTAAAATCGGGTCATCCTTATCGTAGATTGTGAAAGGCTTTTAATGGAGAGTAAGAGTTTGATAAGGCTCATAAACCTTTAACTGGAGATGAAGTTTATCAACGGCAGGAACACATTAATGTTTTCTTTGGGAAAAGAGAAAAATAAAAAGGGGCAGTTGCGAAAAATATATGGAAAAAGAGGTTCATCTTCTTTGATCTTCCATATTGGTCAAGTCTTGATGTTAGACATTGTCTTGATGTCATGCATGTGGAGAAAAATGTGTGTGATAGTTTGATTGACACACTTCTAAACATTCTAGGCAAGACTAAAGATAGTAAAACTTCCCGTCTTGATATGGAGAAGATGTGTATACGAAAAAAGTTGGCTCTAATAGAGAAAGAAAAAAGAACTTATATGTCTTCAGCATGTCGCACTCTATATAAAAAGGAAAAGAAAATGGTATGCGAGTGTTTGCAAGGTATTAAAGTTCCGCAAGGTTACTCATCAAACATCAAGAAACTTGTATCAATGAAATATCTCAAGTTAATTGGTTTAAAATCTCATGATTGTCATGTATTGATGCAACAATTTCTACCAGTGGTTATTCGTGGGATCCATCCAAAAAATGTGAGAGTAACTATAACGAGACTATGTTTATTCTTCAATGCCATATGTAATAAATTTATTGATTTCTAAAAATGAGATGAATTAGAATATGAGGCTTCCATAATATTGTGTCAATTAAAGATGCATTTTCCTCTATCATTTTTTGACATTATGGATCACTTACTTGTTCATCTAGTCAGAGAAAACCATAATTTGTGGTCTAATTTATTTAAGGTGGATGTATCCAATAGAGCGATACTTGAAGATATTTAAAGGATATACAAAGAATCATCACCGACTGGAAGTTTCGATTATTGAAAGGTATATCAAAGAAGAAGTTGTTGAGTTTTGTACAAACTATTAATCAGATGCACATTCTATAGGAATTCCAAAGTCTCGTCATGCTGACACAAACAGAAGAGGTATTCAAGATCTAAATGTTAAGTCAATGGCTCGAGATGTAGTTATTCAAGCACATTTCTATATATTGAATAATATAGATGAGATTCAACCTTTCATAGATACTCAAAAAAGACTTTTGAAGAAAAAATACCCCCGAATGAGTGACAAGTTGTTGTTGATAGAGCATAACAACAGATTCATAGATTAGTTTAATAAAAGTGTATCTAATGATAGTAGTGCATCCGAGATACTTAAATGGTTGTCGTACGAGCCAAATTTTTTTGTCATTACTTGGAGTGCATACGACATTGGTCATTATAAATTTTATACGAAATCAAAAGATGATCGCAGTACAATGAAAAATAATGGGGTTATGGTTGAAGCTGTATCGATGTATTTCTCTAGTTCGAACCATTATAATATCTGGTGTGTTTTCCAGGAAAAAAAAAATATCAAAACACACTGCAGAGAATCGAACCTAGGATGATTATATTTATTACAACAATGTATTGGAAAATCTATTATGATAGGTCACGCGCTTTCTAATTTATTACAACGCCTATTAGGCCGTGATTATAAGTATCATATATACAACGACAATCTACATAAAAGCGCCCCCTCCCGCGTGATTATATGTCTTTCCCAACCATTGTTAAATGAGTTTTTCATAGTAATGTGTGTTAATTTTCTATAGAGGAAACATGTCAAGGGTGTTAAATGTTAGGGGTATTAGAAGGAGCATCAACATTAGGCCAAGAGAAACACAAGTGAGAGAGACACTACATTTTCACCTAAAATCTTAATGCGATAGGTATATGGGTTCTTCCACTTATAAATGCTTAACGATCCACATTTATAACCAATGTAAGACTCCAAATCACACTTAACATATTATTCTTAACACCCCCTCAAGTGTGGGTCCATAATGCTCACCCTCAAGTGGAAACTCTTTTGTCCACATACATTTGTATTGCCGTTGACACATTGTAATACCCTGTATTTTATTAAATGCTCTGATAATATTAATTGAGATCAATTGAGTTCCAGTATGCTATGAGAGTTATATGTTAAGATAATTAGATTAATTGATGAGCTCAAATTAATTTAATTAAAACTATCTGACTCTGAGGTTTTGTTAATTGGTACATTAGAGACATTTTTGGATACCCATAATTTTGGACAAGTTAGTGTTACTAAATTAATGATATTTTTATCCATATCATTTCCTTTTCCCTCATTTGCCAAAAAGATAGTAACATAGAGAGAAGAAATAAAGAGAAGTAAGAGAAATAAGAGAAGAAGAAGAAGGAAAACCCTAGAAGTGAAGAAGCTCGGATCATCATCTATTCTTCATCAAATCATTTCATCATCTTCAACCTCATATTGTATCAAGGTGGGTTCTAGTTAAAAGCTTTAAGTTCTAGAAATTTGAGTTATTGGAACCTATGTAACACCCCAAATTTCCCCCATCATTTTTAATAAATAAAATACAACAAATCAGAGTAAAGCATCATTTTCAATTCAAAGTGCTACTTTCAACCAATCAAAACATGCTCTTACAAATTTGATACATAACATGAAATGGAAAATTATTCAAATTAAGCAGCGGAAAACCAAACTTAGTGATATCATTGAAGTAGAAAATAGAATGAAAACTTCTAAAACAACATCGACTTGTTCCAAACATAATAAATGAACTAAAGTAACAACACGACGTTCCCGACTCCCATGTTACGTATCAGAGCGGACGCCACGACTACGACTACTCCTGAGTATCTGCATGTTACCAACATAGGGGTAACATTCAAACAAAAGGGGTGATATTCTTAAATCAATTAAAAAAGGAAAATGATATAAATATAAGGCATATATCACATAAGTACAACAACAACATAATCATCGCGACAAGAATCACAACCCAACTACACATCTACAACGAACACATCAACAACATATGTATCCACATCATACACATCAACAATGAATGCAAATGAAACTCAACCATAAACTCAATTCATATGATACCAAGAATTGATCCCTATTTCATGATCTAGTTCCCGTCGAAACTCTGTACCCCTTTTCCATGGTCCAATGCAACCCCTTTTTCATGATTACAACCTCGACCCATATTTCATGGTCTAGTGTGACCCCTATTTCATGATCACACCCTACACCGTGATTGAACACAATCACCTCACCAACAACAACAACATGTAACAACGACGACAATATGCAACAACAACAACACTTCATGCATATTTGTTCTCATACTAACAATTTTAAATCAACAACACATATACAACTAAACATACATCATGCATTCACAATTTTCACACAACAACATTCAACATTAACAAAATGTACACACAACCTCTATAAACCTGCTCACACCGCATCAACAATATACCAACCTTCCTAAAACATAACCATTTTTCATGAATTTTAATGAATTAAAAACACATTTTCTCACTTCCAGGTCTCGCTAAGCGACCTCCTTGCTCACTAAGCGCGCGAGCTACTGACTTTAAGAGTTGAAAATTCCCAAAGGCTCGCTAAGCGAGCAATCCCTAGCTAAGCAAACAAGGCAATTTTGGTAGGAAAAACCTGCGATTTCTGCACTTCTCCCATGCGATTCTCACCCTAAAACAGTGTATAAAATCAGTCTCAATCACTATTTTTCACCAGAACATTCACATTTAATACTACCAATACAAACATACAATTCAAACATCATGAATTCCTCAATTTCATATCACATTCATCAATTTATCAATCACCTAATCCCACTAACATACCTAAAGATATCTACCCTAACATTCATATCATAATAGCCTTAAAAGATGAAAGAAATCCCACCCTTACCTTAATTCGATGAAAAATCGCTTCCTTTCTCACGAAATCCTTGCCTCTAGTCTTTCTCATCTTCTCTCTTCTTCACACTCTTCCAACTTCTACGATCAGTTTTCACGAATTCTTCCCCAATTCTCCTAATTCCAAACATAACCTTTGGACCCCTAATATTGGAATCCCTATTATGTCCCCACTAATTTCTCATCTAATTACCGTACTACCCTTTCTCCTTATTTCTAATATTATGAATTAATCTAATATAATATTCCACAACTTAATTTAATTATTCTACTCAACACCTCATCAAGTCCTACATTATTAGTCCAACACTTCCCCTACGACTAAACCTACTATTCACCACGGGTACACAACACACGACTATAGCGCCACCACACACAATTAATCATAATGGTTCACACAATCACACAGATATACGAAATAAATAAATAAACAACGACTTAAATAAATTAGGGTGTTACAACATAGGTTAGAGATTGATAAAAATGATTAATCTTGCTAAATCAATGTTTCTAACGGTTCAAATGCGGAATAAATGCGTAATATAGTCTGGATATGTGTGAGTATGACCTATGATAATTGTTGTGATGATCCATTGTGTTTCTATGGAGTTATGTGGGATTTTGAAGTAAGAAAAACAAGTTTTTGAGCTACTGCATCATAACTGTTAATCGATTAACAACTTATGGTTAATCGGTTACCAAAATGTGACTCTAACTCTCATTTTGGTTCTGTGTGAACAGTTCAACATCATTAAATGGTTAACCATATATCGTTAACCGGTTAATATTGTCTTGAATGGTGAAAATCTTTTAAAATCCATATCTTTCGACAGGATCGCTCATGCTATGCTTGAATGGTGAATGAGACATGAGATATTCATGTCAAGTACTATGAAGGAGGACCATTTGTTGGGGTATGAGAAGAAACATCAACCATTGGGCTAAGAGCAACACAAGTCAGACACACACACACAATATATTCACCTAAAACCTTAAGGTGATAGGTGTATGAGTTTTTCTACTTATAAATATTCAACTATTCACATTTATAACCAATGTAGAACTCCAACTCACATTTAACTTATTATTCTCAACATTAAACGCAATATAGAAAACAGAAACATAAAATGATAATCTTTTTAAGCATATGATTGGGGGAAATTATATCATAAAATAATATGCATAATCTAAAGTGATTATTATAGACATATGATTAAAAGATTATACAGATATAAGAACAAGTGATAGAGTTAAAGAGAGAATGAAGTCAATAAAATTCAAACCTCGACCAATTAAAAAATAAATGGTTTGAGATAGAAAGTGTCATATATGTCTAAGTGCAATTAATTTATCAATCCTAAACGTGGCAACTAAGCACGAGTTCAATAATGAATACTAGGAGTAATTAATAGTATCATATATTAACTAATTATCCTAAATTCTTTGTTTGCTTTGTAGATTAGGCTCTGTTGTATTTACATCCTTATCAAAGTTGGTGTATAGTTAGTTAGTCTTGTCAATCATCTTTCACAATACAATTAATTAGTTTTATCTGTATACTACTGTATTCCTCATTAATCAAACTAGTACTATTTTATTGAGTTGAAAATAAAATCCATACTGAAATCGTGGGGCCTTCAAATAGCTGGAATAATCCTCACTGGAAATAATGAGGATAATCCTCACTGGAAATGTTTTGTTTTATTTTAATTATATATCAAAAACATAATGGATTGAATATAGCCACTTGTTGTTATGAACATGTCATTTGTTTCAAATTATTTCTCTGGATTAACAATAAGGTTTCCATGCACATTTTCATGAACTATG
The DNA here is from genome assembly GCA_963966055.1 of Lathyrus aphaca. Lineage (NCBI taxonomy): Eukaryota > Viridiplantae > Streptophyta > Magnoliopsida > Fabales > Fabaceae > Lathyrus > Lathyrus aphaca. The sequence goes on from OZ014519.1 coordinate 556,254,486, forward strand.
TTCCTTTCACACACAAAAATCAACTTTATGTGATCCGGAAAAAGCTGTACAAAAATCAACAAATAAAACAAAATTTGTTTCTACATGTAAATTGGTGTGTTTTTTTTGTTTTTTGATAAAATATTTAAATATTGAATTTTATTTGATTTTAATCAATAAAGTTACTTCTTTCATTCTTTTTTATAAGAAAATTTTAACTTTTTAAATTCATTGAACAAATGATGTGTCTAAATTATAAATAGATCAGATATATATCAATTATTTAATAAATGTTAAATGTTAAATTTTTTTTATAAAAGAGAATGGAGAGAGTAATATTCAATGATTATTTGCTAGAACAAAAAATAAAAAACAAATCAACTTATAAAGATTAAAAATATATATATTTAAACCAAAGATAAATATCATTTTCACCTCTTATAAAATGGAAATATGTCCCTGCAAAAAATCACAAAATTTTTCTTTGACATTTCTAGATTCTTTTATTTTAACTGTCATTATATTTGATCATAAAATCTTTGATGTGGCAGTGACACGATGAATTTACTTTTAGTTTTCATTTAAATTTTTATCTTAGTGGTTGCCATATATTTTCTTATTTTATTTTTCACATTTTTTTATATTTTAAATCAATAAAACGTGTAATTAATTTACTCTTATAATTATTCATGTAAGGATGTGTTTGATTTTCTAAAGTATGAGGAACTGAACAAAATAATTTTTCTTGTATTCTGTTTGATACATAAATTTATCATGAGACAAGACAAAATATATGGTAAGAGACATGATAAAAACATAAATTTTTGTTTCTCACTAAACCATAAGACAACTTTTTTTCCCAAATACAAATTATCAAAATAAATTTTTTAATCTCTCTCTATTTAATATTTTGATTTATAAATATAATATTAATATTTTATTTATTAATAAAAAATATTATAATACAAATATATTATTTGTGTATGATGCATAAACAAATCAAATAAACTAGAATACATTTTTTTTTATCTTCATCTTTTTTTTTTCTTCTTATTTAATATTTTGATTATAAATATTAATATTTTATATATCAATAAAAATATTATAGTAAAAATTATATTGTTTAGTGCATAAATATATTAAATAAAATAGACAAAAAGTTGTCCAGTATTTCAACCATCAAACATAGTACAAAATAAAAAAGGTGAACACTCCGGTACTCTTGAATTTAGTTGGATACCGGTACCTTCAACCAATCAAAACATATTATTCAATGACACATCACTTTATTATTTTATTTTAAAATAAATTAAAATTATACCACAATTTGTACTAAAGGTACCGTATCCAATTACTTATCATGGGTATCTGATCTCACCTGATCAGAAGAGTCTTCCAGTGACTTGATGAACGGGCCAGAGAATGAAGTGAGAAAGGGGGGTGTACCTGCAAAGCACTCCAATGCTTAAGTCAGAAGAGGTATACAATAGTATGGTTAGTTCAGAATGAGTGAGAATACCTGACCCTTTGCTGAGAAAGGGTATTTATAATGTGCCCCCAGCGCTGGGCCAAGGTTCCTCAATGGGCTTAATCTAGCTAGGCCCATGGAGGAACTGCCAAGGGACGCGTAAGAAGCGTGAAGACCTAGACAAAAGGTCTGTCCCTTGGTCCAACTGCCCCTATCTTTCAGGAGATAATAAAGGGCAGTTGGGTGACATGGCAGATGAGCTGGCAGACATACACTCTGCCCTTCCTTAGTGTATGCCCGTCGCATAAGCAGGTGATTTGTCCAAGAGGTTCTTCTGCTCGAGTACATGGGTCCTTGCTCGACATGCACTGGGCCGTAGCCCTGTACATTCTTGCGGCCCAGTCCAGAACAAGAGCCCCCCAAGTCGAGTCTCCGGGTCGGAGTGACGACTTGTATTCAGTCGGGCACATGCGTTAATGACAAAAGTAGCGGACATATGGTTGGGTCGACATGATGCCTGCAGAGCTGACCGTAGCATCCTCCCCCCCGGGCACGTGATGCTCCAAATAGCGTCGAGGACGAAGGTCCCCGACGGGTTCGTGATGTTCTTATGGAAGTCGAGGACGCCATACGGGGTCGGGGATGTTCCGTACTGTCGGGGAGGTGTATAGTTGCCCGACGTCGTTCCAAATTCTTTATGGATTGACATGTTTCAGTATTAATGGTGTCGCTTTGTTTAGTGTGCAAACGGCGGCGTAGGCAGTAGGCAATGATGGCCTAGCGCGTCAATCCACGCGCCAGGGACTATATAAAGGGGTTGAGTGACTTCATTTATACTTTTTCGCTCAGACGTTCACCGGAAGCTCTGAAGAATTTTCTTGTCTCCGCCCGTCTCGTCACCTGAACCACCGCTGCTGCTCGCGCACCACCGTCCCTTTTTGATTCTCAACATGTCAGGTACTATTTTTGCCTTCTTAATCCTCTATTTTCCATGTTTTTTCTGCGTTAATGGCTGTGAATGCATGTTTTCATATGTATAGAGTAATTAGATTTAACTTAGAAATAGTTAAATAGGCTGTAGATGTGAAAAATAGGGTTAGGATTAGACTGTCCCGGGCAGAAATTTCATGTGTCGGACAAAATTTTCATAAGCATGTATGAGATTTTTTCCCAGGGCATAAGAATGTTCACGTGCGTATTACTGCGTCGAACATGTGCGAAATTTATCAACTGGGCCTGATGGCAGTGGGTGAAGTTTCGCACTAGTGCCCGTGAACGTCGCCCCTACGCCCTTTCACTTGACCTGCGGTGGAAGGGTGGATTTGATATGACGTTGAATTCACTCTTTCTGTCTGCGTTTCAGGTGCAACCGGGCGTCTACGACCGAGAGGAGAAGAAACCGGGCCGCGGCCCGCGGATACGGACATTACGCATTTGTCTGTCGAGGAGGGGAATGCCAGAGGTGGTACTGAGCATGTCTCGTCGTCCGGGAAAAATGACCTCTCTTGGGTTGCGGACGAACCCTTGGACGAGGAATCTTATTTCTGTGACGAGGCGACCCACGCTTATGCCGTGGTGGAGAATAGAAGTCGGGAAGATCCTGAAAATTGGCAGTGCCATGCTCCCAAAGAGGCGGACCGGATATGTCATCGTTTCCCGGGGAAGCAGTTCGCCATGTACGAGTTCGCCTTCCTAGAGGCGGGGATTAGGCTGCCCTTAAATTCCTTCCAGATGTCTATCTTCAAGTGGCTCCGGCTAGCGCCGTCCCAGTTACACCCCAATGTCATTGCTTTTATGCGGGCGTTTGAGTTGGTCTGTCGCTTCCTTGGTATTGGGTGTACCCGGGCCCTCTTCTTCCATGTTTTCCATCTCCAACGGTCCGGTCTTCGGGGGCGTCACAGTTGGGTCTCTTTCAAACAGCCCGTACGTTTGTTCAAGACGTACGTAGATTCTGCCCGTCATTTCAAGGGTCGGTGGTATGTAGTGAGACCAATCACCCGTGCTGCCCTGCATTCCCTTTATTACTACAAACGGGATGCAGACGGGGAGGAGAAATTAATGTCGAAGATACCGCTGAGGTGGCAGCGCAACCATTTCGATCTCACCACCAGCCACTATAGGATTAAGTTCTCGATGCTGGGTGTCGAGGATAGGCTCGCTTATAAGAAGCTGGTTGAGTACGTGTAGAGCTTCAACCTGGCGGTCTGGACGGATCGAAAGGGCGTGCCTTATCTTGACGAGGCCGGGATGCCGATCTGCGAGCCCCGTCTTATTAACACCAAGGCTTTGCTCGAGTGTAGAACCGAGGAGAAAGCCATGGAATTATTGAGTAGGTGTTTCTTTTATTCTTATGTCTTTTTGTTTATGTTTTCGCCCGCTGACGTATATGTCCTCGTTTTGTAGGTGCTATGCCCACTGCTCGTGATCGCGTTCTCAAGCTGGCCAACCAGGCAGGTGCCCCGGACAGGGTTTCAAAGAAGAAGAAGAAGGTCGCGCCTCGTGTCCAGGAGATAGCTGGAGACTCCGGGGCTGGGACCTCGAACACAGCGAGTCCAGTGCTCTCCTCCCCTCCCCGTGCATCTATGATCAACATACCAGACAACCCGCCTCCATCGACCTCCCCTCTCCACAAGCGGAAGCGCCCAGATGGGACACTCTCCAGGTCGACCTTAGCGGGGAAGGGCAGTCCGGGTGGCCCTGGAAGTTACTTACTGCCCCCCTGTTATGTAGAGCAGGCCTTTTTCAAGACCGAGGACGCCATTGCTGTGCCAGCGCCCGAGGCGAAGGCTATCCTGAACCAGGAGGCTGGTGTCCAGCGCAAGGAATTGGCCAGGGACTTGGCCGCCGTCATCAGGGTGATGGAGACGGCTATGGTCTTGAATGACACCTCCGTGTCCACTGCCTCTTTGGAAGACGCCCTCCTGCGGGTCCGGTCTGAAAAGGACAAGCTGTCCAAGGACTTGTCGGATTATAAGGAGGAGCACCAACTTCAGGAGGGGTTGAAGAAAGAGTAGGAGGAGGTCAAGGAGGAGCGAGACCTACTGAAGGCGGCCAAGGCGAGTTTGGAGGAACAAGCAGCTGGGCATCAGAAGGTGGCTGAGGAGAATGCTGGATTGCGTGCTCGTCTTGCTTCGCCCGAGGACAAGGTCCGTCCGTTAGCTGATGAGACTGAAGAAGAGCTCGCTATCGGTTCCCGGGGTGAGTTGGTGGGGCACATTCGCTCTCTCAATCAGGACCTCGTGGCTATATTTAAGGAGGGTTTTGATAACGCCGTCGAGCAGCTGAGGATTTTAAATCCCGAGTTGGTGACGGAGGGGTCAGCCCACAATTATTGTGTCCGGGAGGGGGAGATCGTGTGCCCGTTCGAAGCTGAAGAAGAGTTGGGGGGAAGATGAAGGAGAGGAAGAGAATGTTGAAGAGTAGCTCCGGGCGGAGTCTCAGGAATTTTAGTTTATTTTGTTTATATGGCCTGCGTGCCCATTTTGTATGGCCTGCGTGCCTATTTTGTTTGAATATTGGCCTTCGGGCGTACTTATCTTTGGCTTTGTCCGTTTTCAATGAATGAATGCTTCGTTTTTAATTATTCATCTTGCTCGGTTTTTCTTTTATTATAGTTTGTTTCTTGTATTCACGAACTATTTTATGCTCGACCATGTTTGTTTCCTCGGTTTAGGGAACCGACGAGGTAACGGGCGTTGTGCCCGTTTAGATCGAAACCGAGTTCGTGGTTTGGAACTCCGGCTCCGAGGCTTGGGCTTTCCCATCGCGAGCTGGGTGCCCTGCCGGTCTTGGTACTTCGACGTTGGTGCTCGATCGAGGTCCCAACCGTCGGGGAGGGTTGTGTTCACTGGAGGGCCGTGTTCGTCCCCGGGTCGCGCGGTTCCTCCCTGTAGTTTTAGAGGTGAAGAGTGTGGTCGTACCTCCCACGTCTCTCCGTGACATATTCAGCTGTAATATTGTCTAAGTTTCTCTGCGTTCCATGGTCGAGCGAGTTCTTCACCTTGTAGGTTTTCTAAATAGTAGGCCCCGTTGCTCGTCTTATCGCGGACGCGGTAGGGGCCTTCCCAGTTGGTGCCCAGTTTACCCTCTCTTGGGTTTTTTTGGTTTCTTCTGAGGACCAGGCTGCCCACCTGGAACTCTCTTTTTATGACCTTCGCGTCGTGGCGCAAGGCTATTTTTTGCTTGAGGGATATTTCTCGAAGGGCTGCTTCGGAGCGGATCTCGTCGACGAGGTCCAACTCGGCTCTGAGTGCCTCGTCGTTCATTTCTTCGTCTAGGGGTTCTTCTATGCGCCTCGTCGTTTCTCTTATTTCTACTGGGATGACTGCTTCGGTGCCGTATGTTAGTAGGAATGGGGTCTCCCCGGTTGTGGAGTGAGGCGTTGTACGGTAAGCCCATAGGACGTTATGTAACTCCTCGACCCACGCCCTCTTCGCCTCGCCGAGCCTGCGTTTCAGTCCGTGCAGGATTACCCTGTTGGCCGCTTTTTCTTGCCCGTTGGTTTGAGGGTGCTCGACGGATGTGAAATGCTGCTTAGTACCTAAGCTCGCCACGAAGTCTTGGAATCCCCCGTCTGTGAATTGTATTCCGTTTTCCGTGATGAGGACCTGGGACACGCCGAACCGAGCGAGGATATTTCGTTTAAAGAATCGAAGAATGTTCTGCGCTGTTATTTTAGCCAGCGCCTCTGCTTCGATCCATTTGGTAAAATAATCTACCCATACGATGAGGTATTTATTCTGGTACGATCCGGTCACGAAAGATCCGAGGATATCCATGCCCCACCATGAGAAGGGCCATGGAGAGGAGAGTGTTTTTAGTTCGTTCGGGGGTGCGAGGTGCATGTCGGCGTGCCGTTGGCACTTGTCGCATTTTTTGACGTGTTCCTTGGAGTCGTGTTGCATGGTCGGCCAGTAGTAGCCTGCTCGAAGAGATTTTCGTACAAGTGATCGTCCGCCGGGGTGTTGGGCGTTGATTCCTCGGTGTATTTCTCCCAGTATGTCGGGAACTTTCTCTTCCTCGACGCATTTGAGTAATGGGATGGAAAACCCCCTACGGTAAAGTTTCCCTTCGATGAGAACGTACGAGCATGCCCTACGTTTGGTGGTGGCCGCCTCTTTTGGGTCGGCGGGGAGCTCGCCCTTTGTGAGGTAATTATAGATGGGCGTCATCCAACAATGAGTATCCCCGATCACGTTGACCTCGAGTGGAGGAGGTGGTTTTTCGATACTAGGTCGAGGAAGGATATCTTGAATTACAGATTTGTTTCCGCCCTTCTTTCTCGTGCTAGCTAGCTTTGATAAGATGTCGGCCCGTGTGTTGTGCTCGCGAGGTACGTGTTGTACTTCCCACTTCTCGAATTTTTCGAGTCTTTCTTTGACCAAGGCTAGGTACTCGACAAGGTTGTCATTCTTGGTCTGGTACTCTCCTCGTACTTGTGATGCCACGAGCTGGGAGTCTGTTGATATTTTTACCTCCTTTGCTCCTAGGTCTTCGGCCAATCTCAGACCGACGATGAAAGCCTCATATTCGGCTTGGTTGTTTGACGTAGGGAAAGCTAGTGCTAGTGAGACCTCGATCAGGATCCCGTCCTCATTCTCGAGGATGATTCCAGCTCCACTGCCCGTCGTACTGGAGGCGTCGTCGACGAAGATCGTCCATTTATGGGCGTCGTCCGTCGGTGTCGGGCTGTGGGTCATTTCCGCGACAAAGTCGGCCAGTGCTTTAGCTTTCAAGGCCTTTCTGTTCTCATATTGTATATCGAATTCGGAGAGTTCCAGCGACCATTTTAGCATTCTGTCGGCCATATCTGGTCGTCCGAGAAGTTGTTTGATTGGCTGGTCGGTTCTTACTTTGACCGTATGGGCGATGAAGTAGTGGCGTAGCCTCCTTTCCGCATTCATGAGAGCCAGGGCTACCTTTTCGATTTGTTGGTATCTGAGTTCGGGGCCTTAGAGTGCTTTGCTCGTAAAATAGATGGGTTTTTGTCCTTCGTCAGTTTCCCTTATTAGGACGGCACTGACGACCTCGGTTGCCACGGACAGATACAGGTATAAGGTCTTTCTTTCCAACGGTCGTGATAGGACCGGGGGCTCGGAGAGGACCTTCTTCAAATGGAGTAGTGCCCGTTCACATGCGTTGGTCCATTCGAAGCTGGCCTCCTTACGAAGGAGTCTGAAGAAGGGCAGTGCATGCTGGGCAGATTTGGCGATGAAACGGGAGAGTGAGGCGAGCACCCCGTTGAGGGATTGAATTGATTTTTTGGTCTTCGGGGTTGGAAATTCCGAGAACGCCCGACATTTATCGGGGTTGGCCTCGATTCCCCTCTGGGTGAGGTAGAAACATGTCAGACCCTAATTTTTGACCCTAAGATTTTTCGCATCTCATCTGCATTTTGCATACAAACAAGATCACACATTGGTTCGTTTATCCTTTTTCAGGTGCAGGTCTATGCTTCGCAAGGGATCACCATGTTTAATTTCTGTTATCTGTTTATATTCACTAACTTCTAACCAAAATATCAAAAAAAAAAATGTTGCAGTTGTTTCTTCTTCTTCTCTGTGTTGCAGGATTTCAAAGACAGGGTTGTGATTCCAATTCAGATGCGTTTGTTCAGTCATGATTCGATTCAGATGGACGTTTGACCTAATCTTGGTCAAACTATCAAGAGATTGTTTCGACTGCAAGATGTGTGTGACAGTGGTCTGTTTCTCAGACTGTGCGTGTTCAAAAGTTCAAGTTGTTGTGTGTTGGAAATCATCAGTTTATCAGACAGTGTTTTGTGCGAAATTTGGTTCGAATATTCAATGTTCATCAGTTCATCAGTGATTCGTTTGTGGATTTCTTTTCCACAGCATGGTTTCAAATAATCGAGGCAGATTTCAGATGATGGTTGTGGTATATGAGTTGTGGATTGTTCAGTGGTCTCGTGATGGATGTGTTCATTGTGTGAGAGGCTTATGAAGATCAGGTTTTGGGCTAAAAAAAATATTACCGCATCCATTATCCGTTTTCCATCAGACCATTCCCTTTTCAATAACTTTTCCATTACTTCACATCCATTTCATTTTTTCGAATTTTTATTCATTAATCATTTTTCGGTTATCCAATTATTTTCCATTTATTATTTTTTGTTAATTTCCAATATCCATTTCACAAAAAAATATCCAACTCCATATCCATTTCACAAAAAAATATCCAATTACAATTTTCTTTTAATCCTTGTTTTTATCCATTTCTAAATTCACATTTCATTTTTTTTAGTCATTCCATTTATTCCAATTTATTTCTTTCTCCATTTTTTCAATATTACCATTTTTTTTATTTAGTAATCATCCATTTATTTTGTAACCATTTGTCAAAGAAAGATTATCAAAAAAAAAATTAAATATTAAGCCCATAACATTTTTTTAATACCATTTCTATTATTATTTTCTTAAAGACTTTTTTAGTTTTATATAACAAATATAAAAAAAATGAACCACACTTTTCTAAGCCACTTCATTCATACTTTTCAGCCACACATTTCCAGCCATTTCCCATGCCTTCCATACGCATATTCCCAAGCCACTCTTCCCAAAGCCAATGTCACTTCATGCCAGCCAAGTGCAAGCAAGCCCAGCTGCACAAGACTTCACGTGACAACATCACACTCAGCCGTACGCCCGAAGCAAGCCTTTGCCAAACTCCCAGCAGGCCAAGCTTTCCGCATACAGCAACAACTCCAAGCTGCAAGACAAGCCTTTCCGTACGCAGCAACTAGCAAATTTCCCAAGCCCATTTCTCCTAGCCAAACATACCCCAAGTCTTCACATCAAGCTGCCGCGTAAGCCTCACGCACACGCATACACAAGCTGTACCAGCCCCAGCTTTGCCTAACACTTCACACAATACTCACACGCCAAGCCATCAACAACACCTTTCCTAGCTACAAGCCGCATCCAAGCCCAGCAAAGTCATTTCATACGCGCGAATACCAGTTGCTTCACAAGCCGCGGTAATCACACAGCTTCACGCCCAGCTTTCCCAAAACAAACACCAGCAAGAGCCAAAGCTACAACGTACAACGCGCACATCATCCTGTCATCAAAACACAGGAAAAAAGCAATATCAAAACGCAAAGCAAATTGAAGCAAAACGCAGCACAAAAAAATGAAAATTGACAAAGTGAACACGGGATTCTTGTGAGTTCAAAACGCGCTTCAAAATCACCAAAACGGCAAGCCTTAATTTCGTCTCAGCCTCTATAAATTCAAAGGAATCCTCTCTCTAATTTCAAGCTTGAATAGCCCTCTCAAACCCCTGCTCAAATCAATTCCAATCCCTAACCCATTTCTTCATCCCTCATCCCTCACCTTCAATTTGTACCGATGTGAAAAGAAAAGAAAGAAAATTAAGAAGAAGAAGGAGAGATTTTCGCGAGTTGAAGAAGAAGAGAAAGGATCCTAAAGAGTGGAAATTCGGAAGAGGAAGAGGAAGTCGAAACTAATTGATTCTCGAAGAAGGACAAGTTGTGGTTTGTTTTTCGCCGCGGATTCGTTTTCGTGAAGGTGAGATGGAGTAGCCGCCGTGTTTAGGGCGTTTTTGCCCTGTTTCTGTTTTAACGTGAAGAAGAAGAGCTTTCCATTTTGTTTTTTTTTTCTTCTGATTTTTCTTGTTTTTTTTATATAATTAAGTTATTTTGTTGACTTGTTGTTGGGCCTGAGGCCATATGGTGATGTTGCTGTTATCACCACTCTTGCCCGCGGGTTATCCTCCCCCTCCCCTTGGTTTAATTTTTTTTTTATTTTGTTCAATTTGTTTCAAAAGGTTTTTAAGTAAAGAATTATTTTAATAATATTCTTAGAATATTATTAAAATAATTCTTTTAAGAAAAAGATTTAGAAAAAGTTACTTTAAAAAAACAATTTAGAAAAAGATTTTAAGAAAAGAGCTTAGAAATAGATTTTTTAAGAAGAATTTAAAAATATTTTGATTTCTTGTATGGATCTACTTTTAGATTCATTTTTCTTCATCTTTTTATTTTTTGGTCGATGACAATCTCCGATTCGTAGATTGTTGATTTTCGATAAGTTTAATCTTCATTATTTCAAATCTATGGATGAATGATCATTTGGATCATTCTCCATACTTTGAGATCGTGATAGGTTGCTTTTCGATAAATTCAACGAAAATCTCAATTAAGATTAGACCATCCTTTTTCTTTTAGTGTGGCATGTTTTCGGAGAACGATCCATTATATCGTTTCTCTAACAGGTATTAACACGAATATTTTCCACTTTAATTAGTGGTGGCCGGCCTCATTTGTAGGGTAATTACTTCGTAAATTACTCGGCGATTGCTTAACATAGACCTAAAGTTGTCCCGATTCGGAATACGATCCACTTGGATCCGGTTGCCTCGATTTTATTTTTCTTTTCGTGGTTGTGCTTGATTAAGTTCATCATACCACTTATTATTGTAAATATTATAATAATGTGAATATACTAACATTTAATTTTAATCTCTTGCACCTTATCCTCTTTTATTTCAATCTCTTGTTCCCTATCTCTCTTATTATGCTTCTATATCATTCATCATATTGCTTATTGTTTATATTGTGATACTTGTGATTTTTCCTTTGTCCATTTGGACACAAAAACACTAATAAAGGATTAAACATCTAAAAAATTGGTGACTTTAATTTCGGACTATGGTTACTATCCTTAGCATTGGAGTTTCGGACTTAGATTCTAGGATCATTCCTTTGCTTGAGTTGTTATGGATTGAAGACTTTGGCTCCGATTAAGTTCACTTGTTCATGAAGATGGAAATCCAATTTTTTCAAAGAGTGCTTGCCATATGGTTTGATCGTTCTTCCTTTAGCTTTTATTTTTAAGTTCTAGGATAGTCCCTTCATCTCTTCCCATCTTCTTCAATTTTCAAAATCTCCTTCCTATTTTCAAATCTTCTTGGTTTTCAAACTCCAAACATTTTCTCAATCAAACCTTGACTTCGGTCATGTGCTTTTACCTTTTCATCTCATTTCCTTAAATAAATGCTAAACCACATAAGCATATCGAAACTTTCTTTCTCAAAAACTTTAAAACTTTCAAAAACTCATTCAATTGCTTTTGTTCCCTCGTGCACGTTTCCTTTTAACCATTTTTTGTGTTTAGATATGATTCATTCTTTCTAGCGGAATTATTCGCTAAAGAATGACGACTTATCTTTACATTTTAAAATCAATCCAACTCATTTGCCTTTTCACCATTTGTACCACGAACTACGAGGTTTTGATCTCGCATTGCACTTTGTGGGTACGTAGGCATGAGACGTTCGTCTCTTCAAACACAAAAATCTTAAAAAACATTCTTATTCTCATCTCCTCAATCTTTTTTCAAGCAAACCATTTCAAACCAAAATTGCAGTAAATATTTCAAAGGGTTCCCGTGGAGTACCACAGACAAGTCGGGTGCTTAAAACCTTCCCGATTTGTAACCAATCCCCGTACCCATTCTCTGTTTGATTCTTTTAGCTTTTTAGCTTTTAAGATTCATTAGGCTTTCTTCGTTCTTTTTGCCTTTTTCCTTTTGTAAATAAATAAAAGCGCGGTGGCGACTCTGTGTATATTGAGTTAAGTTAATCAATAGCTTACACTCACGATTTTACCGCTAAAGAAAAGTGGCAACTCTGCTGGGGATTTAATCTCTAAGTGGATTCGGCCTACTTTGATTTGTTTACTGCTTTTGTTTGATTTGCTTGTTACTTGGTTGTTCTGTTTTGGTTTTGGTGATCCTCTGTGAGATAGATTCTAACCCGGATCTGAGTGGAACTTATTATAGGACGGAGATATTCGAAGCGATATGCGATGGAGTAGTCCAAAGCAATATCAATTTGATAATCTCCACTCGGTTAGGCTCTCTTGGACTATCAATGTCATGACGAGTAATCGTACGTGGCATTATTTTCCGACCTTGAGCTGATCATACTGTGGACCGTAGAACCCATAACCAATCTAAGCCAATTTAGGAACGTAGTGCGGAAACTATCTGGGTGTAAACCTAAGGTGGTTTCACGCGATACTACACTCGGACGAGGTCTATTTTAAGGATGTTATCGTTTGGGGAGTAATCCAACGTACCGATGATATTCTAAAGATGGCTGTTAACTCCGGGAACCTCTGTTAGCACCCTTCTGGTTTTTTGCAGGTACAATGAAGACAAACCTTAGTACATGCCTGTGTGGGTTGGTGTTCTGTTACCTTGACTCCATGCTCATGATTCGAACCTTTGAACCTGAGTGTTTTGCGTGATCTTATTTGTATTTGTTGCATCTACATATTCATCATGATCATCATCACAACCATTTTTTCAGGAAAATAATTCCGATTATTGCAAATGTTAGAAAGAAGTAAAAATTCCATTTTTGTCAAGATTTTTCATGACCATATTCTCGATGTTAACCATGTTTACAATAATCGAGTTATTTTTCTGAAAATGGAAGTTAACATTGCATATCATTGCATCCTCGCATATTCTTGCGTTCATCCGAGTTGTGTGGGAACTCATCCCAGTTGTTTCTTTCCTCAGTTGTCTGTTGATCCGTCAAGCTGACTCCTCACCACAGATATGGTACTAGAGCTGCTAACAGACGGAGAGCTATTAGATTAAGAATGGAACACCAAGAACAACATAACATGGAAGTTCGAACGGAGATTGATGAGTTGAAGGCCGATATGACTAGGCTCACTGAAATGATGCAAGTTTTGATTGCTAGAGGTGAACCACCTCAAAGGACTGTTATCTCTGAAGTTTTTACTGCTATTGTTGATCCTCCTGTTGTTCAGCAACCAGCTTTTACTTGGCCAAAATATGGGTTACCTCCGGATTATGTGCCAGTTTCTGCTACTGCTCAGATTGGTGGTCCATCCGTTGTGCAAGTCTTCTCAGCTCCGACTTTTGTTGAACCTCAACCTGTTGTGCACACTACTGCTCAGACTACTTATCAGAATTCTCCTTTCTTGTACCAAGCTGCTGGTCAACAAGCTGAAAGTCAGGGTGAACCTGGATATATAGACGAAGTTAGAGAGCAGTGTTTGACTCTTGAGAAGAGGGTAAGAGGTCTAGAAGGAAAAGATGTCTTTGGTTCTGCTGCAATTGACATGTGTTTGGTTTCTGACTTGGTTCTTCCTGATAAATTCAAGGTTCCTGTATTTGAGAAGTACAATGGTCATACTTGTCCAAAGATTCATCTGCTGATGTATTGTCGCAAAATGGCTGCGCATGCTAAGGATGACAAATTGCTTATTCACTGTTTTCAAGATAGTTTGAGTGGTGCTTCTATGAAGTGGTATGTTGGACTTGAGAAGAGTCATATTCGAAGCTGGAAAGATTTATCTGATGCTTTTGTAAGACAGTATAAGTACAATCTAGACATGGCGCCTGATCGTCGTCAACTTCAAAACATGTCACAGAAAGAGAAAGAATCGTTCAAAGAGTATGCTCAACATTGGAGAGAGCTAGCTGCTCAAGTTGAACCACCTTTACCCGAAAAGGAATTAACTGGCTTGTTCATGGACACTCTTCAACCGTTCTTTTGGGAGAAAATGGTAGGAAGTGTTTCATCTGGTTTTTCTGATCTAGTCACTATTGGAGAAAGACTAGAGGAAGGTATCAAGAAGGGTAAGATTACCAATTCTTAAGCTCCTAATGCTGCAAGAAAGTCATTTGGGAATCCTCACAAGAGAAGAGATGGTGATGCTTATGCTGTTTCAACTAAGAGGAGGCCTTATCGCCCGCAACAACGATATGTTCAACCATATGTAGCCGCAGTTGCTCCTGTTGTCAAAAATCAAATTGCTCAAACTCAAATTCAAGGTCAAGCTCGACCAGCTCAAGCTCAGGTTCAGATTCGAGCTCAAGTTCAGACTCCTCATCTTGCTGCTGGACAAAATCAGTATCGCAATAGGCCAAACTTTGATCCTATTCCGATGTCTTACACTGAATTGTTTCCTTCCTTGATTGAGAAAGGTTTAATTACTACTAGGCCTCCGCCTCCTGTTCCAAATCCTCTACCGGTTGGTTATAGATCGGATCTCCGCTGTGAGTTTTATCAAGGTGGAACTGGTCATGACTTAGAGCATTGCTTTGCATTGAAAGCTAAAGTGCAAGAACTTATCAGGAACAACATCCTTTACTTTAATGACCTTAATCCCAATGTTATCAACAATCCTTTGCCGAAACTTGGGAAGTGAATCTTCTAGAGGACTTCAATTGTCAAATTTTCTTCAAGGCTAGAATATCAGCCGGGACAGCTCATCCTTGTTGCCGATGGATCACTAGGCCATTGTTTCTTTATGTTTGCAATTTTCTTCAATCATATTCAGTTGTTTGCTTTTAAGCTTGTTTGTACTTTCATGTTGATTTTAATGAAATGAGCATTGCTTTGTTTTGATTCAATTTCATTTGCTATTTGCATCTTTATGCTTTACATTTCAAGTTCATTTATCTTTTCTCAAAGTTTTATAATGATTGGAGGGAGGATGATGAAAACGAGATACCCATAATTGTTGGTGGTATGCTTTCAATTGAGACTTGGTTGATGATATACAGGCATTGTTTCAAACCCCAAACACTGGAGAAATAAGGAAGTTAATCTCTTGTCAACCCCTTTGAGCCTTGAAGTTGGAGTTTCTTTCTATTCGAAAAAACCCTCAATTTTAACCTGGGGATGGGTAGTTCTCAATTAATTTGAGTGTGCATTTAAGTACAAGAGAATCATTCAAGACACCTTTCAATAAAGGTTGTAATCTCAAGCTTTCCTTCACACACATCAAAGAAGTGTTGAAGATGTTTCTCAATTCAAAAGCCAATGATGGTTCTTCGTAATCATTAAGCCGTGCAGTCATTATCTTTAAAAAAAATGATATAAAAAAAAATTATTATTGAAAAAAATTAAAGCCCGCTAAGTCAAAACCTATGAAAGAGACTTAGGCAAAAACTGGGGCATCCCGCTGGCTGTAGGTTGAAATAACACAGTTCAGGAAAAAATTAGGGATAATGAAAAGAAATACTTGTCAAGAGGTTATCAAAATCCTCAGCCAAAAATAAGTTGAGTTGACCAAAGTCCTCATCAGAAATAACAAGAAAGGAAGATGTGATTGCTATCTCAAAATCCTTTGGCTTATGAACCATTTTCGTCTGTGCAATCTCAAAATGCTTGGAACTTGAATGCATAGGCTGAATTAATTGAATGTAGGAATGGAGTTCATCACGAAGTTGGGTTGGGTACAAATAAACTTTGAGCCTATATCCTTTGTTTCATAAACCGTGAACCAGACCACGCTACAACCTTCAAAAGTCCTAATTGAATCCAGGTTTCTTTTGAAAAGCATACTACAACAAGGTTGCGTAAACTGACTCCCAAGTTCTTTACCAATCATTTGTTTCTTACCTTTTGCTTTATCTTTAATGTTGTCTCAACCGCCGTGTTTTGACATTGTTTTCATTTACTTTACATCAATAAATTTCATTTCAAAAATGATTCTTGATTTCAAACTTTGCATTGAACTTTGCATTAAAATTACCAGGTTTGTACAAGGATTTTTCAAGCAGTTAAGAAACTTGGTCAGTGATCTTATCAGGGGCAAGTTCTTCTCAGGTCCTATGTTTCAAGATGATGTTGCTCAGTACAAGTTATTCTCAGATTTGGTTGGTCAGAAGTTTCTCTGCAAGATTCATACTGGATTTATCTTCTCAACATTCATTTCAAGAACTGAAGCCATGATCAGTTTATTCCTCTCAACAGTCATTTCAAGATGTGATTATTTTTCTCCAGGTGTAGTCAGGAACTGAATCCATTATCAGTTTACCTTCATCAGTCATTGAACTTGGGGCAACTTTCTTCAAAAAATCCCCGAGCAGTTTTGCATGACTTCTCTCAAAGATTTTCAGCATAATACAGTTTACTGGTGTGACAGAGATTTGTTCAGCAGAAGCATCTCTAATATTCGAGCAGAATGGCAGTGATTTCTGTGTTGAGGAATCAGTCTTCTTTCTTTCCACTCCTCTAAGAGTCTAAACTGGTTGTCATCATTTCCACTCCTCTAAGAGTCTAAACTGGTTGTCGGCATTTTCTCTCATATTGTCTCCTTGGGTGTGTTATTCCCCAGTATTGTTTATGTTTGCATATTTGAGTGTTTTAGTCCTCATTATGCGTTTTCCCGAGTGAGTTATTCCCCATTATTGTTAACCTTTGCATATTTGAGTGTTTTAATCCTCATTATGCGTTTTCTCGGGTTTGTTATTCCCAGTTTTGTTTACCTTTGCATATTTGAGTGTTTTAGTCCTCATTATGCGTGTGCTTGGGTGGTTTAGTCCCCATTTTCGTAAATGTCTGCATACTGAGTGTTTTAGTCCTCATATGCATTTCTCGAGGTCTTGTTGTTTTCAACTTCTCACTTTGTTATCAAAGTCCAACTTACTTGGCATTTGTCTGTCTTTCCAGAACTTTTTCTTCACCTACTTGTTGTGTCCTCTCATATATTACACCATTTTATCCGATTTCCATTCTCGGATGTCCATAGTGAAGTCATCATTGATTTGATGTACTGTCCCGGACCTTTTTTCCATCTCATTCAGTTCTGTTCCTGAATGTTGTGATTCACATTTTATCTGATTGCTATTCTCGGATGTTGTGATCATTTCCTTCCGATTGCCATTCTCAGATGTCCATAGTGAAGTCATCATTGATTTGATGCACTGTCCCGGACTTTTTCCCATTTCATTCAGTTCTGTTCCTGAATGTTGTGCTTTACAATTTATCTGATTGCCATTCTCAGATGTTGTGATTACTTGCCTTCCGATTGCTATTCTCGGATTTCCATGTTGGAGTCATCACTGAGTTGATGAAATTTCCCGAATTTTCCCATTTTCATTCAGTGCTGTTCCTGAATGTTGAAATTCACTTCTTATCTGATCGCTATCCTCAGACGTTGTGATTATCCTTTTCCGATTGCCATTCTCGGATTTCCCTATTAAAGTCAGTAATATCATCCTTGGATGCTTCTGGTGTACTTTTTCGGGATTTTTCTTACTACATTCAGTGCCATTCCTGGACGTTGTGTTGCTTTCTGTCCAATTGCCATTCTTGGACATTTTCCTCGGCTGAGCCATGTGTTGGTCTCTAGCATGTTGTTTTTCCCGTCGGAGTCTTATGCTCCTTATCCCCAGCGTTTATTTCTTTTCCATGTGTCGTTTTGTCCCTCACGGACTTCTCTGCATTTCATTTGGTTACAAATACATTTCATGTCATCTCATGAATTTTCTCATATTTTTTCATATGCACTTCACATTTTTTCTCTGCTTTTCATATACATCTCATATGCTTTTATAACAGTTTCATATGCTTCATATCATTTCCATATCGTCTTCGTATCATTTCACATCATTCATTTTGTTTCATATCGTTCATTTCATTTCATTCCAGTTTTTTGGTATCTTAGGATCAAAAATTGTTTTTTTTTATATTTAAGTATCTTCCATCTTGTCGAAACGAAGATTTCAATCTTCATTATCTCTGGATTGAAGAAACTTAAATAGGGACATATGTCAGACCCTAATTTTTGACCCTAAGATATTTCGCATCTCATCTGCATTTTGCATACAAACAAGATCACACATTGGTTCGTTTATCCTTTTTCAGGTGCAGGTCTATGCTTCGCAAGGGATCACCATGTTTAATTTCTGTTATCTGTTTATATTCACTAACTTCTAACCAAAATATCAAAAAAAAAATGTTGCAGTTGTTTCTTCTTCTTCTCTGTGTTGCAGGATTTCAAAGACAGGGTTGTGATTCCAATTCAGATGCGTTTGTTCAGTCATGATTCGATTCAGATGGACGTTTGACCTAATCTTGGTCAAACTATCAAGAGATTGTTTCGACTGCAAGATGTGTGTGACAGTGGTCTGTTTCTCAGACTGTGCGTGTTAAAAAGATCAAGTTGTTGTGTGTTGGAAATCATCAGTTTATCAGACAGTGTTTTGTGCGAAATTTGGTTCGAATATTCAATGTTCATCAGTTCATCAGTGATTCGTTTGTGGATTTATTTTCCACATCATGGTTTCAAATAATCGAGGCAGATTTCAGATGATGGTTGTGGTATATGAGTTGTGGATTGTTCAGTGGTCTCGTGATGGATGTGTTCATTGTGTGAGAGGCTTGTGAAGATCAGGTTTTGGGCTAAAAAAAATATTACCGCATCCATTATCCGTTTTCCATCAGACCATTACCTTTTCAATAACTTTTCCATTACTTCACATCCATTTCATTTTTTCGAATTTTTATTCATTAATCATTTTTCGGTTATCCAATTATTTTCCATTTATTCTTTTTTGTTAATTTCCAATATCCATTTCACAAAAAAATATCCAACTCCATATCCATTTCACAAAAAAATATCCAATTACCATTTCCTTTTAATCCTTGTTTTTATCCATTTCTAAATTCACATTTCATTTTTTTTAGTAATTCCATTTATTCCAATTTATTTCTTTCTCCATTTTTTCAATATTACCATTTTTTTTTAATTTAGTAATCATCCATTTATTTTGTAACCATTTGTCAAAGAAAGATTATCAAAAAAAAAATTAAATATTAAGCCCATAACATTTTTTTAATACCATTTCTATTATTATTTTCTTAAAGACTTTTTTAGTTTTATATAACAAATATAAAAAAAATGAACCACACTTTTCTAAGCCACTTCATTCACACTTTTTAGCCACACATTTCCAGCCATTTCCCATGCCTTCCATACGCATATTCCCAAGCCACTCTTCCCAAAGCCAATGTCACTTCATGCCAGCCAAGTGCAAGCAAGCCCAGCTGCACAAGACTTCACGTGACAACATCACACTCAGCCGTACGCCCGAAGCAAGCCTTTGCCAAACTCCCAGCAGGCCAAGCTTTCCGCATACAGCAACAACTCCAAGCTGCAAGACAAGCCTTTCCGTACGCAACAACTAGCAAATTTCCCAAGCCCATTTCTCCTAGCCAAACATACCCCAAGTCTTCACATCAAGCTGCCGCGTAAGCCTCACGCACACGCATACACAAGCTGTACCAGCCCCAGCTTTGCCTAACACTTCACACAATACTCACACGCCAAGCCATCAACAACACCTTTCCTAGCTACAAGCCGCATCCAAGCCCAGCAAAGTCATTTCATACGCGCGAATACCAGTTGCTTCACAAGCCGCGGTAATCACACAGCTTCACGCCCAGCTTTCCCAAAACAAACACCAGCAAGAGCCAAAGCTACAACGTACAACGCGCACACCATCCTGTCATCAAAACACAGGAAAAAAGCAATATCAAAACGCAAAGCAAATTGAAGCAAAACGCAGCAAAAAAAAATGAAAATTGACAAAGTGAACACGGGATTCTTGTGAGTTCAAAACGCGCTTCAAAATCACCAAAACGGCAAGCCTTAATTTCGTCTCAGCCTCTATAAATTCAAAGGAATCCTCTCTCTAATTTCAAGCTTGAATAGCCCTCTCAAACCCCTGCTCAAATCAATTCCAATCCCTAACCCATTTCTTCATCCCTCATCCCTCACCTTCAATTTGTACCGATGTGAAAAGAAAAGAAAGAAAATTAAGAAGAAGAAGGAGAGATTTCCGCGAGTTGAAGAAGAAGAGAAAGGATCCTAAAGAGTGGAAATTCGGAAGAGGAAGAGGAAGTCGAAACTAATTGATTCTCGAAGAAGGACAAGTTGTGGTTTGTTTTTCGCCGCGGATTCGTTTTCGTGAAGGTGAGATGGAGTAGCCGCCGTGTTTAGGGCGTTTTTGCCCTGTTTCTGTTTTAACGTGAAGAAGAAGAGCTTTCCATTTTGTTTTTTTTTCTTCTGATTTTTCTTGTTTTTTTTATATAATTAAGTTATTTTGTTGACTTGTTGTTGGGCCTGAGGCCATATGGTGATGTTGCTGTTATCACCACTCTTGCCCACGGGTTATCCTCCCCCTCCCCTTGGTTTAATTTTTTTTTATTTTGTTCAATTTATTTCAAAAGGTTTTTAAGTAAAGAATTATTTTAATAATATTCTTAGAATATTATTAAAATAATTCTTTTAAGAAAAAGATTTAGAAAAAGTTACTTTAAAAAAACAATTTAGAAAAAGATTTTAAGAAAAGAGCTTAGAAATAGATTTTTTAAGAAGAATTTAAAAATATTTTGATTTCTTTTATGGATCTACTTTTAGATTCATTTTTCTTCATCTTTTTATTTTTTGGTCGATGACAATCTCCGATTCGTAGATTGTTGATTTTCGATAAGTTTAATCTTCATTATTTCAAATCTATGGATGAATGATCATTTGGATCATTCTCCATACTTTGAGATCGTGATAGGTTGCTTTTCGATAAATTCAACGAAAATCTCGATTAAGATTAGACCATCCTTTTTCTTTTAGTGTGGCATGTTTTCGGAGAACGATCCATTATATCGTTTCTCTAACAGGTATTAACACGAATATTTTCCACTTTAATTAGTGGTGGCCGGCCTCATTTGTAGGGTAATTACTTCGTAAATTACTCGGCGATTGCTTAACATAGACCTAAAGTTGTCCCGATTCGGAATACGATCCACTTGGATCCGGTTGCCTCGATTTTATTTTTCTTTTCGTGGTTGTGCTTGATTAAGTTCATCATACCACTTATTATTGTAAATATTATAATAATGTGAATATACTAACATTTAATTTTAATCTCTCGCACCTTATCCTCTTTTATTTCAATCTCTTGTTCCCTATCTCTCTTATTATGCTTCTATATCATTCATCATATTGCTTATTGTTTATATTGTGATACTTGTGATTTTTCCTTTGTCCATTTGGACACAAAAACACTAATAAAGGATTAAACATCTAAAAAATTGGTGACTTTAATTTCGGACTATGGTTACTATCCTTAGCATTGGAGTTTCGGACTTAGATTCTAGGATCATTCCTTTGCTTGAGTTGTTATGGATTGAAGACTTTGGCTCCGATTAAGTTCACTTGTTCATGAAGATGGAAATCCAATTGTTTCAAAGAGTGCTTGCCATATGGTTTGATCGTTCTTCCTTTAGCTTTTATTTTTAAGTTCTAGGATAGTCCCTTCATCTCTTCCCATCTTCTTCAATTTTCAAAATCTCCTTCCTATTTTCAAATCTTCTTGGTTTTCAAACTCCAAACATTTTCTCAATCAAACCTTGACTTCGGTCATGTGCTTTTACCTTTTCATCTCATTTCCTTAAATAAATGCTAAACCACATAAGCATATCGAAACTTTCTTTCTCAAAAACTTTAAAACTTTCAAAAACTCATTCAATTGCTTTTGTGCCCTCGTGCACGTTTCCTTTTAACCATTTTTTGTGTTTAGATATGATTCATTCTTTCTAGAGGAATTATTCGCTAAAGAATGACGAATTATCTTTACATTTTAAAATCAATCCAACTCATTTGCCGTTTCACCATTTGTACCACGAACTACGGGGTTTTGATCTCGCATTGCACTTTGTGGGTACGTAGGCATGAGACGTTCGTCTCTTCAAACACAAAAATCTTAAAAAACATTCTTCTTCTCATCTCCTCAATCTTTCTTCAAGCAAACCATTTCAAACCAAAATTGCAGTAAATATTTCAAAGGGTTCCCGTGGAGTACCACGGACAAGTCGGGTGCTTAAAACCTTCCCGATTTGTAACCAATCCCCGTACCCATTCTCTGTTTGATTCTTTTAGCTTTTTAGCTTTTAAGATTCATTAGGCTTTCTTCGTTCTTTTTGCCTTTTTCGTTTTGGAAATAAATAAAAGCGCGGTGGCGACTCTGTGTATATTGAGTTAAGTTAATCAATAGCTTACACTCACGATTTTACCGCTACAAAACCCAGGAATTTTCCTGCCCGGACGCCGAACGTGCATTTTTCAGGGTTAAACCTCATTTTACACTGTCTCGCCTGCTCGAAGACTTTGTAGAGGTGTCGAGCATGGTCGTCCTCCTTGTGTGACTTGATGATCATGTCGTCCATGTATACCTCGAGCATATCCCTTATCTCTCCCTTGAAGACTTTGTTCATCATGCGCTGGTATGTGGCCCCGGCGTTCTTGAGTCTGAAAGGCATTACGTTGTAGTAATAATTGCCGGTCGGGGTCATGAACGCTGTGTGTCTCTTGTCCGTGTCCGACATAGGGATTTGATTGTATCCTCTATATGCGTCCATGAAGGACAAGAGTCTGAAACCTGCAGAATTATCAACGAGTTTATCTATGTTAGGGAGGGGGAAAGCATCTTTGGGGCAAGCCCCATTAAGATCGGTATAATCAACACACATGCGCCATTTTCCATTATTTTTCTTGACGAGGACTACATTAGAGAGCCAGGTTGTGTACTGGGCTTCAGAAATAAAATTTGCCTCTAAGAGGTCTTTTACAGCTCGCTTGGCAGCCTCCGCTTTTTCGGGGGACTGCTTGCGCCTACGTTGTGCTATGGGTTTGACTGCTCGGTCCAAAGCTAGTTGGTGGCACGCGACCTCAGGATCTAGGCCTTGCATCTCTGCGGCGTTCCATGCGAAGAGGTCGGAGTTCTCCTTGAGGCACGTCACAAGCTGCTCCCTTGTTTCCTCGGGCAATCCTTTGCCTATCCTTACTGTTCTTCCAGGGTTGTCGCCCAGAGGGATGAGCTCGAACTCTCCGTCTGGGATTGGCCGGAACGGGTGTTCGGGAGTCTGTTCCTCGGTGGGCTTCCATTCTTCAGTTTCATCCCGGTCAATGCGGCAGTCGAGGTCGATGGCGTTAATTCCCTGGAGGGGAGGATCTTCGGTCTTGGGTTTTTTGTTGCTCTTTGTATTGACCGTGGCCTGTCCTTTTACTGCAGCGTCGTAACACCGTCGGGCAGCCTCGATGTCGCCGTGGACGGTGACTACGCGGCCTAGTTTGGTGTAGTACTTCATCTTTAGATGGACGGTAGATGGGACCGCGGTCAGTTCGGCTAACTTCGGGCGGCCGAGGATGCAATTGTAGAGAGAGGGACACTCTATGACCAGAAATTGGATTTTAATTTCCCTGGATGTCTCCTGCTCTCCGAAGGTGACGAGGAGCTCGACGTATCCCCACAGTTTTGTTGTGGCTCCGTTGAATCCTTGGAGATCGGACCCTACGTAGAGAGATAGATTGGTTTTGTCTAATTTCAGAGTCTTGAAAAGGTGGACGTCCATGATGTCCACTGAGCTGCCTTGATCGACCAGAATGCGTCTGACGTCGAACTGGGTCATCTTGGCCCTAATCAGTAGTGGGATGCCCGAATTCGGGGAGCCTCCCGGAAGCTCTTCTTAAAAGAAGGATATTGGGTTGGATTTGCCCCGGTATTTTGTCAGCGTTGCCTTTTGCTCGGGCGCGGCAAGAAGGAGCTCGTCGAACTTGCGTTTTAGTGAGAGGGCGGAGGCCTCGCCGTTCATCCCTCCGCCCGATATGACAAGGGCGGTCGGGAAGTCTTCCCAGGGGCTGAGTGCAGCGATCCGGCCTTCGGGAAATGTCTCGGGGAGGCGGAAATCCTCTGGACGTGATACGCAGAGGGCCACTTGATAAGGAGAGTCGTCGGGGGGTGTATCCTCCCGAGGTCTCTTCTTCTCCGACTCTTCGTGCTTGGATGCTTCGTTCCTCCTAGTATACTGTTTAAGATGCCCTTCTTGGATTAAGATCTCTATTGCATCTTTTAGGTGAACGCAGTCTTCGGTCACATGCCTGTGGCTCCTGTGGAACCTGCAGTATTTGGATTTGTTGGTGTGAGGCTTTGGTGCGGATGGTTTTGGGAACCTCACTCTGCCCTATTTGAACTCGAAGTTGATGCATTCGGCGAGGATGCGCTCGCGGGGAGCTGTCAGTAAAGTATACTCGCTGTATCGGCCCGCGGGACCTCTTCCTTCTCGAGGTTCGTGGGGCGTTTCTTCCCTTCGCCTGTCCCCGTTGCGACGGGGAATGTTCAGATCTTCACGCTTGGGGTGATCGGTATCCCCAGTATTATGGCCGCTGCGAGCGTTGTGGGCTTCCTGCTTCTCCTCGTATCTGATGTAGGCCTGGGCCTTATGTAGGAGCTCATTCAGGGTAAGGGGAGGCTTTATCCCAACGGCTCGACTGAGCTCGCTACCGGGTAAGAGTCCTCTCTCGAGGAGGTATTTCTTCATGTGTTCAGTGGTATCCACCTCGACAGCCTCTTGGGTGAATCGTTCGATGTACGAGCGTAATGTTTCATTTTTCTTTTGTACTATGGCTTCAAGGGTCGCCTCTGTCTTGGGATGGCGCCGGGAGGCTGTGAAATTCCTCGTGAACATGGATCTCATAACTCTCCAAGACGTGATGGATTCGGGGGCCAAGCTTTTGTACCAGGCCATGGCCCCTTTCCTGAGGGTCGTTGAGAACAGCCTGCACTTGAGATGCCCGGTGATGTCATTACGGTAGTCGAGCATCGCGTTGATGTTGTCGACGTGATCGTCGGGGTCGGTAGTCCCGTCGTACACGGCCAGATTAGGAGGTTTCTCCATGCCTTTGGGGAGCGGAGCTTCCATTATTGCCCGTGATAAGGGACAATGCAGGTCTTCTTCGTCGCTCCTTGGTGGAGAGAGTTCGTTGTGGTCGGGGCTACGATCGCGCCTCGGTGAGGTTCCCGATCGACCGGTGTCACGGCGGGCGCGTGCCCTGCTGACGTTAGGCTTTGGGGAGCGACGTCCTCGTTTCTTTGTTGCTTTTGGACGTTGTTGTGTCCTCCTCTCTTGTTGAGGTCGGACCTCCTGTCGGTCAGCTTCTAGGGCCATGATTCTCTCATGCTGCTGGTAGAGCATAGAGTTGGCCTGGTTGAGGGCGTTCACCATAGCAATCATGGTGGCGTCTCCTTCGACAGGAACGGGGATGGGTTGAAACGCCTCAGTCCCCTGTTTTTGAACTTGAGGGGGATCCCCATTATTCTGGGGCTCAGGAGACGGGGTGGCCGGACGGCCATCTCGGGCGTCTGCTTCATGGTACTGCAGGCCGTCGTCCATTGTGTAGTCGACGAGGGGACGACTACGCTCGTTGGGTTGTTCTCCGGACATGCTGGAAGGACGGTGTTTGAGCTTTGATCTTCTGTTGTGGAAGAAGGGGGAGCTAGTTTCCCACAGACGGCGCCACTGATCTCACCTGATCAGAAGAGTCTTCCAGTGACTTGATGAACAGGCCAGAGAATGAAGTGAGAAAGGGGGGTGTACCTGCAAAGCACTCCAATGCTTAAGTCAGAAGAGGTACAGAATAGTATGGTTAGTTCAGAATGAGTGAGAATACCTGATCCTTTGCTGAGAAAGGGTATTTATAATGTGCCCCCAGCGCTGGACCAAGGTTCCTCAATGGGCTTAATCTAGCTAGGCCCATGGAGGAACTGCCAAGGGACGCGTAAGAAGCGTGAAGACCTAGACAAAAGGTCTGTCCCTTGGTCCAACTGCCCCCATCTTTCACTAGATAATAAAGGGCAGTTGGGTGACATGACAGATGAGCTGACAGACATACTCTATGCCCGTCCTTAGTGTATGCCCGTCGCATAAGCAGGTGATTTGTCCAAGAGGTTCTTCTGCTCGAGTACATGGGCCCTTGCTCGACATGCACTGGGCCGTAGCCCTGTACATTCTTGCGGCCCAGTCCAAAACCGAGTACCTAAAAATTTACCAACAAAAAATTGTCTGTTCTGTATTGTCTAATACTGTTATGCCCAAGAATTTCTTATACATTATTATTTTTTAAGTTTCTCAGAAAAGTAGCGATTTTTATTGAACCATTTGTGTTAAATTTTAGATATGAATCTATTCAACGTTACCTTTCACTATGGTGGAAAGTTTGCTAGTGATAACTTAATTTTCTACCGAAGAGGTGCATAAATATAATGTTTTATGAAATCAATGGTAGGAAATATAAATACAAGTTAATAGAAAATAAATATGGATCTATTGTAAGGTCTCCATCAAAGATCAGGTTGGTTACTCTTCCAAGTATTAGTGTTGAAAGTTCAAAAATGGGTGGTAAATGAAAGAATTTTCAAATATGAGAATTTTAGATGAGTTTTGATGAATAAAAACTATGAGTTTAAACTAGCTATTAATAAAAATTAAGCCAAACAATACTTATCATTTTATTTTCTTTTAAGTAAACATTAAAAATTTTAACGATATATTTAAAGGTTTTTGTGTGAAATAATATGTCAAATTATGGTAAAATTTATTGATATATTTAGAAAAATCACCTAATCATTATCAATGCAATATTATTTTTCATATTGTAATATTTTGATTTTATGAATAAACTTTTTTTTTTTGTAAGAAACTGCATTGCGCAAGGAGTTAAATCGAATCATGGTCAATGCAATATTATTTTCATATTGTAATATTTTGATTTGATAAATAATTTTTTTTTGTATATTTCTTTTTTTTTTTAATGTTATTTGTTCATTTCGTATAATATAATAGATTGAAAGTATTTAAATAACAACCCAGCAATTTGTGTAAAGAAGGGAGGAAAAAAAAACAACCAAACAATTTGTTTGTACGAGAGTTTAAAAAATTTATATTAAAAAAAATAATTTGAGGAATTTACAAAAAAAAAGTATTTCTATAAAATTAAAATTGAAATTAATTTTATGGATGAATTGTTTATCCACCCATTGAAATAATTTTAATGATTGGATTAGATATATAGAAGTTTGGGAAGGATTTGTCAAATATTAAAAAACTTAATTGTTAAAATGCACAAAGATTGTAACAACCGCATTGCAAGTTGAACCCATGACACAAGAGTTGATAAAGCTAAACATTACCACTCGGCTAAGTGAATATATTAATATTTCACATGAAGTTATATACATATAATGTTTGACAGAGAATTTCTATATCATACCTATTTTCTTAAAATATTATGCAAACTTTGGGGGCGGCCATGGCCACCTTATGTCCCAAGGTAGGTCCGCCTCTAGGAATGAAGTTTAACTCACTAGTTGAATTTAAAGATGCAATTATAGAATGGTCAGTTTTAAATGGTAGAGAGATTAGAATTTTGAAAAATGAAAGATATATGGTTAAGGTAGATTGTAGGGGTAAATGTGGATTTTTAGTAGAGGTGGCAAATGTGCATGTCCGCCCCGTTTAGACCATCCCCGCAAAATCCAGAAAAAAATAGGGCGGGGAGGGGCAGTCAAACTTGAGGAAGCGAGCCTAAAACCTAAGTCTGTCCCGCAAAAAGTAAGGGCGGGGCGGGGAAAGCCAACGGATATTGCACTTTTTAAGCCTAAAATTAAAAACATTTAAGTAAATGTGCATGCACACAAAAGCACGTGAAGAAAACGGGGTGTACACTTGAGGGCCTAAACCCTTGACCCGTCCGCACTAAAGTGGGGGCAAAACGGGCATGCCTTCACGTGTTTTTGTATGCGTGCACATTTACTTAAATTTTTGCAATTTTAGGCTTAAAAAGTGCAATGCCCAACGGGCCGGGTCCGTTTTGTCACCCCTACTTTTTAGAACTTTGTAGTAAAATTAGGGACAAACACACCTACCAAATAAAGATATCGGTGGAGACACATACATGTTTAGGGTTTTGAATAACAAATTAGCTAACTCCAAGTGGATGTCCAAGGTTGTGGTTGAAAAGAGGTTGTCAAGTGGGAAGGTTAAGGTATCTAAACTAATGGCTGAACTTAAACGAATATACTCAATATGCATTACTAAGGGAAGAGCATATAAAGCTAAATATATAGTTTAGGAAATTATTGAAGGTGATTCAACTAAAAATTATTCATTTTTGTGGAAGTATATTGCAGAGATTAAGAAGCAAAATAATGGAAATAACGTGAAAATAAAATTTTAAGAGAGCACTTCCAACCATTCCACCAAGGTTTGACAATTTATATTTCTATTTTGATGGTTGTAAGAAAGGATTTTTTAAAGGATGTCAAACCTTTATTGCAGTGGATATGTGTCAATTGAAGACAAAATATGGTGGTCGTTTACTTATTCTTGTGGCTAGAGATCCAAATGAATTGTACTATCCATTAGTGTTTGGATTTATGGAGACTAGGCTAGAGGAAAGTTGGGGGCAGTTCTTAAAGTTACTTATGGAATATATTAGTTAGCATAGAAGATACATGTTTATATCGAATCAACAAAAGGTATTATCATGAGTTTGCCACATGTGTTAGTTTGTGCATTCTATAGAATAAATGCTGCCATTATATTTGTGCTTAGTATGTAAATTACAGGGTCTACATAATGTTTATTTATGCAGGGTATGAAAATTGAAAGGTCTGTATAACGTCATATTGTGTATTTGTGTAGTTCAAGCATAATGTGTATTTGTGCAGTTTTGGATAGGACATGTGTAGTTTGTATATGGGACATTTTGTAATGCCATATTATGTATTCTGTAGGGACTTGTAGCTAGTTTTGAGGAGACGTTTGAGTTTATTGAGCATATAATATGTCTAAGACATTTGTATGCCAATTTCAAAAAGAGATTTGGTGAAGGAACTGTTATAAGAGATTTTATGATGGGAGAAATTAAAAAAAAAAAGCAACCTATTACCAAGCTTGAAGAAAAAAGATGTGTGATTTGAAGAAGATGGATAAAAAAAGGCTTGCGAATGTCTTATGGGTGTTCCTACCAAACGATGGTGTAATCATGCCTTTGGTTTTTACCCAAGATATGATGTGTTGATGAATAATATTAGGGATTTTTTCAATAACCCAATCTTGCAGGCTAGAGACAAACTTATGATCACAATGTGAGAATGGGTTAGAAATTATCTAATGAATAGAGTATAATCACAATTTGTGAGTGGCTAGTAAGCTTATATTTAGAGAGCATGATGAGACTGGTTCTAGATGTAAATGATTTGGTATTAGTAATTGGTGTACCAAGTATGACAATTATAGGCATAACTCAAGAAAATGTCAAAGTAAATAACAATATTCTGTTTCATTGAAAAGAAAAGGGACATATATTTTTTTGTGATTATTTGGTTTTTTGTATGACAAAATGTTCTTATGATTACTTTTTTTTTAATGTTTTGTGTCTTAGAGGAAAACACCAAGAACTAAATCTAGCAATGGTGCAAAAATTACTTCTGAGAATGTGAAGAATATATGTGATGATGTTGCTATAGGTATTGAAGATGTTACAACAGGTACTGAAGATGCTAAAAATGTGAAAGATGACTAGTATAAATTTGAGATTGATTGATCCATTGAATATATGATGGCCTATATTGAGGCTCAAGGTTAACAATTCCAAGAACAAAAATCTCAGATTGTTAATCCTTCACCTGTAATTGAGGGTGTAGTTATCCATAACAAATTTCAAGAATGAAGAAATAAAGAATTGATACAAAGAAGAAATTATAACAACCTAAGAGGTCACGTGATAGGTTGAAGACTATCTGGAGGTCCAAGAATAATGTTGGTAAAAAATCAAATGCATATGCACCATTGGAAATTGACAATACTAAAGGTGATGCTCTTACCCCAAAATACCCTAAATTAGAGAGTTGAATTCACAAAATGATGTCATAGAATGAGATATAAAGGCAAATGTCACAATGATCTGTCATGGACTTTTTGTAATCCAATTTGGGTATTGTAATGTCTGTAATGCACAATGTTATATTTTTATGTTAAAAACTGTAATGCACAATGTTTTTAGGTTAATGCACAAAGTGTGCTTATTTTGGATATAATTATAATGTAATGTGTGCACAATGTTGGTTTACTTTGAAACTAATGGTAAAGAACAATGAATGCAATGTAATGGTTTATATATGGTATCTCATAAATTTGGTTTATTTCTTCATTATTTGTGGTTCAATTCTAGTATTGGAGTTCTGATTTACATAACATAAGTAACATAACTATCTTCTTAGATTGACACAATGACTGTTTTGGTTTATTTCTTCATGATGTCTACTCTGTGTTCCAACGTTGCAATTCGGTATTTTGGTACACATTAGTAATAACACACTATATTACATGTAACAATACTTTATTGCAAAAAAAAACCAAGATGCAACAAGAAGGTAGATGTGTGCATTAATCTTTTTCATATCATTTGAAGCCTTGTGCTTAGGTTTCTCAATCTTATTGTTGCTTAGTACCTTCCCAAACTCATGGCCAAATTCTTTGAGAAATTCTATACTATATTTCTTCAAATTCCTTTTCAGTTTTTCACAATCTTAACATCCTATATCAGACTATGATTTAACCTGTTTTCCAAAAAAACAATTCATCATCCCTGTGAAATATTCAGAAATCATCATCACTTTGGAAAAATACAACGGTGAATAAATTAGAACATAAAAGAAAATACAAATGCAGAAGAAATGAAAACGATAAATAAATTGAACAAATCCCCAAGAACTTGCACTTTCAATATCTTCTTCCTAGGTTTGCGCTGAATTTGAAAACATGAAGATTCATAAATCTTCCATTGGAATTTCCAATACTTAAACTAGAGCTTACAACCATTATAAGGTGAGTCTCGTGGATGATTAGCAGTAGGCAATGACAACTATGCATGATTATGTAAAAACCTTTAATTTTTGAAGCTTAATAATGGAAGTTCATGGAGGGGGAAATATAGCTTTTGAAGATAAATTGTCACGTGATTGCAAATGAAATGTCATGTGCAAATTTAAACAATATTTTATGTTAAAAATGACAAGTATTCTTTAATCTCATTAATTAAGTTGATTTTAAGAAAAAGATAATATATGGCAGCCACATAAATAAAAATTGGTAAAATTACTTTGTAGGTCCTTTAAGTTATTTTAAAGTTTCAAGTTAGTCCTTTAAGTTTTTTTTTGTAATGATCAAGCCCTTTAAGTTATTTTAAATTAACAAGTTAGTCTCTTAAGTTTGTTTTGTAACGATTTGGTCCTTTTTAAAAAAATCTCCGTTACAAACTCATATACCATTTAAACTGCTTTTTCGCGCTGATCACGAATATGCAATCAAATTTATCAAACAAGTTGCGATTCATGTGAATCAGGTTAAAAAGGACAAAATGCATAATTAAAAATCATCGATCCGACCAAAATACAGAATCAAATGCAATACTAATTATATATTCGTGATCAACGCAAAAAACCAGTTCAACTGATATATGGGTTTGCAATTTATTGTAAAGGAGATTTAAAAAAAAAGACCAAATCATTACAAACCAAACTTAAGAGATTAACTTGTTAATTTAAAATAACTTAAAGGACCTGATCGTTATAAAAAAAAACTTAAAGGACTAACTTGGTACTTTAAAATAACTTAAAGGACTAAAAATGATATTTTGCCATAAAACTTTAAATGAAAACTAAAAGAAAAGTTAAAATATCTCTACCAAGAACAAATCTATTAAGAGTAAATGCCCCGACTCGATAAATTTGTTTAACTATAAATAAAAAAATTATTTTAACTTTCTACATAAAAAAACTGAATATTAGCCCTACTAAAAATTATTGAGTAATTAGATATATAAATAAATTATTTTAAAATTAATGTATTTTTATTTAAATCTATCAAATATAATTTTATAATCAAATAATTATTCTACAACTTATTTTTCACATTATTTAAAGTGAAAGATAAGTTATAGGATAATTATTTAATTATAAATATACATTTGATAGTTTTAAAATAAAAGGACATTAATTTTAAAATAAACACATACAAAATATTTATAATTTTTTAATATTTTTAATGTTTTGAGTATATAATAATAATAAATTTATGTTCTTGTAGCTCATAAGGTAGTGAGTATGACATATCTGATCATAAGCCAATCTGGTTGAAGGCAAATTTGGTAAATTGGGGTCCCAAATCCTTTGAGGTTTTTAATAGTTGGTTCGACGATTCCGGTTTTATGTAATTTGTGAAATCATCGTGGAGCTCTTTGCAAATTGAAGGCAGTCATTCTCATATTTTGTTGGAGAAATTCAGGAACCTTAGAAATCAACTTAGATGGTGGAATAAAAACATTTTCGGTTGGGTTGATCTAAACACTGAATTTACTACCAAGGTGAAATTCTGGTATAGCAGAACCAGATGTTGAATAAGATGTCGAGACATATGGTCTGTTACAGATAACATGACAAGGTAATCACAATAACAATACTAAATTTTGATATGACCGATTCCAAATATCATAAGAGATGTTGAGACATTTGAACTGACATATCCATCAAGATAATACATAATACATTACACTATGATACGATACTGAAAAGCATAAATTAACACACCGAAATTGTTAACCCAGTTCGATGCAATCACATTTACTCTGGGGCTACCATGTCAGGAAGGAAATCCACTATGTAGTATCCATTCAAAGACCCTCAGCAAACACACCCAGTTTATGATCTTCTGTCTTAATCACTACCCGTGCAACTTCTACTTAGGAACTCCTAAATATGAGACACCTCTCACTCCCCTCAATCACAACAGTGATAACAAAACAAATAATCAAGTAAAAAGAAGACACAGTTCCATTACCACACCTTAGAGTTGCTTAAAAGCTTTCTCCAAGAATAATACACCTCTTACTTAACAACTTCGAAGTTTACAGTGAAACATCCATGGAGATTACATCTTTTAGCATACGACTGCTACAAGAACTCAACCCTAATGATACGACTTTTACATATTTGGTTGGTTACTAAACCTAGGTTATAAGACTCCTTTTTATAACCTATTCCCAACTGGATTTGGGCCTACTAAAATGCAGAATAACAACTGCTACAAATATGCAGAAAAATATGCTACAAAAAGATCTTCAATCTATAACTTCCTAAAATATCTCTATATTTAGAAAGTCTAGATTTATTCAATATTCTTCTATATTTCAAATTTGAATATTCAAGATCTTTAAATCAGCGCCACATTGGACTGCTTTATATTCTCTGAATATTCTGCTTCTGTTAAATTATAACAGAATCTTCAATCCACATGTACCAGTTCATGATGTCGAATGGACTACATATTCATCTTCTTCGACATGTTGTTCTAGATGTTAAAAGACTTCAACTCAACATGTTCAGGTGCACAATATGACTTATTTGCTTAACCTGTTCTTATTTAACAAGATCATATACAATATATTGCTGCTATATTTATTTTACAAAATTGATGCCAGTCCTAGAACAGAACTAACAATCTCCCCTTTTGGCATATTTTGGCTAAAATAAATGAAAAAAAAATTACAACACATATTACAGCAGCAAAACTGAAAAAACAATAACAACACCATGTTAAGACATGTTCCTTGACATCTTCCTCACCAGCCTTCCTCAGTAGCCCTCAAGATCAAGGAGTAGAAAGTCCTGAGACAATTCAACCATTTCTTGCTTGGCCAAACTAATCCATTACTACTATTATCCATTTATGCTCCCAGGAACATTCCTCACAGGATGAAAACACTCCCCTTTAAACTAGGAATTATTATGTTACCCCCTGGTAACTCAAAACACACGTCACACTTGTGTTCATAACTTAGGACACACATCATAAAGACTAAACAACCAACATCCTCCATGACATCTTAGGACCATATTTATAACACAACTGACACAACCATATCTGGAGCACAACTGACACAACCAACAGACCAGAAAATCTATGCACACTAATTGAGCAACCCTTTTCTCCCCCTTTTTAGCCAAAACTTTGAAAAGACATCCTTCACAACACCAAACCTACACCGTACCCACCCATATACAAATAAAACCCATAAGAGATAAGAAAAGATGAAAACACTCACAGGCTGAATAAGGAGAAATGCTCTCTATAAATAGAAAACAATGCCATAGAAATCAACAATCTTTGCTTGAATGTAGAGATATTCTTAGTCAAGGAACATTATTTTATGAGCAAAAACTTCTACACCAATGAATATAAACCGTCCAAAACAACCCTTGAATGCCTAACTTTATTCTCCCAAACAAGATGGACCAATAATAAACACACATGAATAAAACACCTGTATCACATCCTTTTGCCAACGTCGTCCATAATAACTCCTTGTTTGGCTCAATAAAAACATGTTCTGGAACATGTTCTGAAATCCTACAACA
This sequence comes from Lathyrus aphaca, assembly GCA_963966055.1. Classification (NCBI taxonomy): domain Eukaryota; kingdom Viridiplantae; phylum Streptophyta; class Magnoliopsida; order Fabales; family Fabaceae; genus Lathyrus; species Lathyrus aphaca. The sequence goes on from OZ014519.1 coordinate 556,289,064, forward strand.
TATTGTCTGCTAGTTCAATCAAAGCAACACTACATGCATAGTTCACAATCCTTTCTAGATTCTCTCAGAACTTCAGAACAACTTATTCCATATGGAACCACACTACTCTTTAAACACACAAGGCATACCTTATTTAGAGCACACAAATAAAATAAATTGTAAACACAAGACTCTATTTGTGTTTGAAACATAAGATAACACATTGTGGACACAACAAAACTTGTAAACTGAGATACTAACAAACTCAAAATATAACATTTTATTCAACATATTTGCAAAATAACTGCAAAGACTGAGCTCAGACTAAGCAATGTCTGAACACTACCTTTTTCCCGATGTTTACCATAATTTGAAAAACATAACAAAAACGAACTCTATCCAACCAAAGGATATGAGAACACAACAACAAAAGATATAAAACAAAGACTCAGGTCTATCATGATTCAAAGTCATGACATCAATATTGCCAGCAATTAATCTTACCCAACAACAACCACAATTGTTCTTCAGACTCCTCCTGAGTGAGCTTATGTTCCAACTCAACTAACTTCACACAATTAATAAAACATATCAGCCTGAGAAACAAATAACCACACTTAGAAGAACATGTTACAACATGATGTATGACATCCCAGATCCTTATCAGAAGCAACCATTATGTACATACCTGATCATGAATAAAAAAATACACCTGGTATTACTTACTTCTCTCTCTTTTTAGCCATAACATGCATTGTCTAGAACATCAAGAGAAACACTTCTTCCCCTTAAATTCACAAATACAGCTGTACAAAATTATGATACTCTCCTCCTATCAAAAATGCATGTGCTCATTTGTACCTTAATGACTGGAAAACATAAGACGCATCTTCTTTTCTTCAAGAGATCACTATCTGTTCAACCCATAAGTTGAACACAATCATCCCTTGTACCAAAACTCACATGATTCCCTCTTGGTTTGTTGTCTTTACATGCTCCAAAACATCACATCTTGACAAGCTGATCAACTAGCATGACTTAACAATAGGGCTATGTACCCTTAACAAAATTTTCTTCTTAGCTAGATACTCCAAACAATACTCATCTAATCATTTATTTTTGACATTAGGATCAATTGATGAATATCCATATTCAGACTTTCAAGAAATCACTACCTGATTGTCGCTCCCGATAAATGAGACTGGCTCAAATAAAGGTACAGACGCGAACGGTCGGTGAAAGGATGAAATGAGAACACACAGGAGTGAACTCAAGGGAAAGGAAGAGTCGCCAGCTAGGCATTTTTATCCCGAAGGAAAGGTAATGCTGCATAAACCTAAGAAAGATATGGATAAGACGGTCGCGAACCAGAGAGACTGAGAAAGGGGGTTGGTTACAACCTAGGAAGGTATTAGCACCCAGATTGTCCGTCGTACTCGACGGGATCCACGCTTGAAAGATTTATGTTTTAAAGGGGTAGTGTCAGTTCAATTTGTGTATCAAAAAGCTGGAAGAGGATGCAAGTGTCAGTGTAAAAGAAGTGTGAAGTGTGTAAATGTACAGTGTCAGTGTGAGAACAAGAATAAGGTACTCAAGATCATGAGGTTAAAAGAATAATGCTGGAAAGAAGGGGAATATACAGAGACTTTTGTTCGATAACTGTTAAGTTATGCCTACGTATCCTCTCGTGCAATGAGGAAGTCAGAACACCGTAGTTCGACCCAAAGAGACTGAAAGATGAATTGAATTGTGAACTGCTTACTTATCTATGCTCAAGTGTATGACCTGTCTGGCTCAGGTGCAAACTGTCTTGCATTAGACGGAAGAAGCGAGTTCTCGTTTATGAGTGAATTAGATGAGAAAAGAATCCCGGAGAAGACGATTATTGTTTGTTTTTGTATCTTCAGTCTTTTATTGCTTTTGGAGGTTTGTCATAAGTTAATGAGCTTAAGCCTAAACCAATGGATTTAGTAAACTCATCACATCTTCCCTCTGATTAGGGGTAATGAGAATGCCTTAAGTGTGAAGTCAGCTTCTCACACTTAATCACCATGATGTAGGATTAAGATCATTAACCTACTTGTGATTATTTAGATGTTTTTGGTGTTTTTGTTTAGTGTTGAGTAATGAGATTAAGCCATAATCAGGGATTAAACAGACTCATTACACCATCCTAATAGAAGGATAATAGATGAGAATGTTTAAGCTGAGGAAAACTCCTCAACTTAATCCATGATTAGGGATTAAACTCATGACAAAACAAAGCCTTTGTTAAGTGGATTTTATTTAATGATATGATGAAGAAGTGAGTTTTATGGTTTTTAAGACAGCTTGAGGGGGACTTGTCCATTAACATTAGGGTTAGTCCTTCTTAACCAATTAAGGAAGAAATAGAACCCTAATGCAAGGCCCAAGTTACAAGCTTGATGTCTTGATGATTATTAAGTGAATTGATTAAGGGATTTAAACACATTAAGGGTTTAACACTTAGGATTAAAGTCATACACTCCATCCTAATAGAAGGATGCAGGCATAAGCTTAATCACAAAGCCTTAAAGCCTTTAGGGTTTAGTCCCTGATTATGAGATGAGAAGAGAAGACTCAAAGAGACACAAAGGGTAAAATCTAAAAGGGGGACTAATCAAACCTTAATTATTATCATGCTTGGTTGTTCCTAAGGTTTGTGAGGTTTACAAGAGACATCTTCAGAGAAACCACCAGGAAGCAGATGAAAGGAAACAAAGAGAAGCAAAACAACTTGCTTCACTTAAGAAGTCAAGTTGCTTGAGAAAAGAAAGTAAGATGAAGAAGAATGAGCAAGCTCAATCCCAAACACAAGACAAAATACAGCAATGATGCATGGGAGGGATGAAAAGAAATTGTGAGAAGTGAAGGCAAATTCACTTCTCAAAGTTACTTACCACCTGAAAAGTTAGTGAAAGGAATGAAATGCAATGCAAATAAGGTGCAATGGTGTGATACAAACCAAAACCAGAAGCATGAGTGTGATGCTAATGATTCTATGAGATGATGTAAACATGAAACAAAGCATGAGGATAATCACACAAACACATGGATGCAAAAGAAGCATGCTTAGAAACAATGAACATACATGAGAAGTTATGGAATGCAAATGGCATACAACATGGAAAATGCAAGATGCAATGATCAAACATGATTCTAATATGTCCTAAGATGTAATATGAATCAAATGAATGCACAAAATGTCATGGCAAGTCATGGTATGCAAGCAAATGGAAGATGGATGCAGATGAAAGCCCAAATTAGGGTTTATGATCAATGCACAAAACAAAAATCAAAACCAGAAGCAAACATCATGATAAAAAATTGAAAATTCATTCAAAGGAACCCTAAACCTATACAAACTCACTGCCCAATGGAGGGGTTCTAACTCTTAACCTAATTAGGGTTATGAATTTCTCAAGATTGCTAGGGTTTTATGGTACCTTGTCAAGAAAAATGTCAAACAAATTGAAAATGCAAGATCAAATCATGCCAATTTAACCCTATAAACTTCATGATATGCAAGATGCAATGCAAAAAGAATCAAAGTCCAACTCCTAAAGACTAGGCAGAAGTGAATTTTTGAACATTGGATCAAAATAATGCTTTGAAATAAAATTAATTCCATGGAAAATTGTCAAAAGACATCAAGATCAAAAAAGAAATTTGGTTTGAGGGTTGGACAATGTTTCTAAATGATTTTAAATGTTTCATGAATTTTTTGGTGATTTTTAAATACCTAAAAGTATTTTTTAATTAATTAATTCTCATTAATTAATTAAAAATAATCTTTTAAATGATTTAAAAATATTTTTTAATGCAAAAAATAAAAATAAAAATGTTTTTGGTTTCTAAAAATTAATAAAAGGCTGAATAAAAATTTTCATAATTTTTCAATGATTTTTACTATTTTAAATAAATTATAGAAAACAAATGAATTTAAATGAAAATAAAACTGAATTTAAATGGAAGTAAGCATGATCAATGGCTGAGGTTTGAACTTGGAAACGCGCGCATTGACTGGCGCCATATCCAAAGGCTGATATTCAAACTAACCTAATTAAACTAATCTGAATTAATTAATTTAAATAAAATGAGATTATGGCTAAGCAAAGGATCTGGACCATTGAACACGCGCGGGAGTTGACTAAGTCAGACAGATCAACGCACCACATTCAAACTACATTAATTACACAGATTAAACCCTAATCACTTTCAGGTGGCCGGAGAAGACTTCCGGTCGTCTTCTCCGGCAAGACCCTCACCTGAAAGTTGCTAACTTTCTCCCCAGGCCATGAAAATGAACTCTAATCGCCCAGAAATCATCCCCATTCAACATTGAATCAAAACCCCCAAACAAAAATCATTTTTCATTCATCAATCATGTGAATCGAAGCAAAACATATTTAGGTCAGAAAAATTTCAGAACACGATTACATGCTTATTTCTCAACCATTTCAAAAAGTAAAAACATCAGAGTGATCAGCAAAGCATGAGGAACAATTTAGAAACTTAAAAACTCATTTCTGGAAAAAAAAGTTCTTGAGATACCTGAGCTTTGAGCTTTCTCAGTTTGCAACTTTCCGACCTTCTTTCTTTGTGCAAACCACACCTCTTAGGCCCCTGATGAAGTCTTGATACTTGGAAGAAGTTTGTGATGGTTGGTTTGGAAGATTACAGAAGTTCTGTTCAAGGGGGGGGGGGGGGTGATCGTGTTTCTGATTCAGGGAGTTTCAGGCAATGGTGATGGGTGGTTTTTGCTCAGTGAAGCATGCTGAGTTTGTTTGTGAAGTTTGTTTGTGTGTTTTCAGCTTGTGGAGAGTGTTTCGAAAGCTTTTGCAAAATGGGGTGAAAATGAGAGAGTTGTGTTCTTGGTGCTTTCAGGCTTGTGTTGTATGTGAAATGTCTTGCTTTTAGTTTGTATAAACAAATGGGATTGGTCAGATGAGTTGATGTGTACTGCTGTGATTGGTATGGCTCAAGTTGCCAAAATGTCAAACTTGTGTAAGAGAGGTATGGGTTGCTAGCTAGCCAAGGACAAATGGGGTGTCCTGCGCAGCAAGATGTGTGGAGAGCCATAGGATTGTTTGTGGAGTCAGCAAGCAAGTGGATTCAAACTTGAGTGAGTTTTTGCAACTTGCCTCACTTTTGTTTCTTTTGAAAATTCTTGATCCATAAGTCATGAAAAATGAGTGATCCCTTGGCCCATTATGAATTTTAGATGTCATATGATCATGTTGTGAAGAAATGATACACATTTGAGGCCTTTAGAACACTTGATCAAACCATTTTGCAAAATGTCTCTTTGGTAGAAAACTTCAAATTTTGTGATTTTAGCCAACTTTGACAAGCCATAACTTTTGATCCAAAATGAATTAGGTCAAGTTCTTGTACTTTTTGAAAAGGGAATGATCCACTCTACAACTTTAATGACCAAATTTTTTTCATTTGAAGCATTTTTGAATCAAAAAGCAAGGGTTGAAAAAGTTTCCCAAAATGGCAATTTTCATTAAAAGTCAACTTTCCCAAAAAGTCAACTTTGCAAATGACTTGAAATTCTTCAATTTTGTGAACTTCCAACATCTTCTATGATCAAATAAAGATCATACACAATCAAAATTATAATGAACACCCTTTGGTTGGGTCATTGGGGGCCTCAGATGCCCTGATTTTGCACTGACTTGCTTAGAAAGTCAACTCTTGATCAGATGACTTCCCCATGAAATTTCTTCATGAAAATTGATATGCATGCTCCCTATACCATATAGAGACCAATAGAAACAAGAATGACCAAAAAATTTGGAGTTATGGCCTCTGAAACCAAAACCCTAATTCTAGGTCATCTGTGCAGTCAAACCTGGCTCTACTTCCACATCATTCTCAGTTCTTGTGATTCTTTGACATTCTTGACTTTGAGAGGATATAATATGATGCTTGAACATACATGGACCCCTTTGAAGTGATTGATGACCTTTGGAGTGGCTCAAATGGCTCTTGGATTGCTCAGATCACAAACCCTAGATGCAGATGACTTTGAGACAATGCAGTGAATCAAAAAATGTGGGATGAGATGCTATGATTGTGTTTATGCATATGAAGATATCACAAGCCATGGTGTGAATGGGTGAGGGCAAATTTGGGGTGTTTACACTGATCTACTTCAGTCTTCCCTACATTATCTTTTCAAGGAAGACCTTCTACTTCATCGTTCTCCTGTATGATTAGGAAGAATCTATTTAGAAACAATGTAGTCAATCATCCCATATAATGTCTTAACATAGGTTAAACCATCTTCCACACACCAATACATCATCACCATGATTCTTGATATGCTCCACCAACTGGACTTACTATAGCATAATAATCCAATAACTGAAAACCTTCAAAAATACTGTATCACCAACTTGAATCATAACTCCAGAAAGAGAAATAAACTCTCATCCACCTTCAAGAAGAACAAAACTCCTTGAGTCTTCAACTTATCACCCTTCATCCAAAAAGTAACTTGTTCCAAAACAATCCTTAAGACCAACCAGCTGCCACACTCTAATTATCTTGATTCTTCAAATCCACTATAGAGATCAACCAATTGTCATAGTTTGATCACCTTATTTATGAATCCTCATATGAAAAAGCCAACTGTCACAAATTTTCTTCTTCACGTTTGTCAAAATTCTCACAAAGATATCTTGATCTACTCACTAAAATTGATCTTCAACCCAAATATTCCACTTGTTTACTATCAAACACACTTAGAATCCCTAAGTCATGTAATATCTTATTCTTCTTGCAACTCCAGCAAACTATCAACAAACCAATATTTTTAAAGCATTCATTTTTTCATTCCTGTAGATCATCCTATCTTAAATTGATGTGCCACTTCACCAACTGAGATTTTGAAGTGGAGCTTGATGTTAGAACATTATGTGTCAACATCTACCTCTTGAATTCAACTCCTTCTTCTTCCACATGAAAGAACATCCTACCTTAAAAGAACAAGAGTTACATGCTCTTATAGACTTGTTTCACCAACCAAGTTTGAGTAGACAACTTCCATTATGTTGATTTTGCAGTAATTCCAACCAATCTCATACATTGATGAAAATCTGCCAGTGATTCTCCAAATCCCTCAAACTTTCCACTGTCTGAACCTTCAGAAGGTATAGTTAAGAACTGCACCTCATAGTTATACCAATGATGCCACCTATCTTAACTCCATGATGAGCAATCTGGATTGTACCTAGATCAAAACCAATCCAAGTATTTATCAAGAGTATGATGTCTTCATAGTCTTTCATTTCCATCTTCAGCATCAACAACATCCAGACCAACTTCATGCCAGGAAACTTTCTAGAAAAAAACACAAATCCTGTCACACAAGACTGGAGCCAATTCTCAGGCTAACTTCCAAGAAATAACAGAACCCCTCTCATGATTCTGCACAAACTCTGAGATGTTCCAAACATCTTGTTGAGCATCACCAATTAGATAGTTCTACAGCAGTCTAATCTTTTAACTTTGATATATATTTTAAGGTTACCTCCAGTTAAGATTAACCATCTCTCCTCATGCCATGGATAAATAATAATCCAGCTGAACATAAACTCCACTAATTCCCAGCTTCACACACCTGATGAACATACTCTCAAACCGAGAGATCAATCATGACTCTTATAAATTTAGATACACTAGCTCTCAGAGAATATCATCAAGAGTTCAACTGATAAATATCCTTATAAATCCATACAAGACGCACTTGATTTCAAAACAAATGCTCTTTGCTTGCTTGCTACATTGGAACCAAATAGCCATTGTCCATGACTAGTAGTAAAGAAACTACAAGTTTAACAACCACACAATACAACCCTTCTGATTAGATCATACTACAAGCTTATTTCCTTACACCAAATGAAGCCTTCACCATGAAAGCAGTTATGTATTGCCAGAACATACCACTAACACCAAGATCAGAATCGGCCTTTTCTAATCCATATTATGTCAAAACCGCTACTCTTGACAATAATGTTTCTCTTACAACTTCATAAGCATAGTCCCAGATCACCTTCTAGGATAATACCACAATGTTTTTGTAACATCATGTAGGACATAAGCTTCAAATTACAGACAAAAGAACACACCTTCTGCATTACAATCAGGTTATCATAATTCCCTGATCACACGAGAGAGAGAAACTCTCACACTTCTGATACAGTTAGTTGCAAAGGACCACCTCAGACAATCATCTTCATACCTTCACAATCACAACCACTAAGAGAAAACACTTCTCAACATACTTCCTGAACCACAATGTTCAGAATATAGACATGCATAACTTCCAGACAAATAACAAGTCTCCCATCAAAGTATTCATCCTTAATTATATGCACAACAAACAACAATAGACAAATACTAAGTCTCCCGTCAAAGTATTTACTATTAGTCAGATAAGATTACATTCTTACACAAGGTAGGGCAAGTAATCTGAATTCTTCTACAACCATCTAACATCTTCTGATTCTTTAGACCCAATAAGGATATCCAGAGGATTAGTGGCTTGATCTTTTACTCTATCCTGAACAAACCAACCTTGGCTGAACAATCATGCATACTTGAGATGATGTTCCAACATCTTCTCACACATCAGTCTCAGTCACAAAATGCTTCACAAATTACTATAGTTATGAAAACAATCTCTATAGTAATCATAACACGTGAAAGGGACACTGTCGCTCCCCGGATTTTCATCCCGGTGCAAACGCGAACTGTCGGCGAAGAGAAGGGTTGAATAGAGTCGCCAACTAGGCATTTTTATTCCAAAGGAAAGGTAATGCTGCATAAACCTGGAAAGAGATGGATAAGACGGTTGCGAACCATAGAAACTGAGAAAGGAGGTTGGTTACGACCTGGGAAGGTATTAGCACTCAGATCCTCTGTCATACTCGACGGGATCCACGCTTACTTGATTGTGTTTAAAAGGGGTAATGTATGTGATATCTGTGTGCAAAAGCTAGGGAAAGAAAATACAGGTGTCAGTGCAAAAGGTGTGAATTGCCTAGGAACTGAGGCTTTAGAAAGAATGCTGAAAGAGGGGGATTACAAAGAGACTTTTGTTCGATAACTGTTAAGTTATGACTACGTATCCTCTCGTGCAATGATGAAGTCTGAACACTGTAGTTCGACTCAAAGAGACTGAAAAAATAAATTGACTGTGAACTGCTTGCTTGTCTATGCTCAAGTGTATGATTCGTCTGGCTCGAGTGCTAACTGTCTTGCATTAGACGGAAGAAGCGAGTTCTCGTTTATAGAATGAGTGTGATGAGAAAAGAATCCCGGAGGAGACGCTTATTGTTTGTTTTTGCGTTTTTGCATTTTTTATTGTTTTTGGTGTTTTGCATAAGTTAATGAGCTTAAGCCTAAATCAAGGGTTTGCAAACTCATTATATCCTCTATGATTAGGGATAATGAGCATACTTAAGTGTGAGATAAACATCTCAACTTAATTACCATGATGATGTAGGATTAAGATCATTAACCTACTTGTAATTATTAAGATGCTTTTGTTTTTTTGTTTAGTGTTAAGTAATGAGTTTAATCTCTAATCATAGATTAGTGAACTCATTACACCATCCTAATAGAAGGATGATAGATGAGAACACTTAAGCTGAGGAAGATACCTCAACTTAATCCAGGGTTAGGGATTAAATTCATTATATAACAAGCCTTTATTAAATTGATTTTAATTAAAGGGTAAAATTAAGAAGTGGATTTTATGGTTTGTAAGACAACTTGAGGGGGACTTATCCATTAAACACTAGGGTTAGTCCCTCTTAACCATAAGGAAGAGATAGAACCCTAATGTAAGGCCCAAGTTACAAGATAAAGTCTTAGTGATTATTAATGTGTTTTGATTAAGAGGTGTAAACAAATGAAAGGTTTAACACTAAGGATTAAAGTTATACACTCCATCATAAGATAAGGATGCATGCATAACCCTAATTCAAAGTCCTATAGCTTTAAGAGTTTAGCCTCTGATTATTGAGATGAGAAAAGAGACTCAAGGAGAATCAAAGGTAAAATATAGGGGGGACTATACATAACCCTAAAAATTATCATGCTTGGATATCCTATGGTTTGTGAGGCTTAAGAGAAAAGATCTTCAGGAAGACCACCATGGAAGAAGCAGATGAAAAGAGAAGGAGGAAGAAGAATAAGTTAGTTACTTCCTGAAGAAGATAAGTAACCTAAAAGAAAGAAAGTAAGAAGGAGGGAGCATAAGTGAAGAAAATTCACTTCAAATACAAATGAAGGATGCAAATACAAAGGAAAGAAGAGGTGGGAGGTGAAGGCAAATCCACCTCCCAGATAACTTACCAAAAGTACCTGAAATGTTAGTATGAATGCATAAGACAGAAAGCACAAAGGAATGAGATGAATCAGGATGAAAAATCCAAAACTAGAAGTGATTATTCAATACAAATGTGTTATGAGATGATGCAAAGTCATACAAGATGCATATGAATGATCATACAAGGATGAGATGCAATGGAAGCATGTTTAGAAGCATGAAAACACATGGATGTTCATGAAATGTAATGGATGTAAAGCATACCAAAATGATGCAAAAATGATCAAGCAATGTTTCAAACATGTCCTAAGATGTCTAATATGATATACAAAAGAATGGAATGGAATGACAAGTTCACAAGTTCATGATATGCAAAGAATAATGCAAATGGAGATGCAAAATTAGGGTTTTATGAACAATCATGATGCATATGACCAAAACAGAAGCATACATCATGATAAAAATTTGAAATTGAACTCAAACAAACCCTAATCCCATAAGATCACACCCCAAAGGAGAAAGTCAGAAGCTAACCCTAGGCAAAGTTATGGATTTCTTAGGTTAGCTAGGGTTTTTGGGTGATTCTTAAGGAAAAATGCAAATAAAATTGAAAATGCAAGATAAAAATATGAGATAAATAATTTAGATGCAATATGAGAAATAATTCAAAAAGAATCAAGTTCAAACTCATCATGGTTAGGCATAAATGAATTTTTCAAGTTAGGGTTAAAAAATGTGGAATTTATGAACCCTAATTCAAAGAAAATTGTGAAAATGTGATCAAACCTAAAAATAAATTTGTATGGTGAGTTTGAAAATGTTTCTAAATGTTTAAGAATGCTTTGTGATTTTTTTGGTGATTTTTAGAAACTTAAATGCATATTTAATTAATTAAAATCAATTAATTAATTAAATAAAACATTTAAATGTTTTAAAAATACTTTTTTAATGCAAAAATTAAAATAAAAAATGTTTTTAGGTTAAGAAAAATATTTGAAACAAAAATGCAAGAAATGATATTTTTTGAAAGTCTTTTGCTATTTTAAATAATTATGGAAAGAAAATGAAAAATAAAATGAAATAAAATGGAAGTATGCTGATCTGAAGGCTGAGATTGAAACTGGGGATGATTTGGTTGACTGTGCACGTAATATAATAGCCAGCATTTAAAATGAGTTAATTAATTAATTAAACCTAATTATTTTAATTAAACTGAATTAGGGTTTAAGTGAATCAATCGGGACCCTACAAACACGCGCTAAACATGATCCTATGGCTGTCATTCAAATTGGCAAGATTAACCCTAATCCTAACCTTAAACACTTTCAGGTGACCGGTCCGGCGAGCCTTTCAACCTATCTTCTTCCCTAGGCTACCCCAAACCCTCTAAAGCTCCAAAATCAACCATCTAACAACACTAAACACAAATCCATCAATAAATAACATTTATATTGCATCAATCAAAGGACTCAAACAAAAATAGTTTTCACGGGCAAACTTTCAGAAGACCAATACATCCTGGTTTCTCAACCATTTTCAAAACAAATCATATCACCGTGATCAGATAGACATATAGAATCATTCTATAACTTAAAAGAAGATTTATGGAAACAAAGTTCTTGATGACTACATGAGATGATGAACTGCAAATATGGACTTTCAGAGCTCCTCCCTTGTGCAATCCAACCCATTTGAGTCCCCTGATGCTATTGAGAAGCTTTGCAAGAGTTTAAATGGCCTCCTTTGTGAGTTTCAGTTCTGAGAGGTGAGAAATCGTGTTTTTGATTCAGAGGTTTATAGGGAAAAATGAAGGGTGGTTTGTGTTCCTTATGACATGAGTGATTGAATGGTGAAGGAAGTTTTGAGTTTGAGTGGCTATGCTGAGAGATTCGAAGAGAGGAAGTGTTATGGAAAATTTTGGGATTTCTGAGCTTGGCTTATTTGAGGCTTGTGTGTGTTATGAAATGAGTTGCATAATGTTAGTATATGCCAATGGGAGTGATCAGAAAGTGGGTGGTGGCATAATGTGATTGGTATGGGCCAAGTTGCAAAAATGTCAATGGATGTGTACTTGAGGCATGGCACGAGTCAGAGCTGTTTCAAGGGGTGTCTTGGCCTTAGCTTGCATCAAGGATGGCCTTTGGATCAATAGAATGCATCTGGATGGCCTTGATCAAGTGTTCTCATGGTTTATGCAATTTTCCCTCTTTAGAGTTTCTTGAAGTGCAAGGCATAGAAACTTGTGAGTTTTGGTGAAATCTTGATCAAAATGTGTTATATTATGTTGGTATGATGTTTAGAAGTTGCTTAGAGGTCATGAAATGGCTTGGCAACTGAATTTGCAAAATTCCCTCTTTGGTGCACACTTGAAAATTATAGGATTTTTGCCAACTTTGAAAGGCCATATCTTGAGTTCTAGGATGAATCAAGACATGTTCTTGTACTTTTTGAAAATGGGAAGACATAATCTACAACTTTCATGCCCAAGGATTTTTCATTTGAGGCATTTTTGGTCATGAAAGAATAGGTTGAATATCTTTCCCAAAATGGAAAGTTTCCATTACAAGTCATTTCCAAAAATAGAATGTTTGCATTTGGCTCAAAATTCTTCAACTTTGTGAACTTCCAACCACTTCAATGATCAAATAAAGATCATAGAGACTTAAAATGATGATGATGACCCTTTGGTACCCTTGATGGAGGCCTCAGATGCCTTGATTTTGACTTTACTTGCTCAAGAAGTTACCCAATGATCAGATGACTTTCACAATGATTTTCTTCATCAAACTTGGTACACATGATCCTTATAACATATTAAGACCATTAGAAACAAGAATGACCAAAAAAATTGGGATTAAGGCCTCTGAAACCAAAACCCTTATTTTAGGTCATCTGTGCAAGAAATCTTCAGTCTGCCTCTATGTCTTTGCCATGCCTTGTGATCCCTTGACTTTTATGAACTTTGGGGAGCATATTATGATCATGGAACACACATGGACCCTCTTGGCAAGCTTTAAGACCATTGGGATGGCTCAGATCACTTCTTGGATTGCTCAGATCACAAACCCTAGATGCAGATGAAATGAACTATGCAGTGAGATATGATATGCTTATGCTAATGAAAAAAATGAAAGATCACAAGCCATGGTGTGAGAAAAAGTGAGGGAAAATTTGGGGTGTTTACAGACACAAGAGGATCAACCTTCAGTAGCTGATCAAACTTCCAGGTAGAAACACAAACACATCTAGCAGTAGGAACATCTTAAGAATCTTATACTTAGAGCTCAATAGATAAACCTCTTGTTTGATTTATAGATGTCTTCACACCAAATTCGCCTCTTCCAGACAACAATTGGACCCTTCATCCCAGACAACTTGAAAGAATCTCCAACCATACTAACACCAATCAACTTATACAGGTTGATACAACTCCACATCATTAGAACAAGAGTTTGATGTTGTCATAGATTTGACAGATGATATCAAGTTTAAGTAAACAACCTCTATCTTGTTTGTAGAATATAAAAGCCAAACCTATTTAGAGGAATGAATTTTCAAAACAGAGGTGTCAAGATATTGTGTCTGCTATGTCAACACAGCAAGAACTCCCCCTTAGTAAGAGCACTTCAAAGAATCACACTATCTTCCATTCAAAAGCAACCCAAACTGTGGTTAGACCAAATCTACCTTTAGTGCATGCAGTCAAAACTCTTTTGGCTTTACATCCGAACAAGTGAATCTTACAAATGACACAAAAAATCTTAATGAAAAAAGAGTCTCTTAGGGAAAATACTCCTTGAAGCACAGGTTCTTTTCTCCTGCAGCAAGGACCAAAATAAAAACTGTCCTCAAGAGTAATAAACATGTTGATCATTGATACCACACACATCTAAGATAATTCATTGGGCTAGAATTTTCTCAGACACACCACTCAGATGCCTCCTCTTCCAGATCAGGAGTAGGTTTCAAACACATGTGATTCAACCACATGAGTTTAGCTCCCAAAGCATTTATTAAACCTTTCCTTTAGACAATAGAATTATGCACAGTTTTGATGTGATGTTCTATTTTGAGATAAGACATCATTCCAAGGAGCACACCCAGAAATCTACAGACTGGAGATAGGTCTGTTAAAAAAATGCTTCTGCTATCTTCAGATCTCTTTACACCAAAATTTACTTAACAATGCCTTTATGAGTGGACTTGAATAATACTTTTTAAGTATCTTTGGCAATGTCAACTGAAGCAAACATGTATATATCCCATCACCATAGGATATATCTCCAAATAAGAACAACTTTCTCAAAATCAGGAGTTTTCAGATAGATACGCAACAAATCAAACATAAATTCCTGCCACAAACGCAACACACCACCAGACTACAACAACAAAATAGTCCATCCTCCACTTCTAGGGACCATTCACTCAATAATATGAACCTATTATGTTCAAATAGCTTTTCAGTATAGAGCTTCTACCATGACCATGGACCAGAAAGTATCCTCACTAGATCTCATCCATAAATAGACAGAATGCCTGCTCTGATACCAATTGAAATTCTGGTATAGCAGAACCAGATGTCGAATAAGAAGTCGAGACATCTGGTCTGTTACAGATAGCATAACAAGGTAATCATAATAACAATACTAAATTCTGATATGGCATATTCCAAATATCCTAAGAGATGTTGAGACATTTGAACTGACATATCTAGCAAGATAATACATAATACATTACACTATGATACGATACTGAAAAGCATAAATCAACATACCGAAATTGTTAACCCAGTTCGATGCAATCACATCTACTCTAGGGGCTACCAAGCCATGAAGGAAATCCACTATGTATTATCAATTTAAAGACCCTCAACAAACAACCCAGTTTACGATATTCTCACTTAATCACTATCCGTGCAACTTCTACTAAGGAACTCCTAAATATAAGACACCTCTCACTCCTCCTCAATTACAGCAATGATAACAAAACAAACAATCAAGGAAAAAGAAGACACACTTCTATAACCACACTTTAAAGTTTCTTAAAAGCTTTCTCCTAGAACAATACACCTCTTACTTAATAGCTTCGTGGTTTACAAAGAAACAACCCTGAAGATTACATCTTTTAGCATACGGCTACTACAAGAACTCAACCCTAATGATACAAATTTTACCTCTTTGGTTGGTTACTAAACCTAGGTTACAAGACTCTTTTTTTTAACCTATTCCCAACTAGATTTGGGCGTATTAAAATGCAACATAACAACTGCTACAAATATGCAGAAAAATCTGCTACAAAAAGATCTTCAATCTATAACTTCCTAAAATATCTCTATATTTAGAAAGTCTATATTTATTCAATATTCATCTCTATTTCAGATTTGAATCTTCAAGATCTTTAAATCAGCACCATATTGGATTACTTTATATTCTCTGAATATTCTGCTTTTGTTAAATTATAACAAAATCTTCAATCTACCTGTATCAGTTCATGATGTCGAATGGACTACATAGAAAATCTTCTTTGACATGTTATTCCAGATGTTGAAACACTTCAACTCAACATGTTCAGGCGCACAATATGACTTCTTTGCTTAACCTGTTCTTATTTAGCAAGATCCTATACAATATATTGTTGCTATATTTGTTTTACAAAATTGATGCCAATCCTAGAAATACAAAACTAACACAAGGTATTTAAGAAGATTGAAGATAATATGGAATGGGTTGTAGGAGTCGATTCAAAAGCAGAACTTAAGCAGATGAGTATATATATTGATAAGATTTTGTGTAATCTTAGGTGCAAGGAGAGTATGATAAAACAAAAGCCAAATCAAAATGGAATTGAGGGGGTGATTCTAACTCTCGTTTCTTTCATGCCTTAGTGAAAGTTAGGTTATGTAGAAATAATATCTCTATGGTTCGGTACGATGGCATGAATGTGGAAGGAGTTGATGAAATAAAGAGCTTGATTAAACATTATTTTGAAGCAAAGTTTAAGAGTAACTATAGATTGGGATTCAGCTGAACATGGAAGGCTTGAACAAGATTTCTAATAAGGATAGTCAATTGCTGGAAGAAGCTTTTTCCAAAGAGGATATTTGGGAAGCTATTTCTCGAGACAACTATTGCAAAAGCCCAGGGCCAGACGATTTCAACCTGAATTTCTTGAAATGTTGTTAGGACATCATGGGTGATGATGTTTCGAACGTTATTGGCCATTTCTACAAATTTGGTAACTTAGCTAAAGTGTTTGCATCTTCGTTTATCACACTTATTCCAAAGAAAAAGATATCCCATAAAAGTTGGATGATTTCAGGTCTATTGGTTTGGTTGAATGTGTTTATAAAATTATTGCTAAGATTTGGCTAAGAGGAGGAAAGACAAATACTTTGTTTTCAAGGTTGATCTCCAACAAGCTTATGATTCTGTTGAATGGTCCTTCCTTGTAGAGGTGCTAATGGCGATGAATTTTAGTTCCAAGTGGATTGGTTGGATAAGGGGTGGTGCATTAAATTTTCATATCTCTATTATAGTGAATGGAGGAACAACTTTAGATTTTAAGGCGTCTCGAGGTCTTCGACAGGGAGAGACTCTCACCCTTTTTGTTCTGTTTGGTGGTTGAAGGACTTCCTCACACGATGAGGTATGCAAACTTAATAGGCTTAATAAAATGATATAATGTGAATGAGGATGAATTCGTAAATTTGGTACAATTTGCGGACGACACAATTATTATTAGTGATGGCTCTTGGGAAGATCTCTGGAGTATTAAGGCACCATTGAAGGGATTTAAACTTTTTTCTGGACTGCAAATCAATTTTTGGAAGAGTAGTATCTTGGGTATCGGTCTTGATTCTTATTTCTCTCTTGTTGCTTCCTACTTTCTTACTTCAAAAGTTGGTTTGCTTCCTTTCTGTTTTTTGGGTTTGGACATTGGTGGTTGTCACCCAAGCCTGGCTTTTTGGAAACCGGTAGTAGACGTTTTCAAATCAAGACTCTCTTCATGGAGTGGAAAACTTCTTTTGATGGGGTGTCGAGTTATACTCATTAACTATGTCCTATCCAGTTTTCTGATTCACGATTTCTCCTTTTTTCTCGTGTTCTGTCTTAAGTGTTACATGATTTTATTTCTATCTAGAGAAACTTCTTGTGGTCAGGTTGCAAAGACAAAAGTAGCGTGGCTTAGATTTCTTGGTAGAAAATATGCCTGCCAAGGAATTGTGGTGGTTTGGGAATTAGAGATATATCCAAATTTAATATTGCATTACTCTCTAAGTGGATTTGGGGCATCATAAATGAACCACATGTGTTATGGCCAAATCCACTATTCCAGAATTGCAAATATGACAATGTTTATTCCAGAATTTTGCAGAAGAAGTGAAGGTATGTTAGGAATGATTCGCTTTGGTGGATTGATCTTATGAATATAGGTGACTCCATGGATAAGATAGGTTTCATGGATCAGTTGTCATGTCAACTTGGAAGTGGCGAAAAACATCTCTTTTTGGCATTGTTGTTGGTCAGAGCATCTACATTTGTTATTTATTTTCGAACCTGTATCAACTATCACCTTTGAAAACTAATAGTTGATCTAGGCGGCTGGGATGGTGGAAATTGGTTTTAGAATTTTGATATTTTGTTGCAGAATCAATCACAGGAATTGCAGGAAGAGTTCCTCGAGTTGCGTTTGCTATTGCTGGAAGTTTCAATGTGCATTGGTGCTGAGGACACGTTGAAAGGAAATTGTGAATAAAAAGCGCAGCAAAAATAAAAATTTCCCTTTAGTTGATCCTTACGAATGAGCATGATCAGTGATAAAACAATTTCCTCTTGTGGTGATTAACAATTTTGATGCAAAAACTGGAGAATTGATCACGAACATTGATGAAAAACAATGCCTATACTTAGTCCACACGAATAGACAACCTCCAGCCTCAGTGCTAGCTTTTACGAATAAAGGCTTTGAGTAAGAGAGAATGAGAGAAATTACGGTCAGGGTTTCATAAACCTAATTTCATCAACCAACAAAGCTTATGCACGAGGGTTGTATTTATAAAACCACTTTTATGGGTTGCAAGCTAAAAAGTCCAACTTAAGTGCACCATATAATAATAATAATAATAATAAGGCTAAATTACAGTTTGGTCCCTCATCCCAATTTTGATCCACTGTTCATGTACAGTTCATGCACTGTTCATATACTATTCATGTACGGTTCATGCACTGTTCATGAACAATCATCGTTTTGGGGGACCAAAATTGGGATGAGGGACCAAAACTATTTAAAAAGAAAATGGAAGGACTAAAACCGTGAGTTTGATAAAATAGAGGGACCAAAACTGTAATTTAGCCTAATAATAATAATAATAATTGTTATTATAATAAACATATTTTATTATTATTATTAGATTTTATAACAATTATAAAAAAATAATAATATTAACTATTATTAAATTATATGATGTTCCATATTTCACTTAAGTGCACCGTGCCTTGTTCCATAATTATCTAAAGCACACTACACCTTATGGTGTTCCTTATTTATTCTATCTCTCTAATCAATTTGTCCTTATGTGTGTGAACCTGTAGGTTCTCGCGATGTTTCCAATTATATTAAATCACATATTTAACATAATAAACAATGAGCATTATCTAGAAACACATCACTGCTACCCAAGTCACGAAAATATCATGTGATATGACAAAACCTTTTTGTTATAATGTTTTTGTGTACAATTACCCTTTTTCACTTATGTCTATATTGAACACAAGGTATACACCGTGTCACCCTTGTCCATCTAGGTCACTCATGACCCTCAACATGCTTTGTGAAGTCTCATCAACCGCCTTTATGGTCATCTAGGTACGAACAACGTTTGATCAAAAATAAAGCACTTGACTCTACATCTAGGGCCCATAGTAGTTTCAGGTCGAAGGGTGGTATACACAACTTATTACCATGAGAATAACTTATGACACTTTGTATAACATTCTATGTAGTATTCTCATAGCGGGTCAATCTAGTATAAATATTACTTCTAATATTCATACCTATGTTAAGACTTGATAACTCCTTATCTATGATTCATGAGATGTGATCATTAGTTTATCAACATAATAGTCTTAATGCTTTAAGGTTATCCCACTTCACAGTAAAGCTCGACTACGAATACTTTAAGAATAATGTCCTTATGTTTAATGGAATCTCATGATTAAGTCACACTTAATATTTCATTAAACAGACTAGCTATTCTAGGGATTTTATTATTTTGGAAAAATAAACATAATAAAAAATGTATTTTTATTATTAATAAATAATTCGATACAAGTACCAAAAGTATTGGCCTCTAGGGCTTACACTAACACATGTTTGTGTAGAAACATGGTTGTAGTGACATATTTATATTTAATTCATGCTATAATTCTTTGTTTCTTCAAAATGACGTTCCGGTGTTACAAATTATTCCCAAGCCTGCTTTGAGAATTCTTTAGCAAACTAAAGTTCTGTTAAAAGCAAGAATTTTTTATTGGAGGGTTGTTTAGGATAGGCTTCCGTCTAGAGATAACCTAGCGGCCAGGGGTATAATCTCCAATCCTCGTGATAAGGCATATGTATTTTATTTCTCCACCATTGAGGATTCAAACTATATATTTTGTACGTGCTCGTGCATTGTTCTTATATGGAGGAGGATAGCTGATTGAGTAGTAATTCCAATGATGGAGGGGGTAAATGTGTGTGATCACATGTTTTATTGGTTCATGAAAGAGTGATTAGGAAAATTTCCAAGTCTTTCGCTTGTTTCATTTGGATTGCGACATGTTGGACGATTAGGTGGGTACATGACCAGATTATTTTCAACAACATAGTTGGTAAGCTTGAAGACATTTCTATGAGGTTGATCCAAACATCTTGGTTGTGGCTTGAGTTTAAGTATAAGTCTAAGCCTAAGTGTAGTTTTTATGAATGGTTCAAGGTTCCCTTTGATTTATTTTGACTTAGATGTGTTTTGAATTGCATTATCATGTTTTTGCTGGTGTGAGGGTTGTTATGTCTTTATAACGGGTTGGTTGTACTCTTAGTATGCCTTATTAATCAATTTGTTGCTTATAAAAAAAGGTTATGCTAATTAAATATATTAAGAGGTCTAAATATAAAAGTTTGAAAAATTGAAGATTTTTTTACATAGACATTCTTCCATTTCGCTTTAACATAACAACAAAAATGGATATCAACCAATGTTATTCCTACACTCACACTTATACATACACCATATACATTGTTCAAAAATACGATAAACAGTGTCGTGTACAGTAAACCGTACATGAATAGTGCATGTGAACAATAACATTTACATCAATGGTGTCCTTGCATAGTGTATGAACAATGATTTCTTAAAATAAAATAAAGTTGGTTAATGAAATGTAAAAATTCGATTAATGAAGTAATGAAGTTGGTTATTAAACGTCCAAATATTAAATATAATTTTTAGTAGTAAAATAAATTTGGTTAATGAAATGTAAAAAGTTGGTTAATAAACGTCTAAATATAAAAATAATTTTTAGTAGTAAAATAAAGTTGGTTAATGAAACATAAAATATTGGTTAATAAAACTATAAAGTTGGTTAATGAAACATAAAATATTGATTAATGAAATTATAAATTGCTTAATCACATGGTACTCCTTATTTATTTTTAAAGTTAATTTTTAATTTTAAAAAAAGTTAATTTTTATATATTTTTTAAAGAATTTAATTGAAATGCAATGCCAGTATAAAGAAGTTTTACACTGTCAGTGAATCATAATCGTTGGATGTTAGAAGAAGTTTGACTTTGATAGGAAGTTGAATTAGTTTCTAAATAATTTATTTAAGTTAGAAAATTAATTATCTTAGTTGGGTTTTTATTGTTTATTGGACTTTTTAGCCTTTAGGTCTTTTATTCTATTATTCATTACTAGTTCTATATATATATATATATATATATATATATATATATATATATATATATATATATATATATATATATATATATATATATATATATATATATATATATATATATATATATATATATATATGTACTCTCATTGAGAGATTGAGATTATCAAATGAATGAAAAAGTCTTTATTTTATTATTTAGTTTTATGTACCTTCATTAGTTTTATCATAGTTTCTTAGGGTTTTATTCTAGCTTCCTAACAATTGGTGCTTTCATTATTGAACTTCTATCCTTCTATGGCATATCCATCACCCTCATTTCCATCTTTTCCATGGAAACTTTTTACACCTTATTATACCAACATTGCATCTTCATCCCCAAATTTGTATCTAAATCATGGATATTCACCACCTACACCTAACTCATATCCACCATTCATATACTCATACCCTCTACATCACTATTCATTTTCAAACCCTCCATTTTCAGCCTTTACTACACACCACCAACAACAACTAACCTTAGCTCCAATTCCACAAACATTGTTTCCACCACATAAACCCTCAAATTTGAAAATCAATACCAATAATAACAACAACACTTCTCATTATTCAGTACCTATGGATAAGTTTTCAGAGCAGAATAAGCTAAGTCTAATTTCTCTTTCCCGTCAATGATGTCTATCTGAAGAACTAGCCGACACATAGAACTTATCTTCCCCCATTGCAAGTTCTCGAGCATCCCAAAATTATGAGAACTCCCTCCTTGTTCATTAAACAAGGTCCTCTCCAACCTAATTCAACAAAAAAAGGATATTTCAAAAGTCATTAACAAAGAGCTTCAATCAGATGAAGTCGACGATGTCGAAGAAATCGAGGGACTCAAGGGACTTGCCGTAAATTTCGATGATTCCGCCGCAGATGGTAATTTAGGTTCTAATTCTGATTCTTCATTTGATTTATATTTTGATAGTTTAGGTAAGAGTAATCAAGCTAGAATAGTTGAACATAAGTTTCAGATGAGTTTGACTGAGCTTTTAGATGAGAGTGAAGTGGTTCCTATTTCGGTTTACGAAAATTTTTAGAAGTTAAAATTTGGGCATTCAACGCAATTCTAGGCTTGTAACTTCTGGAACTTTGTTTGTGTGTTGTGTTGGTAGTAAAAACGACAAACACATTTTCTTGCGTGAGGCTGATAAAAGTGAAACTATTGTTGTTGTGAAGATTTATATTGAAGCTACTTTGGGTTGTAAGGCTTTGGTTTTTATGGAAGATATTAAGGTTGTCCTCCCCTTCCTATCAATTGTTATGTTATTCTTAATGATCCAAATTTTGGGACATATGTTGTTAAGCTTAAACCAGCTCATGATACTAACACTATTGAGGTTGAAAAATGCTACAACCTTGAATTTATTATGGTTTTCAATGATGATGGGAAACTAAATTCCAATGGAGGCTCTAAATTTTTTAACATGCCACGTTTTAAAATGGTTGCTCAATTACGTGCAAATCATAGTCAGCAAGAATATAAGCATGATGGTGATGTTCTTGGAGTTTTTGAATATAAAGATAGTCTTATAGATCATTATGGAAAGAGGTTGGAGGATATTGAGGAAACTTTGAGATTGAAGCAAGAAGAGACATCATTGATAGCAGAAGATAATCGAGGTACATTTTGTTCTTCAAGTCGCATTACGTTGCTGCCACAACTTTCCATTTGCAACCATCAATAAATCCAACTCAGTGGATGACTGAGCAAGCTCTGCAACCTCTTGGATAATTCACGAGTTGGAATATTGGTTCCATGTTAAAACTTATAAGAAGATGGTTGTAAACCCCACTTTTCCCATTTTACAAAATAGTAGTTTAATACGAAAAATCAGAGTAAAACAGAATGCTACATTTCAATAATATTATCCAAATAAAATTCTTCATCCAAAAATAGCGGAAATTAACATAATTAGTTCGACTTAGGCAACATGCCAACATCAACAATAATTCCTCAAAATAACTCTTGGTTTATAAGGTTTCCAATATCATAAATTCTATATGTAACAAAAGAAAATAAAACAACAAAGTCCCCATCTCGTGTTATGTATCAGAGCATCCTAGACTCGAACAAGCAACACGACTCCACGCACTCTCAAGTACATGGATTATATGTACTTCCAAAGAAGCACAGACGCAACAACATAACAAAGGGGTGAGAAACAAATTCCAACTTAAACGGTGCAATTAACATCTATAAGGTAGTTTCTCACGCACAACAACAAATACAACAAGTTCACCATTAATCCAACAACAACAGTTTCAAAAATAATCATGCAACAACAATCAACAATGATTATGCAATGTGACTCAACACGACACAATGCATGTGGTACCGGGTTTTTGTTCATTCAATCGAACACAGATAATCACATACACCCATCCGACAATGATTATCTCAACACTCTCCATAAAGGAGTACGGATGATCGTATCTCCCATCCGACACGATCATCCCAACAATAATTTAACAATGTATGCATGACAATGAAAATCATACAACATGTATAATTCACCATATTATACATCTACATGATCCACCAGACCAATAAACAACATAACAACACAATTCTAGGACAATGAGTCAATTAAAATTTTATTTAAATAACCCTGGTTAAACTAATTAATTAGACTACTTAACACGTGCTGCTAATATTACTCATTACTAGCCGGTCACCATACACCTTTCCAATCCTACATCACTGTAACATGGCACTTGCAATACATGTTACTAAGTTATCTTATTGTTATTTAACTTTTCTTTCCTTAACTCATCACTAACTTCACTTATTCGTCTTCTGTCAGCAAATTAACAAGCTCACTCTAATTTAATTGGTACTCCTTAGTCTAATTTATGCTTCTGGAAGTGGTCAACCATCTCATACCCAAGAACATAACCAAAACCACTAAGATTCCTACCCCAGGCACATGTGACGGACGTCACATACTTGTACCACTCATTATTACGCATGAAATTTGTCTCAAGGGGTGGGACAATCGTCAGGGACCCCAGACGCTCGTCTGGATTAATGAGACGGTCGTCTCACAGTCCAATTGCATTCGCTGTTTCGCTTCTTCCTTCCGCTCTGTAACTCCCTTACGATTCCGTTTCCGTCCTATTTTACCAGACTTAGAATTATGTTTATACCAATTTTATAATCTTAATTATGTCCTCCTTTCACCTAAGTTACTAATTCAAATTTTATTACCTCTCTGTATCTTCATCAGTATCGTTCCCCTCCATCATCAACAACAATATGCATCAAATGTTCATACCACATAACAATTACGATAATACACCACCAATAATCCACAAAATCATATAAACACAATCACGGATTCACAATAATAATCATATACACAATGTTTTCATAAATTCATCAAAATAACAAAAATTCCTATGAGGGAAGGAACCCCTCACTACCCATCATGTTAAATCACCTATTTAGAATTCCTTTCTCCCCCCTTACCTCGAAATCAGATGAATTTCCTACAAAGATTCTGGTTGTGAAGATGACCTATGTGTTCTTCCTCTTCCTAGCCTCATTTTCTCTTCCCACAAATCCCACGACCAATTCTTTCTAACTGTCTACTTAGTCCAACTTCTCTATAAAAACCCTCACCTTCCAATTTTACCAATTCGCCCCTCATTTCTAATTAGGTCCAATAATTATTTCTAATTAAGCCCAATAATAATACTAATAATAACAATGGAAATAATGGTTAAATGTTATTATTATTATTATTATTATTATTATTATTATTATTATTATTATTATTCGCACACTCACTATTATTAAACGCATCCCAATTCTACCCCTCCCACAAGGACACAATACCGAAACAACACAACATACGCCTTAAATTAGGCCAACAAAGCACCAAAAATACCCGACGAATAAATATTAAAAATAGGGTGTTACAATGGTCACCTTTATAACAAATGTCCCTGCTCAAATCCAAGTTCATGATGAGGTTGTTAATATGGCAAAAATTAATTTTCTTTATGTTCACAAGAAGCTTCAAACCAAGAGGCTTGCACATGTCACAATCAAAAAGGTGATCAGAAGGTTGCACTTGGAGACTATATGGCAGGCCGCTTACACCGCTGAAGTAATTCTTCCTACACCATGTATCAGTAAAATCATGAGTGTAAGCTATTAGTTAACTTAACTCAAAGTAAATAGAGTCGCCACCACGCTTTTATTTTATTCCAAATGGAAAAGGAAAAAATAACGAATAAATCCTAATGAATCTAAAAGCAAAAAGCTAAAAGAAACGAGCAGAGAACCAGTAAAGGGGATAGGTTATAAATTGGGAAGGTTTTAAGCACCCACAATGTTTGTGGTACTCCACGGAAGCCCTTTGAAATATCTAATGCTTTTGGTTTGAAAAGGTTTGTTAAAAGAGATTGAAGATATAAGAAGAGAAATGTTTTTTAAGATTTTTGTGTTTGACGAGACGTTCGTCTCATGCCTACGTATCCACGACGTGCAATGTGAGATCAAACCCCCGTAGTTTATGGTACAAATAATGAAAAATTAATGTGTTGGATTGATTTTAAAGTGTAGAGATAAGTCATCATTCTTTAGCGAATAATTCCGCTAGAAATAATGAATCATATCTAAACATGTGAAAATGGTTAAAGGAAAAGTGCACGAGGGCACAAAAAGGATTAAATGAGTTTTGCATTTTTTTAAGGTCTTTTAAAAAAGGTTTCGATATGCTTATGTGGTTTAGCATTTAATAAGAAATGAAAGGAAAAGAGTAAAATCACTTGACCTAAGTCAAGGTTTGATTATGAAAGCGGTTTTAAGTTTGAAAACAAAGAAGTTTTTGAAAAGAGGGAGAAGTTTTGAAAATTTAAGAAGGGGAGGAGATGAAGAGACTATCCTAAAACTTGAAGAAAAAGTTAAAGGAAGAACGATCTAACCGCATGACGAGCACTCTTCAAAACATAAGCAACAATAGGACTTCATCTTCATAAACAAGTGAACAAAATCAAGGCTAAGGTCTTCAATCCATAATAACTTGAGCAAAGGGAATGATCCTAAAATCTAAGTCCAAAACTCCAAGTCCATTGCTAAGGATAGTAGCCATAGTCCAAAATTAAAGTCACAAGTCTTTTAGATGTGTAATCCTTTATTAATGTTTTTGTGTCCAAATGGAAAAAAGAAAAAGCACAAGAACAATGTGAATATATACATAAACAATATGATGAATGATATAGTATAATAAAAGCATAATAAAAGAGATAAGGAGCAAGAGATAAAAATAAAGAGGATAAGGTGCGAGAAGGAATTAAAATGTTAGTATAGTAATAGTATAATAATATTTACATAATAATGGTATCGTGAATTTAATCATCCACAACCAAAGAAAGTAACTAAGGTACTAAGTACAAAAATAAAAAGGCAACCAATTCCTCTTAGTATCTTACACTATAGTGATTAATCAAGGCAATTAGAACAAAATTCAATGAAGTTTGAAAGAAGATTGGGAGACCCAAAGCAACTACGCATCAAACTTCACAAGTCTTGGATCTTAACGCAAAAAGATCAATCACTTTGAGATTACACGATCAACACAAGGTCCGGTCCACGAAAGTGCAAGTATCCAATTGGATTTTTATTCTGAAGTAGGGGCACATTTAGGTCTATGTTAATCAATCGCCGAGTAATTTATGAAGTAATTACCCTACAAATGAAGTCGGCCAAAACTAATTAAGGTTAACGATATTAGTGTTAATACATGCGAGATAAACGATATGTAAATTGCCATCCGAACGCAATGACGCACAAAATAAAGATGAATACCAAATTGAGTTACACTTATGGTATTCTTTCATCTTTAAGTTCAATCACTCATCTTGGTGGATTCAAGTATGAAAATATCTCACTAATGCAAAGTACCTAAAGTGAATTAAATAATTCACTTAGAGGTAGATTTGGACTAATGAATATTAACCACTCTAATCTACACCCAAAGTCCATTGAAATTAAAGAGAAGTCAGTCCCAAAAATGTCTCCCAAGGTAAAAAAAAAAAGAATAAATGAGAAGAGGAGAGAAAAGGAATAAAAAACAACCCAAAAATAAGCAAAAATATCAATTATGTCTCAGAGTAACCAGTTACTACCTAAGCGGTAACTTGTTACCAGTTAAAAAAACACAGTTTATGGGAAAATTTAACATAGGTAACCTGTTACTACCTAGATGGTAACCGGTTACCTGAAAAAAAAAACAGCAGTTTTCTAGAAAATTAACACAAGTAACCTGTTAACGCAGAATAAAAAAAAGGCTAAAATCCAACATGGTCACTCTTTCAAAACTTTTTTCAAACACCTAATGATCATGAATTGAATTAGCACGAATTTTAAAGTTAAAAACCAGTGAAATCCCTGCAATCAAACACCAATTTATGATCTCAAAGATCAATAACCAAAAGCATCAAGGATCTACATCTTGAATGTTGATGATGAAAGTGGAACCATGGAAAAGTGAATTACCAATAACAATCTTCAAATTGATTCAATACCAAGCTTGATCCACTAAAATTGATGAACAAAAATGAAAAGGATGAAGGTTTAGCTCAAATTTGATCAAGAATTCAAGGTAAATTCTTGATAACTTTCAAAAAGAGAGAAAAGAGCTTTAGTGAATTTGTAGTTTGGGAGGATATTTTGTAAGAGATTTTTTGGCTATCAAAAGCTTCCAAGAAATTTTTGCAAGGTGAATTTGGCTATCAAAAGCTTGTCATTTGAATGAAAAAATGCCTCTATTTAAAGAGGTTAGGTATAAGAATTTGGTGGAATGAAGCTTGCTTTGGAAATTCAAATTAGGCTTGGTAATTAAAAAATTGGAGGGAATTATGAAAAGAGTGGTGATTAGTGAGGGTTTATGGTGGGAAATGATCAAAGTGATGTAGAGAATTAAGAGGGAAATGGATCTAGAATATTCTAATGAGATCAATGGTTAAGATGTGCAGATATTTGAACAAAAAATTCAAATTTCGCACTGGTTAATCGGTTAACACATTTGGTTAACCGGTTAACCAGGTCAAATTTTGAATAATTTGTTTAATTTTGATTGCTTGATTGTTTTGGCTCGATTCTCTTGCATGTCGAAGAAGACATGGAAATATACACATAAACCTTGGAATTCCTTGCATAAATCAATTAAATCGGGAAATCCTTGATGAGATAAATTTGAATTAATTGCGGATCTACTTCAACTTTTATTTGTGAAATTCATTCGAGCTGCGGGATTGCTATTTTTGACCTGTTCTTCCCCTGAGAATGTTAATAGAATAAAAAAATATTTTTATTTATTTTAATTAATGGTTAGTAAACATAAACAAAAAAATAAAAGGAACAAACAAAGGCAGTGGTGATCCCTTGTGAGGTATAAACCTGCAACCATAAAGAATAGACGAACTAGTGCATGATCTTGTTTGTATGCAAGATGCAGATGAAATGCGAAAAATATTAGGGTAAAAAATTAGGTATGACACACCAGTAGAAACTTGTTAATACTGGCACAAATATTTGAATCTGAAGAAGCTAATTGATGTTGGTTTCTCTCGGCTTGGTGCACAAATGACAATAAGTATAACTATCAAGTTGTACAAGCTACCATAATCAACAGTCACACCAAGGTTTCGAAAGATGGAAATGCATGATGTTCCTACAATTACAAGGCTATTTGGAACTATTTGAGCCATTTTATTGCTGCACCTGATTTTAATGAAAATAATGTTGAGGAATAATTTTTTGAGGAATAATGCCAGTTAATTGACATTTTACGGGCTTTTCTGCCTATAAGATGGTCTTAAAGAGCGTGATTTATGTGTGTGTTTTTTTCAAAAACAATCATTTAAGCACCATGTTTAAGCTTGAGGGTGAACTTTATCTTCTAGCTATCGACCAAGTCTATATAAATCATCCTGATCTGGTTTCGGAAAAACTGAATGAAGTAAATGGTGATACATTAATTATGACTGGAAATTTCAAGGAATTCAAGGTAGAAAGGCATAAAAATAACACCTGGGATGATAATGATGTTATGACCAGCATTGCTGACTATCTTGCTAGTATAGATAGTGCAACATAGGCAGACTTACATATCAATTCTGGTTTTCAACTAACAATAGTCTTGCAACAACAAGAGTTTGAGTAACAACCACCACGTCGGAATCGTCGTATATTTCGAAGTTATGGAGAACGTATTGGCCTATTTTGCATCCATAATATATATCATCATGATCTTCAGATTTATAACTCTGATAAGGGTCGTGTGCAGATGTCTGTGGCTTCATTTTCCAAAGGTCTTGTTAATCTTAAAGGGCAGCTGACTCCAATCTTGGTTTCCCTTTTGTTAACAAAGATTCCTCTATGTCGGATGAACTTGACTCTCTTCATGGCTTTATTTTGTAAGTTTATTACAATATTGAGGACAAGGTTGATTTTAAAGGGGTGATCAATGATAGGAAATTGAATTAGTTTCTAAATAGCTTATTTATTTAAGTTAGAAAGATAATTTACTTAGTTGGGATTTTATTGTTTTTTGGACTTTTTAACCTTTAGGTATAATATATATATATATATATATATATATATATATATATATATATATATATATATATATATATATATATATATATATATAATATTATTCTTACACCATTTCATACACCTACACCTATATTATAATTATATATATATATATATATATATATATATATATATATATATATATATATATATATATATATATATATATATATATATATATATATATATATATATAAATAATATAAAAAATATTATTTTATTTTATTTTTATATTTTTTTAATATATGAACGCTTATTAACCAATTTCACAACTACATTAACCAAGTTTTTATCATAAATTAACCAACTTTGATGATTATTGAAAATTATTTTTAATACCTGAACGTTTATTAACCAACTTCATTACCGTATTAACCAATTTTTACACTGCATTAATCAACTTTGGTGACCGCTAATTTTTTTTTAATACCTGAACGTTTATTAACCAATTTTATTACTGCATTAACCAAGTTTTTATACTGTATTAACCAATTTTATTTCACTACTTTAAAATTATTGTTCATGGACTGTTCATGTGCACTGTACACGAACTATTCACGTACACTTTTTATGTATACTATTCTGTAAAAATATTATTCACCGTATTTATTAAATAATATATTAGCGTAAGTATTTGATATAAAAAATGGTGTAGGAATATATATATATATATATATATATATATATATATATATATATATATATATATATATATATATATATATATATATATATATATATATATATATATATATATATATCATTGAGAGATTGAGATTATCAAATGAAGGAAAAAATATTTATTTTATTATTTAGTTTTATTTACTTTATTTTTCTCATAGTTTGTTACAGTTTTCTTCTAGCTTTCTAACAAATTTTTATTTAAAAAAATTATAAAATAATATAAATAATGATGAATTGATTGTGTAAATTTTTTTATATTGATAGAGTTTAATAATAAATCTCTTTTTTAAAAATATAATATTTTATTATTATAAAATTTCATTTCATAATATATGTACTATGTTTTGGTATAAAAATAGTATTTTTTTAATCAAATAAACAAATAATTTAAATTACCTTTTGTGATGAAAATACATTGCTTTTATCTAAAATAAAATTGAAAATACATTGCTGTGCTACTAGACCTGTTAGGTCATTGTTCAGTCACGTGTTACTGTGGCAATCTTCAACTTGTCAAGTATATGCTACATTCAATATATATTTTAAATAGTAAATATTACTACATTTTTAATGTTGCTCTTTAATTCATTCAATTCAAATAACAAACCAATCTTCTAACTCAAAATACTATAGTGAATCAAGTCTCCAAAACTATTTCAATATATCATATAGTAAATGAGAAGAAAAATTATAACATGATTATTGAATAGTCTTTAGAAGAAAAAATACTATAAAGTATAGAAACAAAATAGTTCAAGAAAGTCCAATTCAACCACCACCCACACCTCTCATTTTCTCAAACAAACTACAACTCACCAACTCCACCATCAAAAGTAAAAGCAACGAAACTAACAAAACAAAACAAAAAAATAACTTGTTTTTTAAATTAGAAAAAAAAACACTCATAATCTTCCAAGTTTAGAATTTGTAGGGTCAAGTTTGGAAAACAAGGACAAGACAACATAAGAGTTTGTGAAAACAAAAACAAATCAAAGAAAAGGAAAGAAAAAACCAAACTCTCTTTAATAACTCCTCTTCTTCAATCACCTCTATAAAGAAAAATCTTCAACAAAATCATCCATCACTATTTACTGAAATTCAGTTCTTGTCGTATCGATTCGTAGAAGAAAAATAACTAGTTTTAGCAATGTTGTTGAGAAGTTCTATTACTACTACCAAGAAGTTCTTCAAAACCACATTAAAGAACTTCAAGTCATTCTTCTCCTCAGGCTACCAAAAGCTTCCAAAAAGCACTTCTCCTTACAATCACTTATCTTATTGTGAGGCTACAAATCATGTCATGGACACAAACATTGACATCAATAAAGGTAACTATACCAAAGTGTCTAATGCAAGCCCTTCTAAGGAGAAAAACCAAGTGAAGAAAAGAGAGGTTTTTGACAAGAAAAAGAATGAAAAGAGATTGACCCTTCAAGGAGAAAAGCAAAAGGATTCATCATTTATTTCTAAGGATGAGAAAGAGAGAAGAAGATATTGCATGGTGGAAGAGAAGTTAAGGGAATTGAAGATGTTGGATATAAGCAATGTAGATTATGTGATGGATATTGAAGAAGTTCTTTATTACTATTCAAGGCTTACTTCTCCTGCTTATCTTGAAATTGTGGATAGATTCTTCATGGAAATGTACTTAGATTAGTGTGTGAGAGAGGTTTTGATTTTGTTTATGCTAATTTCTTAACTTGTTAATTAGAGTCTATGATCATTTAACCCTTTTCTTTTTGAGTTTATTATCATTGATTTGATATTTGTGGATAATAATTAATTGATGTTTGTGTTTGGTGTGCCTAAACAATTCTGATTTGGGATTTATATATGAAGTTCATTTATTTCATTGATGAGTGTATGAATTTGGATAAAGATTCAGAATACTTTCTGGAAGTTGCAAATGTTGAACTATAATAGGAAATATTGATAACTTGGTTAGTTCATATTTAGTTTCTTCACTTCTCTCTCTCTTTTATTTAATTTTTTATTTATGAACATTCTTCTTTTATTGTTTATAAATATAACATTATTTTGTATTAAAAAAAAATATAAACATTAGTTTTAAAACTCCGACCAATCAACCAATAAGAGGAGAGTTAGTTTCAAAAAAAATAAATATAAACAAAGCTATAAATATTTAATTTAACGCATTTATAAATCTCAATATCCTTTTTAAATCATAAAAAGTAAATCAATTAAAAGTCGAACAAAGTAATGTATTGGTGAAATACAATAAGAGGAAAGTTAGTTTACGCACATGATTGCAAGGGTTCTGTATATTGGATTTCAAAGAATCAGTGAATGTCTTTCAAAATCCTAGGTCAGGAGTGTGGTGTCACGAGGAGAAACATCAATATTGGACCAAGATAAATATACAAATGAGAGAGATACTACATATTCATTCAAAATCTTAAGATGCAGGTGTATGGGTTTTTCCACATATAAATGCTGAAGTCTCCATATTTATAATCAATATGGAATTCTAACTAACACTTGAGTAATTATTCTCAACACTTCCTCTCAAGTGTGAGTCCACAATACTCCCCTTAAGTAAAATCTTTTTTTGTCCACATACATTTGTACCCATTGACACATTTTTCCTAGGCATTTCGATACACCTCCTCCTGAGCATTTCGATACAAGTAGTCGATCTCTTTACTAGAACCAAAAGCTCAAGATACCATTTGTTAGGTCATGAGGAGGAACATCAACATCGGGCCATGAGCAACACAAAATTGATAGAGACACCACATATTCACCCAAAATCTTCTCTCCTCACGAAAAGTGCCTCACGAACCGACAAATTGGTATCAGAGTTTCGGTTAGATTCTTGATCGTATTTTCAAGAATCACACGCCGGTGATCGTGTTTCCAGGATTGTAAGTTGTTAATTAATCGTTGCAAAGGTACTAACGGAATTCTGAATTCTCTTCTAATTCTGGACGACAAGAATTGGATCTGACGGAGAAAACATATGCAATCTTTGTTTGGATTCATGAAACACATGAAGTTGTTACTAATGGAGTACACGAGTTTGTTGATAACGCAACTGATGCTCAAAAACTCGCGAACAAGGAGGCCAAGAAGAAAGATTGCAAGACTGGGTATTACATTCAATCGACGGTAAATTAAGTGAATTTTGACAAGATCTCTCATGTTGAATCAACGAAGGAGACATGGGATATTCTTTTCAAGTACTATGAAGGAGGTAAGAAAGTTAAAGTCATCAAATTGGAGACTTTGTGACGACAATATGAATTGCTGTAGATGGGAGAAGATGAAAAGATTTGAGGCTATGTGTCGAAGGTGCATAATCTTGTCTATCTCATGAAGGTTTGTGGTGAAACCTTAATTGATGAGATGATAGTTGGGAAGTTAATGAATATGTTGACCTCTCACTTTGATCACATTATTGTAGCTATTTAAGAATCCAACAATCTTGAAATCTTGAAATTGGAATATTTGGTTGGTTCGTTGGAGGCGTATGAGATTAGGTTTGTCTAAAGGAAATGGGTTCAAGATTCGATACAAGAACAACATGCTCAGGCTTGGAAGAACCATGGTGGTTCCAAAAAATTTAAAGGCAAAGGAGACAATACTCAGAGAAAGAAGTTTTGGTTGAGCCTTAAAATATATAAGGTCGATGGTAGGGTTTTTCAATCCTCGAAAAAAGGAGAAGGAAACTTATATCAGAAAGACAAAGAAAAAATGGTGTGTTGTGCTATAACTCTGAAAAATGGGATCACTTGGCCAAGAGTTGTTGGTAAAATAATGACAAAAGAGCGACAAAAGGAAAGGAGAAAGGAGCAAACCTTGCACGCCAAGATTCAGACGATTCCAAAGATATGGAGGTTCTGGTTGTAGTTGCAAATGACCGTGTCGACTCTAAGATATGGTTCCTCGACTCGGGTTGTTCGAATCACATGACTGGTCGAAAAGTATGGTTAGTATATTTTGACTCATTGGAAAAGAGAAAGGTCAAACTTGTTGATAATAGCTCATTGCAAGAAGAAGGTACTGGCGACATATTTATTCGAAGGAGCAATAGAGGAAAAGCTATGATCAAAGATGTACTCTGTGTACCTGGAATGAAGTGCAATCTAATAAGTGTTGGACAAATGGTCGAAAAAGGTTTCTCGGTGATTATAAAATATGGAGCCTTGGAACTTTTTGACACTCGGAATAATTTGGTCTTGAAATATCCTTTTTCTAAGAATAGGACATTCATGACTATGATCAGTTCGACTAAAGTACAACGGTTAAAAATTATTGTTGACCACAAGCATAGTTGGTTGTGGCATTTGAGGTTTGGACATTTGAACTTTGGATCACTCAATCAACTTATTACTCAAGATATGGTAATTGGTATACACAGACTTGAGATATAGGATAAAATATATGAAGGTTACTCAATCGGAAAGCAATCCAGAAAGTCTTTCGTTTTGACTATGCCAATGAGATCCTCTTGCATACTAGAATTAATACATTCAAATGTATGTGTCACGTTTAAGGATCACACCATTGGTGGAAACATGTATTTTGTCTCTTTTGTCGGTGAGTATAGTTGAAAGCTTTGGATCTATGTGATTAAGCGAATGGACGAAGTATTGTCACTCTTTAAGAGATTCAAAATACTTGTTGAAAACCAGAGTGAAAAGAAGATCAAGGTTCAGCGAACAGATGAAGGAGGAGTATATACATCAAATATGTTTAAATAATTCTATGTAGAACATGGTATTGATCATGAGGTAACTGCTGCTTACACGCCTAAACATAATGGAATAACATAAAGAAGAAATAACACCATGTTACATATATCGAGATGCATTCTGAAGCTGAAGAATTTTCCAAAATCCTTATGAGGAGAAGCTGTCACCACTTCTATTTATATTCTAAAAAGGTGCCTTACTAAGAAGTTAAAGAGCAAGGTTCCTGAAGAAGTATGGAATTGCAAATGACCAATAGTGAGTCATATGAAGGTGTTTGGCTCTATTTGCTACAAGCATATTGCTGATGCTAGGAGAAGGAAGCTTGATGATAAGAATGAATATATGATTCTAGTAGAATATCATAAGATCGGAGCATAAATGCTATTCAATCCAATGAAAAATAAGATCTTGATGAGTCGAGATATTGTTATTGAGGAAAATTATATCTCGGATTGGAATTATGGTGATTCAATTAACAATCCATTGACGAGTTATAGCATCGAAAAAGAAAGTGATGAAGTCGAAGTCGATGCAATTATCGATATTCCAATCAAAGTTGAAGCAGATGCTGACATTCTTAACACAGTCGAAGTAGAAGAGGGTGTGGCTATCACAAGCCAAGGACCTCAAAGAACAAATGTTCGTCCAACATGATTTCAAGATTACAAAGTGACTGGTGATTATGAAGTCACACCAGATGGAGAATTAGTTAATTTGTTTTTACTTGCAGGTGTTGAACCAATCAACTATAGTGAGGCTTTAAAGAATGTGGAGTGAGTATTCTATGGTCAAAGAGTTACAAAAAATCAAAAGAAACAACACATGAGAGTTAGTCGAATTCCTGGCACATACAAAAGCTATCGAAGAGAAGTAGGTGATAAAGCTGAAGCACAATGTTGATGGGTCGATAGCAAGATATAAGGTGATATTGGTAGATCGAGGATTTCTTCAGAGAGAAGAACTTGACTAATATGAAGTATATGCACTTGTCAAAATATTGGAGACTATTCAATTGGTGGTAGCCTTGGAATACAAGCAAGGCTGGTCGACATTGCACCTAGATGTGATGTCTACGTTTTTGAATAATTCCTTAGACGGAGAAGTCTATGTCACACAAACGCCCGGGTTTGTGATACATGAGGAAGCAAGGAAAGTGTATAAGTTAAACAAAGCGCTATATGGATTCCAGCCGACACCTAGGGTATTTAACAAAAAGATAGACTCAAACTTGGTCGAATTGGGATTCGTCAAACGTAAATATGAGTATGGTGTCTATGTTCAGGTTGTGGCACAACATATAACAATCATCTTCTTATATTTTGATGACTTGTTAGTAGTTATAAATAGCTTGAGGAACTTGTCGAAGTTCAAAGAGCTGATGATGAGGGAATTTGAAATGTCAGATCTGGGAAACTTATCATATTTCCTAGGCATGGAATTTCAAATGTTGAAGAAATATATGGTGATACATCAAAGAAAGTTTGTCAAAGAGATACTCAAGAGATTCAGGATGGATGATTTGACTCATGCATCTTTGGTCGTCGACCCAAATTTGAAGTTGGCGAAGCATGGAAAGGAAGACAAATTTGATGCAATTTTGTTCATGCAAATTGTCTGATCTCTGAGATATGTATACCATACGCGGTCTGATATAAGTTTCTCAGTCGGATTAGTGAGAAAATACACAAGTACACCAAAGGTGTCACACATGAAGGCTGCAAGAAGAATCTTGAGATACTTAAAATGATTGATAAACTATGTAATTATATTTCGACAAGAATCTGAAAGCAAATAAGTCATGGTTACTTATTATTAAGATGTTGATTGGTGTGGAGATAAGGAAGATCGAAAAAGCCCAATTGGTTATTTCTTTCAAGTGTTTGGTGCTCGAGAAAGCAAGTTGTGGTGGAATTTTCATCGTGTGAGGCTGAATATATAGCAAGATCCTATGTTGCATGTCAAGCAATCTGGATCAGATATATGCTGGAAGAGATAGAGGTTGAAGTGACGAAACCTTTGGTGATGCAGATTGACAACAAGTCAACCATTAATCGTACAAATATCCAGTTTTGCATGGAAGGACTAAGCACATCAAACCTAAATTTCACTTCTTATGAGAGAAGGTGAATCGAGGTGAACTCGAAGTAATGTATTGCTCAAGTGAAGCACAATTGACCAACATTTTCAACAAAGGATTAAAGATCGAAAAATTCTCGAATTTGAGAAAGAAATTGAGAATAATTCAGATTGACTATAATTAGCGTTTGTTCGACAACTTAGATTATATGGGGTATATTAAAAAAAGTAATATAATCTAAGTTATGTGTGGCCTAGACCCAAAAATAATTAGGGTTTAGGGTTTTTTATATTTCTTACTTAGTAGTCAAGTCACTTAGTTGTATATAAATAGATACTTTATAATTCGATTTTGTAACATAATCATAATTCAATAATACAATCCTTATTTCCTTATTCTCTCCCTCTCTCTCACACTCTTTCCTCACTAAAAGTGTCTCACACACTAACAAGAAGTATATATATATATATATATATATATATATATATATATATATATATATATATATATATATATATATATATATATATATATATAAGGCTTATTTAGCCGAATAGTATGGAAGAAATGGTTTTCTCCTACATTCCTAACGAATTAGTGAGAAAAGTAGGAGAAAATGTTTCCTTCTCCATTATAGCGGGAATAGTTTCCTCTTTTAATGCTACATCTAATTGAATTTCTTGTGAACATTTTGTTTGTCTTCTGGACCTTTGAGTGAAGTGGAGTGGGTAGCAAACACAAGTTCTTTCTTATTCATTAGGTCATTTTTCTTTTGGACCTTTGAGCTGCTTCTTTGCAGACCTCATATCTTCATATTACATATCTTTTGAAATATATCACTACACATTTTCTCAAGATCTTCATATTACACATCTTTTGAAATATATCACTACATATTTTCTCAAGTATGAGGACTTGTAAAGAAAAAGATGATTAAGTTCCTCTTCCAAGTAGTTTTAAATATTTCATACGAGCCTTGTAGATAGGGGCGAGCCCCTCTTTTAGGAGTGAGTCCCTCAATTAGGGGTGAGTCCCTCAGTTATGGGTGAACCACTCAATTAGGGGGCGAGTCATCAAACCCCTGCCAGGTGTCTTCTATGTAGCTTGTATGGAATGCTTATTTCACTAATTACTCATTAAACATATAATATTTTAATCTGAGTAAGAAATCAATAAAATGACAAATTAAGTTATATATTAGAAGAACAAGTTACATTAATCAATGTTGTACGGGCTTTTCAAACCCATTATTCCCATTATGCTCTTTAACGATTAAAACTTGTTTTAATGCTTATAATTCTTCAAGTAACACTTCCTTCACCTCTAGTTCATTTTTCAAAATATTATTTTCTTTGTAGACAAAGTTAGAGGTGATAGAAGTAATAGCTAAAGAACTAAAAGTACTAAATCAAGTTATAACCATTAAAAACAAGATACAAATAAAAGATTACAAAAAGCTCGTAAAACATTGATTAGTATTTAATAACTTATATTATAATTTTCGAATTCAATTCAAAGGTTATATATATATATATATATATATATATATATATATATATATATATATATATATATATATATATATATATATATATTCAGTAAGGGGTTGGAAAATCAATCAAACCACATACAATATAATAAATTCATCTTTTATGACATGTTGACTAAACATAATAAAATGTGTAATGTACAACAACATAGAACTTTTATTAACAACATCATACCTTAAACAACATAGAATTTTATCAACAAAAACAATATCATCAACAATATACAACTTTTATCAACGACAACATAGAACTTTTATCAACAAAAACAAAACAATCAACAACATATATTTTTTATCAACAACAATATACTTTTAATAAAATACAACTTTGCTCAACAAAAACAAAATCATCAACGACAACATAAAAGAAGAAAGCTGAAAAAAAATTGGAGATGATTCAATTTCACGAAAGAAATATTTTTACAATCAAACAAAATTTATATCATTAGATATCAATGACAAGATTTCAAATTTCTTATCACCTTAAGTTACAATTGCACCAATTATTAATTAGATTAGTGAGTCATCGAATATTCACCACGTCAATTATAACTCCATCAACAAGATGAACATAACCCAGAACCAAATGAAATAGAGGTTGACTTTGATTGACTTTACGGTAAGAAAATGAATTCAATATTGGATATTTCACATATTAATATTAATATCACGAATTCATTCCAATTTTATGTAATATAAAAAACTATGTATGAATGAAATAAATAATACATTACAGTATATCAATTTTTAAAGTATATTGTAATGTTTAGATACTACACATATTATAATCAATATAAAACGTCAAAGTGCTCACAATTGTATGAAGATAATCAAAATTATTTTGAGTAAAAGTTATTGATAGCTTCATGAACAATCCAACGAATCTGGTTCTTTGTATGAATACAATGTCAAAATGTTAAAAAGATGAAATCCATTGAGTTTACAAATTTTAAAAAATTATAAGATAATGATGACAAGGTGGTGGCGTGGTGGTGTAGGGCGGTGGCTACAACTCGAGGATGTAGGGGTGATGAACAACAACGGTCGTGTTTATGTTTTTTAGTTGATAGTATATTGAAAGAAAAAGAAACCATAGAGATTGAATAAAAATGAACTATCATTACTAAATGAAATATTTTTTGTTTGAGATTTTTGTTTTCGACCAAGAGAAATTAAAGTCAGTCCAATCAATAACCTTGTTTGAAGTTATTGGGACGGTCAGATTTGGTTTCTGATGGGCTCAAACCATAAATTTGAAATCGACCACTCAAACCTATGTGAAAATATTAACACCCAAACTAGTTGATCGTACCTGGAGATCAGGATCCGATACGGCTGGCTTCGAGAGTTGTTGAAAGGCGGTCGGTGAGGAGAGAGATGGGGTGTACCTGCAAGGCACTCCGATGCTAAAGTAAGTAACCGAGCAAGTACAAGAATTAAGGTCAGAGAATTGAATACCTGACCCTCTCAAGTGAGAGGGTTTATATAAGAGGCTAAGTGGAAGATTATTGGTCCATATTGCGGGGCGCGGATCGAGGAATCCGTAAAAATAGGTAACAGTCAAAACTAGCCGTTGGAGGACATTGTCTTGGTCGGTACGCTCTTGCTCGACAGAGACCACTATTCTTGATTCTGCTCGACGTCGAGCACCTCTGCCAAGTTGGTTTGCTTGGCCTAATTATGGGAACTGGGCCAGTCCAGAACAGGAGCCCCCCAAGTCATTGCTCGTGCGGAGGAGCAGTGACTTAGTAATGGTTTCGTGCTCGAGGGCGAGCAGTGTCTGGGCTAGGAATTTTATGATGCCGACCTTCGAGGGGCGAGCAGATGGTACGTTGCTCGACGGGAGAATGTGAAACGAAAAGCTGGAATATCTGGGAATTCGCGCTCATTAATGATATGACGGCTAGCCTGGGGGCTAGCGTGTAGGGGTCACGCGTGCTTGCACGTGTTTCCCCCCTATAAATAGGGTTTCCAAGTTTCATTTTGAACTTTTCGTTTCATCTTCTTCTCCGACGCCTTGCTCGTTCAACCACCACTGCTTACAGCTGTGGACCACCGCATCTCACTGTCGACCACCGATTCCAGATTCTACATCTTCTGCAAATGTCTTCTCAAGCACAAGGTACGGCTCATTTTCGCTGTTTTTAGTAATTATAGGTTAGATAGCATAGAAATGTATGTGGTTTAGGGTAGTTTTAACGGTAATCTTAGATTTAGAACCGGTAAACTTTAGAACTTCTGCCACCGTTGTTGGTCGGCTACAAACCCTAACTCATGGTCGACATAGGCGTTGGTCGACCTTGACATGGGATTTGATAAGTATTTAGGTTAGACCCCGTACTTTCTAACGTTGGGCGTCAGCCATCGCCTTGAGCGGTGGTCAGCCAGGGCTACAGCTCGGGACCCTGTCCCTAGGCTGATGCGCGCCCTTTCACTTTTCGAGCGGTGGAAGGGTGGATTGATATTCTTAATCGAATTCACTGACGCCTTTCCTCTGCTTTTCAGGTGAAAACGCACTCATGGATCCGTTGGATGTGTCCTCGGAAGAGACGTCCTCGGAAGACTCTGGATCTTCTGCGTCAGTCCCCTCTGGTTCTGGGAGTTCCTCGGGAGATTCAGACGCGAGCACTACAGAATAGGGAGCATCAACAGACTCGCCACAATACCCCGAACAGACAAGGATCTCGCCCGAAGAATGGGTGGTGGAGGATCTACTGGACAAGGTGTCCTCGTTCTCAAGGCCTCGAGTGGAGCCGCTGCCCGTCGTCGGCAACCCTGCTGATTGGGTCGTAACTTTTCCAGGAGATGATGACCGCATCTTCTCAGATTTTGGAGGTCGGGCTTTCTCCATGTACGAGTATGCAGTTTCAGTCCTGGGGGTAACTTTGCCCTTTAGTGACTTGGTGTGTGCTATGCTCGGGCATCTGTGTGTTGCTCCTTCCCAGCTGCATCCTAACTCGTATGCGTTCTTGAAGGCGTTCGAGTTGACGTGCGCCCATCTGGGTGTTGGTGCCACGCTTCCTCTGTTCTCCCGTCTTCTCTCCCTGCAGCGTCAAGTCGGGCGAGGAACTGATCGGAAAGGGTTCGTGTCTTTTAAACAGAGGACTAAAATTTTCAAGGCCCATTCAGAATCCATCCGAGCTTTTAAGATGGACTATTTACTGATCAAACCCGCGAGCGCGGTGGCTGTGAGGGCGATGAGCTTTCTGGGGATAGACAATGATGAGAACGACGAACCCAAGCTCGACGATCAAGGGCAGGTGATCCCGAGGAGGCCCTGGTTGTTCCCCTTTTCCTGGAGTTACGCCCATTACGAGAGGTCTGTTGGTGAGTTCGTCCAGGTGGGGGACTCTTTGAATGAGGACGATGCGGCCATTTTCGAGGCCTTCAGAAGGTTGATAACGTCTTTCACTCCGACCCCCCTGCTGGACGGAGAGGGGAAAGTTATGCTCGATCAAGATGGGGGGGAAGCTGTGGAGCGTCCCTTGATCGATGTTACAGAATTGCTGGCGTGCAATACCGGGCAGGAAGTGTCCGACTTCTTTGGTATCTGTTTTATTTCTATTAGTCATATCTTTGATATTATTCTGTCGTCCATGATTAATCTAATCTTTTTCTTTTTCAGGCTCCCTGTCGAACCCGCTTGACAAAATCCAGGAACGCTTGCGCCAGCAGCAAAAGAAAAGATCGAGGGTTGTGCAGACCAAGCTGACCGAGACAAGTGGCTCTGGGTCGGGCCCCTTGGTCCAGGGCTCTCCGAGCGCCTCAATTGGCTCCCTGATGAAGAAGCACAAGTCCGCAGCGACTGTGGACCTGACGGCCAACGCTCCTCCGAAGCCGAAGCATGGGCTGCCGCCGTGCTTCGTGAAACACAAATTTTTTGAGGGGACGAGCATGGAGGTGGACCTTGCAGACTTCTTGTTTCTGGAAGGCATGGATCGTCCTGCCCGGCGGTTGTCCTTGGCTCAGGATGCAAGTGCGGTCATGCAGGTCTTGACAATGGCCTGGCTGACGGCCGAAGAAAGTCCTGGGCAGGAGAGGGAGATGGTTAGGCTGAAGGAGCAGCTGGATGCCGCTGAGGCGAAGCTGAAAGCGGCCACTGAAGAAGCTAGTGCCACGGCCAAGGAGCTGACTGAACGGGGCAACATCATTGCCAAGTTGGAGGTCGACAAGAAAAGGGTTTTGGAGC
This sequence comes from Lathyrus aphaca, assembly GCA_963966055.1. Classification (NCBI taxonomy): domain Eukaryota; kingdom Viridiplantae; phylum Streptophyta; class Magnoliopsida; order Fabales; family Fabaceae; genus Lathyrus; species Lathyrus aphaca. Next base: position 556,332,222 of record OZ014519.1, read on the forward strand.
AGAACAAAAAGATGAAGGATGCTTTCTGCCCGAAGGAGGACGAGGATGACGAGACTAAAAGTATGGTAACAAGGGCTCAGTTTCTTGTTCGGATCGACCAAGACATAGAAGATCTGAACTCATCGACTGAGCTCAGTTTCCAGAATGTCGTGGATCAGATAAGGGCTCTTCATCCCGACTTGGCCTTGGATGTTGGTCGGATCAGCTACCTGTAAAAGGTTGAGGATGGCCAGATTGTGGTTCCTTCGGACCTGGTAGTGGATGACTCCCAGCCGGGGTCGATTGTTCATCCCGATCAGCCTGAAGCGCAACCGGACCAGGATGAGGCTCGCCAAGAAGAAGGCAGCCCGCAGGGTGAGGGTAACTAGTTTCTGGCTAGCGTGCCTTGTAATTTTATGTTTCTCAGTTTTGGGGCATAGTCCCCTTTGTAATTAATTATGAACAAGTCGGCCCTTCGAGGTCGCATTTTTGTGTTCACAATTTGATGTTTATTAATGGTCGTTTGTTTTGTTATATTCATTGTTCAATTGCTTGTCCGTCAGAGGACTGTTCTCTCTATATTTCAAATGCTAAGTGTTTGTCGTGCGTTTTTGCACTTAACTGGATGTGATTGAATGTATACGGGGTGTGTTCGTGATCCATTGGTTTGGGGGACCAAGTAGATTATGGAGTTTTTCTCCTGGCCGGTGCCCGGGCCAAGGTAATGGCCCGGGCTCCGTGGCTTGAACGTCCCATCGCGAGCTGGGGTTCTGCCTGGTCGTGGTACTTAGGCAACGTTGGACTCGTTTGAGTATCCGTTCGTGCGGCAGGTTTCTCCTTCCCTCGAAAGGAGATCCCGATTGATTATGTAATTTTTGGGCTGTCGTGCTCGTACCTAGGCACGCAGTTCTTGGTCAGTCCTATTGCTCCTCGCTTGAGAGTTGAGCAGGGTGACTTTGCGAGTTAGCTGTAATATTGCTTGAGTTTCTCGGCGTTCCACGGCCGAGCGAGCTCTTCCCCGTGTAAATTTTCTAAATAATAGGCTCTGTTTTCGGTTTTTGCTCGGACGCGATACGGGCCCTCCCAATTGGGTGTAAACTTTCCCTCGCGGGGATCCCTGTGATTTCTTCTGAGAACAAGACTGCCTACCTCGAACGTTCGTCTTATGACTTTAGAATCGTACCGAGTGGCTATTTTTTGTTTGAGAATGGTCTCTCGCAGAGCAGCTTCTGATCGAACTTTCTCGACCAGGTCGAGCTCGTCCCTCAAAGCCTCGGAGTTGGTGTCTTGGTCCATGGGGGATCCTGTGCGTCTGGATAGGACGTGCATTTCTATAGGGATCACTGCCTCGATTCCATACGCTAATCGGAATGGGGACTCCCCAGTTGTTGAGTGGGGGGTGGTCCTATATTCCCATAGCACGCTATGTAGCTCCTCGACCCAGTGCTTCTTATGTTCGTCCAGTCTTCGTTTCAAGCCTCTTAGGATTACCCTATTCACGGCCTCTGCTTGCCCGTTAGTTTGGGGGTGCTCCACCGAAGCAAAATGTTGTTTCGTTCCTATTGATGCGACGAATTCTTTGAAGTGTTTATCTGTGAATTGAGTGCCGTTATCGATTACGATGGCGAGCGGTACTCCGAACCAGGCGAGGATGTTCCTCTTGAAGAAATGTAGTATGTTGAGTGCAGTGATTTTGGCTATGGCCTCAGCTTCTATCCACTTGGTGAAATAGTCGACGCCTACAATTAAGTATTTATTTTGGCCGGATCCAACGACGAATGGTCCTAAGATATCCATCCCCCACCATGCGAATGCCCAAGGCGACGATAATGATTTTAGCTCGGACGGGGGTGCTACGTGCACATCCCCATGTCGTTGGCACTTGTCACACCTTTTTACGTGCTCCTTTGCGTCGTGTTGGAGTGTGGGCCAATAGTACCCTGCTCAAAGAATTTTTCGGGCCAACGATCGTCCGCCTAGATGTTGCACGTTAATTCCTTCATGGACTTCTCTTAGCACGTGTGGGGTGTTTTCTTCTTCTACGCACTTGAGAAGGGGTATAGAGAATCCTCGACGATACATACGTCCACCCACTAGAGAATATGAGCATGCTCTTCGTCGTATTGTGTTGGCCACTTTTTGGTCGGTCGGTAATTCTCCTTTAGTTAGGTAGTTAAATACCGGGGTCATCCAGCAGTTCGTGTCGCCCACGAGATTAACGTCTACGTGGATTGATGATTGCCCGATGCTTGGTCGGGGAAGCGTTTTTTGTATGATGGATTTGTTGTTTCCCTTCCTTTTAGTGCTTTCCATCTTAGAAAGGATGTCGACTCGGATATTGTTCTCTCGCGGGACGTGTTTGACTTCCACGCTTCTGAATCGCTTTAGCTCGCCTTTTACGAGGGCCAGGTATTCGGCCATGTTATCATTTTTTGCTTGAAAGTCTCCTCGGACTTGGCTGGCGACCAGCTGAGAATCCGTGCAGATTGTGATTTCTTCTGCCTCCAGGTCGGTCGCGACCCGTATGCCTGCTAGGAAAGCCTCGTACTCTGCCTGATTGTTGGAAGTGGGGAAAGATAAGGTTAAGGATACTTCGATGATGTTTCCTTCCTCGTTCTCCAGAATAACCCCAGCTCCGCTACCCGCTGGTCTGGATGCCCCGTCCACGAAAATTGTCCACCTGGAGGAAGATCTTGACTCTTGCTCAGTGAAAGTGAGTTCTGCTACGAAGTCGGCCAGTGCTTGAGCTTTGAGAGCTTTTCTTCCCTCGAATTTGATGTCGAATTCGGATAGTTCCAACGACCATTTTAACATTCATCCGACCATGTCTGATCGACCGAGCAATTGTCTTATGGGTTGATTGGTTCTTACGATGATGGTGTGGGCCAAGAAATAATGGCGATGCCTTCTGGCCGCGAAAAGGAGGGCCAGGGCCATTTTTTCCACCTGGAGAATCGGATATCCGGGCCCTGGAGCGCTTTGCTCGTAAAATACACAGGCTTCTGCCCCTCGGGTAGGTCGCGTATGAGGGTCGCGCTCACTGCTTATTTTGCAACGGCAAGATAGAGATAAAGTGTCTCCCCCTCTTCGGGTATATACAAAACCGGGGGTTGACTTAGTGTCCTCTTTAGGTGGGACAACGCCAGCTCGCACTCCTCCGTCCATTCGAAAGTCGCCTCTTTGCGGAGGAGCTTGTAAAAGGGGAGAGCGTGTTGAGCGGATTTTGCTACGAACCGAGCGAGGGAGGTGAGGACCCCTTTTAGAGATTGTATGGATTTTTTAGAAGTAGGAGTCGGGAGTTCCGCGAGTGCCCGACATTTGTCGGGGTTGGTTTCGATGCCTCGTTCGGTCAGGTAGAATCCGAGGAACTTCCCTGCTCGGACCCCAAATGTGCACTTCTCGGGGTTGAAACGCATTTTGCATTTTTGTGCCTGATCGAACACTTTTCATAAGTGGGACGCGTGGTCCGTTTCTTGTTGAGATTTGACGATCATTTCGTCCATGTATAATTCGAGCATATCCCCGATTTCTGCTCGGAATACCTTATTCATCATGCACTGATAAGTGGCGCCTGCGTTTTTCAGACCGAAGGGCATGACGTTGTAGTAGTAGTTGCCCGATCGGTCATGAAGGTCGTGTATTGTTTATCGGACATGGCCATGGGTATTTGATTATACCCTGAGTAGGCGTCCATGAAGGACAATAGCTTGAAACCGGACGAATTGTTGACCAATTTATCAATGTTAGGTAAAGGGTATGCATCTTTCAGGCATGCCCGGTTGAGATCAGTATAATCAACACACATTCTCCACTTTCCATTAGATTTTTTCACAAGTACAACATTTGAGAGCCAGGTTGTGTACCTGGCCTCGGTTACAAATTTAGCCTCTAGGAGGTCTTTAATAGCAGATTCAGCTGCTTCAGTTTTTTCGGTCGACTGCTTCCTCCTGCTTTGGGCGACTGCCTTGTGTGTTGGGTCAATGGAGAGGTGATGGCAGGCTGTCTTGGGGTCGAGTCCTGGCATCTCTGCAGCGCTCCAGGCAAACAGATCTGCGTTCCCTTTGAGGCAAGCTTCCAACTGTCGTTTTGCCAAGTCGGGCATATGTGCTCCGATCTTAACGCACCGGGTTGGGTCATCTCCCAGGGGAATCAGCTCGAACTCTCCGTCCGGGACTGGTCGAGATAGTGAATCTGTTGGCTTTTGGATGCTCTCGTTGTCGTCTGAGAACATGCAGTCCAGGTCGATTGAGTCTACTTGAGGGAAAGCCCTGGGAACATCTGGTGAATTCGATGTTGAAGGGTTCGGTTGGTACGATATTGAGCTAAGACCTTTAGATGCTGCTTCGAAACACCTGCGGGCAGCATCCACGTCCCCGTGTAGTGTGGCAACCTTGACCAAAGTAGTGTAGTACTTCATCTTCAGGTGCACGGTGGATGGCACGGCGATTAGCTCGGCTAGTGTTGGTCATCCCAGGATGCACTGGTACAGCGACGGGAAGTCCACGACTAGGAATTGGACTCTGACCGTCCTGGCTGTCTCAGTTGCTCCGAAGTTTACAAACAGATCGACGTAGCCCCACGGTCGGGAGACCGCTCTGTTGAAACCATGCAAGTCTGATCTGACGTACGGAGTCAGGTGTGTCTCGTTCAACTGGAGTGTTGAAAACAGCTGGGAGTACATAATGTCGCAGGAACTGCCCTGGTCCACCAAGATTCTCCTCACATCGAAATTTGCCATACGTGCCCGGATGAGAAAAGGAATGTTGGCGTTGGGTGCTCCTCCCAGGAGTTCTTCTTGGTAAAAGGAAAGGGGTAACGAACCCTCTCTTGGTGGGTCCAGGGTAGCGTTTTGCGCGGGCCCTTTCGCAATCAGTTGGTCGAATTTTCGTTTCACGGATCCGACCGTGATTTTGTTGAACCCTCCTCCCGAGATGACCATTGTGGACGGAAAGGTTTCCCATGGACTATGGGAGGAAAGGTACCCCGGACTCCCGGTGTGATCAGGTAGGAAGAAATCCTCCAGGCGATAGATGCTCAGGGCGACCTGCATGTTTGCGTCCGCAGGAACGGGTACAGCCTCCTCGACCTTTTGAGTCTCCTGCGCTTCTTGTCGAGGAGTGTCTCTGGATTTGGTGAACTTCTTAAGGTGTTCGTCCTTGATAAGAATTTCGATTGCATCCTTGAGATGGATGCAGTCTTCTGTGTTGTGGCCATGACTTTTGTGGAATCTGCAATATTTCGTTTTGTCCGTGCCCGGTTTGCTGGGTTGCTGCTTTGGAAAACGTACCCCTGCTTGCCTGAACTCCGAGTTGGCACACTCGGACAAGATTTTCTCCCTGGAAGCCAGGAGAGGTGTGTATTCGTGGAATCAGCCGACGGGTCCTCTGTGCTCCCGCGGTTCACGAGAGTGATCGTCCTTTCTTTTGTCTCCTCCCCGACGAGATATCGAGGGTTCATCGACTCGGTGGGGCTTCGCATCTTCACGACGTCGAGCGTCTCTTACTGAGCTAGCTTCCTATTTTTCCTCATACTGGATATAGGCTTGGGCTTTCAGCAAGAATGCGTCGAGGGTGGCAGGGGTTTCGATGCCGACTGCCCGGTGAAAATCTGTTGACGGGCGCAATCCTCGTTCCAACAGATACTTCTTCATATCGTCGGTCGATACTTGGACTTCCTCTTTATTGAACCTTTCGATGTAAGTTCGTAAAGGTTCGTCTTTCCCCTAGATGATCGCTTCGAGCGAAGCTTCTGTCTTTGGGTGCCGCCTTGAGGCGGTGAAGTGTCTGGAGAATGTGCGTCCAAGTTGTTTCCAGGAGGTGATGGACTCAGCCTCGAGGCTTTTATACCACGTCATCGCTCCTTTCCTCAGCGTTGTAGGAAAGAGGCGACATTTGATCGCTCCTCGTACTCCTCGGTAATCGAGCAGCGCATCGATATTCTCGATATGCTTGTCTGGATCTGTGGTTCCGTCGTACGAGCCTAGCGGTGGGGGTTTCTCTAAACCTCTTGGAAGTTTAGCCGCCATGATTTCTGACGAGAGGGGACCCCGAGCGTCCTCGTCGTCGCTGGAGTTGAACGAAGGAGATCTGTGAACGCGTTTCTTCGTTCGCCGGGGAGATGCAGATCTTGATCTGCTCCTTCTTGATTTTCTCGGAGGAGAAGATCGAGGACGTTTGTCGCCAGTTGATTCGTAGGCGTGTCCTTTCCTCTTACCCTTGGTAGGAGAGGGACTGCGCCTTCTTTGGGGTCTCGCGGGAGACAGTGGTCGACGAGAATTATCTTCGAGACGGGAGATTTTCTCGCCATGGGCGAGGAGCAGCATGTTTGTCTGATTTAGGATTTCGGCCAGTGCGGCGAAATCCGACCCTGAAGGAATCGAGGGAAAGAGAGTTTCCGGGCGACTCTCCAGAGGTTGTTCACGGTCGGGAGAAGGCGATGTTGTCTTCCCGTCTGGGTGATCTTGCACGGTTTCTTCGTGCGGAGGGGGATGAATGTTGCTCTCACGTTGCGTGAGGATCATGTCGTCGTTTGATCGGTTGTCCTGGTTGTCTCAAGCAGCCATGGATCTTGGTAAAAACTTTGGTTCTCTGAAGACTTTGAGAGAGAAGAACGGGGAAATCAGTTTCCCACAGACGGCGCCACCTGATCGTACCTGGAGATCAGGATCCGATACGGCTGGCTTCGAGAGTTGTTGAAAGGCGGTCGGTGAGGAGAGAGAGGGGGTGTACCTGCAAGGCACTCCGATGCTAAAGTAAGTAACCGAGCAAAGAGTGAGAAAGTACAAGAATTAAGGTCAGAGAATTGAATACCTGACCCTCTCAAGTGAGAGGGTTTATATAAGGGGCTAAGTGGAAGATTATTGGTCCATATTGCGGGGCGCAGATCGAGGAATCCGTAAAAATAGGTAATGGTCAAAACTAGCCGTTGTAGGACTTTGTCTTGGTCGGTACGCTCTTGCTCGACAGAGACCACTATTCTTGATTCTGCTCGACGTCGAGCACCTCTGCCAAGTTGGTTTGCTTGGCCCAATTATGGGAATTGGGCCAGTCCAGAACACTAGTTATCCGAAAACCCGACCACCCCGAACCGTGTCTTCCGAGTAATCGGATTGGGTCAATTTTCAAATATTTGTCCATTCCTAACCACTATGGTCCATTATATCTTTTTTTACACAAATAAACTCAACTCATATCATTAATCACTTGTTGCTTAATACAAGGAGGAATCAAATGAAAAACATTGTGTTTAGTCCAGAAAACTGTTGCTTTAACTAACAAGTGAGCAACTGAATTCGCTTGACGCTTGACAAACTTCACCTCGAAGTTGAAATGTAAACCTAACAATTTATTACTACTAGAAATAATCACACTAAATTTTGAATTATCACAATAATTTGCATGAATTGCTTGCACCACAATCTATGAGTCACTCCCAAATACCATGTGTTATATTTTCATATGAATGGATGCATGCAAAACATCTTTCGAGACCGATGCTTCAGCCTCTATGACAGAATAAATGCCAAAATCCCATGCCTTTCATGCATAGGTGATGCGGCTGCAAGTGCACGAATTTATCAATTTTAGTATAAAAGATGTTGAATCTCACACAAACCAATCGACAAGTACCGTTATTTGTTATCACATTGTTTATCTAAGGCTACACGTATGGTTTGTTTTGTGCGAATATAGAAGTTAGCGAAATTAATTCAATTTTTACTAATAAGAGGCCAAAACATGATTTCCATCTACCCGTGTTACTCATACAAATTACATAGTTTTATTGTAACGAGAAATATATTTTATTTTCTTTGCAGAAAAACTAGAGGTACCGTCCACTTTCATGTGCATGTTACCGGATTTTAGACCCGTAACTGTCCGATTTCGCGTGTTCGTTATCGGATTATAGACTCGTAATTGTCCACTTTTGTGTGGTACAAACTACAAGTTTAAAATCCCTTGGAAAATAGTGATTTCATAATTAATTAAAAAACGCTTTCGTGTATTTAGTAACTAAAACAATAACTTTCTAAGTCTAATACCGTTTTTTCTCTTTAGAGTCGTAAATGGTAGTTTAGTGTCTCTACTTTCGTAGTAGAGCTTTGAGTTTTACAAGCATAAAATGCTATAATTTTTTTTAAATAACATATATATTCTCTTGATAGATTTTAATTTTATTGTTGCTTTCGCAAGTCCATCAAAATCTTTTGGTCGAATTTATAATTCAGATACCTCCCCGTAGGTGCATAAATGTTATCTTTGTGTTTCTACTTTTATAGAAAACAATATTTAATTTAAAAACATAATTGTTAGAAATCAAAAATCATTTCCATTACAATTTATTAATTGTGCAATTTAAGTATAAGAGTCTCGTCGGTACGTCGGGCCTCATGTTTCGAACTCACTAAATCTACTGACATAATAAAAATAGTAAATAACATGCATATATTCAAGAATGATATAATAAAATTAAGCAAATAAAAGAACCTGAAAATAACATAAATGATGATATTTTGATTAGATAATTGCTCCGGGGGGAGACTTTCGATCAGGTACAACTTTGGACATGAAATAAATTGCAGAAAGCATGAAATAATGCAGTAAAATGTAAGAAATAACTGCTAAAAATTAAATAAAAATATTCCAAACTTAGAAACTAAAGTTGCAATAATCACTAAATGTGAGAAATTATTGCTTTTTACAAGTGAAATTTATGCTCTATCAAAGCTTGGATTTTGCAAAATCTGATTCTACAGGCTTATTTATAGGCTGGGATTCGTAACTAGAGTGATTAAATCGTGCAAAGAGAGTGGGAGAAAGTAGGAGAAGTGGAAAAACTAATTTTTGAATCTGGTTTGAAAAAAAAGGGCGACGACATTATAACGGGCGTTAGTTGGGTTGACGGTCTGTCTGTCATAAACTCTTTATCATGATTTCCATATTGTAGACCATGATGGGCATCAACTAGGCTGACTGCCCGTCATGGTGTTTTGACTTGCTTTCTTGTTTTTTTTGACCTCTAACTGATGGGAACTTCTTTTTCCCCATGACGGTCGTCATGGCACCCAAGTGACCATAATGACAACCTGACTAGTGGTATTATACGTCGTTTTTTCCATTTCAGCATTTTCTCTTACCATTGTCATTATTTGATTATTTCCTGAAACACAACATAAAATACCGGCAAAACACTACAAAATGTATAAAATTGACACCAAAACTTGTGCAAATCAAGTGGAATTTACTAGTGATTTTGCATGTTCTCAAGAGGTCCATGCAAATTATGCATGAATATGTAAGTTCACACACTGTTTTTCTTCATCCATCTCTGGCCAACAATATCTAAGGTTCTTAAATACCTTTTAAACTCTTAAAATTCTTCGTCTAAGTCCAAATGTGTCTCACTCTCTTCTTCAATGATTTCATGCTCATCAATGTGTAATTTCCTCCAAAACACATGAATGGATTCTATTGGAACATGGATAACCTTGTATTTGAATACATGCAAGTTCACACGCATAAGGTAACCCACACTACTACGAAAAATCCATTTAATAATGGTCGGGAATGACATATAATGTTGTTGGGGATGGTGTTGTTATGTAGAGTGTTGTCGTAAGTACGATACTTATAATCACAGTCCTAGGACCATTGTTGTAATCTGGAAAACAGGCGTTATATTACAACGATTATGTTTATCAACTGTTGTGATATATATATATAATTACAATAGTTATGAGTTTCAATCGTCGTGGAATGTACCTTTAGTTTATTATAAACAAATATATATTGCTTGTTTAACCATACACTAATTAAAGAACTACAATCATACCTTTTGACGGTATCTTCTAAATTGCATCAAACTCATTCAACACATTTTATGTTCTTTAACACAAAAATGTATCGATGATCAGTTTGCTTCGATACATCTATATCTTTCATTATAGTACCTCATCATCGCCACTTATCATGGAGATTGTTATGATGAATTATCGTGATAAGTGACAAGGATGAGGTAAAGTAGAAATATAGATATAGATGAATTGAAGCAAATAGACCATTCAACCATATATTTGAGTTAAAGGAACATAAAATATGCCGAAATGAGATGGAAGAAATTCGGAAAACATTGATCGATTTAGGTTGGTTTTCAAATACATCTTAATTTTTAGATTATAGGGTTCTACTTCAAATTAAATGATTGCATTTTCAATAAAAGTATAGTGAAACAAACAATATATATAGTATATAATAAACTAAATTTCAAATAGAATATCAAAAGGACACTGAAACAAATAATATATATATATATATATATATATATATATATATATATATATATATATATATACCTTATAAACTCATTTTATACTCTTTCTACCACCATCATCATCACCATGTATCATCTTTACTATACAGCTTCAACTATTTCAAATAAAGAAAAATTAGTTAGTATTCAAAACAAAACCAACAAAAGTTGAAACAAAACCCTAAGTGGGACTTTAACAAAACAAGATAGATTGTTATCATACCTTATTAACCCATAGCCAAAGTATTGTTCATTGAAGATAAATCTGAAAAAAATTGAATAATCAACATAGTCAAGACAACCAACATGAAGCAAATAAGATAATGAGAACTATCTAACAAGAAGATTGAAGAAGAAGAATACCTTATTTTCCATAGTGTCATCACCATGTTCATCTAGTTTTAGACTCTACAAGAAGAAATAAAAGGAGGAAGAAACTTAAATCAAAAAGTTCTTCAGACTTCTTATATTTCTTTTTGCAGATTCTAAAACCATATGAAGTATATGTTGTCAAAAAAAGTAGAGAAAAAATGGATGCTAGGGTTTCGTTGTGAAGGAATACAGGGATACTCACCATGTTCATTTAGTTTCAGACACTGCAAGAAGGAATACGGGGATGAAAAAACCTAAATAAAAAGCTTCATACTTCATGTATTCCTTTTTGCAGTGTCCAAAAAAAGATGAAGCCTTGCTGCAAAAAATATAGAGAAAAAATGGGTGCTAGGATTTCGTTGTGAAGGAAACGACGCTACATGTAAATAAGAGAATCTTAATTCGCTTATATGGTAAATATTTCACAATGGTTAACGAATTTAACCATCATGATAGTCATATATTTATTATAATTATATCACAACAGTTATCCATATTAACCGTAATGTTACCCTTTTAATTGGTACAAGGTTTGAATCCTTGCTAAACATTTTTTCCGTTTTATATAATTATTTAATTATGTTTATAAAATGCAACCGTTGTAATACTACAACCTTTGCTCTTACCGGAAGAGGGAAAACACTCATCTCAAGTAATGATTTAAAAATTATCGTTCGGGAATATCAAACATTACATGTTATCATCATTGCAAGCATTAAAGTATCAAATTTTTCATCTTCATCCTCATCTATAAATACACAGTTTTACATTTCTTCATAATATCTGGTAATAATGAGTTCTACAAATGATCAGAATGTCAACAGAAGAAGAAGAAGACGAAATAAGGAGGTCCAACAAGCTGCCAATGACATGCCAGATGCGTTAAGGGCGAGGAAGAAGAAGAAGAAGACAAAAAAGCCAAAGAAAAAGAAAAAGAAGGAGATTAGGACATATTATTATAACTCTGATGAAGGGAGTGAGGACAGTCCCCTATACTTTGAAGATGCATTTATAGTTATGGGTTATGATCCTTGAAAAATACATGTACTCCCATTTTTTAAATATATTAATGAACTTATCTATTATATATACTCTTGTCTTTTTTTTTAATTTGATCAAATTCTTCTCATTAACATAAAAATGCTAAGAAAATGAAATAAAATACATGTTTAAAATGGAAAGTAAATTTTATAAAATGTAGTTACCGGTAATCGAATGTATTTACACATCAGTTTGATACTACAAATTCAAAAATATATGTTTAAAATGGAAAAATATGTAGTTATTGAGAATCAAAGTTTTATACATATCACAACAATGGATATACCACAACCGTCATGATATATTACTTTTGTAATTAAATTTCATAATGAAGCGTCAAAGTTTAATTTAGAATTAAAAATAAATAAAAACAAAACATGTCACAACGGTTGAAATAAATAACTGTTGTTATATACAAATAGTAAATAAAAATAATAGAATAATGCCTTAGTTTAGAGATTTCACAACGGTGTAGGCATGATCAGTGATGACCATGGCATCGTTGTTATCACGTTTTGTAGTAGTGCCATGTGTTGTCCTAATGAAGCAACAACATGTATTTTTGTCAACACCAGCTCTTTTTATCCTTTCCATCCCTTTTGCAAGGAGTTTTATACATTATCTCGAAATGAATTTGTGCAATATTGAGTAAAATGGATTGAGATACCAATGCCCAATGCTTGACAACAATGTTTTGAAATGATACTCTGATTGCACCTTGTTGCAACTTCAACATGGTGTTCACAACATCTCAATATCTGCACAAATCTCATTGACTAATATTCAACATGTTTTTAAGTCTCTAATAAGCACATTGAAATCTATAAAACAATATTAAAAAAGATGTAATAAATAAATTGACAAATATTTATGTAAAAATAATAAGGTTATAAAATGTACATGTTTCTTGTCGTGTTCCCTAAATGAGTGACTTGGTTAATCCATGCAATGACAAACTTTTCTTTATAGGGTGTCAACCATGTTTGGTGCACATAATTAATAAATTCAGGGATATTAACCCATACCATCTCAAAATGATGCAAGTGTTTCTCAAACTCAAACATACTATTTGAATGCAAGACTTTGTTGCAAGATACATAACATGCTCTTTCCTATTAGCATCAACATACTCTGTACACTTCTAACTAACTTTTTTTGAAATATGGAATACACACGAGACATGAAATCAAGATGGAAACATAACTTTACTGGTATTTATAAGGAAGGATCTCGATCTATCACCATAACCTTAGGAAGCAACTTCTCGGATGTGAATAACTAAACCAACTTCTCTAATGCCCATGTGAAGTTTGTCTCCCTTTCACGTTCCAAGTATACAAACCCAACTGAGAAAGTCAATTTGGTTTACGTAACACCCACAATATTAATCTTAAGAATTGGGAGTTTGTACTTGTTAGTTGTATATATATTGTCAAAGTTCGAAACCAAATGAAACATGTTCAACAACTTCACAAAATCAGTACGTGTCTACAATATATCGACAATAAAATTTGATTCCTCTATGTTTATGGTCTAGTACATGTAGTTCCTAATATTAATTAGGTTCAACAGATGTTGCATTCTTGTGAATGCGCCTCTGGTAGTAGACCGATATATCGATCTTTCCTTATACAAATGTGTCGTAGTCATTAGATTATTAAGATCCCTATCTTTTAACTCAACCACCATGTACCTCGACTCTATGCATTATTTTGTCATTTCATTCACAAATAGTGTTTTATTGTGTTTTACATGATCTAATATGTCATGATTGACTAAATCCTTAGTCAGATCATGATTATGAGTACCAAATCAAATCATTATGTTCCAACCGCTACTGCTAGGCATGGATCTCAACTTAAATGCGTATATAATTTTTCTACTACAAGTGACTTGAGACGATTTCTAGTTCTAGTAGTTTCCTTCCATCTAATAACTCATAAGCAATTTGTATTTCGTCTCTCTTTGTCCATTTGTCGTATCAGAATAAACAACAACAACAATAATACTATGTTGTCTTCCAATAAATTGCGCTCAGGTTAACACTTTGGTCTGGGAGGGAAATATTTACCAATGAAAGTATATAATGAATTGCTCTTAGATTCTATAACTTGATTAAAAAAAAAAATCATATACAACATGTAAATAAAACATAGGAGTAGATTATGTAGGAGAACCATCCACCTCATACACATATAAGAAGAGCATGCCTAAATAACTACCATATTTTGTAGAGGCAAGAAAAACAATGACATAAATAGTTTTGACATTATTAAAATTTGTTGGGTGCGAGAACCAACTTGGAGGTGACAGAAGATTCTTCTTCTTCTTGTTATAGAAAATTTGTTTTAAGCTTCTGGCCCATGATACTTACATTTGAAGCCCATTTCTCTCTTATTGGATTTGAAATTTGTTTTCTATATCCATTTTGGCCATATACCTCTCCAAAAGTATAAATTAAAAAAAAAAAAAAAAACACCATTGACTTTAATATATAATTTCTTAAGATTATAATAAAATATGTAGTTTCTAAAAGTTTGAAAAAACAAAAAATCCAATATAAATTATTTTGTAAAACATCTAGTAAAATAAAAAAACATTAAGATGACTGGTTAACATTGGTGGACATTGCATATCCTCAAGATAAAATTATATTTGTATTATATACTGATAAATTACTTATTATGATTGTTTTTTAAGCAACATTTCAAAACTATATTTATCTATTTGTGAGAAAATATGTTTTATAAATGACCAAACAACTATTCCATAATTTATCTCTCATTGCACATTTAACTTTTTCTAATAAAATATTTAATAGTTTTTAGTGATAATAATATAGAATTTTTTATTAATAGAAAAGTTATTAAAGTATTAAAGTCATATTAAAATTATAACATATTTTGTTCGTCACTATGAATCGTGTTTTGATTCAAAATATAATTTCAATTAAAATATATAAAATCAAAATTATTATAATAAAAATTCTTTTGTTTTTATGAACATCTAATAATTTAATTACATTTTGTTTTGAAACCATTAATGTTATGATTTAGAATATTACAAGAAGAGTATCTTTTGGGTTGTTATGTTTCGTAGGTTAATGGTCCAATTAAAGGGTCTACAAATTTTGGGAAAATCTTAACGCATTTTATTTAAGGTATTTTATGGATTACTAAGAGTTCGTGAAAATACAATAGGTAAAATATATGTTTTAGTTATTTAAGTTATTTAATAGTATCATTTATATCCTTTAAGATTTTTTTTTTTTACGGTTGAGTTCTTTATATTTTAAAAAGTTTGCATAGTTAATCTTTTTTATAGTTAATCTTTTTTGAAATTTTTGTTAGAAAAAATATATGTGACGTTGACGATGATTAGGTGACAGTTAAGTTAGATGAGTTTGTATCTTCCAAGTATGATGATGTGGTTTTGAGTTTATTATGCATTTGATAAACATAATTGAAACGCATAGAATGCAGATTATTGAACCCTAATCCTCATCTCCCCATCCCCCTAGTTCCATTCCCCTAATCTCTAATAAACCTTAATCCTTAATCCCAAAACCAAATCAATATCATTTCAAGAAGTAAAACCCAACAAAATAATTATCAAGCTGTAAAGCGATGAACAAGAAGCAATGATGGATTGGAGATGAACGGAGGGTGACGTTGCAGTGTGTCAGAGGGCTTGTGGCTGGTCGAATCTGTTTCTTCCTCTGAGTTATGCATGACTATGGTTCTGGTTCAAATTAGTTTGTGCGGTTGTGACGATTATTATGTTGTTGTTACTGTAAAAAAATTGATTATGTATTGTTGGGTTTTGTTTGTTTGAAGTAGTCAAAATAACTTATATTTTCAATGATAAAGGCTTAATCAAGAATTGTAACAAAAGACTTTGATTTGAGGAGACCATTGATGTACGAAATTAATCTTGATGATTTGCTCCACTACTACCTTAGGAGGCCATTGATGCACTTTTAAGTTTTAGGGTTCAAAGACTTTGATTTAGGGATTTACTTAACAAATCCATAAATATTGTAAAAAACAGCACAACTGCCAAATCATCAAACCTAAAAGCCAAATCATCTCAATTAAATGTCACTTTAGCTTTATTTTTGCCACATATGCATTTTTGTCACGGAACTTAAACTTAAAGGACCTAATCGTTACAATAAAAACTTAAAGGACTTATTTGGTACTTTAAAATAACTTAAAGGACATCTAGTGCTATTTTGTTAATACAATAATATTTTTAGATTTTAGAGATGCATCTTCAGATGTACCCAAACATATACAATCGATATTGATTTTGAGTCACGCCACAAACTTGTGTCTATTTTGATTTCGGAAATGTATTTTCGTAAATCTTACAGGGGTGTATTTCTATAGCCTATTGAAGTAGAAAGTAAAAAAAAAAAAAATCCAGAAAATTGTAGTTTGACAAAATAAAATTAGCATTTATAATATAATATCACCATTACATAAACGATGTTAACATAAATCAAACATTATATTTCAATATTTAGGTGGACGTTTCAACATCTTCATTATATCTTTGACCGATCTTGAAGTCATCGCATCCACCTCGATCGGAAATTTTGTTTTGAAATCGAAAAAGTATTCCGCATAGCCTGTAAATTTTCACCCGTCTTTAGCTCAAAGATGTTGAACTCAATCTTCCCTTCATTATTGATCGGCGGTGAACGGTACTTGAGCTTCATAATTTTCGACTGCCTCTTTAAGGTATGAGATTATGCAATATGTATTTCAGACCTGCAATAGGGGTGTACTCATTGATTTTAAATTCAATTAAGGGTTTTCCGTTGTTGAAGTAGACATATGCGACATGCCAATTGGTGTTCATTCTGGTGTAATGTATTCTGGTATGAAACATGAGACAAGAGCCAATACTTATAGTAGTTGTAGACAAATATGGAACATTGAAATTCTATCTTGTATCAGGGGATGTTTTGGATATGCATATCCTATATCACCTTGTTCTATTATTCCGGAGAAGTATTTCTGAAACCACTCATGACATAATGAAATTTTATTACAGACATAAATAAAACCTATAATAAATGCATAATATTTTAGAAAATTTAAAATTATATTAAAATATTCAAAAATGTATATATTAGACATAATTAATATTAATACAAGATTACATACAATGAATTATTGAATAAAAACTAAAATGAATTGAAACATTTGTCGTCAAATAAATCTATATTTATGTGTGATACATCATTTGACTTTTATTGATTTGATTCTCCTTCAGTCTCGCTCAATTTGGTGAAATCTTGCATCCTTTCCACAAAATGGTCCGGCCAAGTCTCAGTTATTGTCATTGAATGAGCCATCCACTCTGGTGATGTAAGTGGTATATGGAATCCTGATTTCAAATAAACTTGAACAAAAGGACGATGATTTAAAATCCACCCAACACACAAAAGTAAAGAGGGTGGTTTCGAGTCTGTGGCTCCCAGATAAGAAATTTTCCTCAATTTCTCTTTGATATGAAGTTTCATATTGTCACCCGCTTTCAAAAATCTCTCTTGTATAACTTTCAGTTTCCCAACCAATTCTTCAGTGTAGCAAGGACAAACTCAACTCAGTTTGTTATTGTATTTCCTAGGTGTCTAACTGTATCATGTAACGCCCCGTTTTCCTTTTAATTATTATTTGCAAATAATTAGGAATTGTTGTGACCAATTGTGTGTTATGGTGTGGTTTGATGTGTTTTGAGTACTCTTAGTAAGGGTGTATGACTTATGTGTAGAGGATTGGTGGAATTAGTAGAGATGAGGATTATTATTATCATTATTATTATTATTATTATTATTATTATTATTTTATTAATATTGAGAGTCAATGAAATAATTAATAATATAATAAAATATTTGGCTGCGTAGAGAATTAAGGGATAAGTTGGTAATTATCGAGGAAAGGAGTGAGGGTAAAAGAGGCATAACATAGTTGAGGGATTTTTATATAGAGAATTAGAGAATAAGGGAGTTCAATTTGATCATACATGAAAAAGGAGAACAGAAGTGGAAGAGTCTAGGGAAAGAAAGGAGAAGAGTCCATTAGAGAGAAAGAAGGCTCATCAATCTAAGGTAAGGATGTGATTCTTTCATCTCTAAAGGGATTGATGATATATGTGTTTGAGTAGTTAATCATTAAGTTGAATCCATGAATATGTGATTGTTGAGTGGTTAGGGTTTATGAAGAGTTCATGAGTTAAAGGATTGAAATTGATTGAAATGTTGTGTTTGATTGTTGTATGGAAAATAATACATTAGGTATAGGTTATTGTAGAAAAATCTGTGAAATAAACTGAGTAAAAACTAGTTTAAGAGGGTTGAGTTCGCAGTGGAAAGATGTTGTTATCGCAAGGTTTTGTTGTCGAAATCGTGAAGGACGCTTAGGTCCGTCCGACCAAGTAGTCGAGTCGTTGAATCGTCATTATGTGTGACAGTTGAGTATTGTCGATGTAGGTTCCTTAACCATTGTTTGCTGTTGTTTTTGCGTAACAGATTTAGAATGAATAGAATAAATGATGTTGCACTTGTTGCCACTTTGCATGGTTTTGCTCAGGCAGTGCATAATTCTTCGAAATGGTGGAAATAACGAGAGTGACGAGTTTTAGAAGAATAATCCGCCTACTTTCAGCAGAAAGTATGTCCCAGATGGAGCGCATGAGTGGCTCAAATAAATCGAGAGGATCTTCCGAGTCATGGAATTTCCTGAGGAACGAAAGGTGTGTTTGGGTACTCACTTGTTAACGGGAGAAGCTAATGACTGGTGGGTTATCACTCGCCAATAGTTGGATGTAACTGGTGAGGTAATCACATGGGTTATGTTCAATAGGGAGTTCTTGAGGAAGTATTTTCCTGAAGACGTTTGAGGGAAGAAAGAGATTAAATTTCTGGAGTTGAAACAGGGTTGTATGTCGGTTACAGAGTATGCTGCCAAGTTCTCGGAATTGGCAAAGTTTTATTCGTACTACAGTGAGGTGTCTGCTGAGTTCTCAAAGTGCGTTAAGTTTGAGAATGGGTTGAGGCCTGAGATCAAACAGGTGATTGGTTATCAACGAATCATAAGGTTTCCAGATTTGGTTGATTGTTGTAGGATCTTTGAAAAGGATAGCAAGGCTCGATCGACTCACTTTAAGGGGTTGGTCGAGAGGAAGGGAAACACCATATGCACCGTGGGAAGCCTTATGTAACTCATGTTGATAAAGGTAAGAAGAAGTATGTTAATGGCAAGAAGTCGGGTGGGGGGAGGAGCCACTACTCTTCTGAAGTGTTATAGGTGTAGTGAGTTAGGTCATCATGTTAGTGAGTGCACAAATGACGTGAAAAAGTGTTTCAAATGTGGACATCCAGGACATCTGATTGCTGATTGCAAGGTTTATATGGTGAATTGCTACAACTGTGGAGAGCAGGGCCATATCATCACCCGTTTCTAGAAGCCGAAGAAAGCTTCAACTAGAGGAAAGGTGTTCGCTTTAACAGGAACTCATACTTCCAGTGAAGACCGACTGATCAGAGGTATTCGTTACATTAATAATACGCCTTTGATTTCTATGATAAATATTGGTGCTATGCATTGTTTTATTGTTGTTGATTGTGTGAGAAGGCTAGACCTTGTTGTTTCGTCTATGAAGGGATAAATGGTTATTGAAACTCCCGCGAAGAGATCAATGACTACTTCTCTAGTCTTTTTGAACTTTCCTCTATCGATTTAAGGTTGGGACTTTGGTGTTGATCTTATTTGTTTGCCATTGGGAGGTCTAGATGTGATCTTAGGAATGAATTGGTTGGAATTCAATCATGTTCATATCAATTGTTTCAACAATACAATGAGATTTCTTGCTCCTGAGGAAGATGAGGAAACTGGTTATTTATCTGCTAGAGATTTGAGCGAGCTCTTAGATGAAGAAGCTCAAGTGTTGGTGTTGTTTACATCATTGTCAGTGGAAAGAAAATCAATGATTAATGAGTTGCAGGTGGTGAGTGAATATCCAAAGGTGTTTCTAGACGACATTGTCGATGTACCACCAGAAAGAGAAGTGGAATTTAATATTGATCTTGTACATGGTACTAAACTAATTCTATGGCACCATACAGGATGTCAGCACCAAAGTTAGCAGAACCGAAGAAGCAGTTGGAAAAGAATTTTGTGAGGCCAAATGTATTTCCTTGGGGAGCTCCGGTGTTGTTGGTAAAGAAAAAGGACGATATTACAAGATTGTGTATTGACTACAAACAATTGAATAAAGTGATGATTAAGAACAAGTATCCACTTCCAAGAATAGATGACTTGATGGATCAACTAGTGGGGGCTTATATGTTTAGCAAGATTGACTTGAGGTTGGGTTATCATCAGATACGAGTAAAGGATAAAGATGTTCAGAAAACAGCTTTCAGGACTCGGTATGGAAACTATGAATATGTAGTGATGCCCTTTGGAGTTACTAATGCACCTGGTGTATTCATGGAGTATATGAATCAGATCTTTCATGAATATTTGGATCAGTTTGTGGTTGTCTTCGATGATGACATTCTAATTTATTCTAAGTCAGAAAAAGAGCATGTGGAACATCTACTGATTATGTTGCAAGTGTTGAAAGAGAAGAAACTTTATGCTAATTTGTCAAAGTGCGAGTTCTGGTTAAAAGAGGTGAGTTTTCTCGTCATGTTATTTCAGGTGATAGTATTGTTGTTGATCTATCCAAGGTAGATGCAGTTCTACAGTGGGAAGCTCCAAAGTCGGTGATTGATATTAGAAGCTTTTTGGGACTGGCTGGTTATTACTGAAGTTTCATTGAAGGTTTTTCGAAGTTGGCACTTCCGTTGACCCATTTAACTTGTAAGGGTAAAGCGTTTGTGTGGGACATTCATTATGAGAATAGTTTTATAGATTTGAAGAAAAGGTTGACTACAACTCCAGTTTTGATTTTTCCTAAACCAGATGAAGCATTTGTGGTGTAATGTGAGGCTTCGTTGATGGGTTTGGGTGGTGCGTTAATGCAAGACAGTCAAGTAATAACTTATGCTTCGTGATGGTTGAGGATTCATGAGAGGAATTATCCTACCCATGATTTGGAACTAGCAGTAATAGTATTTGTATTGAAGATTTGGTGGCATTATCTTTATGGTTCTAGATTCGAGGTGTTTAGTGATCATAAGAGTTTGAAAGCTCTATTTGATAAGAAGGAATTGAATATGAGGCAAAGATGTTGGTTAAAATTCTTGAAGGATTATGATTTCAACTTGAACTATCATCCCAGTAAAGCTAATGTCGTGGATGATGCTTTAAGTCAGAAGACTTTGCATATGTCTACTATCACTAGAGGAAAAAAAAGGAGATTTACAACACTTGAGTTGCGACAGTTATCACGTAACCGTCCTCATTCTTGGATTGTGACAGTTATCACGATAGTTAGGGTGAACTGTCGCAGATTTTTTGCGACAGTTATCACAAAACTGTCCTTATTCTTGGAGTGCGACGGTTGTCATGACAATTAGAAACTGGACTGCGACGGTTGTCATGACAGTTATCACAAAATCATCCTTATTATGTTTTTTACATAATTTTTTATTTTATAAAATACATTTTTTGATTGAGCGCTAAATGAAAAGGAAAAATTTATTCCCCCAATTGATAAAAAAAAAACCTTATCTCATTAGTGCAAAAAGAAGAATATAATTTTAAAATTTACACCTGTTATACTAAAATTGGTATAAATAAGAAACACGATGACAAATTTATAGATAAAATGTCATTTTAAGTATTAACACGTGACAGTAGACATCCAATTTTTAAAAACAGGGGTAAATTCAAAATATTCTCATAATCAAATATATATTATGCCCGTTAACTTTAAAACATATGTAAATTTAAATGAACTGGAAAAAAAAATTAATTTCACACTCCAAAATATTAATCCTAACCACTAATTAAGTGAATAATGGATCTAAATTTTTTAAATGAATATTGTATAAATGAATTAATCTAAACCCATAAAAAATCATTTTTATTTTTTATTTTTTAATATATTAGATATAACATGAGGGTTTTATTTTGTAGATTAAAAAAAATAGATTTGATATTATATTAAAATAATATTAATTATAAATAAATAAAAATAATTAAATAAACTAATTAACTTATATTTATTAGTTGAGTTTGTATATTTAAAATATTTTATTAAATTTTATAAAATCGAATCTTTGACCATCATTCTTATGAATTTTTATATAAAAAAACAAATATAATAATCAAATTAAGTATTGTCAAAACCTTCGATGACGGTTCCTATGCGAAGCCTTGCAGACACTATCTTGTTGGTGGGATCAAGAAGTACCTAGCAAAGTGATCAAGAAAGACTCAACGAAGAAGACGACGACACAATCTAGGGTTAAGGTATTCGTGAATTTGCTGGTGAATTATCAACATCTGATGCCTACCTGTTATACTTTGGATGCGGATCTGAAGGACGTTGTTGTTCCTGATGTTCTTCTATCAAAGGACAAGAAGGTGATTTCATTGAAAGAGACTAAGAAGAGGTTAAAAACAGGGAAGAACATGTGGCTTTTCACCAAACTTAGGTTTTGAATATTCACTATTTTGTTTCTAGTTATACATTTTGGCTTTTATTTGTTATGTATCAATTATGAGTTCTGCTTCGAAATTGTGGAAATTGAATTAGTATATGGTTAGGATAACACTCAATACTACTTGTTCTGCTTCAAAAAATTTATGTGTATGTAATATGTATGTATGATTTATCTTATATTTATTATCTACAAGCCAATTGTTATTTAGTTGTTGAAATTTTAGGGATCAAATACTTGAAATTTAAGTAGTCTTTGTTGAATGGAGAGATCATTCAATAAGTTTTTAAGCCAATTTTTTATTTTCTCTATATTTGTCATGCTTTAATATGATATAGCCTATAACTTATTCATTTCTATCCCATTTTGAATTTCAAAAGGAATTCACATATTCTATCAAGGAGAATCTATTCATTAACTTATGTCTTTACTAGTCTTCCATTTTTTGCCCTTATTATGCTCATAGTATTTGAGACTTCCTCTAATGTTGTAATACCCTATTATTAGGCAAGGATGTGGAGATTCATACTGACATTTTTAATGTCTAATTTCTTAACTGCCATTGTAATGGACTATAACGAGCATTCAAACTATCTTCTAATTG
This sequence comes from Lathyrus aphaca, assembly GCA_963966055.1. Classification (NCBI taxonomy): domain Eukaryota; kingdom Viridiplantae; phylum Streptophyta; class Magnoliopsida; order Fabales; family Fabaceae; genus Lathyrus; species Lathyrus aphaca. The sequence continues at coordinate 556,355,153 of OZ014519.1, forward strand.
ATCATATGCTCAAGAGGATGTTATTATGTGTTAATTTTATAAGTTTCTATGATTATTTAATTGTATTTCTCATAGCCAATGGTGTTTCAACATTGATGATTGACTTTGATAGAATTTTTTATTGACCTAAGTGCAGTTTGGTAGGGTGTGACTTTCTTGGTGTTTAAATGTTCATATATTTTGACTTATCTGTCATCTACTTTAGAATTTGGTATCTTTTGGACCTTATAGTTGCTAAGCTAATATTTCACTATGAGGGATTTCGTCATTTTAGCCTTATTCTATTTGCATTCATCTCTCTATTTTTAAATTCATTTCCTTTATTATAAGCAGGGTGGCTGTGATCTAGTTAAAGTTCAGTTAATCTAAATTTAGAAATTATTGGGTTTTATAGTTATGATGATTGGGAAAAGTGACAGGGCCTGATAGGCGCGTGTTGAAATGGTTTTTGTTGATGTTGTTTTTATGTCATTAATGATTGTTCGCGAGTTTGGTACTGGTTGCAAGACTGTGCTGATTTTAGAACTGATTGTTTTATCATTATGCTGGTTAGAATGACAATTATTTGACTTGATTTTTTGTTGTGACTAATTTTATTTTTTGTAAACATTTTTATTCACACTCTATTTTTCTTATTTCTTGTACTCTGAGAATACTTATTTAACATCAATCTTTAAAGTTTATGATATCTTCTACTTAATGTAGTGGGATGCTTGTTATAACACATTGTCCCATGAATATAGTTGTGAGGTGGTTGTCGACCCATCTCTAATATGAATGTATGTTTGTGATTGTACCTGATTGTTGCTGCCCTTTTTGCCCGGGTCATGTTTGCAATATTATTAGTTGATGGTAGTTGGTACAAATGATGTTATCATGTTCTGCAACTATAATAAACATGTAAACTTTAGAGATCTTTAATTTGAGGTTTCAATAGGTTTATGAGTTAGTTGTTTGAGAGCAATACTTGTCATCTGTGAGAAATCATGTTAATTGTTTATATATGTACAGTAACTAATAACCGCATGCTAATCAAACCAGTTTGCACTGGGTCATTAGTAAACTTACTATTTAATATATTGTTAATCATTACAATTTTAGTCTTATGAATATTTTTAATACTTATATTCTTTCCTTGACTTTGATATTTTTTTTGTTTTTGTGAATAGGAAGGAGTTAGTTAGGAGACTTAGAGTAGTTGTGTTTTAACTTTTGTGAGGATGAGTTTATGGGATGTAGAGGTATACATAATATATTTGTGTTGGTGTCATTTATGTCTTATACATTGTAGTTGATGTTATTCTGACTTAATTATTTGGTTTATGTGATGAAGATTTCTGATTTTGAGATGAAGCTAATGGACACTGATAGTGAGCACCTAAGGATTTTAAGTTTTTTTTTTAATAAAAAAATGTAATTAATGACGATTTTGACTGTCTCTATCCTTAATGAAATATATAGTATATAATTATGGCGGTTCTAACGATCGTAATTTTAAACTAAATTCAATATATATTATATAATTATGGCGGTTCTAACCGTTGCAATTTTTAATTAAATTCAATATATACTATATAATTATGGCGGTTACAACTGTCGTAATAATATATTAGAGAAAGTTTCAAAATCGTCGTGGAATGTTACGACAGTTGGAGCGACAACTTTATAAAATGTCACAAAACAACCTCGCGACACAAGTTTCTACGACAAAAGAGGATTGAGCAGTTTAGAGATACGAGTTTGGTTTGTGAACAGACACCGCATAGTGTTATGTTGGGTATGTTGAAGGTTAACAATGATTTTCTTAATAGTATCAGAGAGGGTCAAAATTTTGATGTGAAACTATTGGACTTGATGGTTGGAAACAAACATACAGGAAATAGTGATTTTTGAGTTGACGAACAAGGTGTACTAAGGTTCCATGAACAAATTTATGTTCCCGATGATTCTGAGTTGAAGAGAATGATTCTTGAGGAGAGTCACATAAGTAGCCTGAGTATTCATCTAGGAGCTACAAAGATGTATCAGGATTTAAAAAGAATATTTTGGTGGCTTGGATTGAAACATGATGTAGCTCAGTTTGTTTATGCTTGCTTGACTTGTCATAAGTAGAAGGTGTAACATCAGAAACCTACTGGTATGATGCAACCGTTAGATATTCCGGAGTGGAAATGGGACAATATTTCTATGGATTTTCTACGGGTAGCCTAATATCCAGAGAGGACATGATGTAATTTGGGTAGTTGTGGATAGATTGATGAAGTCAACACATTATATTCCAATTAATATCAGCTTCCTTTTGCAGATGTTGGCAGAGATTTATATCCGTATGATTATGTAGTTACATGGGATTCTGTTGAGTATTGTATCAGATAGAGAATCGAGATTCACTTCCATATTTTGGGAGAGTTTGCAAGAAGCGTTGGGTTTGAAGCTGAAATTGAGTTCCTCTTATCATCCGTAGACAGATGAGCAGACAAGATAACTATACAATCTTTAGAGTATTTGTTGAGGACTTGTGTACTTGAATAAGGAGGTGCCTGGGATAACCATTTTCCATTGATCGAGTTCACGTAAAACAACAATTATTATTACAGTATTGGAATGACACCTTTTGAGGCTTCGTATGATCAAAAGTGTTAAACACCTTTGTGTTGGTATGAGTCCGGTGAGAGTGTAGTGCTTAGACCTGATATCGTCTAGCAGACTACTGAGATGATGAAGTTGATTCAAGAAAAGATGAAGGCTTCACATAGTAGACTGAAGAGCTATCATGATAGGATAAGGGAGGATCTCAAATTTCAAGAAAGAGATTATATGTTTATGAGAGTCACTTCGGTGACCGGTGTTGGGCGTGGTTTGAAGTTGAGAAAACTCACTCCTCGGTTCATTGGTCCGTATCAGATTTATGCATGTGTTGGACCCGTTTCCTATAGAATGGCATTACGACCCAATTTGTCGAATTTGCATGATGTATTCCATGTTTCCCAACTTCGAAAGTATGTTCCGGATCCGTCACATGTGATTCTGATGGATGAGGTGGAAGTGAGAGACAATCTTACGATGGAAGCGTTACCAGAGCGCATCGATGACCGCAAAGTGAAGTAGTTGAGAGAAAAAAAAGATTGTTCTCGTGAAGGTAGTATGGGGAGGTGCTGCTGGTGGGAACATGACGTGGGAATTAGAGAGCAAGATGCGATAGTCGTATCTGAGTTTGTTCGCATCATGTAATTTTCAAGGACACAAATATTATAAGTGGCGGAGAGTTGTAACACCCCGTTTTCCTTTTAATCATTATTTGTGAAATAATTAGGAATTGTTGTGACCAATTATGTGTTTTGGTGGGGTTCGATGTGTTTTGAGTACTCTTAGTAATGGTGTATGACTTATGTGTAGAGGATTGATGGAATTAGTATAGATGAGTTATTATTATTATTATTATTATTATTATTATTATTATTATTTTATTAATATTGAGAGTCAATGAAATAATTAATAATATAATAAAATATTTGGTTCTGTAGAAAATTGAGGGATACGTTGGTAATTATCGCGGAAATGAGTGAGGGTAAAAGAGGCATAGCATAGTTGAGGGATTTTTATAGAGAGGATTAGAGAATAAGGGAGTTTTGTTTGATTGTATGTGAAAAGGGAGAACAAAAGTGGAAGAGTCTAAGGCAAGAAGGGAGAAGACTCCATTAGAGAGAAAGAAGGCTCATCAATCTAAGGTAAGGGTGAGATTCTTTCATTTCTAAATGGATTGATGATATATGTGTTTGGGTAGTTAATCATTAGGTTGAATCCATGAATATGTGATTGTTGAGTGGTTAGGGTTTATGAAGAGTTCATGAGTTAAAGGATTGAAATTAATGGAAATGTTATGTTTGATTGTTGTATTGAAAAGAATATGTTAGGTATAGGTTATTATAACAAAATCTATGAAATAATCTGAGTTAAAACTAGCTTAAGAGGGATGAATTCGTAGTGGAAAGATGTTGTTATCGCAGGGTTTTGCTGTCAAAATCGCGAAGGGCACTTAGCGCGGTCTGGAAATAATTTGGTCTTTTGAGGAAGTAACGCGTGTAGCAGTAAAATCATGAGTGTAAGCTATTAGTTAACTTAACTCAAAGTAAAAAGAGTCGCCACCGCACTTTTATTTTATTCCAAGTGAAAAAGAAAAAAAAAGGAATAAATCCTAATAAATCTAAAAGCAAAAAAGATAAAGAAACAAACAGAGAAACGGGTAAGGGGGTATGTTACAAAATGGGAAGGTTTTATGCACCTAAAATGTCTCTGGTACTCCACGGGACCCCTTTGAAAAATTTATTGCTTTTGGTTTGAAAATTGTTTTCAAATGAGAGTGGAGGGATGAGAAAAGAATTAATTTTTAATGTTTGTGTTTAGAGAGGTTTACCACTTCATGCCTACGTACCCACAATATGCAATGCGAGATCAAAACCCCGTAGTTCGTGGTACAAATAGTGAAAAGGGTTGGTTATGATTAATTTTATTAAGTGAAGATAATTTGTCATTTTCAAGTGGATAGCCTTACAAATCTTCCATGAAAATAAGGACATGAACTCATACATCATTATGGGGAGGACGCCAACTCGGATAAAATCGACGAGTATGCCACTAAACCCCCACAAATGATAAGAGACTCAATTACATCAACTACAACCATGAAGATTGAGAGACTTGCACCCGACTAAAGAATAATGACTCATAATCTACCCTTGTAAAGAAAATAAAAAAAAGGTGCACAAAGGCCCAAAACAACTTGAATGAGTTTGATTATTTTTATTTTGGAATTAAAGTCAAGATGATTAAATTCATTGATTTTTTTAAAGAAAAGAAATAGTAAAAAAAATCCACTTGACAAAAGTCAAGATTTTATTTATTAAAGAGGTGATGGTTTTGAAAAAAAGAGAATCCTTTGAAAAAGAGGGAAGTTTTGAAAATTGAAGAAGGGGGATGAGATGAAGAGGCTAACCTAGAAAATAAAATAAAATAGATAAAGGAGGAAATATCTAGTCAAACTTGATGATGCTTCTAATTATGAGCACAAGAGTTCCATCCTTATAAGCTAGCAAATGGCCAAATAAAGACAAAAATACCAACTCCATGAAGATTAAAGCAAAGGGAAAGTGTCTTAGAATATAAGTCCAAAACTCCAATTCCAATGCAAAGGATAGTAAACAATAGTCCAAGATGGGAACAATTAAGTTTTTTAGAGGTTTAATCCTTTATTAATATTCTTGTGTCCAAGTGGACAAAATAAAAATCAACACAACAATATAATAGCAAGAATATAAACATGATAATGGATTATAAAGCAATATAAAGCATAATAAAAATAAAGGAGATAAAGGCGCGAGAAGGAAATTAAAATATTAGTATAGTAATAGTAATAATAATATACATAATATTGGTATGGTGAACTTAATCATCCACAACCAAAATAGTGACCAAGTGTTCGCAGTGGTTTCTGGCGAACAACCTCTGGTTAACCAATTTCTTTAGAAAACTGGGTTACTTGCAGGACCAACCATACAAGTCCTGGGATACATGTGCATTGTTTCTGTCGAAATCTTCTTAGAATTTGGTGACTGATTTGTGGTTTGTTTTATCAGTATTGTCAAAGTATTAAGAACTTTGATTTTTGCAAGTAAAGTAAAGTTTGAACTTAAAGATGAAATAAAGTTAAAAGTTTAAACAAGAACAAAAAGACATTTCGAAGGCTGTAAACTTGCAGAAAAATAAATAAAGCTTGAAAATGACATTAAACTTGATAAATGAACAAGTAATTTAAATGACTTTGAAATATAACTGGTGTTCAAACGTACATTGTTCCAAATCTTAGACTCATTTTCTCTCACACTGGGTACTTAGAGTTTTTAAACAGGAATTTTGTATCAATTTTCACACACCTATCCTAAACACAAACTATCCTATTTATACATAAACAAAAATAACTGCTTAGAACGGAAAAACTATAACTAAACGACAAGTGTCAGCCTGCATGTAGACTTTTCTCTGAAACCTCCATGTGTCCAACTGCCAAAAGTTACAACCTTTGGAATTTGAATTCCTTTTGAATTTGAATTCCTTTCTTTGGTGACGAAACCTTGCACCTCTTCAAGCTGTCGAAGCCTTTAAAAACACAACTCCTTCAGCATTTGCCAAATATTTTCTTTTGTCAAATATCTCCTTCTGTCGAAATCATTGAAAGACCGTCTTCTGTCGAAACGTCGAAAGAGAAGCTTTCTTCTGTCAAACACTTAGTTATAAATAACTTCCCAACTTTAGTCTGCCAGACCAACATTTCCCCTTTCTGTCGAAGTAATGAAGTTTCAAACCCTGTCAGCAATCCTTGAATTCTCTCTCTTTGTTATCCTTCGACAAAGATGATCTTAAGCCCTTAATTTCAGTCTGTCGAAATTATAGGTTTACAAATTGCCCCCCAGCAAAGATGTTTTCGACTAACCTTGGAGAAATATCTTTTGCTGTCGAAGTGACCTTTGACTTCCTGTCAGTTGCATTTATTGTAAAGTGATTTTGTTGAGTCCCAAGAAAACATCATGATTTCCACTTTATTAAAACGTCACGTCTGGCCCACGTTTTTACACAATCTCCCATAACCCTATATTGTAGGTAAATCATGGCCTCGTACCAACTGCCATTTTCTAACTTCCACTAAAGGATCAGCAATGCACGTTTCCACTTCCTAACTGAAAATCTTTTCATTTTCCTTTTTCTTTATTAGTCATTTATTTCATCCTCTATAAATACCACTTTCAACACCCTTTCATACTTTTCACCTTCTCAACTCTTCTTTTACCCAAACGTAAAAAACTCCATTTCCAAACCTTTCAAAGCTCCTGTTTCTTCAAGCTCTTCATCAAATCAATGGCTCCTCCAAAGGCTACCACTGGACGCAGTGCAAAGAAGACCAAGAAGACCACGGATCTTCCTCCTGCTCACGTATTATCTGGGCCTACACAATCACAACACCAACAGTACTTTCCAGAACCCCCAAATGAAAGGGAAAAGGCAAGCATTTACAGGTCACAGGTAATGATTCCCATTTCTGTTTCTGGAGTTCATCATGCTATGTTAGGTCCTATTTTTGATCCCACTATTGACCCTAATCGTTTAAAAGAATTTTACCCCTGTTATTCTGCTTCCAAACCCATAGCTGCTAACAAAAACCCTAAACCTGTCGAAACCTCATCAAAAGAACCTGAAGTCCTTATGGCTTCGACAGAAATAAATCTGTCTTATCTAAACCAAAATAGGATTTTTAGGAGTCCCCCTTTGACGAAAGATCCCTCTGAGTACCTAACATGGCTTACTAGGGTCGAAAAAGCCAAAGAAAAATTTTGGAAGAAAACTGACATTTATGACTTAATCCAATTGTCGAAGGAGGGTCCCCGTTATTGCCAAAACATGCTGTTAGCCTCCTTGTACTTTTGGGATAGTACTTACAATACTTTCCACTTACCCTGTGGAATGATGACTCCCACCCTATTCGACATAGCAGCCATAACTGGCCTTAGTCCTTTAGGGGAAATATTTAACCCTGAACACTTGAACAAAGACCCCATAGGCTTCGACACAAAGCATGCTGGGTACTCTGTCTTCATAGCCCATCATCAAGGTGAAAGCAATGAAGAAGTCTCTGATAGAGAGCACATTGCCTTCCTCAGCCTGTGGTTGTCCAAATTTGTATTCTGCACAAGGTCCCTTCAGGTGGCCAGAAGTTTTATCATTATGGCTAATCAGCTTCATAATGGAGTTGCGTTCTGCCTGAGTGAGCTACTTTTGGCAAACCTTTATGAATCCTTAAGTGAGAGTGTAAACAACCTCAAAACCCTTAAAGACAAAGGCAACATTAGTCTTACAGGCCCTTTTTGGCTTCTACAACTATGGCTGAATGCCACTTTTGAAACCTTCATCCCCAACAAAATGCCAGTTGTCGAAGACGCAGTAAAAGAAAGGCGTGTCGAATGGCCTAGGCTGGTTCAACTGACCCCTACAGATGATAATACAAGCCTTCAACAAGCATTCACTGGCTACATCATGATGTTCGCCAAACGCTACAAATTTTCTCCTTCAATGGCACCATTCGCCAACAGACAAGTGGGTCCAAGATGGTTTACCAGAAGACTCCCAGTGGAGAATCAGAAGGATGAAGACTCCTATATCTCCATTTGGGAAGCTTTTCTCATGCCCAGGCACTTTTTCTCCCATCATAGCCTTAACAACACAAAGGTATCCCTCATTGTGTACCAACCCAATCTGGTAGCTAGGCAGTTTGGATTAATCCAAACGAAGACGAAGCCTATCTACCACAAGAAAGGTGCTATCATTTTCTACAACTCATTTCACCATTTCGACAAAAGTTTAGAGCTGTACAACAAGTTTTTCGACCCAACTTTGGAGGTCTATCCCACCATTTTTCTACCAAACTTCCTCTGTACTGAAGAATTCGACGTCTGGTGGAAGGAATATTACATCAACAGATTTTTCGACGTAGCAACCTTCACTACTCTTCTGACAAATGCTTTTACCTTTGTGCAGGACAAGAAGAAAAAAGGTACAGATCAGCATATCAAAGAAGTTCAAAAATTTCAAAAATATTTTGAAACCATTTACAGGCCTGATGATCTTCGTCGAACCATAGCTGAAGCAGCAGTATCTTTAAAATACAAACTCACAGAGAAATTAAACAAGTTGTGGTTTCCTTCATCTCTTCCACCACATGCACACTATGACTATGCATTCACCACTTTTCCCCCAAAATTCCCTCCACTACCTTCTGCAGAATTTGGGGTGGCCTTGTGTCCTCCATTTCCAGATTGGTTTGTGTGTGGATCTGATTTAAAACTGCTCTGTGAAAGAAACAAAAAACCTGCAGAACGCGTGGTTGCGACGAAGTATCATCTGCACAACTTCACTGGGCACCTTCACATTGGGATAGAACACGTTACTGTGGACGAACCCATTCTTGAAGGTGTCAAAGAAATTACATTCTTCTTTTTGCTTCTAACTCCTTTTATTATTGTATCAATGTTCATGCAACTTTTCTTTTTCAGCTGTTAGAATTGTCAGGAAGACTACTGGCGAAGGAACTTCTTCCAAAACAGTCGAAAAATCCCCCTCAACTACCAAGAAGGTTTCGACAAAATAGAGCATCCCTCTTTATTTGCGTACTTCACATTTCTTATACTGAACACTTCCCCTTCTTTTTTTTTATTGTAGGTAACTCGTACCCCAGCAAAGAAGAGGAAACCAGAAGAAAAGGAGGCAAGCATCGAAGAATCTGAAGACGAATCCCCTGAACCCCAGCCTTTGAAAAGAAACAAAGGTCTAAGAATTAAAACAGTAGCCTCTCAAAGATCTATAGTCCAAACACGAACTCCACCTGCCAGTCCAGTCAACCAAATTCCCACAAGGAGTGAAAGAAGTGGAGACTCAAGTGCACACACTGAAATCCCTCAGGTAATCACTTCGACAAACAATATTCCCACATCTTGACTGCATGTATCTATCTTATAACTTTCTTTCATGTTTTCTGTAGGTTGTCATTGATGTCGAAGAGACTTCTACAATCCAAGAAGAGCATGCCCCTTCTAATTCTGAAAGGACTCTGGCTGAAAGGCTTCAAGATGATGCCACTCCAGATACAGGTGTCCATGGACCTCAAACCTTGGATGAATTCGACCTCAGTGATTCTGAGTCTTCTGGCAACAACTCTCCTTTTCGACCAGACCCCACTGCAGAAAAAATAATTCCAGATCAAGATGCACCACTTCCACCACCAGCTGCTATACCAGAAACTGACGAAGATGCCATTGCTCAGGATGCACAAGCTCCAGATCCAACTGACGCCAACATAGTTGACCAAGAAAATGTCGAAGAAGAAGTCACTCTGTCGAATCAGCCAGGAGTCAACTTGAGCATTGGAGGAACTTCCCAAAACATTCCTTCTTCATCAAAGGTTCCTGTCGAAACCTCTTTAGGTACTGATTCGACAAGTTTATCACATGAAGAGATTGAGAGCTTGAAGGTTAGAAAACCCTTTGAATACTTAAAAGCTTTGCTCGACACCAGGTATAACTTCCAAGATTCCTCTCCCAGTGGTTCGACAGCTTCAGGGGCCACTTCTGACCTTCAACCAATCAGTGTCATTATGGATGAGATCAAGACAAGGATCCTTGGAGTTGACCTGTTTGAAGTCTTGGCTGAGAACACTTCTGCTCAATATGATCTAAAGAAGCTCCTGAAAAGTGCCAATTTGTTAGAGGCTTCGACTGAGGAAAGCCGTTTGGTGATGGATTTGACATCTTTAATTGATTCTGTTAGTGCTGATCTGGTTCGACAAAAAGAAGTCTCCCAAAAAATCACAGCCAAGTCTAAAGAGCAAGTTTCAGCATGGAACACAGTGGCTTCTTCGACAGAAAAGATTTCAGAGCTGAATAAGCTTTCTGACGAATACACTAAGGCTGCTGCTGAATGTGAAAGCAATATTCAAGCTTACCAAGCCCAGATTGCTGATCTGCAAAGGAAAATCCTTCAAGAAAAAGAACGCCAGACCTCTCTCCAAAAACCAAATCAAGAAGCAATAGACAGTGAACTCCAGAAGGGGCTACAATATGCAGAAACAGCCCAACAACTTCACAGGGAACTTGACGAAATGGCTGTCAGCAAGAGTCTCTGCGAGCGTCGAATTCAACTTCAAAAGAAAAAGTTCGACGAACTCAAAGCTACCTTTCTTCGATAGTAGTTTTGTAATAGAACTTAGGAATTTGTTTTAAGGATATTTTCTTTTAGCACTTTTATATGTAATGCTATTTTACGCCATTTGTTTGGCGAAGACAAGTTTCGTTTGCAATTTTAATTTGTTCCTATTTTTATTTCCTGCAATCTTGGTTTATACTTCTTTAAGTACTTCCCATTTATTTTCAGCATTCTTCTATCTTTTTCTATTTCTTCGACTTCGTATGCTGCATTGGAAAAAAACTCTTAGGATTTTGAAAGGTCCTTCCCATTTAGGGGACCATTTTCCCATCACTCTGTCTTTCTTCTCCATAGGCAAAATCACTTTCCAAACTAAATCATTTACTAAAAAGGCTTTGAATTTTACTTTTTTGTTATAAAACTTTTCAACTCTCTCTTTCTGCCTTCTTATTAATTCTAAAGCACGCAACCTTTCTTCGTCTAAATCAACCAATTCATCCATCATCATACTCCAATAGATTTCAGATGGAATCTCATGATGTCTTTGAATTCGTATTGACTGTAAATAGATTTCGACAGGCAATACTGCATCATGTCCATAGGTTAATTTAAATGGGGTGGAATTAGTTGCTTCCTTAGGAGATGTTCGACAAGCCCAAAGGATTTGATCCAGGGTCTTATGCCAATTTCTGGGTTTTTTACCCACATGTTTCTTTATCAGGTTTATTACTACTTTGTTGGCTGCTTCGACCTGACCATTTGCTTGAGCATAATAAGGTGTCGAAGTCAACAACTTAAAACCTGTCTCTTTTGCAAATGCCTGCATATTTCTACCAGTAAACACAGATCCTTGATCAGTGGTTATAGTCTCTGGTATCCCAAACCTATACATTATGTGTTTCTGGATGAAGTCTATGACTGCTTCCTGATCTACATTCGTCAAGGGTATAGCCTCAATCCATTTAGTGAAATAGTCTACTCCTACTAAAATGTACTTCTGCCCTTTTGAAGAGGCTGGTCGAATTTCACCAATCAAATCTAAAGCCCAACCTCTGAATGGCCAAGGCTTTATAATAGAATGTAACTCACTTGCTGGCACATGAGGTATGCCTGCATGGATTTGACATTCCTGACAACCCTTTGCAAATTCGACACAATCTTTCAACATGGTTGGCCAATACATCCCTTGTCGAAATAATAGCCATTTCATCTTATGTCCTGCTTGGTGAGCACCACATGCACCACTGTGTACATTCGACAAAGCTATATAAGCTTCAGTCTCTCCTAGGCATTTTAGTAGAACTCCTTCTGCAGTCTTTTTAAACAATTCATTTCCAAAGAGTACATAACTTATAGCTCTGTACTTTATCTTTCTTTCGACTGTCTGATTTGGATTTTGTAAATAATCTTTGATGGGTTTTCTCCAATCTCCAACTTCTAGATCACTTACATTGAAAATCTCAAAGTTTTCTTCATCACCATATCCTAATCTCATTGTCTCCAAATCAGATGGGGACAGTTTGGTGGACAAGACTTTGCCTCTCACTTCGACAAACTTCATCAGATTTTCCTTCGACACTTTATACCCTGAAGCCAACTGAGCCAAGTCATTTGCTTCTTGATTTTCTAATCTGGGAATGTGTCTAAAGACTACCCTGTCGAATCTCTTGAGGAGTCTGTTAGCTATCACAAAGTACATGATCAAATTTTCTTTGACACATTTATACTCTTTCGTCAATTGTTTTATCACCAGCTCAGAGTCACCCATTATTTCGACCTCTGTTGCCCCCAGTTCCAACAAAATTTCAAGTCCAGCAATTAAAGCTTCATATTCTGCCTCATTATTTGAACAAAATCCTTCTATTTTATACTTGAACTTTGTTGGAATTTTATTGGGAGAAATAATCAATACCCCAACACCTGTTCCATTTTTATGACTGGAACCATCAAAATATAACCTCCAAGGCTCTTTTTCGACATAATTTGTCTCATCTCCAAGTATGGAGTGGTCAACTATGAAGTCAGCAACTACTTGCCCTTTAACAGCTTTTAGAGGCATATATTTTAAAGAATACTCAGTCAAGGCTAAAGCCCATTTTCCAATTCGACTATGTAGAATAGACTTAGACAACATATGTTTTATTACGTCGAAATGAGAAGATATATGTACATCAACGGGTTTTATATAATGCTTCAATTTTATACAAGAGAAATATACACATAAACATAATTTCTCTATCATACTATATCTAGTTTCAGCATCATTTAAGACTCTGCTGAGATAATAAATGGCTCTTTCGACGCCATGTTCATCTTCTTGACAAAGCATACTTCCTAATGTTCTGTCAGATGCTGATATGTAGAGCCTCATGCTTCTTTTTCGACAAGGAGATATTAAAACTGGAGGATTTGCCAGATACTCCTTGATCTTGTCGAAGGCATCTTGCTGCTCTTGCCCCCAAGTGAAACCTTCCTTCTTCAGTCGAAGCAGAGGTGAGAAGGCCTGAGTTTTTCCACTGAGGTTGGAGATGAACCTTCTGAGAAAATTGATTTTCCCTAGTAGAGACTGCAATTCCTTCTTTGTTGATGGCGCTTTTGCTTCCATTATTGCCTTAGCTTTGTTTTCATTAATTTCAATCCCTTTCTTGTGGACCACAAAGCCTAAGAAGTCCCCTGCCTGCACACCAAAAGCACATTTAAGAGGATTCATTTTCAAACCAAACTTCCTCATCCTTTCAAAGGACTGTCGAAGATGGTTAATATGGTCCAAGCCTGAAGCAGATTTAATCACAATGTCATCTATATAAATTTACATAAATGTTTCGATGAAATCATGAAAAATAGAATTCATAGCCCTTTGGTAAGTAGCTCCAGCATTTTTCAAACCAAAGGGCATGACTACCCACTCATATGTTCCTATTGCTCCTGGACAACGAAAAACTGTTTTTGGAACGTCTTCTTCAGCAATGAAAATCTGGTTGTAACCAGAATAGCCATCAAGCATACTTAAATACTCATGGCCTGCTGCAGAATCTACTAGCATTTCTGCTACTGGCATAGGATACTCATCCTTAGGGGTGGCTGAGTTTAGATCTCTAAAATCAATACACACCCTTAATGTGCCATTCTTCTTAATCACAGGAACAATATTAGCAATCCATTCAACATACCTTGTTGTACGGATGAATTTGCATTTTAGAAGCCTTTCGACTTCTTCTTTGATTTTCGACAGAATCTCAGGTGCAAAGCGTCTGGGGGTCTGCTTTATTGGCTTCTTCCCTTCCAGTATTGGCAACTTCAATTCCACCAAACTTCTGTCTAAACCAGGCATTTCGTCATAATCCCAGGCAAAGCAGTCTTTAAACTCATTCAGCAGTTGGATTATTTCGACTCTGAGTTGAGGATTCAACTTGGCACTGATGTAAGTGGGCCTTTTTTCTGCCCCCAGTCCCAGATTAATCTCCTCTAAAGGGTCCTGTGCCACCATTTTCATATTGGTTGAGGTTGGATCCTTTTCGAACCCCAAAGGTTCGTCATCATAAATGGCATCAAGTCTTTTATTCTGCCATTCACCATTTGAGTCTTCTTCAAAACTCTGATTTGCATGTTGCTCCTCAATATTTTCTTGAGGATATTGTCCTTCGACAACCTGAGTGCTGGCTTCGACAGCCATATTTCTAACTTCAGCCTCAAGGGCCGTTCTGAGTTGTTTTTCGGCTATATAAGCCGAAATCCTTTCCATTGCCGAAACTTCAGTCATTTTCACTGAATTCACTCCCCCATCCAGTTGGGTTGACATGGGCAGTTCCCCAAGTGTAATTTGTCTCCCCAATTACTTCTTTATCCCACTGGAAACCATGCGTAGGATGGAGGTACATGGAACAGTAAGCATTGTCGGAAGCTGTTAGGTCGAAAGCAGCAGGATTGCATGGTGCTATGTGGGCTAGATTTTTGTCGAAGTTACGACCAGTGACATTGTTCACATCAGCTGTGAAGTAACTCTGATCTGCTTCTATGTTTTCGACAATCCCATCTGGCCTCCAGATGGCTATCCTTTGATGCATGGAGGATGGTACAGCCCCAATCCCATGGATCCATTCTCTTCCCAACAGTAAGTTGTAATTTGCCTTTGATGCTATCACCACAAACATGGTAGGCCTGGTGATGGATCCTACAGTTAAGTTTAGTTGTATTACTCCCAGTGTTGTTCCTACTTTAGCTTCATAGTTGGACAACACCATATTGTGAGGCTTAGTGTCGGAGTCATCTTTTCCAATCCTCTTTATCATGTAATGAGGAATTAAATTTACAGCTGCTCCACCATCTATCAGAATTTTGTTGACACCCACACCTTCTAACTTTCCTTTTATGAAGAGAGGCTTTAAGTGAGCCTTCATTGCATCATCTGGCTTTTCGAAGAAAGCATTTTGCTCTTCGACACAACCATTGTTCATTATGTAATAGCATACAGGCTTCAAGCCTATGCTGTCATCTTCCATGTCATCCTCTTCATCTTCGACCTCCATTATCCTGTCATAGTCTCTGGGCAGCACAGAAACCACATTGCAAGTTACGTCGAAAGAGGCATCTGATTCTGAACTAAATTCATCTGTGACTTCTTCTTCCACTGGCATCCTATTATTTGTGCTCTGCATTTCTGTGGTGTCACTAGATCTACTCTTCTGAGGAGCTTCTTTTTCTGCCAGAGGTATCCCCTTGTTTGTAATCTGGACACATTTGCTTGATTCGGCTTCCTTTTGCCCAACCCTTTGGTGTTCTACAGTTTCCTTTTCAATTTTCTTCTGCCTTTGGAATCTTCTCCATTGGGATCTGGACATAGGATTCTTCCCTTTGTAGTTTTCAGAGACATATTTTGGCCTCGCCTCTTTTTTAACTTCCATTGAAGGACCCCTGTTCACTTCAAAACTCTTCCATCTCTTCTGACCTTGGGCGTCCCTTATAGGCTGGACCCATTTGTCATCATTTGGCTTGTTGGATGGTTTGTAGGTGTTGAAACGTCTTTCTCCCACCCCTTGACTGTGATGCTTCCCTCTTCTTGGGTCGAATCTTTCATTTCTGGTCGATGGGACTGTTCCCCAATTTCTTTTCCTCTGGGTCTTTTCTGCTGCTTCTAAGTCATAAGCTGCTTTCTTGTCGAATACAGCACTGCATCTTGGGCAAAGCATGACTTCTGCATTTTTCCTTTGACACCTCTGGATGAATTCGACAAGACTTTCGTTCTCTTCCGGGTAAACCAACTTCTGATGCTTCTCTTGATGTTTCTTTCCCTTGTTGGTGTCTGGTCCTCCCTTCTGAGTGATTTCCACCATATGAATCCCAGCACTCTGTTCAGTTGTAATTTTCAATTTGTTCATTTTTTCGACTAGCATGGTTTCCTCTGGGATGTCCTCCTTTGACTGACTCACATTGCCTTTTGGGTGTAAGCCCCTATAGATGTATTTGCAGCAATGTGCAACCCTTTCGACAGGATGTTCTTCAGTTCTGGTGGTACCATTGTTTATTGGTTCGACAGTGAGGGAATTGTCATCAGCCCCTGCTGTTTTGATCTCCTCTTGGTCAAGGCCCTCAGTGGCCTTCTTTTGGACAATGAGGGTTTTGCTATCCTCCTCTTCGTCATCCTTTTTGAAAGAATCTCCCCATCCTGTGGGTTTGATTTTGTTGATATCTGTTTTGGAGCTTGGTGGTGCTGAATATTTCACCATGAAGTCGAACTTCCCATTTGACTCTCCCAAAGTGTCCCAGATCACCCCTTGCTCAGCATCTCTTTCATTGTTTTTCTTGCCGAAGCTTCTTCCTACTTTGACTGTATTTCTTCCGTCGAAACCATCAGTAGTTTCAATGGCATTCTCATTGTCGAAGTCTTCAGAAACTTTGACTTCTTTTTTCTCTGCTTGGTCAGTAGACCTATCACCTTCTTCCACCACATTGACATGGGTGTCGAAACCCTCAGCAGCTTCTATCATGGTGAAGTTGGTGTCGAAGCTTTCAGTAACTTCTACCATTTCAAAATTTTCTTCTGCCATGATCTCCATTTCGACCACGTTTACCATTTCTGGTTCAGCATAGTTGGCCTCCACAACCTGCATGGGATTGGAGTCAATCTTCATCTGCTGCTTGCCTTTGTCTCCAAACTTCAGCCTTCCATTTTGGATTGCATTCTGGACAAGATCCCTGAAAAGGTAACATTGAGAAGTTTTATGACCCAAGAAATTATGGTATTTACAAAAACCTCTCTTTTTCTGTTGGTCTACAGGAGGCTCTTTAGTGCCTGCTGGTTTTATTAACTGACCATCTTTGACTAATAAATCGAATATCTCATCACACTTGGTGACGTCGAATGTATAGGTTCTTTTAGGGAACCTGTCATTCTTTTCCACTTCGACTGGATTTTTCCCATTCGACGGGGCTAAAACTTTACAAGAATATGGAGGGCCTTGTTTTAATTCTGCAAGATCAATTTCTTGCTGGTCGAAAATGACTGGTTCGTTTTCGTCATAATCATCTTCTTGAACTATTCCTACATAGGCCACTCTTTCCTTCTTGTTTTTATTTGATCTAAATTTTTCATTTTTTAGTCTTTCTATTTGCCTCACTCTGTCTGCCAGTTGTGCCATGTCTCTCAAGTATTGGGTATCCAGTTTTTTCCTTATGGAATAATCTAGACCCCCTGCAGCCATTTCGACTAGTTCTTGTTCCGGCACTTGCGTAAAGCATCTGGCTTTTAATAACCTAAACCTATTTAAATAGTCATCTATAGGTTCAGAAAATTTTCTTTTGACACTTGCCAACTCTTTCAAACTTATCTTGGTTTGTCCCATATAAAATTGTTCATGGAACAATCTCTCTAATTGGGTCCAAGTAAAGATTGAAGTTGCAGGAAGTGATGTGAACCAAGTGAAAGCATTTTTCGTCAAAGAACTTGGGAAATATTTCATCCTTAAGTTCTCATTATTAGCAATCTCTCCTGCCTCTATCAAATAACGCGCCACATGTTCTATGGTGGATTCACTAGTATCCCCTGAGAATTTTGTGAATTTGGGGACTTTCCACCTTGGTGGTAACTCTTGTTGTAAGACAAATTCAGACAAAGGGGAAGTATAACTAGGCCTTTGTAATCCTACGTTTACTCCATTTTGTGCCATTATTCTCTCAACCATGGTGGCAATATTATTTTCGACAGGCATGTTATTGTAACGCATTCTCTGCTGTAATACTTCGTCAGCATTTTGGTTCCTCTGGACTATTATCCTTCTTGGTTCCTGTCGAATAGGCTCTTCTACATTAGGTTGTTCGACTATCACCTCTTGCCCCCTGGGATTTTCATGAGGGTTCCCTAAAGGCCTTTGGTTTATAGTAAGTTCCTCTTCGACAGCCCTATTGGCAGGATTCTGGTTTAATTGCATTCTTTGTTGTGCTTGCGGGACTCCAAAAAAGTCAGCAATGCGTGCCATCTGTTCTGCCAATATTTGGTTTGTTTGGGTAGTGTTTTGTATTAAGGGATTGAACACGTCTCCCATTTGTTGTGTCAAAGCCTGCACCATATCATGATTGCTTTCATCCATCTGTTGACGAATTACTTGTGCAGAATGGTTTGTCAAAGCAGGCATATGGAAACCTGGTGGAATTTGATTCATTCTATTTCCATTTCCACCATATCCTGATCCCTGCAATGGTGATGACACTTGAACCATAGCATCAGAGAATAATGGTGACGAATTATGTAGGCTTGCCATCATTGAAGTTGGCATTCCATACGGTTGTTCCCTCCCAATCAAAGGCTGAGAATAATTCAGATATGGCCTGAATGTATTTCCTCCAGGGGGAGGGGTTCCAAGGGGTCTGGCTTGTCCCATGGTGGAAGAACTAGGCATATTTTGGGATCCTGAACCCGTTGGTATGGAATCTCCCAAAGGAGGCCTAATTTGTTCTAAAACAGGGCCAGACATTGGTATTGTTCCTGACGAAGGGATAGGGTTGGAAACTGGTATTGTTTCGTCATAAATGTTTGAAGTATTTGGCAAGTTAGCCATGTTTCTTCTTCTTGTTCTCTTTGGTCTTTCTACGTCGGTTACGACTAGTTTACCGCTTCTAAGAATCATACAACGTAGCAAGGAACAAATTGTCTAAGAAGTTCTTTATTAGATAATTGTCTAATGCACTAGTCCCACTGGGCGTGCCAATTTGTTCGCAGTGGTTTCTGGCGAACAACCTCTGGTTAACCAATTTCTTTAGAAAACTGGGTTACTTGCAGGACCAACCATACAAGTCCTGGGATACATGTGCATTGTTTCTGTCGAAATCTTCTTAGAATTTGGTGACTGATTTGTGGTTTGTTTTATCAGTATTGTCAAAGTATTAAGAACTTTGATTTTTGCAAGTAAAGTAAAGTTTGAACTTAAAGATGAAATAAATTTAAAAGTTTAAACAAGAACAAAAAGACATGTCGAAGGCTGTAAACTTGCAGAAAAATAAATAAAGCTTGAAAATGACATTAAACTTGATAAATGAACAAGTAATTTAAATGACTTTGAAATATAACTGGTGTTCAAACGTACATTGTTCCAAATCTTAGACTCATTTTCTCTCACACTGGGTACTTAGAGTTTTTAAACAGGAATTTTGTATCAATTTTCACACACCTATCCTAAACACAAACTATCCTATTTATACATAAACAAAAATAACTGCTTAGAACGGAAAAACTATAACTAAACGACAAGTGTCAGCCTGCATGTAGACTTTTCTCTGAAACCTCCATGTGTCCAACTGCCAAAAGTTACAACCTTTGGAATTTGAATTCCTTTTGAATTTGAATTCCTTTCTTTGGTGACGAAACCTTGCACCTCTTCAAGCTGTCGAAGCCTTTAAAAACACAACTCCTTCAGCATTTGCCAAATATTTTCTTTTGTCAAATATCTCCTTCTGTCGAAATCATTGAAAGACCGTCTTCTGTCGAAACGTCGAAAGAGAAGCTTTCTTCTGTCAAACACTTAGTTATAAATAACTTCCCAACTTTAGTCTGCCAGACCAACATTTCCCCTTTCTGTCGAAGTAATGAAGTTTCAAACCCTGTCAGCAATCCTTGAATTCTCTCTCTTTGTTATCCTTCGACAAAGATGATCTTAAGCCCTTAATTTCAGTCTGTCGAAATTATAGGTTTACACCAAGATACTTAGTACCAAAAATCAAAAAAGGAAACCTATTCCGCTTAGTATCTTACACTATAGTGATTACTCAATGCGATTAGATCCAAATTCAATGAAGTTTGAAAGAAGATTGGGAGACCCAAAGAAACTATGCATCAAACTTCACAAGTCTTGGATCTTAACGCAAAAAGATCAATCACTTTGGGATTACGCGACCAACACGACGTCCGGTCAACAAAAGTGCAAGTATCCAATTGGATTTTTATTCCGAATTCGGGACACATTTAGGTCTATGTTAAGAAATCGTCGAGTAATTTACGAAGTAATTACCCTATAAATGAGGCCGGTCAACACCAATTAAGGTGAACGATATTTATGCTAATGCATGCGAGATAGACGATATGTAAATCACCATCCAAACACAATGCCACATGAAAATAAAGATGAATACTAAATCGAGTTTCACTTATGGTATTCTTTCATCTTTGAGTTCAATCACTCATTTTGGTGGATTCAAGTATGAAAATATCTCACTAATGAAAAGTACCTAAAGTGAATTAAATAATTCACTGAGAGGTAGATTTGGACTAATGAATATTAACCACTCTAATCTACACCCAAAGTCCATTGAATTTAAAGAGAAATTAGTCCAAAAAATGTCTCCCAAGGTAAAAATTAGAAGAGAGGGGAAGAAGAACCAAAAACAGCCCCAAAACAAGTAAAAAATAGCATCCAGGCATATACAAATCGATTTCACTAGTGTGCAAATCGATTGCACATGGAAAAATCAGCCAAAAATTGTTGAAAAACGTTATTGCAAATCGATTTCAGGCTGTTCAGTTTTAAAAAATCAGTATTTAAATGGCAAAATCCATACTCAATCATTCCTTCAAACACCTTATGACCATGGATTCAATTGAGCACAAATTTTCCACTAAATCAACAACAAATACCACAAATAAGAACACAATTGCAAGATCCAAAGATCAAGCAACAAGAATCAATCAAGATCTACATTTTTGGTGATGATGATGAATGGGTAATGATGGAGGAAGATGAATTACGAAGAACAAACTTCAAATTACTCCACTAGCAAGCTTGATCTACTAGAATTGAAGAAGAAAAATGAAAAGGATGAAGGTTTAGCTCAAAGTTAATTAAGAATTCAGTGTAAATTCTTGATAACTTTCAAAAGAAGAAGAGCTTTGGTGAATTTGTGGTTTGGGAAGATATTTTGCAAAATATTTTTTGGCTATCAAAAGCTTGAAAAATGAATGAAATGAAACCTCTATTTAAAGAGTTTAGGTATGAGAATTTGGTGGAATGGAGCTTTCTTTGAAATTTCAAAATTAGGATCGGAAATTTAAATTTGGAGGGAATTATAAAAAGAGTGGTGATTAGTGAGGGTTTATAGTAGGGAATGATCAAAATGATGTAGGGAATTAAAAATGAAGTGGTCTAGAATATTCTCAAATGATAAAATTGGTGCCAAATGCTTCAAAACTTGAAAAATGTCGATTTTGGCAAAATTTGCACTCGTGCAATCGATTTGAATATTGGTGCAATTGATTGTACTCCTGAAAATTGCACTTCCTGGGCAAAAAACACACGGTGCAATCGATTTGCACATGGGTGTAATCGATTACACTACTGAAAATCTTGAAAAATTTCCTTGTGGACTAGATCATATTGGCTCTGAGCTCGATTCTTTAGCGCGTCGAAGAAGGCATGAAAATAAACACATGAACCTTGGAATTCCTTGAATAAATCAATTAAAACTTGGAAAATCCTTGATCAAGTAAATTTGAATTGTTTGCGGATCAACTTTGACTTTTTATCTGTGAAATTCATTCGAGTTGCGGGACTGCTATTTTTGGCATTTTCACCTGAAAAGGATTAACAAAAGAAAACAAAAATATTTTTGGATTTTAATTAATGGTTAGTAAACATACACAAATAAAAGAAAATAAAAGCAATGGTGATCCCCTGGAGGCATAAACCTACACCCGAGAAGAACCGATAAACCAATGTGATCTTGTTTGTATGCAAGATGCAGATGAAATACAAAGAATCTTAGGGCAAAAATTAGGGTGTTACGACGTGTACGCTTAGCACCCTGAAGCTCGCTTAGCACAACATGGAAGGAAAAATATTTTCTTAAAATTAATTGAAAATAGGTGTTTTATGCTATAGTAATATTGTATTGTTGTTGTATCAATGTTCCCATGTAGCAATGCTTATGTATGTGTTTGTTGGTGTTTCAATATGATATACCGTGAATGTGAGACTTAATTGTGCAAAGGTGTGTGTTAGTTATGGAAGCATGAAGATACACGTTTGAATAAATGTATATTGTAGTTGAGTTGATGTGGTGTAACTTGTATAACATTAATTGTTGAGTTATTGTAGTTTGTATTGTTGTTGAGTTGTTGTGGCATAAATTACAAATGTGATAGTTGGTGATTGTGTTGTTGTATGATGTTGTTGTATGTCCATGTGGGGTGTGAGTAATCATGGATGTCGTGTGCTCGTGTGGGGTTTGAGAGACCTAAATAGACGTTCTGACGTGAACTGTGATCAATAAACATGGATCAAATTGGTACCACATGCATTGAGTCTAGTTGTATTTCATTGCATTTATGATAGTTATATTGCATTGTATTTGGTGAGATTATATGTGTATGTGATGAAGTGTGATTTTGTTGATCGATTGTGATGTAAGTGAATTACTTGATAATTTATACTCTTATATTTATATCATCTATTTCTTTCGATTAATTTGAGGATCTCACCCCTTTTGTTTGAATGTTGCCTCTACGTGGGTAACGTGCAGGTAACCAAGAGTAGTTAGAGTTCGTGGTCAGTGAAGTCGAAGTAGTTCACATTAGTGGCGTCTCCTCTGATATTTAACATTGGGAATCGGGAACGCTTTACATTTGATTTGTTTTGTTGAAGAATCTTAGATTCACATTACAATTTCGTAAACTAATTATTCCAGATTGGGCCTCGAGAACACTGTTGGGCCATGGTCCAACATGTCGGGCAAAGGCCCATCCAGTCGGGAAAACCTTTTTCACCGTCGGGCAGGTATCCAACTGCCCGAATAGGCGCTTGGCACATGGGACAGACATCCTAACCATTAGATTGTTGATGGGAAGACCACGTCTCCCCTTCACCTGCCACGTCATCCAACTTCCCACCATTATCTCCTTGAAGATAGGGGTAGTTGAACCAAGGACAATACCACGTGCTAGGTCTTACACGCTCCTACGCGTACCTTGGCAGTTCTTCCTTGGGCCTAGCTGATCTAGCCCAAAGGAGAACCTTGGTCCAGCGCTGAAGGCTCACTATAAATACTCTTTTTCACTAAAGGGTCAGGTATTCTGAAACACTTTCTTACTAACCACTTTTTGTACCGCTTACTTACTTTGGCATCGGAGTGCCTTGCAGTTACACCCCCTCCCCACTTATCAACCACTTTGTTGTTCGTGTTCGACCGCTGGAAGGCCCTCCTGATCAGATAAGATCACTAATGTTTTTACATTTGAGATGATTTATCTTCTGTTGCGTAATGAATTAAATTTGGTTTACTCTAGTTTTATGTTACATATCTTGAAAAGAGCAATTGTTCGTTGCAAGTAATACCTTAATTTCTTAATTGTATTCTTTTACTCTGATTTTTCAATTAAATTATGCGAGGGAAGATAGGTTGTTACATATCAGATCCAAGCATAACCACTCTTCGTCCTCATCTGGTGCAAACTTGTACTTTTAATATATTTCAACAAATTTGAATATTTCTCACACATCTTTCTGGAATGTATAACAACTTCGATGTATAACTCTTTTGTAGAAGAATTTATTATAACATTCCATACATCCATTACTCAACCAAGGTTTTTGTTTTTAAAAAAAAAATTATGGAAAGTTTTAACCTCTTCAAGTTAATTTCATTAAAAAGATTTATTTAACATGAGTTGTTCATTCATGATATTTTTTTTTAGAATCAAGTGAAATCAATCTGAGTGGGTTAAAGATTCTTACAAAAAACCGCTCTAAATATTTTGATATAGAAATTTAAACTAAGTTATTTGAGTATTTGGTGCATATATAAACTTGAACTATCTTGTAATATGAGATACTTTCAGATTTCAATATTCGTATGGTATGTATCTGGATTTTATAATCCTAAAATATAGCCCATTTTCCATTTTGTCTTGTATATATACTCTTACATCAACACAACTATGCAGAGGAAACTTGCAAGCAATCAAGACAACTATGGAGTGGAAACTTGCAAGCAATACATGTGACAAAAAAATACTATCAATTACATAGTTGAAATTCAAGTGTGATGAAAGAAAGTAAAAGATGCATAAACTCAAAATTGTAAGAAAAACTCCAACAACTAAATGACATACAAAATCATGGTGGATCCTACTGCATCTCTCTTTCTTACAGAATCTAAGTGATTAACCCGTGCCAAAGATATTGTTGTTTGTTACTATATGCACCTAGTCCCATTTTAGGGACAAAGAAGATTCCATTGGTATCTAATTGATACTCCAAGAATATAGGGTCAATGTCACAAGGAAAAAAAGTCATTACTTCCTTCCTTCCTTCCCCTATTGAATTTGAGTCTCCCTCTTTGAGGCAATAAGTATTAGAGAGATTTGATGTGTCTACACTTTCACTAACTAATGTCTCTCTCAAATCATCTATATTCTTTTTCTTTTGGTATAGTGGAAGAGCTAGCTATATTGCTATTTGTGAATTAAGAGGTGTATATAGTTTATAGAGTGACACATGTATATATATGATTTCTATTATTGCTCATTTGACCTAGTTGCTAGCACATGGTGGAGCTTGCATGATAGCTGCTCCCTTCCACTCTATGAATTTACAAGTCCCCCTAGCTTGATATGACAAACATTTAGGCATCAAGATTGATTAAGAAAGACATATGCTACATATTGTTGAGTCTAAGATATTGCCAAAATATTTTTGTTGAGTATACATGTCGTTTGATATATTTGTTGTAGTTAAATACATATATTTAAGTTTAAATATGCATGTATATTGATATGAGACAGCATAAATTTTGAGAGGCCTATCACTTTGACCATAGTCTACTTCTAGGAAGGAAGTTGTTTTTGTTGTTGGTGTGGATGGACCTTCTCGTGCTAATCCTTCCAAACAGAATATATATATATATATATATATATATATATATATATATATATATATATATATATATATATATATATATATATATATATATATATATATGGAAACTCGTTTGTTAATTGAGTTGAGGGTGGAGATTTCTTGAATCTTATAGATGTATGGTATTTTATTTGCAAAGGTATCTACTAAATCTCATCATCTTGTACTCTAAATTTGAGATAAAGATGAGTTACTTGAAGACTATCATTCATATGAGAAAGAAGTTGATCAGTAGTTAAAGTCTTACATTACATATGAATAGGTGGAGTGTTAGATTTATAAGAGATAATATTCATTTATCTAACATCTTAAGGTCTTGGGTTGAGATGTGGTGTCTCCCTCTCTTGTGGTTGGATCTTGTTATAGGATGTTAGAGACTCACACTTGTGAGTGAGAATGTTGGGTGCAAGTATGAGTGGTTAAAATGAGTGAAATGTTGGATTTATAAAAGATATTACTCATTTACCTAACACCTTAAGATTTTGAGTAGATATGTAGCTCCCTCTCTTGTAGTCCTGAAGCATTACTCTCATTGATGTTCATAACTCTTCCAAACACCCCAATAGTTGAAATGAGTTCCAAGATCTAAATCCTCTGACGATTTTTTTACCGAAGCAACCAATGTGGAGAAGCCCTTCCATCCTAAATGTGAACAAGCACCAGAGCCCTATTGTCAGTCTAGTGGTGAGACTATTCTTAGGTCTTAATCTCTGACGGTTGATGAGGGTTCTCAAAAGTGGGGGATGAATGACAAACCTTCCCATGACAATTCAACCTCTAATAGACCTCGAGAAGAGGTTTCAGGGTCGTAGAGGATGTATCTCAAAGAAGCTCATGTGTCTCATTCGTAATCGGTTCTTCATTGTTTCTTTCTTATCTCCATTGTGTGTGATTCCTGTTTAGGTTAGACTTCACTTAGGGTGATATTTTTTCCATTTTAAAGCCTGAATTCATGAAAAGATTAACTTACATAATACCACATGATTTCTCTCTGTCAATGAGAATCCTTAAGACGTCAAAATTTGCCATGATTGTTGTTATCACTAGCGAAAATATATCATTAGGGATGTCATCTACCTTCTCATCATCTTTAAACCCTAGGATGGGTCTCCCTTGCTTCTTGTCAACGAACATTTCAAAATTTTGATCCAATTTCATTAGTTCAATGATGTTCTTTTTCACATTCCCTTTTGACGGTATCTTCTTGCGTGGGAACCCTTTAATGATGGCTTCGACGAAGTTATAACATGTAGTAAGATGATATATAAATGTTTGTTTTCCTTTCGAACTTCATATTCATTGTTTTTGTTATCCTTGCTTTTTCCGACCCTCTACACGGTCTCGATTTTTGTCTTAGGTGACATTTTGTCTTGGAATGGAGATGATTTTTTATGTAGTGAATTGATCCTCCTTCTAGACCTCAAAGGGGAACCTATACATCTTTGGAAATTTCCTTTCTATCCGCCCTGTTAAATGTATCTTTCTAACCTCCCTTTCTTAATAAGATCTTATATGGAATCTCTTAGATGGATTCATTCTCCTGTGTTGTGTTCATGCTCTTATGGAAGCATGAAAAATATGATTTGTCCGTCCATGCAAATGATTTTATGGGATGAGGATACTTTACTTCGTCCTTTTTGAATTCAGTACTGGTACATTCCTATAAGATATTTTCCATTGAAGTGTTAAATGATGTGTATGACGAGAATATGGCGTGCAGTCCCAAGTGTACATATTTTCCCTTTCATTCCAAAGTTTGTTGTCTTTGAGCCGACCATCCACCAGGTTCCATGACCATTTGTTTATTTATATGTCTTCAGCCAATAATTTCCCCTCATAATAGCTATAGATCTAGGGTTGAGTAAGGAGGTTGCCCATTGTTGTACCAAAATTTTCCCCCTCACATCTTCAAGACAATATACCACAAGAGGTTCCCTAATAGTCACAAGATTCTCCATTGCTCAAAAGGATTCAAGGTTTCATCAGACAAAGCCTCCTCCCAAGCAATGGATCTTAAATTAGGGTTTTGAGTTTCCCAAGGTAAATTGGACTTCTAAAGACTCAAATGGACTTCATGGTGTCCCATATACTTCAAAGGATCCTCATGTCAAGTTTCAAGGCTTACCCTACAAGTTTGGTCAGTCAGATGCTCAGATGATCAAAAATCAATTAACTTGGTCAAAAAGTCAACATACAGTCAAACCTCAAGACTTTTGGTCAACACCAAGATTATGAGGTGAAATTCATCATTTTATCAAGGGTTGATCATGATTCATCAAGGAAACTTCAAATTCACCAAGAGCCAGAAGTTACTAAATTAGGGTTTTTGCAGGAAAAGTCACCTGTACTTTGACCAGCCATAACTTTCACATGCTTCATCAAAAATTTCCCATTCAAAGCTCATTTTGAAGGAAATTCAATTTCTTACAACTTTGTGTCTCACAAGACAAGTCCATAAATGCTTAATTTGAGAGATATGAGCTAAGATATTACAGGTCCTTTTAAAAGTCAACAAAAAGTCAACTTTTTCAAAAGCTGATAACTTAAACATGGAAGATCAAATTGATATGGGACCAAAAGGAGTAGTTATAGGACACTATAAGCTTTCTATAAAGTCAAAAAACACATACATGAGATAAAAATTGAGAGAGTTATGCATTGTTGAAGTTGGGTGAATTTAAGGAGGCGTATAAAGCAAGTAATGACCAAAACTCAAGTTTTTTCCAAATGGGCCCATATTTTTCTAACCCAAACTTAATCATAAGATAACTCACGACCCATAAGTCATAATATCTGATTTTTAATATTTATTTTATATTGGGTTTAATTTATTTAAAATCAATTTTAATTAAAATAAATATTGAAAAATCAAATATTTGATCTTAGGATTATTTTGGGATCAGATTTTGATGTTTATGATTATAATTTGAATTCCAAATTCGTGAAAACCAAAGGAGAAGGTCATAACACCAAATTTTCACCAAAATAGAAAGTTCCTTTCTTCATTCCAAAGCAACCTCAAATCTAACACCCAAGCCCAATATTTTTAAACCTAATTTGCTTCTCTACAAATACACAACAAGGCCATATGCACAAGGGACGGAAAATTGATCCAAAGAACCCTTATCAAACTTCAAAAAATTCAAGAAAAAAGTCAAATTTGGTTTCCTATTCACAACCACTTTCAAGAAGTTTCAAAGGTTGCATTACATTCCTGGGAACTTATTGAACGTATATCCATCATCATCAAAAGCATCTCAATTTTCCCTAGCTGAATTCATTTTTAACTCATATTTTTCAATTTTCGATTTCCATTATATATGCATAATAAAGATGATTTGATCATATATTATTTTTTGTGTTGATGTTTAGAATGTTTCTGGATCATTTGATTGAAGTTTAAGTGCAGGAACAAGGATATGCCAATGTTAGGGTTTACGACTTCGAATTTGGGGGCCTTGATTAGAGACAATTTCAAGTGAAATTAATGGTTCCATTGGACTCATGGGATGATTTATAGTTGATTTATGCCTTTAAACCATATTAATCGTGCTTGTTTGACATTTTTTAAAAACGCAGGTGCTATAGTGATGGACAAAACCGCAACTATATATATATAAAGGTTCTTTCTATGAACGAAAAACCGTAGGTACAAACTATGGACGGATGAGGAAGAAGAAGGCTTCTTGGCGCGTTTCTAATTTTTAAATATTTGCTTTATTATATAATTTTTATTTTTCGTTTATTATCAATGCAGGCACAATGGCCTAGTGGCTGGGAAGCGCACGATTGAGCCTGATGACCTGGGTTCGATCCCATGGTCTTCCTCTATCTTTTTAGGCATTTTCTTTGTTATTTTGTTTCTTTTCCTATTTTCCTTTTTATTATTTTATTTTAATTAAAAATTAATTAATTAGGTTAATGACTTATAACTTTTTTTTAAACTAATAATTAAACCTTTTTTTAAAAAACTAATCATTAACTTAAAAAATCAATATTTGTTTTCTTCTTATCAAACTTTTTTTTAATTAAATTAATAGTTTTAAATTAAGAAAATCATAGAAATTTTTGATGAAACAATTCAATTAATCAATTCTTAATCCAATTTCTCTTAATTAATTAGGAAAACATTTTCATAATCTTTTCTTTATTTTATTTTGTTATTTAAATTCCTTAGAAAATTTGTATAGGATATGTGACTTATGTAATAGCGTAGATTTATTTTATCTCATTTTCTTCGATTATGTATCTGCTCCTGGTTTGTAATAGCTTAATTAGGGTTTAAACTTCCGCACTTTTACTTTCCGCACTCCCCTTATTTCAAACATGTATCCCCCCATGATATAATAGTCTAGGGTTTACTTTTCGTTTTTTTTAATTTCGTAAATTATTGCGTGGTTAGTAAATGTAGGGTGTGAAAAGAATGTATGTGAATAAAATAAATGGACTTAGATAACCTTAATTTCTAAGACTGATATAATTGAATACAACACACTTCTCACACATACACCCCTAGGGTTTCCCCTCTTGTTGCCTTAAAAAATGGTCAAGTCCCTCGAATATAGGGGTATCTTAGCAAGGTTGCCTAAGAATAAAAATCATCAAGTCCCTTTGATATAAAGATCATTGTCCCTCGTTGCCCCTTCGAGTTTTCTACAAATAAATGATCTCGTCCCTCGATGACCCTAAGGAAAAAGGATGATAGTCCCTTTGAATTGCTAAGATACCCTTACATGTTGCCTTCTTTAACCATACGATGACCATACGCCTGTCCATTCAAATCCAAGGATAAGACTACTTACTAACTAAAAGTAAGAACATTTTTGTCCCTAAAGAAACGAAATAACAAGAAAGACCTTATAATTTAGGGTAAGTAGTTCTTAAGTGCTTGCTCACAAATTTTCAAAATACTCTTTACACCTCACATTTTCAAATACTTTCAAACTAAACACTTTGTATACATTCATACGAGAATCATTACAAAGTTAAAGTCTTTATAAAAATATTTTCTAATCACACACTACACTATTTTTCGAACAAAGTAAAGTGATCTAAGCAGTTAAGAGCCCATGGTTAACCATAGATACAAAGGGTGCTAACACTTTCCCTTTGTATAACCTACCCCTGAAACTTAATATCTAAATCAAGGTCTTTCCTGTTCTTTTCCACCTTTCCTACTTGGATAAAAGAAAAGTCGGTGGCGACTCTTGCTATCTGCAACATAGTTTTTGTGAAAACAAAAACGACAAAGTCAGTTCTCCCATCGTGTTACACCCATGCTCCATGCACAATCTAGTCTTAGTTTTTTTTATAGAGCATACAATTAGTCCTCAATTTCTTCTCGAAGTTTCATCATTACAAACAATCTTTAGATCCACATACTTCCAGTGTTACTATAGAAAATCAACTTATGTACTCTCTAATGGTTTCCTTTTTTTATTGGTGGATTGCACTAAGGGCGGCTATCATTTTTTATTATCATTTCCCTGTTGTGATTTGGACTGCGAATTCATCATACACTTTTCTCCAAGAATGGATTGAATCTTCCTCTAGTGTATTAAACCACATCACAGAGGGCCATTTTAGAGTTAACATGAATAGTTTGAATTTCAAGATGTTCTTAACATTGTGATACTAAAGCATAATGTCTACGTGCTTTTTTGGATCTCAGTCCCTTTGTAATTTTCTAATTTCCAAATTTTCTTAAGGATTAGGAATCTTGCAATCATCAACATATTTGTTGAACGAGTTTCTCCAGCAGTGAGAATGATCCTGGTGGATAGAACCTTTCTCATTCCTCTTTTTAGAATGGTGAGAATGGGAATTATGGACCTGAGGACAATGATATTCTAGTGACTTGGATGCCCTTCTTTTACCGCACCATGACATCACTAAAAATTGCATTAGCCGCTGTCGCTCCCGGGATTTTCATCCTAGTACAAACGCGAAAGTGGCGCGGAAAAGGTAGAGTCGCCAGCCAGGCATTTTTATCCTAAAGGAACGGGAAAGGTAATGCTGCACAAACCTAAGGAAGAAGGAAAGGGCGAGGCCCTGCGACCCAAAGATCTGGGTTCGGGAGTCGGTTACAACCTGGGAAGGTATTAGCACTCCAGACCGTCCGCCGTACCTGGCGAGATCCACGCTTGTTTGTTTGTTTCAAAGGGTGTGAAAGAATAAAGTTGCTAAGCAAATGAACTGCTAACTGGAACTGGAATGATAGAGGGAATTGGAATGTACTCGCACGGGCCCTACCCCGCTGCCTACGTACCTCGTCGGGAAAATGAGGACCAGAGTCGATGTAGTTCGCCTAACCAGGTGGGAACTTTATTTGTGTTTTTTATCGCTAGAGCTGCTTATGTCTATGCTCAGGTGCTGCAGGCTCGTCTGGAAGGAGTGCCTTTACCATCTTGCATGCGAGACAAGTTGTCACAAGTTCGCGTTGAGAGTGAATGAGATGATAAGAGAGTTCCCGCAGGAAAGTCGCTTATTGTTTGTTGTTTGTCTTTTATGAGAAGTATTTTGAATTTGTTTGTGAAAATTCCCATACTAAGATTTATCCATCGTGGTAGATAACTTACACCTCGCCCGAAACGGGACGTGCATAAGTACTCCGCAACAAAGTCCCATGTCGTATGAGAACATTCAACCTTTATTATGTGTTTTATTATTTTCTTTATGAGATGAGAAAGAATGAATCAAGTTGAAAAAAAGGAAAAACTAAGGGGACTAAGACACAACCCTAAGTTATTTGTTATATACAAAAGTGGGTCCTAATGGTTCGTGAGGTTTTCTAATCCTAATGGGAAAAGGAAAAGAAGAAAAAGAAATTAGACCTCAACTTACTTCCTAAGGAAGTTAAGTTGATTCTAAAGAAAGTGGAAAGTCTACAAGCCAAGTACAAAATGCTAAGGCAAACACATATAGAATGCACATAGAGATGAGAGAGAAGTAATGCTTACCTCAATCTTCCCCCCTCCAAAACAAAGGTTAGCATGGTAAAGCATTTTGAACAATTAAGTATGGCAAAAACTCAAATAAGCTCAAACTAGCTAAGGAAATGAAATAAAGGATTCCTAAGCCTAAGTCCTAGATCTAAAGGATCCTAAATGATAACAAGCTTCTAAAGTCAGTAGCTAAACCATGTTAGAGTGATCTAAGGTCCTAAGATCAAACAACTACAATCTATGTCCTAATGAGATACTAAATCCTAAAGGAATTTAAGATGAAGTTAGATGAAGAATGTTGAATGAAAGTGAAAGGCAAACACAACTTGAAGTATAAAGAGATTAGGAAGAATCACATGAACAAGGCTTACCTCAACCTCCCTACAAAACAAAGGTTAGCTTAACAATGTATATTGAAAGCATAAACAAAGCATAAAAGCGATTAAGTACCCCACACGTCCTAGAACGGAACTAGGGTTCAAAATAAGACCTAAGTCTAAAGGTGAAGGTAACTAAAGGTTATATGACTTCTAAAGTCAGTAGCTATATGCTATAGGTCCCTAAGGATGCTAGGATACCTCACAAGATCAAACTATGTCAAACTATGCACCAAAAGTTCACACTTGTTCACATAAATGCAAGTTAGAGTTCATGAATGAAGTATGAGTGCATATGGCAAACAAGCATGAATTAATACATGAGATGAGTATTAAAGTCAGTAATGAATGCACATGAATTTATATGAATGAATATACCATCATGGATGCAATGACTTAGGCATATGGAGCATGAATAAGAAGATGTGAGAGGAAGTGAACATGGTGTCGCATAAGATCACAAATGATGCATGTTAAAGATGAATGTCATATGAATATGCATGAGATGACTATGGGTCAGTAGCATAAAAGTTATGAGATGCCATTAGAATGAATGGATATGCATTAATGATTCCCACCTAATTCATGTTAACAATTAGAGAAAAAGAGAAACTAGTTTAGGTTAACATATTTCAAATAAGGATGCACTTTAAAACACCAAAATAAATCCAAATGAATATGGTTCAAAAAAATGACTTATAATTAGAATTAAGGACCTAAAAGTGACCTATAATTAACTCCTAAAAGTTACCATTAATTACCTCAAGCAAATGGAATGAATGCCTTCATAACATCTAGGATATACAACAAATAAGCACACAAATGGACCTATGATCTAGGTGACATGAAAAATAGCAAAATGGATTGTAAAATTATGAAATTAAATCCCTGGAATGATAAAGTCAGTATATTGTATTGGCTAAAAGGATAAAAGGATTTCACAATGTAATATGGCATGATCGCCGAAAAACAACTCCACAAAGTGGATAAAAAATGGGACTAAAAAATAATGAAAAAAATGCCTAAGGAGCATCAAAATGTCACAAATTACAGTAGTTGATCAAACACAAAAAATAGGTCTCACACCTATTGGAAAAAATGTCTTTGGTCCCTTATGTCAAAACCATTCATTTTGGGACAACTTGGAATGAAAAATCCAAATTAATTACTAAAACCAACCAAACCTAGAAACAAAAATTAATTAAGAGAATGAGGATCACTCATGAATTTTTCTAGAATTTTATCACACCAGAAACTATTTTTAATAATTGCGACGAAACGGGCAAAAAACGGTGATTTAAGGGAAAGTGAAAGGAAGCGAATTCTATCGCCCGTAACCTAATCCCTAAGCTCCGATATCGACACACATCATCATAAATCATAAATAAATCAAGTGCGTCAGGTGGAAGGGCTCAATATGCACCTTAAGTTATATGATCATAAGCCGCATATAACTAGAATGATGCATTAAAGTGGAGAAAGTCGAGATTTCTTACTTGATTAAAGTGCCGATTCTTCATATAAAAGAACCCAAAAACTTCATGCAAGGTCATGTAATCTCCCATAAGAGAAATAAATTATTATCTTCCATAATGACTTTGTGAAGCGTGCGGATGTAAATCCGAAGTACCAACAAGATAAACAGAAGATAGAAACCTAGAGGTCCGCTCGAACAAGCTAGCATCCACAAACAAAGCAAGTCGGACATCGCATTTCCCATATAAACTCAAATCATCGGAGTGAAAATAAATCACTCAAGATGTGCAAGTCGGATGCGACCATATAAATGCCCTGCACACAACACAATCCAGACAAAAACAACGACACAAAATATCATTTGAATCCAAAGGCATCCCACAAATAAAATGGAATACCAACCAAGCGAACACCGTTAAGATCTTTGCGAGAACCTTGCATGAACTCAAAAAACGCATTAGAAACCAAAAAGAGGTGCAACTGGAATTTGCACCTATGCCTTATAACTCAAAATCGAGTAGAAGATGAATATACGAGTCACAGACATGCATTGAAATTTATGTTTCAAAACGGGACAACACTTATGCACTAACATAAACAACATGAAAACTCAAACTGGAATCGAACAAATTTACATGCAATGAACGAAAAATGATCAACAAACATAATTACAAGTCAAAACAAGATCAATGCATCAAAATCGCAACAAACCGAACTTAAAAAGCCTTAAAACGAAAAAAACGCGTCAAAAATCACCGACTCGGAATTGAACAAAAATCGCATGATAACTTGAAAACGTGCCAACGGATTCAAATATGCAATCGATTTTTGAAATTACCGCTCGGAAGTGTGACTTTTTGGCCAATTTCGTCGGCTGGCAGTAGTGAAATAGCTGAAAAAAGTTGTCTTAAATCGACTAAAAAGTTCACCAATGGCTCCGGAATAATCAACAAAGTCAAGTTACACTATTCACATTCGCGAAAACGCGCTACGGTTAGGAAGTTATGACCAAAACGCATTTTTCGACACGCGGCACATGAACAACAACAACAATTAAGCTTCAACCTATCCTATTCCGAATTTACACATTGAAACAAGCATGAATTCAAATGTCAAGAACTTCAATTAATATCAAGTCACAACAATTATCTCTCCTAGGAATTTTGTGAAACACCTAACATGCATCGATTATTCTAAGTCAACTTTAACAAGAATTTCCAACTATGCACCACAACAATTATTAGGATCAATTAATCAAACATCAATCAACGATCAACTCAAGAATTAATGCACATAAATAAGATTAATTCAACTTGAAAATTCAATTCAAGAAACTATTCAATAATTATTCATGAATTAAAATTTAAGAAGCTAACCGAGTGAAGAATTGACGAAGAAATTGTGAATCCGGAGGGAGTGAGACGTGATCGCAAATGGAGGAGAGGAGGTGAGACCGCGTGGCTGCCGACGGAAGAAGATAGGTTGAGGCTTAATTGTTGTTGTTGTTCATGTGCTGCGTGGGTCAAAAGAATATATAGTGGAGTGTGAAATGAAAGGCAAAAGGTAGAATTTCGGTTTAAGTGAAAATAACAATATCTTCGGGAAGAAATTTTGACTCCGAGCCTTCCACAACATTGTCCGCCTCTGAATCACGGTTGCAACAAAAAAATAATGGACGCCATACGATCAAAATCGAGTGCTATCGATACGTTTAAGCTGCAAGACATCA
The DNA here is from genome assembly GCA_963966055.1 of Lathyrus aphaca. NCBI lineage: Eukaryota > Viridiplantae > Streptophyta > Magnoliopsida > Fabales > Fabaceae > Lathyrus > Lathyrus aphaca. The sequence goes on from OZ014519.1 coordinate 556,390,815, forward strand.
CTGAATAAGTTGTTTTTTCGGCTTATTTGGTGTCCGTTACTCAAAAATGTGACGAGGTCAACCTCTTCGGAGCATAATCTCGACTTTACTTTGTCAGTAAAGTTGTACATCTATGAGTCAGTGACCTAGTGTTAAAATGTAAGCTCAACCGGACAAACGACGAGGGAGATATGAATTTTCTCGTGAAACCACTTTCAGCCTTTTTCTTCGGTTCAACACTTCAGTTTTGTGAAATAAACCAAAACGACAATCTTCGGAGCACCGTTCGAACTCGCGTTTGTATTTGAACTTGAACTGGATAAAATTTGTGAACCAACGCTTCAAGAACGGGTGCAATCCTATGAAAATTGACCGAGTTATGAATTTTACAAAATCTGACAGACAGTGCACTACATCAAAGAACCTTACTGATAATTCTTATTTTCGGGATCCTTCCGCTCAGACCTAACCAAAACTAAATTTACATAATGAAGATAACATCTAAACGGAATTTTAGGCACCGGAACGACATCAATTCGATGAACGAGCCAAGAGTTATGAATTTTTTAGTGTTCAAAACTCACCGGTTCAACAATGTTTTTCACTATGTCGACTCTAAAAATTCGCACATTCAGAGATCTTCTTCAAAGAATTAGTTCTCAGCCAAAACTCAAAACTTGGAAAGGATATAAAGACGAAAATTTTGGCATATGAATCTCTCAGACATGTTGACCCAATCAGAAGTTACAAACTCTTGAATACCGCTAGCACAATTAATCGACGAAACCAAAATTTTAGAAACAAATAATTCCCGCCATTTTCCTTGATGAATTGGCCTCCGAGCCGAACACAAAAGTTGTAGAGAATACCGAAACAGTCTAAACTAATGAGTTTCAAGCCAAAATGAGTTTCCGAGCATAAGTTACAACTTTTGCAAACTGCACCATAAAACTAATATTCTGCTTAAACTCCTCTGAATCAATCGAGAAATTTTGGCTTCTTCTGAGATTCTTGTGCATGTGCCGCATGAAGAAATAAAGATCAGTCGCAACCTATGAAAGTTCAAATGGAGATGTATGTTCATGTATGTTTATGATGCAATTGTGATCTAAATGCAATGCAATGTATGAGAGGGCGTTGTTATGTAGATTTTAGTTGTATATATATGATACTTACAATCATGACACAGTAGGCGTTGTAATAAACTAGAAAGCGCACGACCTATCACAATAGATTTTCCAAAACACCGTTGTGATAAAAATAATTGTCCTAAGTTCAATTCTTTGTTGCGTCGTTTTGATATTTATTTTTTCCTGGACAACGCACCAGATATTATAACGGTTATGAAATATAATCATTGATAATTTTTATTCAAAATTAACGAATATTATCTAGCTTTTATAATTAATCTCATTTTTTAACATGTATTATTTTTCTCCATATTACAACAGAAAATACAACTCACATCTATGATAAAGTTTCATAATAATATTAATTATATCATATTCATAATATCACATAATTGTATCATATTCAATTATATCAGAACAAAAACCCTTCAATTTATCAGAGCAAACAACCTACAGTTTACACACATTACATAACTTAACATAATTGTAACTTGGTGTATTGATTTCTTGTCTCTTGATGTCTTATATCTTGGTGTCTTAACTCTAAATACCTATGATTTCAAATAATTATACTTGTTAGTAAAAATACTTATAAACTATAAAATACAATTAATATATTATGAATAAATAATAAATTACGTACTTATTAATTTTCCCATATGCCTTCTTCATGATCGAGTCGTATAGCATGCACGACATCTCCATCAACTTCATCATATGAGCTAGGAACTTGTTTTTGTAAGAAGGTGTGGACGAAATATCAGGACTTACATCCCTAAGAGGAATGTGTTTCCTTGGAGAATGATTGACCGTTTCCCCGATATGTCCGATGGGTCGGTAACATAGAAAACTGTTTTTGCTTGAGAAGCCATGATGAATGGTCTGGTCATAAAAAATGCCTTGCCAAGGTCGACCTAGGTGAATCCTAAGTCATCAATGTGTACACCATTACTATTACTGGGAACCCACTTGCATTTAATAAATCCACTTTGAAAATAACATACTCAATCTCCCAAATCTCATCAATGACGCCATATAATATGGTAGTTACCAATATTGGATTCTTATATTTAAAACTACAGAAATACATCGATTATACTTCAACCATAACCCACTATGTTGCACCAATACATGAAAATCATGAGATTTTAAACCAATTAACTCGAGATCTTTCATTGATACAAGTTTCTTGGTGTTTGATGAGTAACCTTGCGGAACTTGAATACCTTGTAAGCACTCGTAGAACATTTTATTTTACATTTTAGATAGAGTGTGACATGTTGGAGGAAGATAAGTTCTTTTTCCTTTTTCTATTGGAGCCAACTGTTTTTGTATACCCATCTTCTCCATATCAAGATAAGAAGTTTTACTATCTTTAGTCTTACTTGGAATGTTTATAAGTATGCCAATCAAACTATCACACATATTTTTTCCACATGCTGTAAGAACAAGAGTTGTATCTGCATTTCATCTCTATGTTTTGATGATAAAAACTAAGTATTTGTGAAAGAACTATTTTATGTTTTGGGTTTTGTTATATACAAATCATGGATATTGAATATATCAGATCAAACAAACATTATGAAAATGTACGCAAATGATAATATGTGAAGTTACTATGTGTAACACTAGTCGCAAGCGTACTGAAGAAGAAAGTATGCTTCTGTATCTGAACACAATCAGAAAGATCCAAGGATACTTGATGTTGTTGTTGTGATGCTCTTGTGGATTCTGTTCTAAGAGTGGTTCTGATTAGAAAGCAACCGAAGCTTCTGATAAGTTAATCTTCTGAAGAACTAAGTTTTGAAGACTCTGATGACTTGAAGTTCTGAAGACTGAACATCTGATGACTAAGTGCAGAAAGACTCTGAAGACTTAAGAGTTCTAAAGATTAAGGTTTTGAAGAACCAAGTGCTAAAGACTCTAAAGACAATATTCTATGTGAACAAGGTTCTGAAGTTTTTAAAGACTTGAAGATCTGAAGACCATGGGTTTCAAGACAAGTGGTGAAGTTCTAAAGAACGAAGTTCTGTGTGAATAAGTTCTAAAGACTGAAGACTTATGTTCTCTAAAGACCCAAGTATCATCGTCTCTAACTCATGCTTCATTCAATCATCTTCAATTAGAAGCCTCTGAAGTTTAGAAGACAATGTTACTGTTAGCAAGGATAATACTCAATACAATAATGCTTTATCCCACTATCTCTTCACTAACCTTAAATTGTGGAAAAGGACAATACGTGGCTATACTATTTTCATCCTTGTGTAGCGACATTCCTCTATATTGGAGGGAACTTCAGTCTTTCCTCTCCTATTCCATTGGCTATAAATAAAGTGCCATTTGTTCATTTCTCTTCATCAAAACTTTGTTACAACTTAGGCATATATTGTTTAGTTTTGTAAGTGACAATCCCTTCAAGTCGAAGAGTTATCACACGATTTATCGAGTCTGTAGTCGAGTTTGGATCACTTTGGTAGAAGTTATTCCTGCCACCATTTGCATTTCAAGTTGAACCTGATTTAAAGCCTCCGATTTGGAGCAGGTTTCTATTTATTGCATTGCTTTTACTTTATTTATTTCTCGTACTCGCTTTAAATTTGTTTATTTCTCGTACTCGGTTTTACTTTCCTTTATTTTCCCGCACTCGCTTTAAATTTGTTATATCTCGCACTCACTTTTACTTTCCTTTATTTTCCCGCACTCGCTTTAAATTTGTTTATTTCTCGTACTTGCTTTTAATTATTTATTTCTCCCACTCGCTTTAAATCATTTATTTTCTCGCACTCGCTTTTAATTTACTTTTAACATGTCCCGTTTTAATATGTTCATTTACATTTCCATGTCTAGATAAATTTTAACGGTTAGAATGTAAGGATCATGGTAAAATAATGTTTCATATAATGTGTTTGTAAAACTACTTAGGGGCTATTTTGAGTTTTAGCACAAGTTTTTTGTACTTTAATTCTGTTGGGTAAGATCGAAAGTCGTCCAACCTTTAGTTAAACTTGGTTAGTCTTAACTGTTAAAAGGAAGCAACAACGCTTTGTACAATTAAGTAGGAGTTTTTAACATTATAGAAAAACAATTTTAAAACTTTTTTCGGATGCGTTTATAAGTTTAGAGTCCAGTTCACATGAACCTCTATGTTATTAAAAAATCCAAGTCAAAATACTTTTCAACTGAGTTTAGAACTATATTTCTTAAAAAAAGAGTTATTACTTTAACGCAATGCGCACCTTTTTATAAGTGATAATAAAAGGGTTTGATTAAGGGATAAACTCAGTTTTGAATACGCGAAAGCAACAGTTCCCGTTAAATTAGGTCTTTTCATAGTAGAAAATATCACCCATAAGTAGTTCTATTAACAAACATTCGAAACATTATTAAACTGTGTGAATTACATTCAAGCCTGTTGTTTTATTTGAATTTACATCTTCGTACTTTTTTCATTGTGTACTATTTACTCCCGTATTTGATTTGCCTTAGATAAACATCGTAATGATAGATAACGATAGATTGACGTTTAGTCTCTGTGGGATCAATAATCTTTTATATTACTCTGACGTGATTCGTATACTTGCGAAAACACCGCATCACTTGGCTATATAAGGAAAAGATCACATGCTTATTTTATGTTGTTGAATGCCACAATAAAAGAGTTGTTGAAGATATGATTAAGTTGTTATTTGTATAAACCATTGGTTTATGTGATGATTAACAAAGATAACTATGGAACAAACAATAAAGAGTTTGATTGAATATGTACCTCACAAGCTCATTAATCTTTGACAACAATCTACTTATGCAAAGAGATCTTAGATTCACAATGTGCTAAACTTAATATGATACAAAAAGCTATCAAAGCTGCAGAAGACAAGAAGATGATCATGGAAGCTCCAATTATAAATCAACAACAAGAATGTTGTGTATCTGAAGTGATCTTTGGATTGAAGAAGAACAATGGCTTTTGTCCATAATTTTCTTAAGTTAATCAAGATGAAGAAGTCCTTTTTGCGTTCAAATGAAGATAAACAAGGCTTGCAAAGCTTTTGAAGAAGAAGACTTCAACAATTCAAGTGCTTAAAGGATTTTGTCCTTGAAGAAGAAACTTGAAGAAATAGAAGACCACACATTTGTGCTATAATAAAGTGTATCATCTTATTGTGTATGTAGGTTCTTCTGATGTACATAAATTGTGAGTTTACACATGCTTATGTAAGAAGCAAACTCTTGTAAACATTACCCACTTCCCTAAAGGACCGAGTGAAGCTCAGAACTTTAGGAGGCTCATAACTTAGTAGTTAGCGTGTTCTCAGAACTATGTATTCTAGTGAATTGCTCTAGGGCTAAGGTTCTAGTGCTGCACATAACTATGAGTTCTGGAGCCTGAAGTCACAACGGTTGTTGTGAAGTTGGTCACAATTGTAGGTCGTGTAAGGAAGTCACAACGGTTGTTGTTCAGTTAATCACGATTGTAGGCCTCAAAAGGAAGTCACGACATGTTGTTGTGTAGTTAGTCATGGTTGTAGGCTGCGCAAGAAAGTTACAACATGTTGTTGTGCAGTTAGTCACGATTGTAGGCCGCGCAAGGAAGTCACGACAGGTTGTTGTGCAGTTAGTCACGACAGGTTTTCGTACAAGGAAGTCACAACTTCTTTTGTACAGTTTGTAACACGCCAAAGTTAATTTTGATTTATTTGATGTATTTGTTATGAATTTTGAGGATTTCTTGATGTGATGATGTTGTGATGGTTTAAATTAATATTTTGATAATATTAATTTAGTAATAGTGTGACATTATTTAATTAATTGAGATTAATTAAATAAAATAAGGAAAATAAGAAGAGTTAGAGGACAAGGATAGTATAGTCTTTTGGTAGAAGATTAGTGAGGGTAAGATGGGAAAAGTCTAATGAGGTCCTAAGGGTAAGATTGACGAAGAAGGGTAAATTTAGGATAGTGCGATCAATTGGAATGATCATACTTTGGGAGAAGAGAAGGAGAGCTCTGAAGAAAAACTAGGACTTGAAGGTTGGAGAGGAATCTTAAAAGTTATCGAAAGAATTCACGGAACCTAAGGTATGGGGAGAAATTTCGTTCGGTATTGTAATGTAGAGATAGGTTTTGGGGTTTTGAGGGAGAGTTTTAAGGTTATGGGGTTTTGTTGATGAAATTGTTATATGATGATGATTTATGATGAATTTGATGATAAATAATGATATTATATGATATGTTTGATGATACCATGATGAATGTGGATTGTGTTGATGATTTTCTGGTTTATTGCTGCTGAAAATTGGTTTTTAGAGGGATTATATCGCAGAGGAGAGATCTGAGATCGCAAGATTTTCTTGAGGGATCGCGATACTCTCTTAGCGAGGGAGTGATGATTTTAAAACTCTCAAAACAGAGAGTTAGTCACTTAGCGAGGGGGTAGCTCGCTTAGCGAGACCTGACATTTTCCGAAAAATTATTTAATTTTGAAAAATTATTTAATTGATGTACTTTGTTGTACTTTGATGTGCTTAGAGGCTATATGTGTAGGAATTTGTGATAAAAATGATGTATGTCGAATTAAGTAGTTTATGAGTTTACGAAGCAAGATGATATGCATTAGAGGAAGATGATATATGAATGATTAACATGATGATTGATGATGAATGCGAATGCAATGATTAAGATGTTTTGATGAGGTGTGTTATATTGAATCTTGCATTCATGGCATAATTATGAAGGGACTTTGGTCCATTGATAGCTTCAATCACATCGTGCGGATTGAAGTCATGTGATGTTATGATGTGCTCCCTTGTGGAAGGTTGATGGCCCAATGTCCATCCAGGAGTATGTTTCGGTACCACGTGCATAATAAGAGGATTGCATATTCATTCTAAATGACATAGCATGGTTTTCATTGTGTTTGTGTTGTGATGTGAAGTAATTGACGTTGTGTATAAATGGGTTTTATGATGAATGATTTCGTTTTTTTGTAGTCTATGTTTATGATTCTCATTTTTATATAACTTTATTGAATGTGAATTTACTCACCCTGCCTGCTCTTTTATGATGGTCTATTATGCCATCCTACAGATACTCAAGGTTAGCTCGGTGTGTGGTTTAGCTTGGAGTTAGTATGTCGTCGTTTGTTTAGTTAGATGTAGAGTCCAGCTCTGTGTCCAGTAACATCGGGATAGGGACGTTTGAGAACTCTGAGTTTAATTGTAGATTTAATTTGAATGTTATTCTAAAAGATTATCTAATTGAACATGTTTGGGATGATTTATGAAAACCTTTTGATTATAACAGAAGTATTTGAATTGTTTCATTGTTCCACTGCGTAATTATTAAATTATTTGATTTGTCGTTCATGAGTTATAACCTGTGTTACAAGACAGGACTAATATGATGTTTATGAAGTTTGTTTATGAATATGTGATACCCTTTTATGAGTTTACTCTGATTAATTATATTAAATTTGTGATGGGGTAGAAAAGGGTGCTACATTTAGTGGTATTAGAGCAGGTCGGTATGTCCGGTCGTGTCGTATCGTTGTTAGTCATGTCGGTTATTGCATATGAGTGTAGTGTGGTTGAGTTGTTCTTCTAATGTTATAAGTGATTTGCAGAATGGTGAGGAATCGTGGTCTTGTGGATGTGGTAGCTGCACTTGCTCAAGCTACGGCACAAAACAATGTTCGAGAGGGGTTTCATGCCTTGGGGGTATTTCAGAGGAATAATTCGCCTATGTTTAAGGGTACTCATGAACCAGGAATGTGCATAAATGGCTTAAGGAAATTGAGAAGATTTTTAGGACTATGGTGTAATCCAATGCTCAGAAGGTGCAGTTTGGCACCCACATGCTGGATGAAAAGACTGAGGATTGGTGGGATAATACCCGTCATAGATTGGAAGGAGTTGGGCCTGTGATATTTGTTCAGGAGGGAATTTTTTAGTAAGTACTTTCCTGAGGATGCTCGTGGAAAGAAAGAGGTTGAATTCTTAGAATTGAAGCACGGAAACGTGACAATGGCAGAGTATGCTGCCAAGTTTGAGAGGCTAGTGATGTTTTGTCCTCACTACAACCGTGATGATGTTGAGTTGTCCAAGTGCCTGAAGTTAGAGAATGCGCTAAGACCAGAGATCAAGCAGGGGATTGGGTGTCAGCAGATCTGCAGGTATGCTGAGTTAGTGGACAAGAGTAGAATCTATGATGAGGATAGCCGAGCACGATCTGCTCACTATAAGCAGGTAAGTGAGAAGAAAGAGAAGGGCCAGTTTCGAGGAAAACCTTATGCGACTCCAACTGACAAAGGGAAGCCGAAGGTTATTGATGGGAAGAAGACAAATGGGGGAGCGGGTTCCACTCCTCTCAAGTGCTATAAGTTTAGAGAAGTGGGTCACAAGTCTGACGTGTGCACTAATACAGTGATTTGATGTTACAAATGTGGTAAGAGGGGTCACATGAAGGATGAGTGTCCAAATGCAGAACCACCTTGTTTCAATTATGGAGAAGAATGACACATTAGTACCAGTATTAAAAACCGAAGAAGACTATTACTGCTGCTCAGAGTATTGGCAGAGTGTTTGCTTTGAGTGGCTCAGAAGCTCAGAAGAAGGATAACTTAATTAGAGGTACTTGTTTTATTAAAGATGTTGAGTTGGTTGCTATAATTGATACTGGTACTACTCATTCGTTTATTTCTCTTGAGTGTGCGACCAGATTGAATTTGCCTTTGACTGTTATGAGCGGTAATATGTTGATAGAGATACCTGTTGACGGTTCAGTTACAACTAATTGTGTGTGTTTGAAATGTCCTCTGACCATTTATGGTAAGGATTTCTTGATGGATTTGGTGTGTTTACCTTTACACCATATGGATGTCGTGCTTGGTATGAACTGATTGGAGTTCAACTTTGTGCATATCAATTGTTATGCAAAGACGGTGGAGTTTCCAGAGTTTGGTGGTTGTGGGGAGTTGATGTTTTTATCCGTGAAGCAAGTGGATGAACTACTAGAAGATGAAGTTCATGTGTTTGCTTTGTTTGCGGCATTGTAGATTGACCGTGAACATGTGAGTGTCAAATTACCTATTGTCCCTGAATTTCTTGATGTGTTTCCGGATGACATTAGTGATTTGCCTCCAGAGCATGAAGTAGAGTTTGTAGTGGATTTGGTACCAGGTACTAGTCCAGTGTCGATGGCTCCATATCAGATGTCAACTTCAGAGTTGAGTGAGTTGAACAAATAACTTGAGGATCTTCTTGAGAAGAAATTTGTTCGTCTAGGTGTTTCTCTGTGGGTTGCTCTAGTGTTATTGGTTAAGAAAAAGGATGGTAGCATGAGGTTGTGTGTCGACTATCAATAATTGAATAAGGTGACTATTAAGAATAAATATCCACTTCCAAGGATTGATGATTTGATGGACCAGTTGGTAGGGGCTTGCGTGTTTAGTAAGATTGATTTGAGATTGGGTTATCATCAAATCAGAGTAAAGGCAGATGATATTCCGAAGACAACTTTCAGAACGAGGTATGGTCACTATGTATACACTGTGATGCCTTTTGGTGTATATAATGCACCTGGTGTATTCATGGAGTATATGGAGTATATGAATCGAACCTTTGATAAGTATTTGGATAAGTTCGTGGTGGTTTTTATTGATGACATCTTAATTTATTCAAAGTCAGAAGAAGAACATGAAGGGCATCTAAGGATTTTATTACAAGTGTTGAGAGAGAAAAAGTTGTATGCTAAGTTGTCGAAGTTCGAGTTCTTGTTTGGACATGTGATTTCTAGTGGTGGAATTGCAGTGGATCCTTCCAAGATTAATGTTGTGTTGAACTGGGATACTCCGAAGTCTACTATTGAGGTCAGAAGTTTTCTGGGTTTGGCCAGTTATTACCGAATGTTTATAGAAGGGTTTTCTAAGTTGGTTGCCTCTGACTCAATTGACTCTCAAGGGTCAGACTTATGTGTGGGATGTTGCATGCGAGAAGAGTTTTTTTTTAATTAAAGAAGAGGTTGGAGACTACTCAAGTATTGATTTTTCCTAATCCGAATGAATCTTTTGTAGTACACTATGATGCTTCAAAGATGGGTCTTGGTGGAGTGTTGATGCTGAATGGTCAAGTAGTTTCCTATGCTTCTAGACAGCTACGTGTTCATGAGAGGGTGATAACACGTAAATGTATCGTATTTTTAGACCCGACTTGCATGCAATTTAGTTTCATTTTATTTATTTTCGATGATATATGCTTTATTATGCTGGTATTTATTACGTTTTCAGGTTACTTGGATTAAATCAGATTAGAAAGAAAAAGGGAAGAAAAGGAACCGAATCGGGCGAAAAACAGAAGAAATGGAACAATTTGCATACAAGGAGTTATCTGACGAAAATGGCCATAACTTTTGAACCGTAAATCGAAATGACGCCCCGTTCGAAGAGCCGGAAAGCTAAGACTGAGATCTGCAACCTGAATCTGGAAATTGTGGGTGTCACGGTCGTGACACCCCTGTCACGACCGTGACAAAACAAAAGTGCAGAAAAAAAATAATAATAGACGTAAAGTGAAAATCTATGCACTCACGGTCGTCACAGCATCACCACGACCGTGACACCATACTTTGAGGTTTCACGACCGTGACCCAATTGTCACGACCATGACACGCTGGAAATGGGAAAAATGACCGTTACACCTTTGTCACGAACGTGATAAAGGTAAGTAGGTTAAAATTGAAATGTTCATTGGACGTGCGCTACGTGAGTCCTACTTTTCCTCAAACCAGTACGCCACTTTGCTGAATTCTCTCCTTCATGAACGAGGCCCATGTTGTGCCAAATCCAACTGCCTAAGCCCAAAATCTAGTTCTATAAATACCCTAGTTTCAATTGGAAAATTACAGAGTTTTATTCTGCATTTTTATGCGGAAGCTCTGCCAATTTTCTTTCAACCCAATTATTTTTCCAGCCTTGTTTTTATTTATTTTTCTGTTTCTATTTCCAACCCAATTAAATAACAATTTCCAACATTAGGAAATTGTTATTTCAATTAATTTCTTTCTAGCTTCAGAATTTGTATTTTATTTTGATTCCGATTCCGAAACTCCGAGCTTGCCAATCTGTGGAAGAAGGAGTTTAAGAATTTAATTATCCAGGTTTTTATTTTTGCATTTATATTAAGTTTAATTATTTATTTATATTAAGATATTATTATTATTATTATATAATGTATGCTTTAATTAATATTTATTTCATTTTGTATCTATTTGTTGGTTCAATAGATATGTCTAGCTAATTATTTAGAGTCCGACGTATGAGGACCGTCGTCACCGACGGGACTCCGTATAAATTACTAGGTGCGAAATTATAATTGTATGTCTGTTTTGGTTTTAATTTCCAAGTTGAATTTAAATATCTTTGTCACGAGAGTGAGAGGGTATTTATCATGGTTTTGCCACGAGAGTGGGAAATTAATTAAGGTTAGAACCGACACAGCGAGAGCGTGGGGATCGAACCAGATAGTGGAAATTAGGCAACTTATCTAAATACAGCGAGAGCGCTTTAGAGACGTTTAGGATATTATTAGCTTTCAAAACACGTTTCTTAGTTACCGGGCGAGCGAGAGCAAAATCTTGGGATTAGGAAGTGTGGCTTTAGTTAAGACCGCGAGAGCGTGAGGCGGAGTCTTTAAGCTGATATATTCTACGGAACTGGCTATAGTCGTAATTAGTACCGAACTCTATAAAGTCCCTTAGGAGCGCGGAATCCAAATCCCGACCTCGTTTTATTCTTATTTTCTTTCTTAGATTTATTTTAGTTTCGGTTCTAGTTTCCCTTAAACCATAAAAATATCATTAGCCTTAGCTTTACAACGCAACGATAGATAACGGTAGGTTGACATTGGTCTCTGTGGGTTCGATATCTTTATTACTACGCGATAGGCTGTGCACTTGCAGTTAGAAACCGTTAGACGTATAGTTTACCGCGATCAAGTTTTTGGCGCCGTTGCCGGGGACCAAAAGTCAATATTGTTACTCCGTTGTTGCACCGTATAGACTAAGGCATTTTCTTTCTTATTTCTTTAATTATGTTCCACCCAAACTCTTTCTACAATCCCTATTCCCCATATTTCGAGGAATCTCAAGGATACCATAATCCCAACCTTGAAATACATAGGGAGAATTTTAATCCTTCGTTCAACCATTCTCACCCAAATTACCTCTGCACCTACCAATTCCAAAATTTTGAGGAGCTGCACCCAAATTTTTCCTATGATTACCAACCCCAACATTTTCAGGAGTCGCAAGAATCCCATAATTCCAACCTTGAAGCATTAATGCAAGATTTCAATGCGACACTGACTCACTCCCAGTATCTCGAGGAACCACAACCAAACTTCCTGTACGATCATCATTCCCAATATTTCGAGGAACCAGAAGAATCTATTAATCCCAACCTCGAAACATTAATGGAAGATTTCCTTGAAACCTCATCTAACTTTAGGCTAAAGTCTATGATGGAGCATTTTGTGGATGCACAAACTATCCAGAATGAAGAGCTTAGAAGACAACATCTCGAAACTTATGAAACCCTTAGGCAGATGAACACCACAATCGAGTCCCTCACGACTCACACTGATGCATTGGAGACCCAAATTTTACTACTTGCGATGACACCTATAGGTCCTTCCCCTGAGGAGAATGCGTACGTTATAACAACCAGTAGTGAAGAACAATTCAAAAATCCTAAGGAGATTGAAGATGAAGTTGAGGAGAGTTATAATAAGGTTGAGGATAGTTCTGGTGGGAAAAGAGTAGAGGTTGAGCACAATTCACCGACACCACCCGAAAGGGAGGTTATCATAGAAGTTGAGAATGAAGAACCTATTGTAGATCTTCTTCCATATACCCCACCATATCTTTTCCCGTATAAGTTTGTAGACTGTAAAACGTATGTGCATGTATGGAAAATTACCCACACACCCTTGTCTGAGGTCTTACATAAAAAGAGAAAAATTGAAGACCAAACTAAGGAAATCATTAGTGCTAAGAGGGTAAGGTTAGACTTTAAGGTGATGAATGAAATAACTAAGCCTAAACTTGAAAAGCTAATACCTAGCATAGATCCAGAACCACCACCACAAGTTCAAAAGAATGAACCACCCCACAGAAGGAAGAAAAGGAAAGGTGAGGAATATGTGAGATGGCTTGATAAGTGGAAATGGAAACCAAAGAGTAACGCTCATAACCGTCGAGCTATCAACGTTAAACAAAACTCCGCGTGGGTGGTAGCCCACGAGTTTTCAATTTAATAGTTTCCTTTTATTATTTTTGTTTGCAGAAAATAAAGAAATGTATGGTTTGTCACGTCTCAGCTGCCATTAGGAGAAAGATCTCTAGACGACAACCCCTCCAGATGAGATGGTGCCCACGCACATTACTTTGAATGTCGCTGCTGGTGGTGACACCGATGTTGAGTATGATAGGAGATGGCATGTCTCTCCCGTCGATTACTCACCTTATCCTTGTTATTTGCATGGTCTGGCTCCACCTTCACACACCGCACAATATTTTCCTAACATGTTTTGCAGGTACTTCCTTCGGAAATAGGCAATATGATGAGCGGCTTCAGGAAAGTGAAGTTTCAGCAGATTCAGATATCTCGTAGTACAAGACGCCGGAGAAGAAGTGATCAGCAAAGACAGGGACAACAAGGGAAGAATCAGAGCGAATTTGGCCGTGGTAGAAAACAAAGGCATCTATACAGGTTCTATCTTTCCTTTTCCACCTTTTATCAAAACATTGAGGACAATGTTTGGTTTAAGTGTGGGGGAGGAACTTTACTGTTTTCATTTTACTGTCTTTTAGCATATTCACTATTTTTTGTTTATTGCATGATGTTTTTCAGTTGTTAGCAATGATGTTTTTCAGTTGTTATCAAATCTCCCCGAAATTTTAAAAAATTTTCCATCAAAATATTTTCTTTTTTTCGAGGCATGGCACACACTCTGGAAGTATATAGGTTGTCGCTTTAGGCTTGTTAGAGAAACTTGGGGACATTTCAATAACACGAATACTGTTTTGACACCCTAAACCCCTTTGTTATGTAAAATCGATTTGAGTAGACATTATGCTGAAACCTTAGTCTCCAAGCTTTCGAAAGTAGCTTCTAAGTAGTTTTTATTAGCAGTCAGCACCATCCTATGAACAAACTAAGTAAGTAACCAATGCAAATATGTGTATGATCTCTAAACATGAAAAATGATTGAATTAGAAAAGAAAATGATAGGATAAGTTCCTTTTAAGTTAGGTGGCCCTTACCCGACCATTTAGCCTAACGGAGCGGACCCTTTAAATTCGATGAATTAAGAAAAAGAAAAGAAATGAAAAAAGAATGAAAAGACGAGATCATTAGACACTAACAGGTTAACTTACCATGTACGAGCAAGGATAACGGGCTTAATGTGATTGCGCTCGAACGAAAAGGAGTGAAAGAGAGCAAGAGACTTCGGTTGAGTTATAATGGCATGATTCGGATTGGTCTGCATGATGATGGAGTTTTTGAAAATTGTGTCATTACGGTATCCTTGGTCTTGATTTGTCCAAATTGATTTGACATAGCCTAGTAGCCGCATACGATTAGAGTTCAGTGTGTTTGTGTTTCAAATTGCGCTTACCTTGATTTTTGTTAAGTTGGTTTTGCTTGAGGACAAGCAAAGGTTTAAGTGTGGGAGAGTTTGATAACACGTAAATGTATCGTATTTTTAGACCCGACTTGCATGCAATTTAGTTTCGTTTTATTTATTTTCCATGATATATGCTTTATTATGCTGGTATTTAATACGTTTTCAGGTTACTTGGATTAAATCAGATTAGAAAGAAAAAGGGAAGAAAAGGAACCGAATCGGGCGAAAAACAGAAGAAATGGAACAATTTGCATACAAGGAGTTATCTGACGAAAATGGCCATAACTTTTGAACCGTAAATCGAAATGACGCCCCGTTCGAAGCGCCGGAAAGCTAAGACTGAGATCTGCAACCTGAATCTGGAAATTGTGGGAGTCACGGTCGTGACACCCCTGTCACGACCGTGACAAAACAAAAGTGCAGGAAAAAAAATAATAGACGTAAAGTGAAAATCTATGCACTCACGGTCGTCACAGCATCACCACGACCGTGACACCATACTTTGAGGTTTCACGACCGTGACCCAATTGTCACGACCATGACACGCTGGAAATGGGAAAAATGACCGTTACACCTTTGTCACGAACGTGATAAAGGTAAGTAGGTTAAAATTGAAATGTTCATTGGACGTGCGCTACGTGAGTCCTTCTTTTCCTCAAACCAGTACGCCACTTTGCTGAATTCTCTCCTTCATGAACGAGGCCCATGTTGTGCCAAATCCAACTGCCTAAGCCCAAAATCTAGTTCTATAAATACCCTAGTTTCAATTGGAAAATTACAGAGTTTTATTCTGCATTTTTATGCGGAAGCTCTGCCAATTTTCTTTCAACCCAATTATTTTTCCAGCCTTGTTTTTATTTATTTTTCTGTTTCTATTTCCAACATTAGGAAATTGTTATTTCAATTAATTTCTTTCTAGCTTCAGAATTCGTATTTTATTTTGATTCCGATTCCGAAACTCCGAGCTTGCCAATCTGTGGAAGAAGGAGTTTAAGAATTTAATTATCCAGGTTTTTATTTTTGCATTTATATTAAGTTTAATTATTTATTTATGTTAAGATATTATTATTATTATATAATGTATGCTTTAATTAATATTTATTTCATTTTGTATCTATCTGTTGGTTCAATAGATATGTCTAGCTAATTATTTAGAGTCCGGCGTATGAGGACCGTCGTCACCGACGGGACTCCGTAGAAATTACTAGGTGCGAAATTATAATTGTATGTCTGTTTTGGTTTTAATTTCCAAGTTGAATTTAAATATCTTTGTCACGAGAGTGAGAGGGTATTTATCATGGTTTTGCCACGAGAGTGGGAAATTAATTAAGGTTAGAACCGGCACAGCGAGAGCGTGGGGATCGAACCAGATAGTGGAAATTAGGCAACTTATCTAAATACAACGAGAGCGCTTTAGAGACGTTTAGGATATTATTAGCTTTCAAAACACGTTTCTTAGTTACCTGGCGAGCGAGAGCAAAATCTTGGGATTAGGAAGTGTGGCTTTAGTTAAGACCGCGAGAGCGTGAGGCGGAGTCTTTAAGCTGATATATTCTACGGAACTGGCTATAGTCGTAATTAGTACCGAACTCTATAAAGTCCCTTAGGAGCGCGGAATCCATATCCCGGCCTCGTTTTATTCTTATTTTCTTTC
Source organism: Lathyrus aphaca (assembly GCA_963966055.1). Classification (NCBI taxonomy): domain Eukaryota; kingdom Viridiplantae; phylum Streptophyta; class Magnoliopsida; order Fabales; family Fabaceae; genus Lathyrus; species Lathyrus aphaca. The sequence continues at coordinate 556,407,260 of OZ014519.1, forward strand.
TTAGATTTATTTTAGTTTCGGTTCTAGTTTCCCTTAAACCATAAAAATATCATTAGCCTTAGCTTTACAACGCAACGATAGATAACGGTAGGTTGACATTGGTCTCTGTGGGTTCGATATCTTTATTACTACGCGATAGGCTGTGCACTTGCAGTTAGAAACCGTTAGACGTATAGTTTACCGCGATCAGAGGGACTATCCTACCCATGACTTGGAGTTGGAAACTTTTGTATTTGTGTTAAATATTTGGAGACATTATCTTTTTGGGTCGAGATTTAAGGTGTTCAACGATCATAAGAGTTTGAAATACTTGTTTGATCAAAAGGAACTAAACATGAGGCATATAAGATGGTTAGAGATGTTGAAAGGCTTTGATTTTGATTTGAGTTACCACCCTGGTAAGGCTAACGTGGTTGTTGATGTTTTGAGTAGGAAGACCTTGCATATGTCAATGATGATGGTGAAAGAACTCGAGATGATTGAGCAGTTCAGAGACATGAGTTTGTTGTGTGAGACTACATCTAAGAGTGTGAAACTAGGTACGCTAAAATTGACTAATGATATTATGGAAGAGATTCAAATAGGACAACAATCATATTTGAAGTTGATTGATCAAATGACTATGATTAACCAAGGTAATAAAGGAGAGTTCCGAATTGGTGAAAATGGTATGATGAGGTTTCGAGATCGTGTATGTGTTCTAGACATTCTAGAGTTAAAGAAGAGTATTATAGAAGAAGGATATCGAAGTAGGTTGAGTATTCATCCTGGTGCTATAAAGATTTATCATGACTTACATAAATTGTTTTGGTGGTCAGGTATGAAGAGAGATGTTACGGAGTTTGTGTATGCTTGTTTGGTTTGCTAAAAATCAAAGGTTGAGCATCAAAAGCCTTTTGGTATGATGCAACCATTGAGTATTCCGGAATGAAAATGGGATAACATTTCTATGGATTTTGTGACAGGTTTACCGAAGACGGTGAAGGTGAATGATTCCATTTGGGTGATTGTTGATCGATTAACTAAGTTAGCGCATTTCTTACCGATGAAGATTAATCACTCCATGTCAAAACTAACAGAGATGTATATTGGTGAGATCGTGAAATTGCATGGGATACCTTCGAGTATCATGTTGTATAGAAATTCGTGGTTTACATCGAGATTTTGGAAGAGTTTACAAGATGCTTTGGGAACCAAGTTAAGGATGAGCTCTGCTTATCATCTGCAGACGGATAGTCAGACAGAACAGACTATCCAATCTTTAGAGGACTTGATGAGGGCTTGTGTGTTGGACTATGGGGGCGCGTAGGATATTCATTTTCCATTGATTGAGTTTACTTATAACAATAGTTTTCATGCGAGCATTGGTATGGATCCGTGTGAAGCATTGTATGGAAGGCGATGTAGGACTCCATTATGTTGGTATGAATCAGGCAAGGGTATTGTACTCGAACCTGAGATTATGCAGGAGACGACTGAGAAGATTAAGATGATACAATAAAGAATGAAGGCTTCTCAGAGTCGACAGAAGAGTTATCATGATAAGAGGAGGAAAGTACTTGAATTTAAAGAGGGAGATCATGTGTTCTTGAGGGTTACTCCAGTGACTGGTGTTGGGCGAGCTTTGAATTCTAGAAAGCTCACTTTGCGTTTCATTGGACTGTATCAGATTTTGCAAAGGTTCAGGGAGGTAGCATATCAGATTGCATTACCACCATCGCTTGCGAATTTACATGATGTGTTACATGTGTCACAACTGAGGAAGTGCATTTTGGATCTGTTGCATATGATTCAGATGGATGATGTTCAAGTAAGGGATAATTTAACTATGGAAGTTTTGCCAGTACGGATAAATGATAGAGAGATGAAGTGATTAAGAGGTAAAGAGATTGCCTTAATGAAGGTATTATGGGATGGGCTAGCTGATGATAGTTGGACTTGGGAACGTGAATATCAGATGAAGGGACCGTATCCGACGCTGTTTGCTTCAGGTACATTTTTTAGGACGAAAATTATTAAGCGGGGGAGATTTGTAACACCACAAAGTTGATTTTGATTTATTTGATGTATTTGTTATGAATTTTGAGGATTTCTTGATGTTAATATGTTGTGATGGTTTAGATTAATATTTTGATAATTTAATTTACTAATAGTGTGGCATTATTTAATTAATTAAGATTAATTAAATAAAATAAGGAAAATAAGAAGAGTTAGAGGACAAGGATAGTATAGTCTTTTGGTATAAGATTAGTGAGGGTAAGATGGGAAAATTCTAATGAGGTCCTAAGGGTAAGATTGACTAAGAGGGTAAAGTTTGGATAATATGATCAATTGGAACTATCATACATTGGGAGAAGAGAAGGGGAGCACTGAAGAAAATCTAGGACTTGAAGGTTGGAGAGGAATCTTAGAAGTTATCGAAAGAATTCACTGAACCTAAGGTATGGGGAGAAATTTCGTTTGGTATTGTAATGTAGAGATAGGATTTGGGGTTTTGAGGGAGAGTCTTAGGGTTATGGGGTTTTGTTGATGAACTTGATATATGATGATGATTTATGATGAATTTGATGATCAATAATGATGTTATATTATATGTTTGATGATACCATGATGAATGTGGATTGTGATGATGATTTCCTGGTTTATTTCTACTGAACACTGGTTTTTAGAGGGATTATATCGCAGAGGAGCGATCTGAGATCGCAGGATTTTCTTGAGGGATCACGATGCTCGCTTAGTGAGCTACATATCGCTTAGCGAGCCAGTGAATATTTTAAAACTCTCAAATAGAGAGTTATTCGCTTAGCGAGTGGGGTAGCTCGCTTAGCTAGACCTGACATTTTTTGAAAAATTATTTAATTGATGTAATTTGTTGTTATAAGATGATTATGATTTTTTAGCGAAGTTTATGATGTGTTTAGAGGCTATATGTGTAGGAATTTGTGATAAAAATGATGTATGATGAATTAAGTAGTTTATGAGTTTACGAAGTAAGATGATATGAATTAAAGGAATATGATAGATGAATGATTGACATGATGATTGATGATGAATACAGATGCAATTCTTAAGATGTTTTGATGAGGTGTATTTATATTGCATCTTGGATTCATGGCATAATTATGAGGGGACTTTGTTCCATTGGTAGCTTCAATCCCATCGTGCGGATTGAAGTGATGTGATGTTATGATGTGCTCCCTTGTGGAGGGTTGATGGCCCAATGTCTATCCAGGAGTATGTTTATGCATAATAAGTGGATTGCATATTCATTCTAAATGACATAACATGATTTTCATTGAGTTTGTGTTGTGATGTGATGTAATTGACGTTGTGTATACATGAGTTTTGTGATGAATGATTTCGTTTTTTTTGTAGTCTATGTTTATGATTCTCATTTTTATATTACTTTATTGAATGTGAATTTACTCACCATACCTGCCCTTTTGTGATGGTATATTATGACATCCTGCAGATACTCAAGGTTAGCTCGGTGTGTGGTTTAGCTTGGAGTTAACATGTCGTCGTTTGTTTAGTTAGATGTGGAGTTCTGCTCTGTGTCCAGCAACATCGGGATGGGTACATTTGAGAACTCTGAGTTTAATTGTTGATTTAATTTGAATGTTATTCTACAAGATTATCTGAATTGAACATGTTTGGGATGATTTGTGAAAACCTTTTGACTATAAAAAAAAGTATTTGAATTGTTTCATTGTTCCGCTACGTAATTATTGAATTATTTGATTTGTCGTTCATGAGTTATAACCCGTGTTACATGACAAGACTAATATGATGTTTATAAAATTTGGTTATGAAGATGTGATACCCTTTTATGAGTTTACTCTAATTAATTATATTAAATTCGCGATGGGGTAGAAAAAGGTGTTACACAATTAGTCACGGCAGGTATCCACACGATTGTAGTCATGGTTTGATTATAGTTGATTAAGTCCTTGATGATGGTAAATCACCTTGCCTGGTGGACTGGACTAGCTTGAGAGTTGCTAAAGTGAACCGAGATATAATGTGTGTTCTTCACTTTTGCTTTATGCTTTACTTTATGTTTATGCTTCCACAACACAATTATAGCATATAACTTAACGCAATCCTTTCCTTTTCGAAAAGTAGTCAAGAGTGAAAACATCAATTCAATCCCCCATTTCTTGTGTTTTTCTCACACCTTCAATTGGTACTAGAGCTTCGGTTCTGTTATTGATGGATATCAAACACTTAAGTGTCAGATAAAGATCCATATGTTTTGTGTAGAAACACTTAAGGTGAAATTTCATCCACTTAAAATTTCAGTCTCATATCAGTTGATGATGATGAAGATTGAGTATTGAATTACAAATCAGCGAATTACATTAAGCACGTCATTGATTCTTGAAGTCTGTCAAAATCTTTTCCTTTGAAGTTTGGAAGAAGATCACAGAATCAGCTAACAAGATAGATTCATCAGATAAGGAGAAATTTTTGTTGAATTCTTATCTTAAATACAATTGGTTAATCAACGTATTTTGCTCAAAGATCAAATCATCAGAAAACAAGAAATCTTATTTACCAAAGATTATTTATATATGAGTGTGAGATGTTTTCAAGAAACAGATTAGTCCACCATTGACTTTCTCATGTGAAGCTCATTAGAAGTTTTCCTAAGTGAAAAGGATGATTTTTGTCTTATGATTTTGATTCATAAAAACTTCATGTTGAAGTTTGCAAAAGAAGTTAGAAATCATAATTGGAGGATGTCAAACTCTAGAAATGATTTCGGTCATAACTTCTAAGACCTAACTGATCAAACAATTAGAAGATTCAATGCATATTTAATGATGTTTCCTTCGCAAAGCTTTGAAGAGATACTGAAGAGTATTCGGAAGAAAGAAGCTTATTGATTCCTCAGGAATATCATCAGTGAAGTATTCTGAGAACTTGATGGAAGAAGCTCTGACAGTTAAAGTTCTGTTAAATTGAGATTCCACCTCAATTGTACAAACTGCAATTGATCAGAATGTTATCTGACATTCTACTCATAAATTGACGGTGTATGAATTCTGGAATCAGAGATGCTGAGATAGAAGTCATTTGTTCTAAGCTAAAAATAATTTAAGTCACTGATATTATTCAGTATAAATAAATCAGTAAACATATTTTCAGAAGTAAATATGTTGTCAATCTTTGTTGAACTAACTCTGATCAAGTTAGATCAGTATTGCAAGAACAAGATTGTCACTCAAACTGTGTCTAAGTCTGATGATACTCGTATCTGACATGATTCACATATGTTCATGGAAACATAATCAGAAGATGTTGAAGATGTCAATAAATTCTCCCAAGCACTTAACTTCTCATAACTTTAAGTTTAAGCTAAAGGAATTATTTACCTTATGATAACAAGTCTCTTGTCAAGAGAATCTTGATAAGAAGATGGATGTTCTGATGTCTAAAGATGATGCAAGGACGCCTTCAGAAGTTCTTTGATCAGTTTTGATATGAAGACTAGTTTCTAATCATCATGCTTGGAGTCAACATTCAGAAGGAGCGAACATCCTTCAGAACCTAAATGAAGAAATATGATCAGAAGCTTTATCAAGGAGAAGTTAGAGTCAGAATAGAAAGCAGTATGATAAAGATTCAGTTTGAAGATCTCAGATCTTAAAGTATGATTTCTTTTATTTGTATTTTAGTATACCTTCTAATAAAGATACTTCTACAAGTTAGAAGATGTTCTGATCAGAAGCATAATTATCAAATGCTTATGTGAATCTGAAACATGAACTTTCAAAATAATGAAAGTTTCATAAGTAAGAATGTCTTCCCACCAAAGGAAAATACTTTTGATTTATCCTCTGGATAATGAAAAGTCACGACAGTATATGTAGTCATTTCATATGAGATCGTGTGAATGTGATTGTGACATTTGTCCCACTTACTATGCATGCGTGATTAGGAATGGACATTTTAGGCGTAGATATTGGTCTTGAAAATATTATTAAAACACTACGCTTACCTTTTTATTCTTTACATTTATTGTGCATAATCATGTTTTAATGGACGGTTACTTTTCCTGGTAACCTTTTATATGTGCCTTTGTATCTCGTTTCACGTTTGTCATCATTACTCTGAGGTTCTTTAAAAGTTAAATCTCTATTTTTTTTAGATAGGTCTGTTTCTCTGTCTTTCTAGGCTTTCATAAGCTAGCTAGGAATAAACTATCATTACTCATTTAAATCTCTTAAATGTTTTCAACTCCTCCTCTCTCACTCCTCTTTAAGTAGATGCAACCATTCTTTCACTTTTTCTCTTCCTCACTTTAACAAGTTCAAACTTTCTGTCTGTTTTAGTGTTTTAACTATGTCTAACAAAACTTTCCTCGGAGATGAAGATACCTTAGAAATCATTTTAGAAAGAAGTCTAAACCTTGCTCGACTAAAAAACGATGGTCTGGATTTAGTATGGAGTATGCAACTCAATTTTTGGCACGGGTACTACGCCTTGTTGAATCGTCCTGTCTTTACTAACCTAATAAATGAGTTTTGGAAGTTTTCCACAATTAGTGATGATGGCAACAACATCTGGTCCGAAGTTTATAAGCTTCCCATTGCCATCAGTATCTCCTCAATAGTGAAAGCACAGATTGCATCCCTTCCAGAGTCACTATTGATGACTATCAATTAGATCTGGGATTGGTGGAGAGATTTAGGATCCTTCCTGACAGTTCCTCTGCTGTGTATGAACTAACAAATTCCAAAACATTTCTCCCTACTCCCCGAATTTTGTTCAGATTCTCTCTAACCAACCTTCGTCCTTGAGCAACTTCCAGAAGCCCTCTGTCTCATGATGACATAATATTTATCTTTCTTCTGACGCATCAATTCAGGATAAATCTTTCACTAACCATCTTCAATCACCTGAAACATTCAATTGATATTTCAAGAAGATATATTAAATATTACTTTTCTTATGGAAGAATATTGTTTGAGATAATCTTTAAATAAGGAATTTGGGCTTTGGCAAAAAGCATTGGACCATAAAATGCACTGGTTGAAAAGAGATGTGTTAGACCAGACATTGTTGAAGATTTTGATGATTGAAGCCCTGATCATGTTGTCTCCTTTCTGTTTTTGATTTTTATGTTTTTTTGTTTGTCGTTTCTTTTGTTTTGTCTTTCCTATTGTATTCTTCATTAATGAAGTATTTTCATTTAAGTTCATGAATTTCTTATCCTTGAGAATTCATTAATCTAATACATTGTATAATCATTATGCATAGCTCAATCTGAGAACACATTCTGCAAAAATTAATTGTCATATTTTACTGTGCAAAATTTCAATTTCATAATCATTATCATATTGATATGCGTTAAAAAGCTCTAAATTTTTGATGATGTCAAAAAGGGGGAGAAATGAAAATATGATTTTGATATAACCTAAAGAATGCAAACTCAAACAATAATGAGAATGATAAAAAATATTTTTTCTACTAATGTTTGATTGTTTGATGTTTAACCGAGGAACTTGAAAAAGTTCACAAGGCATTCGTAGAACAAGTTAAATGTAAGAGCTCTATTAAGTTCTTAAGAACTGATGTTCATATAATCGAAGATGTACACTTCGTGAACATATGTTCAGAATCAGATAGACCCAGTAATGTTCAAAAGTTGAGAACTTTCTGGAAGTCAAACTTATCATGATTTTGGTATCATAATGTTCAGAAGTTGTAAATTGTCTGAGAACATGATATTCAAAATATAAGAATCTGAAACAGAAGTCTTCTTGAAAGCGGTCAAGACAAAGTCTACAATCAAAGAAACTTTTCCGAATAATGTGCTAATCAGAAGTCTTAAGACTGTATGATGATTTGGATGTGAAGATCCAAGAAAGAGAAGTTATGTCAAGACAAACTCTGATACTCTAGAAGTATAGTGTTTTTCTCTTGAAGAACCAAGTTGAAGTTCTAATAGACCAATCAGTGATTTGAAATGGGTATAACACTCAAAATCAAGCTTTGATAAGCTTTGATCAATCATAGAGTTCTGATAGTAACAAGGTTCTAAGATGAAGGCATGTGTTTTAGTCAGACTCTAATGAGTTAAGATAGGGAAGTAATCCTTCTCTATTTTATGTTCTGACAAATCAAAATTTGCATTTTGTAAGTCTTGGGATCAGGGGGAGACTCTGAACAAGCATTAATAAAATTTTGGGGATAACACATTCATGGGGAGTTGTTGCTCGGAAACACTGAATATGTTCTCATTGGTGATTACCTGATGATTACCCTATATAAAATGTTCTATCAATATACATGGTTTTGTCATCATAAAAAATGGGGAGATTGTAAGAACAAGAGTTGTCTCTGCCTTTCATCTCTATGTTTTGATGATAACAAGGAAGTATTTGTGAAAGATCTATTTTATGTTCTGAGGTTTGTTATGTACAGATCATGGATATTGAATATATCATATCAAACAAACATTATGAAAATTTACGCAAATGATAATATATGAAGTTACTATGTGTAACACTAGTCGTAAGCATGCTAAAGAAGTAAGTGTGCTTATGTATCTAAACACAATCAGAAAGACCCAAGGATGCCTGATATTGCTGTTGAAATGCTCTTATGGATCCTAATCTAATAGTGGTTCTGATTAGAAAGCGAGTGAAGCTTTTGATAAGTTAATCTTATGAAGAACTAAGTTATGAAGACTCTGATGACTTGAAGTTCTGAAGACTAAACGTCTGAAGACCAAGTGTAGAAAGACTCTGAAGACTTACGAGTTTTGAAGATTAAGGTTCTTAAGAACCAAGTGCTAAAGACTCTGAAGAAAATTTTCTATGTGAACAAGGTTTTGAATTTTCAAAAGACTTGAAGTTCTGAAGACCATGGGTTTCAAGCCAAGTGCTAGAGTTCTAAAAAAAGAATTTTTGTGTGAACAAGTTTTGAAGACTGAAGACTTAGGTTCTTTGAAGACCCAAGTATCATCGTATCTAAATCATGCTTCATTTAATCATTTGCAATAAGAAGCCTCTGAAGTTCAGAAGACAATGTTATCGTTAGCAAGTATAATACTCAGTATGATAATGCTTTATCCCACTACCTCTCCACTAACATTAAATTGTGGAAAATGACAATATGTGGCTATACTATTTTCATCCCTGTGTAACGACATTCCTCTATAGCCAGTTGTGATGTAACGACTCTTTTATGTTTGGCTATATAAGGAAAAGATCACATGCTTATGTGATGTTGTTGAATGCCATAACAAAAGAGTTGTCGAAGATATGGCAAAGTTGTTACTAGTATACAACTATTGGTTTATATATTGGTGTTAATTGATATAACCAGAAAGGTTCAAACACAAATACAACCAAGTTGTCAAGATGGTCTTTAAACCATGTTGATATTGTCATACAATCACAAATGGTTGATGATTAACAAAGATAGCTATGGAAGAAACCATAAAGAGTTTGATTGAATATGCACCTCACAAGCTGATTGCTCTTTCACAACAATTTACTTATGCAGAGAGATATTTGATTCACAATGTGCTTAACTTCATATGTTGTAAGAAGCTGTCAAAGCTACAGAAGATAAGAAGATGATCATGTAAGCTCCAATCACAAATCCACAACAAGAATGTCGTGTATCTGAAGTGATCATTGGATTGAAGAAGAACAAAGGTTGTTGTCCAGAATGTTCTTAAGTGAATCAAGATGAAAAAGTCCTTCTCGCGTTCAAGCGGAGATCAATAAGGTTTGCAAAGTTTATAAAGAAGAAGACTTCAACAATTCGAGTGATTAAGGTTTGTTGTCCGTGAAGAAGCAACTTGAAGAAATAGAAGACCACACATTTGTGATGCAATACAATGTATTATCTTAGTGAGAAGAACATGCCACAAAGTATGATTAGTGATTAGATTACCAAAGGGGTTAATTCCATCGGTGGCAAGCCCAAGCCTAAGGTTTCTTGGATCAACTCCAAAATCTGGAAACAACAAATCAATTTTCTTCCATTGCAACGAATCAGCTGCATGACAAATGTTTCCATTACGAGTTATTTCATCTGCATGTCATCTAAGATTCTTTGCGTCATTTGAATTATCAAAAAGTCTCTTTACACGTGAAATTATTGGTAAGTACCATAACACTTTAGCAGGAGGATGCTTCCTACTAACATTGTCATAGTCATTGTCATCATCATTGTTGGCTTTCATCTTGTAACGCGACACACCATATTTTGGACATTGATACAAGTCTTCATACTCTTTCTGGTATAATATGCAATCATTAGGGCAAACATATATTTTGATATACTTATACCTATTGGATACAATATGTTCTTGGCCTCATAGCAATGATCCGGCAATTTGTTATCTTATAGTTACATTTGTTGTAGCAATTTAAGTAATTCCGTGAATCTTTATTTGAACATCCATTTTTTCCCTTCAGATTAAACAAATTTAACACCACCGACAATAATGTAAATATGTACATCCCTTATATAAAGGGTGTGTTTATCACTACATAAAGTATCATAAATATGAGCATTCTTAAAAGAAGATTCCCCAATATCACATAACATAATCTCTAGTTGTTCTTCCATATATTAATCTTCATCCACTCTTTGACTTTGTGACACCCTACTTTTCTCTTTATACACCTCACCATGCCATGTCCATATTATATAATTTTGACATATACCATCACAACAAAGGTGATCATATATATTTCTTTCTTTGAACCCTTTTTGATATTCGTGTAAACAACACAAGGACAATAAAGATACCATTATTGACGGGAAGGTGTTTATCAGCGTATTCAAGTAATTCACGAACTCCATTCTCATAAAGCGGACCAAATCTATTGGCTTTCATCAAACTACGATCCATTACAACATCTGAAATTTATACATGTATAATAATGTGAATGACACACCAAAATCTAATCCAAAAACTTAAGCATATACTTATCAACATGAACAAAGAAAAAAGGAATAAAGATGTACTCTCATACTAAAACTAAAGCATATGAAATATCTACTCTCATACTGACTTGAGCATATACAATATGAACAAAGAAAAAGGAATGAAGATGTTGAATAATATCGTACTTCATAGCTGTAATCAAATGAATGTAAGGAATGAAGATGTTGAAGAGTATCGTACTTTGAAGTTCAAGAATCAAATGACGAAGATGGTGAATATTTGAGAACGTACAAATAAACCAAGAAAAAGTAATGAAGATGTTGAAGAGTACCATACTTCAAAGCTGAAGAATCAAATGAATGAAGAGGGTGAATATTTAAGCTCCAAATGAATGGATACAAAGAGGGTAAAGATTAAGCCACCATTTTCGTATCTGGATCGCTTGTTCGATTAGGGCGTCTTATGAAAGAAATACATAATAAGTTTTGTTTTAATTTATCAGTAAAGATTTTAATCTCGGTCGGAGAAACCAACCGTAGTGGAATTTTAAGTCCTCTAACAACGGTTGTTTAATTTAACCATTGTAAAATCATTTACAATTTAGTTTTTAAATAATGGTCTTAAGTGACATATGTTTAATGTACTCTAAAAATAGGAAAAATGTAGTTAGAGGGAATCAAAGCTTTCTACATTTCATTTATTACTACAGTTTTTTAAGCCAACCATCATTAAATTACTATTTATACATATCCAGCTATAGACTGGGCACACAATTTTTAACCTATTACAACGGTGTATATGGATCCGTTGTAAGTCTGACATTGTTGTTTGTGCATTTTGTAGTAGTGTAGGTGTGACCCCAAGGTTGTCGTGTTGTAGTACCTTCATTTATGTAGTGGATGACGATGAATCTATTTGTTGATTTTCCTCTATACATATCTTACATTCAGAAGATGAATGCTTTATTGTTACACTATGTTGTAGATTCTCGTTATGAGTTCATTTACGCCGTGTATTTTAGTTATGGATTAGAGTTGCTGGATGTTATTTTGATGTTTGACCTTGGAGTGGGTACTGAAAAGAATGGAACAAGTAGAACGTAGAAAGTTCCATGTATGATCGGTAAAGGTATCAAAAATTTAGTGAGAAGAAGTCGTTGGAGAGGTCACTAAAACTGGACCACCTGTTTCAAGGATATGTGAGGATATTTGTGAGTGGAGACGAGGGTCACCGTGAGGACGTTAGATGAAAAAAAAGACGTTTTTATGAGAAGTTAATCGACTTGCTTTGGAAATTACGATTACTTAGGGTTATGAATGTTTTTAGTGATTAGATCGATTAACAAGAATGGTTGTGGCAGATAAATGGAGGAGACCAGAGGAATTCTGCCTAGATTTATTTCCTCTATACATAGAAGTCTTTCATTCAAAAAATGCCTGATTTATTGTTACACTAGGTTGTAAATGCTTGTTATGAGTTCATTTACACCTTGTATTCCGATTGTGGATTGGAGTTTAATGTTGTTGTCGCTCCCCGGATTTCTATCCTGGTACAAACGCGAAAGGGGCGCGGAAAAAGAATAGAGTTGCCAGCCAGGCATTTTTATCCCGAAGAAAGGGAATGGTAATACTGCACAAACCAAAAGAAAAGAAGAGGAAGGACACAGGTCCTACGAACCAAAGAGACTGAGTTCGGGAGTCGGTTACGACCTGTGAAGGTATTAGCACCCAGATCGTCCGCCGTACCCGACGGGATCCACGCTTGCAAAAGAAACTGTTTCAAAGGGTGAGGGGATGAAAACTGCAGCAATAGAAAAGAAATGAACTGGAAAAGAAACTGAGAAAAGAATTGAATATGAAAGCAAAGAGAAAAATGTAGGGAAAATAAAGATTGTGCTCGAACGGGCCCTACCCCGCTGCCTACGTACCTCATCAGGATAATGAGGATCAGAGACGCCGTAGTTCCCCTAACTAGGGGTACTAAAAGGAAATTGCTTGTGAATTAAAGCTTGAACTGCCTATGTCATTTCTCAGGTGTTGCAGACTCGGACGACGAGTGCGTAACCGTCTTGCAAAGTGACAAGTAGGAGCAAGTTCGCGTACGGAGCGAATGAGGTGAGAAAAGAAATCCCGAAGGAGACGTTTACTGTTTGTTTGAGATTTTTATGAAGCTTTTATTTGTGAAGGTTTGCATAGGTAAGTGTACCTAAGTCTTACTCAATGGTATGTGTACATCTCACATCATCCCGAAATGGAATGCGCAAGAGGCACACCTATCTATGGAGGAAATCCCCAAAGCTAGTCCCACAAGTGAAGGCTCAAGCACACTGGCCTATTACCATTATTAAGTATTTTTGTGTTTTTTTTGGTTAAGAAGTGTTTTTTAGCTTTTCCTTTGTGAGGTACTCATGCTAAGACCTATCCACCACGAGTGATGACTCACACCTCGCCCCGAAATGGAACGCATGTGAGCATCTCATAGCAAAGTCTCATGTCACATGAAAGTACTCAACCTTTATTAAGTGGATTAGAATTGAATTTGAAGATGAGAAGAGAGAGCACCAAAGGATCTCAAAGGAAAAATTCTAAGGGGGATTAAAATAATCCTAAGTGTTAACATGCATGGATGTCCTAAGGGTTAATGAGGTTTCTATCCTAATGAAGAAGGAAGAAGAAGATAGAAGAAGGGATGAGAAAGGCCTAGGCCCAACAAAAGAGGGTTAGTTCACATAAACATAAAAGGAAGAGATAAGGATTAGAGATGTGGAACTCAATTCCCACATCTCACACTTACCATAGCCCCTGCAAGGTTAGTATGCACAAATGAAACAAAAATGAGCAAATTAACATGACCTCATCCAACAATCAGAAGTGAAATGAAATGAATAAATGCCTAATTCCAATTCAACTCAAAGAAATGAAGATGAGAGACTTATGACTTAAAATGAGGCGACATGAATACATATGGAAACAAATGTGCACTTATGAAAGATGTAATGCAAAACGCACAAAATACAAGCACAAAGTTCAAAACCAGAATCAAAATGATATGAAGAATGGCCTAGGAGGCCAGCAAGATGAAGAGAGAAGTCACACAATACCAAACAATATCAAAATAGGAGCAACGGAATCAAAAGATGGAATTTAAACACTTAAAGAAACAAATGACTTGAATAAGAAGCAAACTTAAAAATTCAGAATAAACAAAAACCTATCCTAGGACCAGGAAGGTACCCACACCCCAAAGTAACCCCAAATGAGAAGAAGAAGTTGGCACAAGTGCCCTTCTAAGCCTATAAGAGATCTTATGAACCAAACGAGGCAAAATGGGACAAGGTGAGAACAAAAATCCACAAATAATCAACCAGCCATCTAAAAAATCTACAACTGAAACCAAATGATCTTAAAACACATTATATCAAATTGCCAAAAGGATTTGCAAAAATTCAGAAAGGAACTAGGTCAAAGGGAGGCAAGAACACACGTTAGGACAGAAAACTTACATCACAAGATATCAGATCAAAACTCAAGAAATAATTTCCTAAAAATTCAGAGAAAAATTACATGAAAACTAAAAGATCTTATGAATAAAATGCAAAAAGAACGAGATCAAAACTCCAGATATTGAAAGCTATAGAAAATAAACAAGACAGACTGGTCAAGAAATGAAGCAAAAGAAGCTATGTGCCTTGATGAATTATTTATGGCACGCTAATCAATAAAAAAATGTGATAAAAATGTGATAAAAAACTAGAAACAAAAAGGAAGGTCTATGATTTATTTGAGAATTTTTGGATGAATGAAACTATTTTTAATGGATTAAAATGAAAACTGAAATAAAAGGAATTAAATGGAAAAAAGGAAATTGAAATGAATTGAAAGGGGTGCACTTAGTACGGGATGTATGCGTAATTGGAATGGGCCCAGGTTGGGGGAGGTGCGAAGAGCACTCCGGGCTAAGCCCAACGTGCAGCCACATGTCTTGCTATGGGGAAGCTTATCAACACAGGCCCTACCGGACGGTGACAAGTGTCACCGCCGGTATGGGCAAAAATCCACAAAATCAGATTACTCTATCCCTTATCATCTCGGAAATCACACTTCTTTCAATATTATCACAAATTTATTAACAAAACATTAACATATTTTAAACTCTACAAATCAACACACATCATTCCTCACAAAATTCAAATAAATTAAACAGAAAAGCTGAAGCATGCTCTCCTTCTCCTTCCACTTCCGTCGCCCTATCCTGCCGCCGTCATGGCTCATCTTCTTCTTCTTGACCTAGACCTAACCGCGCCACCACACGAGAGCTCTCATCCTCCGCCCTCTTCTTCATGACCTCGCCACCGGAGATCCTTCTTCTTCTCTGGTCAACAACAACACGACGCAACACCTCACCGAATCCAAAATCCATCTCATGAAAACGCACGGCTCAAAACAATGACAAAAATAACAGCACACAGCAATCAAACATACAATCGACGGACAACGATCTCAATAACGTTTACCTACCGGAGATAGTCCGGTGCTTCTTCGAATCACTGGCGACGAAAAGAAAACCGCAGCGAGGAATGTTGAAGATATGCGATGGTGATGTTGACTCTATGTGATGGGAAGAGACGACCTCGGATTCGTCGTAGTTGAAGAGTGATGATTCCGTTTATTGATGAAGGTGGCGATGAACTCGGGCTTCGATTAACACATGGGAGCGATGAATCTGGTTCTCGATCTCTCTCGATTCGAAGATGATGAAGGATGCCGATTGGTCTGATTTGAGATATGCGATAGACTTCGATTATGTTGGAGTGGCCCGATCTTGATTCGTTGATGAAGGATCTCGAAATCAGATTGAGATTGATGAAGGTTTGCCGTGAGTTGATGGCGCGGTGAGATCAGTTTTGATTATGGTGAAGAATAATGAACTCTGGTTTTCTGCTATGAAATTGAGATCGGTGAAGATTATTTTTTTTTGATTTTTTGATCTCCGTATGAGAATAAATGAAGAAGAAGAAAATCCAGGTCAATTGAAGTGTGAAATTCTTGTGTAAAAGTGAGGAAAGTATGGATCTGTTTTCATTTTTGTTGAAGATTTTTTTCTCGTTCTGTTGTAACTGAATTCTCTATATTTTTTCTTGATATTTTTTCTCAATGAAATTTTTTGTATTCTCTTCCCTTTTTTGCGTTTTGATGTGATACTCAGTAATGGAATCTGCGTTTTGATCAAGCATCCAGCATGTCCAACTTTGTATTTTTATTATTATTATTTTTATATTATTTCTGTTGCGTTTTCAATGCTAAGCTGATGCGTTTAGTCATGTTGTGTGAAATGTGTGTACTGGCGTGTTGAATTGAACGTTGCGTTTCGTCAATGCCATTCACCTCTCTTTTTTTGTTTCTCTTTTTTCTCTTTTTTTTGTTGATATTTTGGTGTGAATCTTGTAAAGATAGCATGATGATATCTAGTCAGTAAAAGTGTGAATGGGCTCTATGACACATAATGGATTAATGAGATTAAAAAAAATAACAAGGAAAGAAATGGCCTTTAATTTTGAAAAATGATTTTGGTGTGCATATGATGGTAAAAAGAATAAATGGATCTGAGAAATGGTTTTATTTTGAATTTGGATAAATGGACAATAGACCTTATTAACAAATGGAATTGGATCATTGAAATAAAATTTGGACAATTGAATATAGGAATATAAAGAAAGGAGAAAAGAAAAAGAAAGGTGATAGAATAAAAAAATGGAAATTAGAAGTGACCAGATATGAGAATGGATTTGAATGATATTAACAAAATGGGAAAAATCGAAATATGGACAATGGCGGGGAAATTGGATTAAATGGATGATTGGGTAAAATGGTTTAGAAACGGATGTAGAATTTGACATTTTGTGGGACGAACCAAATATCACCAACACGCACATAATCACGAAATCTCAATCAATCAGTCCATTCAAACTCAACCATCTTGCCTCACTTCCACCGTAACTATTTAGCTCAGGAGAACACCACTACCACTGAACAATTCACACGCGAAACAACAACCATTTGAAAAGATCAGTCTCTGAGCCTCCGACCAGAATCGCTTCGAATTAAACTGAATTGCTCTATGGAACAGTAAATCTGCAGATGCACCACAACCATGATACACCTGAATCCTTGGACCCAAAACTATCACTCGAACCACTGCCTGGAAAATCAAGTACTTTTGCACACGACACAACTCAACATCGAATTCGCACTGCTTGAGAAATAAACCCCTGAAGCATGAGGACTCAGTAACCGAACTAATCTCCTGATAGTTTATCCAAGGTTAGATCAAACGTCCAGCTGACTCAGATCGCCACACTGAAATCACTACCAGCTTATGTTATGCTTCCACAATGAATGTTATGATTCAATTTTCTATGCTAATGATGCAATGCGAAATATGTGAAAATGATATGCCAAATATTATGCTTATGATGAAATGATGACAAACAGGGGAGGGCAAATTTGGGGTGTTACAGTTGTTTTGATGTTTGACCTTGGAGTAGCTATTAAAAAGGATTAAACAGAGGTAGAACTTGGAAAGTTCCATGTATGATCGGCAAAGGCATCAGAATCTGGAAAGAAGAGATGGTTCAAGAGGTCACTAATTACACTACAACAAGACCTTAGACAACGCTTTTTTTTTCCACTTAGACAGCGCTTTAACGCGCTGTCTAAACCTCCGCTGCTAAAGGTTTAGACAACGCTTTTTTAAATCTTAAAAGCGCTGTCTAAGGTACCCTTAGACAACGCTTTTAGGAATACCTTAGACAACGCTTTTGATTTAAGCGTTGTCTAATCCCCTCCTATTTTAATTTTTTTAGGTATACCTTAAACAACACTTTTGGTGAAAGCGCTGTCTAATCCCCTTCTATTTTAATTTTTTTACCTTAGACAACGCTTTTGGAAAGCGCTGTCTAAGCCCCCTCTTAGACAACGCTTTTGCCAAAAGCGCTTTCTACGTCCCCCTTAGACAGCGCTTTTTGTGTAAAGCGCTGTCTAAGGTATACGAAAATTTTTGAATAGTTTTTTTGAAACCACTTTTTTTACTAGGTTTTTAAACCAGAATTTTGACCTGTTTTCAACCAATTTTTGGCAGACAAATATCACAAATTATATATCAATTTATGCACCAAAATTATAAATCCAAAATTGGCAATTCAAACCAATATATATATATATATATATATATATATATATATATATATATATATATATATATATATATATATATATATATATATATATATATATATATACCAATTCAAACCATTTTGGCCTATTATAATTACAAGTCATTGCATTTTACTACAAATGTATATATTATAAGTACACATATCTAATCCATCCAAAGCATTGCTTCCTAAAAAATATTTCAATTTAAGACAATTATATGTAATTACCTCTGGAATGTTCGTCTTAAAGGTACAGTTGATACTATCTTTGTCCGAAGCATCTCTGAAACATGCTGAGGCGCTAACCTCTCTTTCTCTCCTTAATGCATCAAGCTCAACTTGCATTGCTTCCAATTTTTCATGAAGCTCCCGATTACTAGGAGCCTTTCCTTTTTTAATACTCAGGGAGGTCGGAGTGACTCCAAATCCCTTACCCCTCACCGGACCAGAATACTCACGGACATCTAATGCCTGACTAAGTGTGCTCCTAGTATCATCTGGAGGTAAAGACTGAGATAGCGCCTCCTGAAAATCAGATGAATATTGTATACTTGTCAAATATTTGTTTATAAATTTTTTATTTAATTAAAGAAAAAATGTTATACTTACACATTTCTCGTATACTTGTAAAACATCTTCTTTAGGAACTCCAGATTTGCCCACACGGGCTTCCTTCCACAAAACATGTGCAGGAATAGATGTTTCATAACTTTTTCTCCTTCTGCAGCTACACATTAAGTCATACAATATGATCAAATAAAACTAATATATGATGAACAAATATGTTATCGCAATTTATAAATACTTACCATGGATTGTTCTATGTGTCCATATCCGACACGTCCTTTTCGGTACAGATATGCGGTACTTGACGCTCTTTCCCGATTTGTGGCACTTAGTCTTTTAAATACAGGGTCCTGTCGTTTGGATTTGAAGGCTTCCCATTCTTCTGCTGATATCAAACTTTCATATTTTTTAGGAAGCTCCGCATCAACATAATTATCATCCGCATCCTTAAGGAACTTGGATGATAAAAATGTTTTAAACCCTCGTAAAAGCTTTCCGGCCAATTTCATACAAAAACCTCTTCTTTCTTCTTCGATGTCAAAACACCGCTAAGAAAAACATACAGATTGTGCGTTAGTACAGGTAATTGAAAAAACATAATTGATTCGCATAATTAAAGACATAATTAATGTACCTTTATCTCACTCCAAATTCTTTCTTTGGAGTCATTCATATCTTTGTTTCTCCAATCATCACAAGTAATGAGAACTTCATTCCTTACTAGTGCACCGATGAAACTAGTTAAGGTGTGCATATTAGGTTTTATAAGCTGCCCCTAATGGCTCTAATTCACATCTAGAATGATGCCTCGAGATCTACCATTGACCACTCTTCTCATAACCGTTATACCTTTTCGAATCTCTTCTTCAGTTGATACTTTTTTACTACCTCCTTCATGTGTCGAATGATCATCATGTGGGTTATCATCATTAGTGGCCATGTCTAACCTGTAATAAAGAAATCAAGGAGGATAAAAAGCGCTGTCTAAGGCCTACCTTAGAAAGCGCTTTTTCAAAAGTGCTGTCTAAGGTAGGACTTTTAACAACGCTTTTTTTTAATTTTTTTTTAACAATTTTCGTGTTTGCTTTTAATTTTAACCTTAGACAACACTTTCTTTATAAAGCATTGTCTAAGGTGCGCTGTTAAATGTCAATTTTGGCATAGCGTAAAACCGGACCACCTGCTTCAAGGGGAGGAGGAGAATATTTGAGAGTGGAGACGATAACCAGCGTGGCACCGTCATATGCAAGAACACTATAGTTATGAACGATTGATCGACTTGCTTTGGAAGCTACCATGAATTGGGATTATGCAAATTTGTAATGATCACATCAGTTAGCAAGAATGGTTATGGCGGAACAAAAGAGCATAACAGAGGAATTCAAACTGGAATTTTTTTAGAATCATCAAATGATTCCCACAAGCTATGTCATTATTCTGACGTGGGATAAAAAATTAGTGATGTGTTAATGAAGTCCGTTGTGGAATCTTTTTTAGACATCATTGAAAGTCTGTAGTATATTTAAAGGGAGTGTAGATGCAAAGTTAGCACTTCAAAACCTAAGTCAATTAAGTTAGAAATGTATAATTTATAAGAATAGAATGAGTCGTAACTTGGTGTGACATGAAATCATGCTTATATATGTGCATGAAGTTTAGGAGATGATTGAATCGAGTTCAATGACTAAAATAGACACAATGTCTGACTCCAACACACTATTCTTAACGAGTGTTTCCCTATTCATCAATCTTAAACATACAAAGCTTAAACTAAATCTTTGAATTGAACCATTCTTATTGAACTATTTGATTGCTCCGGATACATTACCTATCTTGGATCTTATTAATGGTTGATATTTATCTTTATGACAAATGTTGGTGTTATCTTAGTAAGACTGTTTAAATTTAATTGCTAATTAAATATACGAGTTAGAGTACTTTTTAAATTATTTGCCTATAATAACCATGTCGTTTACATGTGAAAACGATCCTTGTTAGGATTCATAGAAGAAGCCTAAGCTCATTACCAAAATCAATTGATATTATATGGCATTATAAATCAAATTTAATTTAGCATAAGCATGGTTTTATACTCTAAAAGCTTAGACAAATAATAACCAATTGGTCTCCAAGTCGGTTACTATACAACAATTTTGTAGGATAGGTATAGAAGAGGATATAGCTAGACCCCCTAAGGTGGCCAAGAAAATAAAAAGTGATTACACCAAAAGTGGAAATGGAGAGCAACATATTGCTTTGGAATCCAAGAACATGTGGAACGAAGAAAGAATGGTGTAAATGATTCAACAAGCTCAAGTTGCATCTTGTGTGGCCCATATAACACTGTCCCTTCTAGCACATTCAAGAGAAATCCTAAGTGTACAAAGATGAGCAGTATCTATCTAAAAATTCTTTTATTTGTCATGACTTACCCTTTATGCAAAAATAGCTACAAGTTATCACATGCTAGATACATATTTTTATTTGAGTCTGGCAATCCATACATACACAACTATTTTGTAGCACTTTTTCTAAATTTAATTTGGTATTTTATTTTATTTATTTTTATCAATTTTTAAATTTCAAACAAAGGGTTACAAAATTAGTTAATTTTAATTAATGAAAAATGAAAAAATAACCACATTTTTCGATTTATATATCAAAATAATTATTCTTTTAAATAAATGATGAAAATAATTACTTTTCAAAAAAAAATTAAAGGTAAAAGGAGTAACAATTCAAAATGAGAATACACTATAAAATTATACATAGATCCCATTTGGACATATATATATATATATATATATATATATATATATATATATATATATATATATATATATATATATATATATATATATATATATATATATAATCTTATTACATATGACGCATACATGTATCCATTAAGAGTAATATATGATCCTATTACATATGACACATGCATGTATCCACTAAGAGTATGCATCATATGTAATATCTACTGTTTTATTTATACACTTATTTATACACAAAATTTGCTAAATAATATAATAGCCATTGCGTATGCTCCTAATGGATACATCTATGTGTCACATGCAGTGACATCACATACATGCATGCGTTATTTTAAGTGTATAATTTTATAGTATATACATCATTTTAAATGGCTAGCTATTCTTTTACATTCAATTTTATTTTATTTGAAAAATAATTATTTTATAATATATTTAAAATGGTGATTATTTTTATATATAAATTGAAAAAGATGATTATTTAAAAAAATTTCGATAAATGGCATGTTTGAAGAAACAGTTTATTTGATGTTTATAAAACAAGAGCATATCAAAATAAATACTTATACAAAATTTTAAACAAGTTATTTTAAATATATATATATATATATATATATATATATATATATATATATATATATATATATATATATATATATATATATATATATATATATATATATATATATATATATATATATATATATATATATATATATATATATATATTATAAATTGTTTTCATTAAATTTTTTTTACACTTATAAAAAGAATTAAAAAAGTTTTATGATGTGACTCTGATGGCAAGAACTAGGGTAGGTAAGAATCTTTCCTTCCATATACGTGTAAATCTCTCTTCATCTCGATTGCTTCTGACGACTCATCATTCTCATAGTCACACGCTCAACCGCCTGCATGTCTTGCCCTTTTCATCAACGTGTAATAAAGTTGAGATCAGACAAATATCTAATCCATGCCTACCTTTCAAACCATTGTGCTGATATGAGTGGTTTTTTCTTTTTCTGTTTCTCTATATTTTTGGCAAATATTAGACTATGTTACTATATTTTCTTTTATGATTATGAAAGCTAAAACTATGCCCTAGATTCATGACAGTCTGTTGTTTAGTAAAAAAGATTATGGATATATGATGTCAAAGTTAAAGAGAGATTATACGTTGTGATGTTATTTCAACTATATTAAATTAATATTAGTATTTATTTAGACACATAAATATATAAATACAAATTATATTTGACACCACCTTTCAGTTTTTTCTTTCTGATAATTTTTGGCACATATGATCATTTGTCAATACATTACTACAATCGTCTTCTCAAAATCAATTTATAATCAGTAAATCTCTTTTTGAAATTTATATCATTATAATTGTATTGGATCTTAAGAAGGAATATGGTGTTAGAATGTGTGGGTTGAATCTAATTCGACCCTATAAAATCGGCTGGTATGGTGAGGATTGCTTCCACTTATAATCACATGTTCAGGTCATAAGTTTAACGTCTCTTGCTTATGCTCATCGATTGACTGTACCAGACATGGTGGAGAATCAACACTACATTCCAGAACCTCCTAACGAGAAGGAGAAAGCCAGTATCTACAGGTCTCAAGTATTGATTCCTATCCTTGTTTCTGGCACATGATATGCAATGTTAGGTCCTTTACTTATCCCAAACACAAACTTAGATAAATTAAAAGAATATTTTCCCTCTTATCAACGTCTCAAACCCATAGGTGTTGGGGCTAAACCAAAAAATTTCCTCGAAGAACCTAAAGATGTAGAACCTAGTGACGAAGCAACCATAAACCTAGGATATTTACAAAACACTAGGATATTTAGGGTTTCTCCCAAGTCGAACGACATCTCTGAATACCTTGCCTGGGTGAACAAGGTCAAAAAAGTTAAAGCCCCATTTTGGAAAGAATTAGGTATTTTTGACTTAATCCAAATGTCGAAAGTAGGTCTTAACATTTGCCCAAACATGTTGCTCTAATCCTTTTACTTCTGGGATAACACTTACAACACTTTTCACCTTCTATGTGGAATGGTCACCCTTATCTTATTTGACATAGCTGCTATTGCTGGACTAAGTCCATTAGGGGTAGCTTTCGACCCAAATACCTTGAATCAAGATACCATAGGTTTTGACACCAGCAAAGCCTCCTACTCTGGGTTCATAGAAGAATATCACGATAAGAAAAACAAAATTGTCTCTGACAAGGAACATATAGCCTTCTTGACCTTATGGCTGTCGAGATTTGTTTTCTGCTCTCGATCGCTCCAAGTAGCTAAACACTTTATCACCTTAGCTAATCAACTTCACCATGGTACGAAGCTGTGTTTAAGTGAAATGATACTGGCAATTCTCTACGAATCCTTGAGTGACAACATCGGTTTCTTGAAGACAATGAAAGACAAGGGAAATTTGAGTGTATCAGGGCCAATCTAGCTCCTGCAATTATGGCTTAATGAAGATGAGTGTATCGGCGAAAAGAGAAAATGAAGATGAAGTGAATAGAGTCGTCAGCTAGGCATTTTTATCCCGAAGGAAAGGTAATGCTGCATAAACCTGGAGAAAGATGGATAAGACGGTTGCGAACCTGGAAACTGAGAAAGGGGGTTGGTTACAACTTGGGAAGGTATTAGCACCCAGATTGTCCGTCGTACTCGACGGGATCCACGCTTAAAAGATTGTGTTTAAAAGGGGTAAATGTATGTGTTATCTGTGTGCAAAAGCTAAGAAAAGAATGTACAGGTGTCAGTGCAAAAAGGGTGAATGCTCAGGAACTGAGGCTTAGAAAGAATGCTGAAAGAAGGGGAAGACAAAAAGAATTTTATTCGATAACTGTTAAGTTATTCCTACGTATCCTCTCGTGCAATGAGGAAGTCAAAACACCGTAGTTTGACTCAAAGAGACTGAAAAAGAATTGATTGTGAACTGCTTGCTTGCCTATGCTCAAGTGTACGACTCGTCTGGCTCGAGTGCTAACTGTCTTGCATTAGACGGAAGAAGCGAGTTCCCGTTTGTGAATGAGTGTGATGAGAAAAGAATCCCGAAGGAGACGATTATTGTTTGTTTTTGTGTTTTCAATTTTTTATTGTTTTTGATGTTTTGCATAAGATTATGAGCTTAAGTCTAAATCAAGGGCTTGTAAACTCATTATATCCTCCCTGATTAGGGATAATGAGCCTACTTAAGTATGAGAGAAACATCTCAACTTAATTACCATGATGATGTAGGATTAAGATCATTAACCTACTTGTGATTATTTAGATGTTTTTGGATTTTTGTTTAGTGTTAAGTAATGAGTTTAATCTCTAATCACAGATTAGTGAACTCATTACACCATCCTAATAGAAGGATAATAGATGAGAATACCTAAGCTGAGGAAGATACCTCAACTTAATCCATGGTTAGGGACTAAATTCATTATATAACAAACCTTTATTAAGTGGATTTTAATTAAGGGATGAGATTAAGAAATGGATTTTATGTTTGTAAGACATCTTGAGAGGGACTTGTCCATTAAACAATAGGGTTAGTCCTTCTTAACCATAAGGAAGAATTAGAACCCTAATGTAAGGCCCAAGTTACAAGATAAAGTCTTGGTGAATATTAAGTGATTTGATTAAGAGTTTTAAACAAATTAAAGGTTTAACACTTAGGATTAAAGTTATACACTCCATCCTAAGAGAAGGATGCAGGCATAACCCTAATTCCAAAGTCCTAGAACTTTAAGAGTTTAGTCTCTGATTATTTGAGATGAGAAGAGAGACTCAAGGAGACTCAAAGGTAAAAAGCTAAGGGGGACTAATTACAACCCTAATCATTATCATGCTTGGATATCCTAGGATTTGTAAGGCTTAAGAAAGATCTTCAAGGAAGCCACCAATGGAAGAAACATATGAAAGGAGGAGGAAGCAGAAGAATAAGTTACTTACTTCACCGAAGAAGATAAGTAACTTAAAGAAAGAAAGTGAGAGAGATGGAACATATGTGAATCAAATTCACTTCAAAGACAAGTTAAATGCGCATGAAAAAGATAAGAAGAGGTGAGAGGTGAAGGAAAATCCACCTCCCAAAATAACTTACCAAAAGTTCCTGAAAAGTTAGCATGGATGCATAAGACATAAAGCATGAAGAAATGAATTGAAATGAGATGAGATGAGATGCAAAGATCAATGTAAGAAGTGATTATTCCATGCAAATGTCATGTGAGATGATGCAATGTCATACAAGATATACATGAATGATCATACAAGAATGAGATGCAAAGGAAGCATGCTTTGAAGTTTGAAATCACATGAACGTTTATGAAATGAAATGAATACAACACATGGAAAATGAATGAAGAAATGATCAAGCAATGTTCTAACATGTCCTAAGATGTCTAAGATTACATATGAATGCTTGAAATGTTATGGCAAGTTCACATGATGATGAATATGCAAGGTGAATGCAAATGAACATGAGATATTAGGGTTTTATGGACATGTGAGATGAAAATGACTAAAACAGAAGCAATCAACATGATAAAAATTGGAAATCAATCTCAAACAAACCCTAATCCCAAATTAGGTCACACCCCAAAGGAGAAGGTCAGAAGCCTATCCTATTAAAAGTTATGATTTTCCTAAGTTTTCTAGGGTTTTTGGGTGATTCAAAAAGAAAAATGCAAATCAATTTGAAAATGCAAGATAAATTCATGAGAAAAAATGACCTATAAACTAAATGCAATATGTAACACAATGCAAAAGGAATCAAATTCAAACTCTTCTTGGTTAGGCAGAAATGATTTTTCAAAGTTAGGGTTTAAAAATGTGATTTTAATGACCCTTAATTCAAAGAAAATTGGCAAACTAAGATCAAACCTAAAAATAAATTTGTGTGAAGAGTTTGAAAATGTTTCTAAATGCATTGGAATGTTTCATGATGTTTTTGGTGATTTTTAGAAACCTAAATGCATTTTTAATTAATTAAAATACTTTAATTAATTAAAAATAACATTTAAATATTTTAAAAATACTTTTTTAATGCAAAAAATAAAATAAAAATTTCTTTTGGATTGAGAAAAATATTTAAAGTCAGAATGCACAAGAAAATATTTTTTGAAGTCTTTTAGCTATTTTAAATAATTTTGTGAAATAAAATGCAAAGAAAAATAAAATAAAAACAAAAGTATGCAAGATGAATGACTGGGATTGGAAGTTGAGGGATCCAGTGGTCAGGATGGAAAGTCCACGTGACTTGGGGTATGCAGATCCTATGGCCCTTATTTAAATGAAAAACGCGCGCATGATCTAGTTGCTAGGAATTAATCTGAGTTCTTAATTAAGTTTTATAATTAATTAATCAGAATTAAAAATAAACACGCGCATCTAGTCGTTCGCTTCCTAACCCTAATCAACATCCAATGGCCAAGATTCAAACTGGGGATTTAAACATTGATTAGTCCTAATCACTTTCAGACGGCCGGAACAGTGTTCCGGTCGTCTTCTCCGGCAAGGTCTCTACCCTATCTCTCTCCACAGGTCATAAAAACCTCCCAACTCTCCAGAATCACTCCCCAGGCATCAATAAGCAAGAATCAACCATCAAAAACAATTTATTTCACGCATACATGATGAATCGAAGCAAGAACAAATTCACGGGAAAAGTTTCAGAAGAACAATACATGCTCATTTCTCAATCATTTTAAAAAATAAACATATCATAATGATCAGCTAAACATGTAGAATCATTTAGAAACTTAAAATCATGCTTCTGGAAAAAAGTTCATGAAGGTTACCTGAGTTGCAGTTCTTTGAAATGGAGCTTTCTGGGCCTCTCCCTTGTGCAATCCAATCCTCTTTGACCTCCTGGTACTATTGGAAAGCTTGAATGAAGCTTAGATTTGCTATTTTGAGTGTTTGGTTTCTGAAGTTGCAGAAATCGTGTTTGAGTTTGAGGGTGTTTCAGGCTATTCTAATGGTTATGATTTGTTCCTCAGGTGATGCTGAGTTGAATGGTGAAGAAAGTTTGAAGTTTGAGTGGTTGTGCTATGAAATTCGAAGAGGTGAAGGTTTCTTGTGGTTTTTGGAAATCTGAGTGTGTGAGAGCTTTCAGGCTTGTGTCTTGTGTTGTTTGTGGTCCACGAGGTTTGCATAAACCAAAGGGATTGCTCAGAAAGTGGGTGGTGGCACAACTTGATTGATATGGGCCAAGTTGCAAAAAGTCAAGGTGATGTGTACTTGAAGCATGGCACGGGTCAGAGGTTGTTTGGAGGGTTTTTTGGCCTCAACTTGGTTCATGGATGGCCATGGGATTGAATTTGATGTGCTGGAAGGCATGGATGAAGAGTTCTCATGGATTTTGCAATTTTCCCTCTTTGGTGTTTCTTGGATCACAAGCCATGAAATGCTTCCAATCTTGGGCCAATTCTGATCCTTTGAGAATTCTTTGACATATTATGATGCATAGAAGTTGATTTGAGGTCAATAGAATGCTTGGCAAGTGAAATTGCAAAATTCCCTCTTTGACATGAACTTGAAAATTATGTGATTTTTGCCAACATTGAAAGGCCATATCTTGAGTTCTAGGATGAATCAAGACATGTTCTTGTACTTTTTGAAAAGGGAAATACCTAATCTACAACTTTCATGACCAAGAATTTTTCATTTGAAGCATTTTTGGTCATGAAAGAGGAGGTTGAAAAACTTTCCCAAAATGGAAAGTTTGCATTTCAAGTCAATTCCAAAAATGACAAGTTTGCAATTGCCTCAAAATTATTCAATATTGTGAAATTATAACCACTTCTAAGATCAAATAAATATCATAGAACTTCAATTTGATGAAAATACCCCTTTGGTTCCATTGTTGGGGGCCTCAGATGCCCTGATTTTGACTTAACTTGCTCAGGAAGTTACCCAGTGAACAAATGACTTCCACAATGAGTTTCTTCATCAAAATTGGTACACATGATCCTTATAACATATTAAGAACATTAGAAACAAGAATGACCCAAAATTTAGAGTTAAGGCCTCTGAAACCAAAACCCTAATTTTGGCCATTTGTGCAGTGAAAACCCTAGCTCTGCTTCCATGCCTTTGCCAGTTCTTGTGATCCCTTGACTTTCATGAACTTTGGGGGGAATAATATGATCATAGAACACACATGGACCCTCTTGGAAAGCTTTGAGACCTTTGGGATGGCTCAGATGGATTCTTGGATTGCTCAAATCACAAACCCTAGATGCAGATGAACTTGAACTATGCAGTGAAGCAAATATGCAATATGAGGTAGTATGCTTATGCTAATGCAAAAATGAAAGATCACAGGCCATGGTGTGATAAATAGTGAGGGCAATTTTTGGGTGTTTACAACATTTCTGTCGAATGGCCTCGTTTAATGCATCTGACTCCATCTGAAGAGGGACTTAGTCTTTGTCACTCTTTCACCAGTTTCATCTTGATGTTTGCCAAGAGGTACAATTTCATTCCTCCTATGGCCCCTTTCACCAACAAGAATGTTGGCCCTAAATGGTTCACTAAACAACCACCCTTGGAAATGCAAGAGGATGAAAATCAATTCCTTGACATTTGGGAATCCTTCCTGACACGTAGGCTCCTTGCTTCTCACCAAAATTCAACTAAGACCAAGATAGCCCTCCTAACTTAGTTTCTAGGCAATTTGGGTTGGTTCAGCTAAAACCAAAACCCATTTATCCCAAGAAAATCTCCATCATTTGGTACAACTCCCTACACACTGAAGAAGAGAGTCAAGAACTCATAAGACAACTAGCTGAAGATTCCCTGGAAATTCATCCAACGGTCTTTCGACCTTTTTTCCTGTGCACCCCTGAATTCGACACTTGGTGGAAAGAGTACTATCTTCACAAGTTCTACGACGTGGAAGCATTCACAACTCTGCTGACCAATGCCTTTTCTCTTGTGTCGGACAAAACGAAGAAAGGTAAAACACAACATATCAAGGAGATACAAAAGTTTCAAAATTACTTTGAAACCATCTATAGGCCAGACGAACTTAGTCGAACCATCAGCGAAGCAGCAGTGACTTTGAAACACAAGTTCACAGAAAAAAATGGATAAGTTGAAACTACCTCCATATGTTCGACCAGAACTAAAATATAAGGTAGCCTTTAACCTTTATCCACCAAAATTTCCCCCTCTACCTTTTGCTGATTTTGGCATGGCATTGAGTCCTCCATTTCCAGATTGGTTTGTCTGTGAGGATTCTTTGAAAATTCTTCGCCAACAATCTAACAAACATGTTGAACGCGTGGTTCCGACTAAGTATACTCTGGATGACTATAGAGGACACCTTCATATTGGAATAGAACACGTTCATGTGGAAACTCCAATTCTTGAAGGTGTTTACGAAACATTTTCTTATTTCAATATTTTTTAACTTGTATGCTCTTCACTTATATCTGACTTTATTTTTGTTTTCTTAGCTAAGAGGATGACTCCCAAGAAGGTTGCTGTCGAAAACACTTCTGACGATATGGATGAAGATCGCCCTACTATCACCAAGAATATTGCGACATGAGTATAACTTATTTTCTTGGACTAATGGTTTCCTTCTAGTTCCTTATAACTTATATGTTTTGTCCAAACGTACAAGCTGGTCGAAAACCACCTCCTACTCCAAACTGAAAGCAAGAAGAGAAGGTCTCCAGTGAAGAATCAGGCGATGAGTCACCAGAACCCAATCAACCCATAAAAAAGAAGAAGGTTACGAAAGCTCCTCTTCCAAAACCCAAAGTAAAGACATCGAAGCCTACTCCCCCCAATAGTCCACTCAAATTTGTTCAAGTGAAAGATGCGGAGAGTGGAAACTCTAGTTTCCATAGCCAGTTTGCTCAGGTAAACTTTCGACCATGAATATTTTCTTCTTATTACATTTATTTTCCTGACACTTGAAATGCTTTTTTGTAGGAAAACATGTCTGAAAATCCGTCGACAGAAGAGAACGCAAAACAGCCAACAAAAGAAGATACTCATACGAAACCTCATGAACTCAATCAACAAGCCGTTAGCCCGACACCTCTTTCTCTAAAGAACTTGATGAAAGAAGCAACCATAATGGATGATTATTCTCCTGGAGCCTCCCAACACTCTGAAAACGATTCTTCTCCTTGTCCTCTTCCTCAATCAAATGTTGCTGACGAAGGTGAAGTCAATATCCCCCCTGAGGATGATAAGAAAGAAGGGAACATTGATGGCAACAACCAATCGAAATAGCCAATGGTAGAGCTAACCAAAGGACAAGGTGTAACACGGTGGGAGAACTGACTTTAGTTAAATGTTGCGGATAGCAAGAGTCGCCACGACTTTTATTTTATCCAAAGGAAAGGGCATAAAAGAACAGGAAAGACCTTAAAAGATTTTTGGGTTCGGGGGGTAGGTTATGTAAAGGGAAAATGTTAGCACTCTTTACATCCATGGTTATCCATGGGCTCTTAGTTACTTAGCTCACTTTAAATTATTTTGTAGTGTGTGATTAAAAATTTTCTTAAGTACTTTATAATGATCCTTGTACGGATATATATAAAGACTTTGTTTTGAAAATTGTTTGAAAATGTGAAGTGTTTATGAAATGTTTTTAAACGAGTGAGCAAGTACTTAAGAGAAACCTACCCTAATTGAATCTTTTCTGTTCTTAAATGTTCTTTCAATGGTAAGACTATCCCTATTATTAAGGAATAAGTAGTCATTACCTTGGATGTTATAAGGGACATGTGAAGGGTCATCTGTGTTTAGGCAACTGTAAGGTGTCTTAGCAATACGAAGGGACTTATCATCTTTTATTCGAAAGGGACAAGATCATTTACGTAGGCAACATCGAAGGGACTTGATCTTATAATCTTAAAGGGACTTGATGATATTTCATGAGAAGGGACTTTGCTTTTTAGACACCTTACTTGACCTTTTGATTTAGGCAACATGAGGGATAACCTTAGGAAGTGAGATGGCGATCAAAGATCGACTTACGTGTGTGAGTGTTTATTTTCAAATATTTATCTTTTTTAAATTAGTTATCTAAATTAAATTAATTACAATTATGTTTGCACTCCCTATTTACTAATCACACAATTAAATATTTACAAAGAAAATAAAGACGGAAAAATAAATCTATAAGCTATTACAAGGCTTTGGCAGATACATAATAGTAGGATAAAAATAAATTATAAAGCAAGAATAATAGATATAATAAAACAATAAATAAGCAATAATAATAATAATGAAGCAAAAGCAATAATAACAATAAAGCAATAATAATAATAATAATAATAATAATAAAGTAATTATAATAATAATAAAGTTAAAATAAATTAAAGAAATAACAATTAATCATGTAATTAAAAAGAAAAAGTTTAGGTTAGACAAGTTAGATTTTTTAGAAGTTATTAGAATTAATGAAAAAAAGTAATTAAGTTTAGAGAAAAACAATTAAAGATTATTGAGAAAAACTTTTAATTATTTACACTATATGATTATTACTATTATAATAAAATACTATTAATATATAAAATATTATTGACAAAATGTTATTCAAAAATTTTTTAGAGAAAAAAAAATAATTTAATATGTACAAAATAATAAAAGAGTTAGTATTTACAAAATAAAGGTTTATTGTTATAGATAAGTAGTAAAATAAGTTTATAAAAATAATTAACATTTATTTACAAAAAATATAAAGATTATAGAAAAATATTAAATAAGTAATTTAGTAGGTTTTCACGCCCTACATTACTAAACCACGCAGTTAATACAGGATCAATGGCAGGAATTTAAATGACAGAAAAATAAAATGGCAGAAAAATAAAATGACTAACTATTATATCGCTTTGGGGCAGTTACATCATTGTAAGGCGAAAAATAAAAGTAAACCAAAAAATATTACAGATGAGAAATAATCACATAAAAATAAAGCGCAGATGAAAAACATAAAAAATTAGTGAAAATAAGAAATAATAACAGGTTTGTTAAGGTTTGAGAAAAGGTTTATGATTTAGAGAAAATAACACGGTTAAAGTTTATAAGAAAATTTTTAAGGTTTACATGAAAAATTAAAGTTTATGAAAATATATAAAAAAAAAGTTTTGTTGTTAAAAAAAAAACTATTTTGAATTATTAATTTAATAAAATAAATAATTAATTAACATTATGAATGAATTATGAAGATAAGTAATTAAAAAAAAAGTTAAGAGTTTTTTTTAGAAATAAACAAATAAAATTAATCTAAATATTTAAGGTTAGTTAATTTAAGAAATTAGAGAATTAAAAACAATAGAGGAAATTAGGAGAAATTAGGAAAGAGAAGATAAACCCGTGTTTTTTTGTCAAAATGCCCTCAAAATTACCAGTCTTGCCTTCTTGACACTAAGACACGCGCGCACATGCGCGCACATGTGAATGTACCTGGAAAATAGTTATTATATAATAAACTTGTTTCTTTGTCAAAATGCCCTCAAAATTACCAGTTTTGCCTTCTTGACACTAAGACACGCGCGCACATGTGAATGTACCTGGAAAATAGTTATTATATAATAAAACAAAGTGTATATTAAAAAAATGGTTGAGGCAAAATCGTCAAGGTTTAATAAAAATCAGGGTAGTTAGTTATGAAAAATGTGCAGATATAAATTTATCAAGAATAAAACAAAAGATTAAAAAATAATGTTGCTAACGCAAAATTGCGATCATCGCAACTAGACTGGATCAACACAAATGCCACGCCTCATGCATATAAATATGCGAACAGCGTATCGACACGATCCAATCCAAACAAAGTAATTAAAAAAATAAGTATCGACAATATCAAAGCAAAACTATAAAAATAAAACAATATATATATATATATATATATATATATATATATATATATATATATATATATATATATATATATATATATATATATATATATATATATATATATATATAAGCGAAAGAAGAAAAAAAACCTGTAGAAAGAAAAAAAAAGGTATGGTTAGGCACTTCATGTAGAAAGAAGAATAAAAAATATAACGTGTAGTTCATATAGTACACAAGAAGAAAAAAGAGAGAGTATATATTAACAAAACAAAAGAAGAATATATTTTGGCACATGTATGATTCGCCTTTTAGTGTTCTTATTTTTTCGGTTTTGTTTTTCCCTGAGGCAAGAATTTTTTCGTATTGTGGTTGAGAGAGGAGTGATAAAATGAGAAAATGAGAGAGCCTCTTATGTGTAAAACAACATGTATTTATAGATTAAGAAAATTAGGTTAAAAAGTTTAAAAGGAAATAAAATTAGTCTTAATCCCTATTGATTAAAAAATATTTGAACAAAATTATATGATTTTTACTTGGTCACCAAGTAGACCAGTTAGAAACTAAGTATGACACAAAAATGACATAAACTGACCAATAGAAAACTAGTATACAAGAAAAGTAATGTTTTTGGTATTTATTATGATTTTTTTTTGAAATTTTTTTCATAAAATAATGATTTTAATGAAAAAATCATATTTTTAAAAATGCATTAAATGAAAATACGAAAATTAAAAATTAAATAATTAAAAAAATGCTATTTTTGTGATTTTTTCATAAAAAATAAAAATATGAAAAGTTATTAGTAAAGGAAAAAATTAAAAAAATTAAAAAGAGCGGAAGGTGGGATTTGAACTCACAAAATCTCACAATTATATCCCTTATATCCATCTTTCTACCAATTGTGCTATTTTATTTATTCGAAATAAAAAAGCACTAGAAAGCATATGAAGCGGGTCAAAATTTGGGGTACGACAAGTGTAAGGAAACCTTGTGAATCAATTTGTCTCAAATATGTGAGGGCAAATTTTGGAGTACAACATAAGGCATCCAACCTAATGTTGATCCCCCAAAGGGAGGTTACATATCAACTGGCTCGACTAGCCTTACTCGTGAGGAGATCGAGAATCTTAAGGTGCAAAGACCTTTGGAGTATTTGCAAGCTGTTCTCAGTACCCGCTACAATTTTCAGGACTATTCTCAAAGTACTTCATCTGCCTCGGGGGACACTTCCAGCACAACTTCTCTCAACGTCATACTAGCTGAGATCAAGACGAAAATTATTGACGTGGACTTGTTCAAAATGCTTGAAGAGCATCCAACTTCCATTTTTGACCTGAAGAAACTCTTGAAGCAGGTGAATGTCTTGGAATCGCCTGCAGAAGTGAGCAGTTTCGTCATGGACGTAACTTCCCTGGTTGATTTGGTGACTGCTGATCTAAATCGGCTTCAAAGTTTTACAAGGAAAATCTATGAGAAGACAGATACCCATCTTTCCGAATTGGACGCTGCAGCTATTTTGAACAACAAAATTATGGAGTTGAACATACTCTCTGAAACTTACACTAAACAAAATGCCGATTATGATGAAAAAATCTCAAAGTGGGAGAGGCAGATAGCCCTTCTTCAAAAGAAGATATCTCAGGAAAAAAAGGCTTAAAGAATCTCTTCTACCACCCAACCAAAAGGCACTTGATGAAGATTTGCAGGTAGGAGTTCAATGTGGAACTTGTAACAATACGTAAAAAAGGTTAAACACATCGGAAAAGTGAGTTTTTCTAAGAAGTCACATGGCGTCTGAAATGGACAATACAATTGTTTTGATATTAATAGTTGCTCTCTTGTTGATTATAGTCTATCTAAATTCATTCTTACTATCCATTTTACTTAGTGAACGTGGGAGACGACGTGCCAGAGTTATCCTATTAAATTTAACCTTAAAATGGTGTATACCTCTTTTATCAAGATGTCTTAATAAGCAATTTTTTTAAAGGAAAACTCCAAAATGAACAAGTCCAATACATACGTGTCCATTCAACTTATCACTAAGGATCATAAACCTCAAGATATTCTAAAGAACATTTGCTTTGATCATAATAGTTGATATATGTCATCATCGTTTATCATTAGAATAGAGACTTTATAAAGGTTGTATACATAGAATATACTCTTGCTTTGAACATCTTCATTAATAATCATCAAAGCTTCGAGCTGCAAAGTATACGTTCAAAACAATAATGTTTCACCTGTGGTGCCCACATCTTCTTGGGCTCAAGTGCATTAGTTTCAGAAGATCTAAGGTTTTTACCTTTAGTTCTTTTCAATTTATCAAAACAAAAAGGTTATAAATGACCGACTCTTTTATAATGTGTGCATTTATAAATTTGATGCTTTTTTTCTTGTGATTTATGTATTTCCTAGGGTTTCTTTATATCTTAAATTCTAATCCATCTTTATTTAAGGAATATCTTTGACTTGATAAGATCAAATCGAGCTTTTCTTTACCTAGTATTTCATGCAAATAATTGACTTCCTTTTTCAGAGAGACACAAGTACTCTCACATGTTTCTCTTGAGTTTCTAATTTTAGTTATTTCCATCTTGAATGATTTATTAATTTCCTCAAGACACTTTAAAGATTCATTAAGTTCTAAGTTGTGTTTTTTCAGTTTATCATTTTCTTTAATTAGTTGAGCACTCGTTCTAAACATTTGTTCGTAAGATGTTTTAATTACATGAACAATATATTCCTCGTAGGTTTCCTTTAAGTAAGTTTCATCTTCTTAGTTGGAAGAATATTTTTTCATATTTCTCTCCAAGGTTGATTTTTATCCTCCCATTCGCCGTTCGAATATCAAATATACTTCATCTTCTTCATGGTTTCTTAAACGAAAGGTTCCTTCATTTAATGTTGAATTTTCTGAAGATCATCCAACTATCGAGTATGTTCTTTCGAAGGATTCTACTAGATTTATATGATAGAATTATGATGAAATTGGTGATTTTTCAGGTTTTATTTCTTCATCTTTGAGTAATTGAAGTAGTTCGTTCAATTTTTCTACAATTTCCTAATTTCTTAATTTTTATGAAATTTATGAAGGTTCCCATCTTTTGATTTAAGAGTTGGATTAAACTTCCAATTCTGAATTCTTAGACATTGGTTAGTGACAAATGTTACAATAAAATTTCTAACATTTCTAAACTTTGAGAAACAACTAAAAGTAGTTTCTTCACCTTCTTCGTTGTAAGTATTGAGTGCGCAACCTAAGATGGGAGTGAATTAGGTTTCATAATATATTTAGACATTTTAAGCGCTTTACTGGTTTCTTGTAATTTTTCTGAATTATGAATACTTAAATGAATAAGAAAATAAAAGTAAAGTTCAATAAAGTAAATGGACACAAGGAATTATACTAGTTCCCCATATCAACCAAGGGTACATCTAGTTCCCTCACACCACTACTACAAAATAGACATTCGATAACATAATATTAATACGATTATGCCATTCACTGTTGTAATATCAGATACTGGATGTGCGTTATGATTTTTTATTTTTTTAAAGCTATTTAATCACTGTTGATAGAAACAATTGTGGTGATTAAGTTAGTGGTACAAGGTTCGAATCCTGACAACAACATTTTTCCATTTTTTAGTTATTTTTTCACAAATTTAATATGCAAAGATTATAATATTATCTGTACAACCTTTGTTCTTCCCAAAAGAGAGAAACATTATTCCCAAGTATAATGATTATTGAAATTTTTCTCCATTTTTTCCAGACTATTGGTGACGACTTTCTGAGTCTAACGGTTACTAATTGCAAGTGCACAGTCTATCACGTAGTAATAAAAGATATCATTCCCACAGAGACGCGATAATCAACCTAGTGTTATCGGGTGTTGCTATGTTTAGCTAAGGCGAGCGATGTTTTTGGTTTTAAAACGTGAAGAATTAATTAAATTAAATTAATAGTAATGATATAAATATTGGTAAGTAATCTATTCGCCTTTGCGAATTCAATAGAGGTTCGGCTTATTAACTTTTGTTAAGTTATCTCTCCTTAGAAACTCTCGATTTAAAAGTCGTTGACTCACACTCTCACGGTCTTGCCTATTAATATACTCCTAAGTTCAATTAAGCGCTCTCGCTGTGTCAATTCAAGTTAGAAATACTGTTTGGAAACCTAAAGGTTCTAATTGGTTTTAAAGCGCTTTCGCTATGTTTAAAACCAATGCCCGATTTCAGCTATCTGATTAGAATCTCACACTCCTATGGTCTTAATCCTAATCTTTTATACTCTCTTACTCTCGTAACGAAAGTTAGTTAAAACAAGAAATCGAAACCAAAAAATAACTTAATTTAAAGCATTAGCCTAATTTTACCGAATTCGTTCCGATTAGACAATTACATACCGATTAACGGTTTAGCCAAACAAATTAAATAAAGGAAGGTAGAAGGAGAAGAAATACATAATATAAATAATACGGTAATAAACAAACAATTAAGCATTAAAATTAGAAACCTGGTTGCAATGTTCTTGATCAACCAAACTTCTGAAAACATGAAACGTAAACAATAACTCAGGGGCTGGAAACGATAAAAATGGTAATAGTTTCCTAATGATGAAAACTATCACTAAGGGTTGGTAAAGTAAAATAAAAACGAACCAATACTGAAAATAAATGGAGAACTTAGAACACAAGAAAAATTTCAGAAATTGGACTGAACGAAGCTCCCTCGTGCAAATGGTAGAGAGCTCTATTTATAGGCAGTGGATTAGGTTTTATTGAGAAATTGTAGGCTTGGACTTCGATTGGGCTTTGAATTGAGTTGCTTGGACTTGACTGATTAGGGTTGAGTGAAATTCTCTGTTGAATGTGAAAACTTCTCATAATGGTTTTCTCTGTGTTTGAATTTGGCTTCTGTAATTTAGGTTTCTAGAACTTTCACTTGAAACAGTCGTTTTGTAATTGAAACGAGAAACTTGTATTTTAGCAATGAAATGGTCAACTTGAACTTGAGATGGGCGTCTCACATATGAGACGACCAACTTGAAGTTGAGACGATCGTCTCACAGTTGAAATGTGCAGAAATGCATTTTCTTGCTATTTTCCTTCTATTTTCCCACGTTTCTTGTCCAATAAGTTTTCTTTTGTACTTTTGCCTCCAAAAGTCATGTTTGATCAAATATCTGCAAAACAAATATAATTCACGCTCAATATCGTCTAAAACAGATAAATTAACATGTTAAACAATCAGAAAATCGTATTAAATAATCGATATGAATTTGAGTTATCAAATTCCCCCAGACTTGAATATTTGCTTCTCCTCAAGCAGACAATCAAATATGTTTTCAATAAAATACCTTCATATGCAGACATAAAATACATCACATATCCGTACGTGGTTGTGCGACTCTGTGTTAAAATAACCAATATTAACTCGAACACCAAAAATACACTAATGACACTAAAACTAATAACGTTCTTAAACCCCTCGTACAAACCAATCCGGATCATGCTATTATAACTCAACTTAATGCTCCTGTATCTGTTTCACCCGGTCTCATTCCGACGCAATCACATTAAGCACATTACCTTTTCACGCGCATAGTGAAATAGTCTGTTAGTGAATTTGATCCTTCATTTCATATGGGGTCTAGTACACAAGTGTGGTAACCCTTTATCACACTGAGTGTAAGTCTTGGGGGATCGAATAGTAATTCGACCTACGGAGTTCAGAACCAAATTCCTCTGAGCTAACTAACATCAGTTTTTTTGCTTTGCCTTTTTTGCAGCTTAATTGTTTTACCAATGACTTGCATATTCTCAATATTTTTATTATTCTTCTTTTATGGAATTTTTGCGATCAATCACTTATTTGCATCGACTTTCCGCGTAGCTTGTACTTCAGGTGGTGTTGACTGCTAAAATAAACTACTCGGGGCTAATTTAGAACTAAAGCTTCAAATTTTTGGTATAATAGGTATTCAAATCGATATCGCTTCTAAGGGTGTAAGGTGTCAAGACTATATAAATTTTGTTAAGTATTTTCTCAGTTTCTCTAACAGAGCCGATTAACCTATATACTTGAAGGGTGTGTTAATTGAAAGCATTCTAAAGAAATAAAAAAAGTTATGCTAAAAATACTGGAGAGAAATTGAAACTAAAATACTTCGATTAATTTAATTTTTGTTTTGTACAATGGAAGGGAAATCTAATACCTTCTCCCACACTATCTCAGACGTTGTCCTCAATGTTGCGAGATATATGTACACTTCTAAGGATAACAATAAAAACAAAAAAACCTAAAAGCTAAAAACTAATAAACTACTCCTGCGGTGGTGGTGGTCTCTGGCCTTTTCCTCTGGCTCTACCTCGAATGGCTCTCTGTCAGTGGATCGCTACACTTCCAAGGTTCTCTGTCAGCAATAAGCCTTCAATGCTCTATCTGAGTCAGCTTCATCCTCCTTATCCTCTCTGACATCTCCTGGTAGTGCTTCTGCTGCATCTCTTGGTTCTGCATGATGGCCTCCATAATGTCATCCATAGACGCGACTTGTTGATCCTTCGCCGTTGTCTAGTGGAGGTGTTGGTGCTGGCAAAATCAGCTGCTCTTCCATCAGCAGATTTAGCTTCATCCATCGCCTGTTGTACCTCATCGACCCCGACAACTTGCTCCTCTTCCTATGCAGCCGCACCTGGTGATGGAGCGTTGAGGTCGTAGCTCCAGTTGGCTTGAACCCTCACATTTGTCCTGGTATGATAGGGTAAGACGATACTCCATATGACTTTGTTCTTCACGACCAAGTTATACTTGCTATCTCTCCTCCTTTTCCTGATTAGGTGATGGGCTTTACAGTAATCCAAATCTAGGTACATGGCGGGTGATCCATGCAGCTGGTTCAAGTTTCCCTCTAAACCCAACTTAGGTGCAATGTCGGTAATCATACCGCCAAAACAAAAGGGTGCCTTCACCCTATTGCAGATATACTCAATGTTGTGGAAGTTGAAGGCCACGGGGTTCACACAGATGTCGAAGAAGGAACAGTAAATTAGGAACAACTCCCTCTGATTTAGTTTATGATTGTTGAACCTCCCGAAGATTACGCTGGATACTTCCCTTAGAAAGTAGAGGATGGCTGGATTATGTATATGAGTTTCGTACAACTCATCCCATCCTTGCTTCCTTTCTCCCGTTAACTCCTCCCACGGATTAAAGGCGTTAATCGGCCAGTCTCCATCATTAGGAGTTGTTAAGTAGACACCCTCGCCTTGCGGAAATCCGAACCACTCGTTGAACTGCTCCTAAGTGACGGAAAATTCCCTTCCAAAAAGTCAGAAGGTGATATTCCCCACCAGGAATTTCGTATCATCCTTGGCGTGTGGTATTCGTAGGAACTTAGGAATACCAAGACAAGTGTGGGGTATGTGGGCCTGTTGCTTCTGCAAAGCACCATGAGATTGGTCCTCTCGATCAAATAGTTAACGTTGTTGAGGAGTCCCAAATGAGTCAGACACTCCTCATCAACATAACAAGTGACGTTGATGGTCCTCTCACGGTACTCTGTAAAACGCGCCCTTTGGAGAATTTCGGCGTCACCTTCTTTTAATATAAGGGTCGTGTGTGTACGTTCTTCCATAATAGAAAGGTTTTGGAGAATATGAGATGAAAAGGTAAGAAAGCAGAATTTGTTTGTGAGTTTAGGATTGGTTTGGAAAGAAAATGTTGTATAAATAGAAATAGGGAGTGGGGTGGTTGAGAAAATGCTATGAAGATGATGCTATGAAGTGGTTGTGTGAAAATGGAGTTGGTAATGGCCTAATTTATAGGAGTGATGATCATGACCGTTGGGGGAACAAGGCTTAGTGGGGTTGCAACAGTTGTGAGGACCGTTGCAATTAGAACGTTACAGGGTTTTTAAGGTGAGATGCCCGTCTTGATTGTGTGACGGTCATCACAAACCTGAGACGGCCGTCTTAAAGCTTAAACGATCGTCTCAACATAAAAGTCTAAATAACCACAAAATAATTGCTCTCCTACTCAGTCTATTTCACACGTAATGCATTTGTACATTATTTTCACGTATTTGGTGTGTAGCAGGTAACAAAATAAAAATAAGTAGCAGATATACCTATTATATCAATACTGAATTTTTTTAGCAGTAGGTAAATAACTCAATATTTGTAACAGACTAGCAGTGCATCATAATTTCATCAAATTGATAAACTTATACACCAATAACACACTTAGCAATCATAATTTAAGGCACACATAAAATAGAGAATAAAACCAAAGTACTTTATTAAAAACTTAGATAATTGCAAGAGTTATAATTCAAAATAAGCTGAAAATTAAGAATCGACTAGAAATAAAATTTAACTAAATTAAAATGCTAAAGAAAATGCAGGAAAATTCTGATAAGCATTGATGTTGAAAATTAGCCACGATTTTTGCGGATTGAGTTATCGCATCTCTCAAGTATTCAAACTAATCCATTGCCATATCTCTTAGAGTAATGATATCTATGCGCAGGCCGCGGATGTCATGTAGCATGATTTGCATCTCAGCTCGGAGACTTTGTAAAGTAAGCCCAGGATTGTTTGTAGTAGCTGTAGGTTTCTCAGCAGGTTTAAGTTCCACTTTTTCGGGCTTCTCGACTTTTCTCATATCATTCGAATCATAGTAATTTGAGGGGGTTTTAGGATCTATTTCAACTTCGGACCAAGCATCTCCCGGTTCATAAATTGGTTCATCTAGATCATAAAGCCAGTTGTGTTTACTATGCCCACTCGTGCGCTCATGGTCAGGTAGCACTAAATGCGGCACAACTACACCATTGATCAAAAACATAAAATGTTCAGGACCTCGGTCATAAAGCATTTCCCTCTCAAAATAGAATGTGATATTCATAGGCCTAAACTATCCAAGTGGTTTAATATTAGCGAGGCGGGTTCTAAATTCCAATGCATCAACAATCATGGTAACTAGTCCACCTATCATAATTTGACGGTGATCACTCTGGATAATTTTTTAAAAGTTCGCAAACATGAAAGTCACCGTATTAACCTCTCTGGAAGTGAAAACACATAACATAATGAATAATTCTTCTCTCGAAACAGTGTTATCACTCTCAGTTTTTTCGAATAATGAATATGATAGGATCATATGGAAGTATCTAATAGAAGGGTTATGAATCTCAGTGGACAACATAGGATATAAATCATGATCAGGTCGTCATGAGATAATACCCCAAAAACGGTCTAACTCACCATGTGCAAGCAATTCCTCCTGTGGTTATGAGAAAACGGAAGGGCCATCTAGAAACTCTAGAAGGTTAGCCATCTCATGAATGTTAAACTCACAGGGGTATCCAAAGAGTCTAAATGTTATATTTCCTTTTGTTAAACCTTTTCCACAGTTGGGGTTGTAAACCAATGAACTTAGGAATTCTAAGGTTAGCTCATAGTAGGTTCTATGTATCCTAAGTGTAAATCCCTCCCAGCCTAGAGGGCTAAACAGGTAGTCAATGTTGGCACCTATGCCTAAAGCTTTCATGGTAGGTACATGAGCAAATTTGGCCAGGGACATAGGTTGTAGGGCTAAAGCTTCATAACGGCGCCTCTGGAAGCCATCTCTAAATTCCACAGTCATATTTGTAGTCATGATCACAGTTAGTGAAAAACAGAGAAGAGAGAAGGTAGAAAAACTTTAAAAATCCTGGAATCACACAATAAAACAAATCAACACAAAAATCAGTGAGTTATAGTTTTTAAAAGTCAAAAATTTAAAAACGCAAATAAAATGAAAATTTAAAAAGATAAATTTAAAATTGCGAGTTGCCTCCCACTAAGCGCTTCATTAATTTTGGAGCTCGACATTGCTTTAAGGAAACTAATCTAAGGTTTCTGATGGCAATTCTGCCAATTTCAAACCCATTGAAAATTATTTGTCTTCTACGCAATTATAATGTTTAAGGTGTTGCCCATTTACTATAAACGGTGCACTAGACCTACCCTTAATTTCAATAGCGCCACTACTTAAAACTTTAGTTATTTCGAAAGGACCGGACCATCTAGATTGTAATTTTCCCGGAAACAACCTAAGTCTAGAATTGAATAAAAGAACAGCGTCTCCCACACTGAATTATTTCCTAGAGATTCGCTTGTCATGCCATTTCTTGGTTCTCTCCTTATATATACGTGCATTCTCGTAAGCGTCTAATCTTAGTTCTTCCAGTTCATGTAAGTCTAGAATACGTTTCTCACCTGCGTTTGTGTAGTCAAAGTTTAGGTTTTAAATTTTCCAATAGGCTCTATGTTCTAATTCTAAAGGCAAGTGGCAAGATTTTCCGTAGAATAATTTGAACGATGTGGTTCTGATGGGTGTCTTAAAAGCTGTTATGTAGGCCCATAATGCTTCAGGTAATTAAATGGACCAAAATTTCCTCGATGTAGCTATAGTTTTTTCTAGAATTTGTTTTATTTCTCTATTTGAAACTTCTACTTATCCACTAGTTTGTGGATGGTAAGGTGTAGCTATTCGGTGTCTTACTCCATATTTCAATAAGAGTTTATCAAATATTCTAGATATGAAATGAGAGCCTCCGTCACTTATGATGATTCTCGGTATACCAAATCTTGGAAATATGATGTTCTTAAAAAGCTTTATGACTACTCTAGTGTCATATGTTGGAGAAACTATAACTTCTATCCATTTTGAAACATAATCAACAGCTACGAGTATGAATTTGTTTCCAAAAGAAGATGGAAATGGTCCCATAAAATAAATTCCCCACACATAGAAAACTTCTACTTCAAGAATGTCTTTTTGGGACATCTCATCACGCCTCGAGATGTTACTACTGTGTTGGCATCGGTCGAAATTTAGAATGGCAAGATGAACATCTTTCCATAAAGTGGGCCAAAATAGGCCTGATTGAAGGATCTTCGCACAAGTCTTCGAAGTGCTTGCATGTCCACCGTAGGGAGCAGAGTGGAACTGGGAAATTATGTTTTATATTTCTTCTTCTGGGACACATCGACGGTAAATACTACTGGGTTCTCTCTTGAAAAGTAACGGTTCATCCAAGTAATACTATTTTAAATCATGGTAGAATTTCTTCTTTTACTGATAAGTGAGATCTGGTGGAAGTACCCCAGCAACTAAATATTTGACTATGTCAGCGTACCATGGTAAATAGGTTTGCACACAAATTTCTTCCATTGTTTCTTCTTGGATTTGTTCATCTAAAGAAGATATCTCATGTTCTAGTTGGGCTATATGACGTTCATCGCGGAAGTCATTGTTAATTGGTATCAGGTCAGATTTAATTCCTTCCATACGTGATAAGTGGTCTGCTACTACG
Source organism: Lathyrus aphaca (assembly GCA_963966055.1). Taxonomy (NCBI): domain Eukaryota; kingdom Viridiplantae; phylum Streptophyta; class Magnoliopsida; order Fabales; family Fabaceae; genus Lathyrus; species Lathyrus aphaca. The sequence continues at coordinate 556,451,938 of OZ014519.1, forward strand.
TTGTATGTCCCTTTCTTATCCTTAATTTCTAAATAAAATTCTTGTAGCAATAAGATCCACCTTAGTAACCTAGGATTTTCTTCCTTTTTACTTAGAAGGTATCTGATGGCTGCGTGATCGGTATAGATGATGATTTTAGCTCCGACAAGGTAAGAACGGAATTTGTCAAGCACGAACACTACGTCTAAGAGTTCTTTCTCTATTATGGCATAATTTATCTGAGCAGAGTCTAAGGTCCTACTTGCATATTATATAGCATGGAGTTTCTTATCTTTTCTTTGACTTTAGACTACGCCAACCGTGTAATCACTCGCATCGCACATAATCTTGAATGGTAGCATTCAACCGGGTGGTTGCATGATGGGTACTGTGATAAGAGTTGTTTTGAGGGTTTCAAATGCTTTTAAGCAGTCTTCGTCAAAGATAAACTCAACATCTTTCATTAATAAACCTGTGAATAACTTAGTGATTTTAGAGAAGTCCTTAATGAATCATTGGTAAAAACCAGCGTGTCCTAGGAAACTTCTTATATCTTTCACGGTTTTAGGTGGTTGAAGGTATTTTATCGCTTCTATATTTTCTTTATCTACCTTGATGCCTCTGTTGGATATCACATGTCCCAAAATAATCCCTTGTCTGACCATAAAGTGGAACTTCTCCCAGTTTAGCACAAGATTCACTTTTATGCATCTCTCGAGTACCATTTCTAGGTTAGATAGACATCCTTCAAAATTTGGGCCGCATACGAAAAAATAGTCCATAAACACTTCCATGATGTCATCTATAAAATCAATAAAGATCGCCATCATACATCTTTGAAATTTTGCTGGAGCGTTACATAAACCGAATGGCATACGTCAATAAGCAAATGTTCCGTAGGGGCAACTGAATGTCATTCTTTCTTGGTCATTATGGTGAATAGGTATTTGAAAAAATCCTGAGTAACCATCCAGGTAGAAAAAGTAAAGATGTTTGGCTAATCTTTCTAACATTTGATCGATGAAGGGAAAAGGAAAATGATCTTTCTAGGTAGCTTTGTTCAGTTTTTGGTAATTAGTACACACTCTACTACCAGTTACTACTCTTTGTGTTATAGACTCGCCTTTGGTGTTCTTAGTGACCGTAATGCCTCCCTTCTTTGGTACGACATGTACTGGGCTAACCCATTGACTGTCGGATATTGGATATATAATCTCGGCGTCTAACAACTTCTTTATTCGTCCCTAACTATAGTACTTAGAATTAGATTAATTCTTCTTTGGGGCTCTCTAAAAGTCTTATAATCTTCCTCTAGCATAATGCAATGCATACAAGTAGAAGGGCTTATTCCTTTTAGATCAGATATGTTATAACCTAACACAGTTGGGTACTTCCTTAGGACGTCTAAAAGTTTTTTGTTTCGTGCTTTCCTAAGTCTGCATTCACTATAACCGGTCTTCTAAGTTCTGAATCGAAGAATCTGTATCTAAGGTTGTTAGGTAATGTCTTAAGTTTAATATCAGGGTTTTTCTGGCATGGAATTTGATCAGGTGTAAGAGTTAATTCTTCAATTTGGTTCTCGTACTGATAAGGTTCTTTTGAGGTATCTTCTTGGAAGATCTCTGGAGATGGGATTTTCATTATATCGGAGTTGGTAATTTCTCCTTTTTCCATTTCTCGTTTGCATTCGTCAATGACATCAATGAAATAACAAGTATTATCGATGGCTGGAGCTTGGAGAAATTGGGTTAGAATAAATTTGACTTTCTCTTCTCCTACTTCAAATGCCAGCCTACCTTTCTTTACATCAATGATATCTCATGCAGTGGCTAAGAACGATCTTCCTAGTATAATAGGGGTTTTAGCATCTTCCTTGATGTCCATGATTATGAAATCAATTGGGATGTAGAATAAACCTATTCATACGGGAACATTTTCTAGACTACCTACCAGGAATTTAACTGAACGATCGGCTAGTTGGACTGACATCTTTGTTGGTCTTAGTTGTCCCATATCCAGTTTCTTGTAAATTGATAGCGGCATAACACTTATACTTGCTCCTAAATCACATAAAGCTTTGTCTATGACAAACTTTCCTATTACACAAGGAATAGAGAAACTTCCAGGGTCCTTTAGTTTAGGAGGAATGTTATTTTGAATGATTACGCTACACTCATCAGTAACTGTAACTGTTTCGTTCTCCTCAATTTTCTTTTTGTTAGGTGAGATTTCTTTTAGGAATTTAGTGTATGAGGGAATCTGAGTAATAACTTCTGTGAAAGGTATGGTAATGTTTAATTGTTTCAGAAGTTCTATGAATTTCTTGAATTATCCCATTATTTTAGAATTTGTTAACCGTTGGGGGTATGAAATTGGTGGTTTATATGGTGGCGGCGGTACATAAGGTTTTTCCTTTTCCTCGGCCTCTTGTTCGTTGGTTTCCTTTTCATATGATTTATCGTTTTTCTTAATTGATTTCTCAGGTTGTTGGTACATGGATGGGTTTTCTGTTCTAGGATCGGTACGTCCATTCAATTCTTTTCCGCTCCTTAGTATGACTGCATTCACATGACCCTTAGGATTTGGTTGTGGCTGTCCAGGAAAATTTCCAGCTGGGGCAGCAGTGGATGCTTGTTATTGGGATACTTGAGAAATTTGGGTTTCTAACATCTTGTTATGAGTAGCTAAAGCATCTACCTTTGTCACCAATTGCTTTATTTGTTCACTAGTATGGATGTTATGATTTAGGAAATCCTTGTTTGTTTGAGCTTAAGGAGCAATGAAGTTTTCTATCATCAGTTCGAGGTTTGATTTCCTAGGAACATTTGGTGCAACAGCTTTCTGATATCCTGGTGGTGCAATTGGTTCTTGATTAGGCGCATACAAGGCATTGTTATTCTTGTAAGAGAAATTCGGGTGACTTTTCCATTCTGGGTTGTAAGTGTTAGAATAAGGGTTTCCTTGAGCCTAATTTACCTGATCTGGGGCTAATCCTGCAAGTAATTGACATTTAGGTGATGTGTGTCTTGGGATTTCACAAATCTTGCAATTTAGAGTTACGGCAACCACGGTGGCTGGTGGTGTTATGGCCAAGTTATTGATTTTCTGAACTATGGAATCCATCTTAGCATTTACGTGATCGAAACTGCTTACTTCATATATTCCCCCTTTAGTCTGGTTCTTCTCTACATGTGTTCTTTCTCCTCCCCATTGGCAATAGTTCTGAGCCATGTTTTCAATGAGATTATAGGCTTCTTCGTAATGTTTATCCATAAGAGCGCCGCCCGCGGCAGCGTCTATTCTAATCCTAGTATTGTATAGAAGTCCATTATAAAAGGTTATGATGGTTACCCAATTTTCAAACCCATGGTGTGGACATAATCTTAGCAGGTCCTTGTATCTTTCCCATGCTTCATAAAGTGATTCGATATCTTTCTGTCGAAATCCTTTAATTTGAGCTCTCAGCATAGCTGTCTTGCTTGGCGGGAAATAACGAATTAAGAAAACTTTCTTGAGTTCTGCCCATGTCGTGACAGAGTTGGCTGGTAACGACTATAACCAAGCCCAAGCTCTATCTCTTAAAGAGAAGGGGAAAAATATTAGTCTGATTGCGTCTGGGGTTACATCATTTGCTTTCACGATATCTGCAATTTGTACGAACCTTGTCAGGTGTTCATTTGGATCGTCTGTCGGGTTTCCAGAAAACTGGTTTTGTTGTACAACTTGCAGCAGTGAAGGTTTGATTTCAAAATGCTTTCGGGTTATGGCTGGTGCGACAATACTGTTGTGCGCTTCTTGCTGGTTTGGAGTCGCATAAGACTTGAGTGAACGCAGTGCTCTATTTTTGTCCATGTTTGGTTCTTCAACTGGTTCTGATATAATAATTTCTGGAATAAGGGTTTCGTTGGGTTCGGTTCGCGTCACAAACTTATGAAACATTCTACTTCGTCGATCAGGGGTTCTAAGTCTTCGCCTCGGGAGCGAGTACTGGGAATATAATCGACAAAGAATAGCTAAATTTGTTGCCTTAGCCTAGACGGTGCAACAACTTAATTCACTATTGACTAAATCTAAGTCCCTAACAACAGCGCTAAAAACTTGGTGACGATTCTCTGAGTCTAACGGTTACTAACTGCAAGTGCACAGTCTATCACGTAGTAATAAAATATATCGATGTCATAAAGACTCGATAATCAACCTAGTGTTGTCGGGTATTTCTATATTTAGCTAAGGCGAGCGATGTTTTTGGTTTTAAAAGGTGAAGAATTAATTAAATTAAATTAATAGTAATGATGTAAATATCGGTACTTAATCAATTTGCCTTTGCGAATTCAATAGACGTTCGGCTTATTAACGTTTGTTAAGTTATCTCTCCGTAGAAACTCTCGGTTTAAAAGTCGTTGGGTCACACTCTCGTGGTCTTGCCTATTACTATACTCCTAAGTTCAATTGAGCGCTCTTGCTATGTCAATTCAAGTTAGAAATACTGTTTGGAAACCTAAAGGTTCTAATTGGTTTTAAAGCGCTTCCGACGTGTTCAAAACTAATGCCTGATTTCAGCTATCTGATTAGAATCTTACACTCCCGTGGTCTTAATCCTAATCATTTATACTCTCTTACTCTCATAACGAAAGTTAATTAAAACAAGAAATCGAAACAAAAAAATAACTTAATTTAAAGCATTTTCCTAATTCTACCGAATTCGTTCCTGTTAGACAATTACATACTGATTAATGGTTTAGTCAGACATATTAAATAAAGGAAGGTAGAAGGAGAAGAAATACATAATATAAATAAATGCGGTAATAAATAAAAAATTAAGCATTAAAATTAGAAACCTGGATGCAATGTTCTTGATCAACCAAACTTCCAAAAACTTGAAACGTAAACAATAACTTAAGGGCTGGAAACGATAAAAATGGTGATAGTTTCCTAATAATGTAAACTATCACTAAGGGTTGGTAAAGGAAAATAAAAATGAACTAATACTGAAAATAAATGGCGAACTTCGAACAAAAGAAAAAAATTCAGAAATTGGACTGAACGAAGCTCCCTCGTGCAAATGGCAGAGAGCTCTATTTATAGGCAGTGTCTAAGGTTTTGTCGAGAAATTGTAGGCTTGGACTTCGATTGGGCTTTGAATTGAGTTGCTTGTACTTGACTGATTAGGGTTGAGTAAAATTATCTATTGAATGCGAAAACTTCTCATAACGAATTTCTCTGTGTTTGAATCTGGTTTCTATAATTTAGGTTTCTGGAACTTTTACTTGAAACGATAGTTTTTTAATTGAAATGAGCAACTTGGATTTTAGCAATAAAATGGTAAACTTGGCCTTGAGATGGGCGTCTGACATATGAGACGACCAACTTGAAGTTGAGACGGTCGTGTCACAGTTGAAATGTGTAGAAATGCATTTTCTTGCTATTTTCCTTCTTAAGAAGAATAAGAAAAAGGAGCCATTAAAGATTTTTTACTATGATTCTGACGAGGGTAGTGAAGAGAGAGTCATAGATTATGAATATTCCCTTGCTGCTAAGGGATATTGTTTCTCCCTTGACTAATTTATGTACTTTTCCCTTCCCTTTTGGGTCTTTTAATGAAATTATTTAGTATATACTCTTCTCTGTCATTTATATATGGTTATTGTTTTACACAAAAAATAGTAAAAGCCAAAAATAAAAATAAAAACAATAATATCAACATTGATGAAGAATAACAATAACAATAATGAATAACTCTTTCACCATTTGGTTCATAAATAAATAAATTTTTTAAAGATATTTAACCACAATCTTACTATATAACTATGATGAAATGTGATATTATTCTAAAGTATTATCACGATATTTCTTTCTAACCGTGATGATACATGATATGTTTTTACTATATAAGCGAAAATATTTATCGTTCATCAGTAACCCTAGCTTCCATCTCACAATTTTTCTTTCTAACAACTATTTCTCTCAAATGAAAATCCTAACATATTTCACTCTTCTCTCTCTCATAACATAACCCTATCTTCCATCTCATTGTTTGAATATACTTCAACCTTCATATTCTTCTTCACCAACCTCTATGATACTCTTTAATCATATTTCAGGTTCCTATATTAAAATTTTTCTTTGATTTCGTTTACATTTATTATTAAAAAAGGATTCTAATTTTTTTAATTTGTTAGATGTTTTCATTATTTCAGATTCGTCTTCACCACTTTAACAAAGCACATACATTGCCTATGATACCTATGGTTTGTGTAGCTATGAAGAAAAATACAAGAAGGATGAAGCTATTGTTTTAACTTTATTCACATTGTACTTGTTTTTCATAGCTTCATAAACTAAATGAAATTTATAATTTGTTATAGATCCACGATAAAAAGGCGTGTTCTTTAAACATTGCATAATATCTTATGTTGTCCTATGTTGTTGTACGTATGCTATTGTTGTATGTTGTTGTGTTGTTGATAAATGTTTATGTATGTTGTTGTTGCTGATTAATGTCTTAAAAACAAGTACAAAACATTTCTCTGTCACTAGAAAAAAGCTTCTTGTGACTTAACAATGTTTTTTCTTTAAATTCTTAGAACATTACATAATATCTTGTGTTGTTGTATGCGGTTGTATGAAGATGGGTTTATTATATGATATGTAGATTATTTTTTTCCACTAAACCTTCACTGAAAATACATTTCATTTAAATTGACATAGAAAATTATAATTGTTGAAAGTAGTATAGTGTGGGTTTTAGTTATCGTTTCCACATAGATTATTTTGATATTACCGCCATTCTATAGTCTAAAAGTGTTAAACTTTAGGGTTTCAAAAGTATTTGGTTGATTCATAACAGTTTGCATAAAAATTTAAGTTAAACGGTAAAATGGATCGGTTTTGAAAGATTTATAAAAGCATGCCAAGATTAAGGTTCGATAATCCATTTCGTATGTATTTACTCAATAAAGTGTGTGAACTTATTTAACCATAAATACAATCACATATCCTCTCAACATGTTTATCTTTAACACAAGTTGTGAAATTTCCAACTTTGATCCTTAGATTATCTCTCACTCTAACTATCAAAAGGGAAACATGAAAGTGTGATATATATGAACATCAACTTACATAACTATCTCTAGCCTATGTTTATTGATGGATTAAAAATTAGATAAAGTCTTAGAAAATATTTCTCAATTATGAACCAAAACAAAGAATAAACCATACAAAACAAAGTTTTTCATTATATATTTATCATCAACATGTTCACAAGCATAAATTAAGATCAATACATACAAAATAGAGGATTATCTACCTCTAATCTTGACAAAAAAAAGGTGCTTAGCTACCCATTGACATGGTAGCTTGCTTGACAAGTAAGCAAAAAAGCTTTTGGAACATCAATCTTCAAAGATTCAAGGATTGAAGCATAAAAGCTTTGAAATCTAAGGAAAATAACTAAAGATGAGGAATTTCTCTCTAACAAGTGTTTTAGGTTACAAAAGATTCAAGGAAGAAGTGAGATGTCCTAACAAATATCTAAAAATGACCTTAAATACACAATCTTTCCAGGTAAAATTGTCGGTCCCTTCATAAATGTATTCCTTCGTCAGTCGAAGTATCCTATCGTCGGAAGAGTCTTCTTTTTTCGCTGGGCGAACACAACGGTGAAAAAAATCCTGAGCTACTGGAATTGAGATTAAAATATGCCATTTCCTTCGTTGTTGCTTCTCTGGGTGAAACAGCTTTCCTGCGTCGCTTTAGCGCCGGGCGAAGCATGCCTTGGATGCAGATGTGTGAGATATTTTGATTCTTTGAGTTTTCTTGCGATTCAATCTGCGATCTTTTTTCCTAAATTACTATAAAAATGCACAAACACATTAAAATACCTAAATCCACATCAATGCAAGAATTACTTAACTAATAAGTCATTTCCTAATTAAAGAAATTAAAAGAGCTTAAAGGCATCAATTTCACATAGAAAAATAAGCATTTCTAGATACCTTATAAACTCTCCCCTAGGCTATATCAACATCCTTATTTTTCATAATATAGTACATCAAAAGCCTATTGTTGAGTGGAACGAAGGACCTATGAAGCCTAGGCCTCATGTTATAGCAAATGAGAAGAAACACTTCCTGAGCTTCAGGAGTCATATTCTTCCTGTTGTACTTTTACAGGTCACACCTAACATTCAAATCCACAATTTTACCCGGTTTAAGTATTTCCCTAGAAATCTCTTCATGGTTCAGGGGTTGCTTTGACAACTTGGTATAGTTGATAACACTAATTTAGTGTGTTACTTTACCCTATTTTTCCTAGCATATTTAATTAGGTTCTTATTAATTTACTGCATTTTTAGTTTACTTTTTCTTTAATTAATTATTAAGCACAATAGGTGCTTCTTTTATGTTTTCTTTTGTATTTTGTTAGAATTGTAGATTGTTAAAGACAAGTTGAGGCGTGACCTTGCAAGACTGCTACTGGAGCAATAATAGAAGATGAAGGGATTTGAATACTTGATTAATTTCTTAATCAATTAATTCAAGGAGATTCGAAAGATAATTTCCTAGGGCATACATGGCAACAGTTCCGGAGCATTTGAGAAAAGTGACGTTGGATAATATCAAAAGTGCTAGAGGACAAGAAGGATAGTACAATGGAGACATGAGCAAAAGGGCGCCAAACCTTGAAAACCCACCAGCCGTTTGCGCAGCTCTACTAACCTGTTGTGTCAGCCTGTAAAAGTGTTTTTGTCTCTGTCAACACCCCAAATTTGCCCTCACTTTTTCTCACACCTTGGCTTGTGATCTTTACATATTGCATTGCATAAGCATATCATCTCACTGCATAAGTTACAATTAGGGTTTGTGATCATGAGAATCCAAGAAGTGATCTGAGCCATTCCAATGGTCTTGAAGCATGCCAAGAGGGTCCATGTGTGTTCCATGATCATAATATGCTCCCCAAAGTTCTTAAAAGTCAAAATGTCACAAAGCATTGCAAAGGCATAGAGGCAGACTGAAGATTTCCTGCACAGATGACCTAAAATTAGGGTTTTGGGTTTGAGGCCCTTAATCTCAAATTTTTTGGTCATTCATGATTCTAATGGTCTTAATATGTTATAAGGAGCATGTGTACCAAATTTGATGAAGGAATTCATTGTGGAAGTCATTTGATCAACTAGTAACTTGTTGTGCAAGAAAAGTCATAATCAGGGCATCTGAGGCCCCCACCAATGGAACCAAAGGGTCATTTTCATCAAATTGAGGTTCTATGATCTTTATTTGATCTTAGAAGTGGTTATAAGTGCAAAAGATTGAATAATTTCAAGCCATTTGCAAACTTGCTATTTTTGGACATGACTTGTAATGGAAACTTTCCATTTTGGGAAAGATTTTCAACCTCCTCTTTCTTGATAAAAAATGCTTCAAATGAAAAACCCGTAAACATGAAAGTTGTAGATTGGATCTTCCCATTTTCAAAAAGTACAAGAACTCCTCTTGATTCATCTTAGAAATCAAGATATGATCTTTCAAAGTTGGGAAAAATCCTATAATTTTCAAGTTCATGCCAAAGTGGGATTTTTGCAAAATCAAGTTTCAAGACTTCTAATGACCTCTAATCCACTTCTAAGAATCATTACATGATAACACAACTTGCCTTGATCATAATTGGACATTGGACCTAAGGTTTTCATGACTTGTGATCCAAGAAATTTCTAAGAGGGAAAATTGCAAAACACATGCTATCTCTTGCATTAAGCCATCCAGATCATCACAAACCATCCAAGGGCCATCCTTGATGCAAGCTGAGGCAGGACAAGCCCCCAATCCAGCTTTGACTCGTGCCATGCTTATGGTACCATAACTTTTGACTTTTTGCAACTTGGCCCATACCAATCACAATATGCCACACCAACTCTTATGATCACTCCTATTGGTTTATACAAACCTCAAGCAACACAAAACATAGGACACACAAGCCTGAATCAAGCAAGAAGCTCAGAATCACAAAAATCCCCAAAACTTTCATTCCTTCGAATCTCTCAACACAACCATCAAAATTCAAAAAATCCTTCACCAATCATCTCCACATAACCTATAGAACACAAACCAACCATTAGAATGGCCTAAAACACTCCCAAACAGAAATACGATTTCTAAGTTATCAGAACCAAACCTCACAAACCAGCTCATATAAACTCCATTTAAGCCCCTCAGAAGCATCGGGGGGTCAAGTGGAGTAGCTTTGCACAAAAGAAGGGGCCAAAAAGTTCAGATTGAGAAAGCTTCAACTCAGGTAATCCTCAAGAACAAATTTTCCAGAACTTGCGTTTTAAGTTATAGATTGATTCTATGTGATGTACTGATCATGGTGATATGTTTACTTTTGAAAATGGTTGAGTGTTAAGCATTTCATAGCCTTCTGAAAGTTTTGTACATTTTTCCGTTTTGCTTCGATTCTCTCTTTTGATGCATGATAAATGATTTTTGTTGCTGGATTCTTGTTTGGTGATGTCTAGTGAGTGATTCTGGAGATTTTGGTGTGTTATCATGGCCTAGGGAGTGAGATAGGATGAGTGAGTTGCCGGAGAAGATGACCGAAGGTCTTCTCCGGCCACCTGAGAGTCATTAAACCCTAATCCATAATTAATTCCCCAATTTAAATTTAGACCGTTAGATGTTGTTTCCCGCGTGTGTGGAGGGCCAAGATCATCTCATTTAAACCCTAATCACAATTAATTAAATTAATAAAATTAATTAGCCAGAGAGGATCCTAGCCATCCATCTGCGTGCGCAGTCAAGCCCAATTTGAATCTGGACCATTAGATTAGCTGACTTCTCATTTTTCTTAATTTTTATTTCATTTTATTCCATTTCTTTCCATATTTATTTTAAAATAGCAAAAACAGTTTAAAAAATCTCATTTTCTGCATTTTCACTTTAAATATTTTTCTTAACTCAAAAACATTTTTTATTTTAATTTTTTCATTAAAAAAGTATTTTTAAATTACTTAAATGTTTTATTTAATTAATTAATTGGTTTTAATTGATTAAAAATACATTTAGGTTTCTAAAAATCACCAAAAAATTGATGAAGCATTCTCATACATTTAGAAACATTTACAAACTCACCATACAAATTTCTTTTTAGGTTTGATCACATTTTCACAATTATCTTTGAATTAGGGTTCTTAAAAATCACATTTTCTAACCCTAACTAAAAAAAATCACTTCTGGTCAACCATGATGAGTTTTAACTTGATTATTATTGCATTGTGTCACATGTTGCATCTAGTATCTAGGTTATTTATCTCATGATTTTGCATTGCATTATCAATTTGATTTGCATTTTTCCCTTAGAAGTATCCAAAAACCCTAGTTAACTTAGGAAATTCATAACTTTTACTAAGTTTAGCTTCTGACTTTCATCTTTGGGTAGTGATCTTGTATATGTTTAGGGTTTGTTTGAGTTCAATTTCAATTTTTTATCATGATGTTTTCTTCTGTTTTGGTCATATGCATCTCATTCATTCATAAAACCCTAATTTCTCATGTTCATTTACATTCATCTTTGCATATCTCAATCATGTGATCTTTCCATGCCATACCAAGAATTTTTATGTCATTTTATACATCTTAGAACATGTTAGAACATTGCTTAATCATTTTTTCCTTCATTTGGTATGCGTTGCATTCATTACATTCCATGAACATTCATGTTTTTTCAAGCTTCTAACATGCCATCCTTGCATCTCATCCTTTGTATGAACATTCATAAGCATCATGTATGGTCTAACATCTTTATTTATCTCATTTCCTTTTGCTTTGCATCTTATGCATTCATACTAACCTTTCAGGGGCTTATGGTAAGTTGTTTGGGATGTGGATTTGCCTTCACATCCCACCTCTTCTCATCTCTTCATATGCATTATTTACTTGTCTTTGAAGTGAACTTGATTCACTTATTCTCTCTCATTCTCACTTTCTTTCTTTTAGGTTACTTATCTTCTTTAGGAAGTAAGTAACTTATTCTCTTCCTCCTTGTCTCTTCATCTGCTTCTCTTCCATGGTGGCTTCCTGAAGATCTTCTCTTATGCCTCACAAACCATAGGATATCCAAGCATGATAATTTTAGAGTTGTATATAGTTTCCCCTAGATTTTTACCTTTGAGTCTCCTTGAGTCTCTCTTCTCATCTCATAATCAGAGGCTAAATACTTAAAGCTTTAGGACTTTGAATTAGGGTTATGCCTGCATCCTTATCTTAGGATGGAGTGTATAACTTTAATCCTTAGTGTTAAACCTTTAATTTGTTTAAACCTCTTAATCAAAACACCTAATAATGATCAAGACTTAAACTTGTAACTTGGGCCTTACATTAGGGTTCCATTTCTTCCTTTTGGTTAAGAGGGACTAACCCTAGTGTTTAATGGACAAGTCCCCCTCAAGATAAGTCTTACAAACATAAAATTCACTTCTTAATCTCATTCTTTAATTAAAATCCACTTAATAAAGGCTTGTTATATAATGAATTTAGTCCCTAACCATGGATTAAGTTGAGGAGTCTTCCTCAGCTTAAGTGTTCTCATCTGTCATCCTTCTCTTAGGATGGTGTAATGAGTTCACTAATCCCTAATTAGAGATTAAAGTCATTACTTAACACTAAACAAAAACCCAAAAACATCTTAATAATCACAAGTAGGTTAATGATCTTAATCCTACATCATCATGATAATTAAGTTTGAGATGCTTATCTCACACTTAAGTAGGCTCATTATCCCTAATCAGGGAGGATATGATGAGTTTACAACCCTTTGATTTAGGCTTAAGCTCATTATCCTATGCAAAACACCAAAAACAATAAAAAAAACATAAACAAACAATAATCGTCTCCTCCGGGATTCTTTTCTCATCATTCTCATTCTACAAACGAGAACTTGCTTCTTCCGTCTAATCCAAGACAGTTAGCACTCAAGCCAGACAAGTCATACACTTGAGCATAGACAAGCAAGCAGTTCACAGTCAAATCATTCCGTCTCTTTGAGTCGAACTACGGTGTTCTGACTTTCTCATTGCACGAGAGGATACGTAGGCATAACTTAACAGTTATCGAACAAAAGTCTCTTTGTCATCCCCCTCTTTCCAGCATTCTTTCCTAAGCCTCAGTCTTGAGCATTTCACCTTTTCCGTTTGCATTGACACTCTGTACATTCTTTTCTCCCTAGCCTTTTATACACAGTCAGCACATACACTACCCCTTTTAAACACAATCTTGTAAGCGTGGATCCCGTTGAGTACGACGGACGATCTGGGTGCTAATACCTTCCCAGGTCGTAACCGACCCCCTTTCTCAGTCTCTTTGGTTCGCAACCGTCTTATCCATACCCTTCCAGGGTTATGCAGCATTACCTTTCCTTCGGGATAAAAATGCCTAGCTGGTGACTCTATTTCAACCTCAACCTCCAACATCACCGACAGTTCGCGTTTGCACCAACACGTAAGTCTTTCGGGAGCGACAGTCTCCCATCAAGGTTGCACCTAATAACTAGCAAAGCAAGGGTTGGAGGATAGTTGTCCCACTTTAAGATTTTATCTTGGGCCTTATCATAAAGTTTATCCAAAGCCTATGATCCAAGAAATAAACCACTCACACTCATCACCATCTCTATAAATAGAGAGCTCAACATTGAAGGAAAGAGTGGAATAATTTCACACACAAAATTATCTATATTTTCTGTCTTAAAGTTAGAATAGTTTAAAGAGTTTCTTTTCTCACCTAAGACATGTGTACATTACTAGAAGTTGTCGTGTCTAAAGAAGTCTCTTGCTGTTTATTCAATGCAAGAGAAGTCCAAGTCAATATTAGGTTGCATTTCTTTACTTCATTTTGTAAGAATATGTTCCCTTTTAGTTCATCTCCAGAAATGTATGTGCATCTCATCATGAGCTAAACCTTTGTTTAATGAGTTTAATGAAGTTAGTATAAATGATGTTTTAAGTTGAAATGATGTGTTGTTGAGTGTCTTATTTTGTTATGTATTTTTATGCTATATACTTACTTTTTAGAGTGATCAACTAGGAAAAAGGTAAAAGCTTGTTGTTGAGGGATACCCAATAAACAAGTGTATTTCATAACAAAAGTGGTTAATAAAGTATGATAGAGATATTCACTTAATTCAACTTACTTAGAGATAAGAAGTTGAGACCATAAAGACTTTTCCGAATTAAAACCAGACACATATTAGGGTTACAAGTGTGGCTTAGAGATTTGTTCACTTACCCTAGGATATGTATGCATTTGATGTTGTAGAGATACACCACTAGATCACATTCTGACCTTTTTGAGGCATGACCTTTTGAGGTGTGATATCTTTGCCATTAATCTCTTATTATTTTGTTACCTTGCTCATATTATCTCTCTTAAGTAATTTGTGACTTAATTGAATTAGATCCTTCCACTTCCTTATGGGTTTGTCCTTTACTTTATCACTTGCTACATTCTAAAGCATGTATACTTTCATGGGACACATTTTCTTGAAAAACCATTTATAAACTAATATCATTCTTAAAGCAATCGAGTTTTACAGAAACAAGTTTTTGGCCCTGTTGTCGGGGAAGTTAGAAGAATTTAATTTATTACAAGTTATAATTTTTCTTAATATATATTTTATTTGAGCCTTTAACGTTTGATATGATTTGGTGTCCCAACAGGCTTAAACAATTTCATGCGCATGTTGCGATCACCAGCTTGCAGTGGACACCCTGAACCTGAAAGAGTTCTCAACGCACGAAGAAGATTGTTACATTCTCAGAAAATACATGAGGGATCTGCATCCACAACCGTGGCTGAGATTCCTAAGGACGTTCCTGAAGGAGACATAGACGAAGAAAGCTCTTCCTCATCTGACAAATCATTTCACAAAGAAGCCATGGCGGAGCCAAACATTATTGGGATTGCCAATGACCGAGCGCGCATCATCCGGAACTACACAGTTTTTGATCCAAATGCTATGAATACTGGCATACTAAGGCCATTCATCACTGCACCACAGTTTGAGTTCAGACCTATGATTTTCTAAATGTTGCAAGCTGCTGGATAACGGTTTGGATCTCCTCATGAAGACCTACATCTAC
Source organism: Lathyrus aphaca (assembly GCA_963966055.1). Taxonomy (NCBI): domain Eukaryota; kingdom Viridiplantae; phylum Streptophyta; class Magnoliopsida; order Fabales; family Fabaceae; genus Lathyrus; species Lathyrus aphaca. The sequence continues at coordinate 556,467,047 of OZ014519.1, forward strand.
ATTTGAAGCATTTCATAGACGTGGATGACAATTTCAAAATTATTTGAGTGCCCGAGGATGATTTTAGGCTCAGGTTGTTTCCTTACTCCTTAAGGGATAGAGCCAAGAGCTGGATCAACTTTTTGGAGCCCAATTCCATTACTACATGGAATGCTTTCGCTGAAAAATTTCTAGCCAAATATTTTCCTCCTTCCAAGAATGCCAAAAGGAGAAATGAGATCACATCATTTAGGCAAGGAGATGATGAATCATTTTACGAAGCATGGGAAAGATACAAGGAGCTGTTGAGACAATGTCCTCGTCATGGAATACCCATCTGCATACAACTTGAGACTTTCTACAATGGATTAAATCCATCCTCAAGTAATATGATGGATGCATTTAGTGGAGGAGCTCTTTTGTCTAAGTCCTATGATGAAGGGTACAAGTTGATTGAGAGCATTACGACCAACACTTATAAATTTCCAGTTGTTAGGGAAAATGCAACTTCTACTCAGAAGAAGCCAGCTGGAGTGCATGAGGTCACCTAGACCACAACTCTTACTTCCCAGATTGACCAGATTCATCAAATGATGAAGAAAATGATGAACCCTGACGCGACAAAATCGGAACCTGTGAAGGTAGTTATAGATACGATTGGAGTTTCCTGTGTATATTGTGGAGGACCACATCTATTTGAAGAATGCTCAGCAAACCCAGTGTTGGCTAACTATGTTGGGAATCCCAATAACAACAAATATAACAATCCTTACAGTAATACTTACAACCCAGGATGGCGCAACCATCTAAAATTTTCATGGAGCAATAATCCAAATCAGCAGAAGCCTACAACCACAACATCTCAAGCCCCTCTTGGTTTTTCTAACCCTAACTCTAATTATGATGGGGTTAACCAAGGGAATCATAATCTAGAGAATGTTTTTAAGTCCTTTATTCAGGAGGCAAAGAACCAGTTTCAATCATAAGGGGTGAGCATCAAGAACTTGAGAAATCAAGTTGGTAAAATAGCTACGACTTTGAATGCAAGAAACCAAGGAGGTCTCCCTAGTTCTATGGAAACTCCAAATACTTAAGCTGGATTAAAAAGTGTTGAGACATGCTATGTTCTGAAGTTGCAAAATGGAAAAGAAGTTGAAGAAAGAACCAAAGAGGCAAGCACTAACTTGTCTATGCACGACATTTCTGGAGCAAGAAACCAAATTGATGGAGAACCGTCTTCACCTGGGAACCAGAAAAGAAAAGAGGATGAATCTACTGCATAAACCTACTCAAGGAAGGATAAAGGAGTTTCTTTTGAACTTGAAGGGCCTCAAAAGTTAGTACAAGAAAGGTCTCCACCTCCTTTTCCACAAAGGATAAATAAAGCCAAAGAAGAACAACACTTATCAAGGTTCATGGAGATCTTGAAGTAGCTGCATATCAACATACCATTGATTGATGCCATCCAATAAATTCCCAACTATTCAAATTTTATGAAGGATGTGCTAACTAAGAGAAAGAGAGTAGGGAAATTTTCTATGGTTGCTCTCACACAAGAGTGTAGCCAACTAGTTCAAGGAAAACTCCCTCCAAAACTCAAGGATCTTGGGAGTTTCACTATCCCATGCACCATTAGAGATACATTATGTGGAAAAGATCTTTATGATTTGGGAGCTAGCTTAAATCTTATGCCTCTGTACATTTTCAAGAAGCTCAGAATATGAGCTTCTAGGCCTACAACCATCACCTTGCAGCTGGAAGATAGGAGTATTTACTATCCACAAGGAAAGATTGAAGATGTGTTGGTTAGGGTTGAAAAGTTTGTTTTCCTTGCTAATTTCATTATCATGGATTTTGAATCTGATGAAGAAACTCCTATCTTGTTAGGAAGACCTTTCCTAGCAACATGTGGAACTTTGATAGATGTAGAAAGAGGTGAACTCACCATGAGGGTAAATGGATAGCAAGTAGTTTTCAACATACTTAATACTGTGCAGTACCCAGACGAGGAAATAACTGATTGTTCCATGATATCTTGTATTGAGGGTTTGATCCATAAAAATCTTCTCAAGACTAGCGATATTTTAAAGGTTTATTTAAAGGAAGTAGAAAAAGAAGGTATCATTTATGGTCCCTTTCCATAAAGAGAGGAAGAATCTGTGGAAGTGATAAAGTCCATCACTGTTGCTCACAAGCAAAATTTGCCTTCCATAAAAGAACCCCCATAATTGGAACTTAAACCCCTGCCGTAGCATTTGCAATATGTGTATCTGGAGGCAGGACAAAAGTTGCCAGTTATTATTTCTACAGATCTGCAAGAAGAACAGAAGGAACAAGTTGTTGCACTGTTGAAGAGACACAAGAAGGCTATTACTTGGCAAATTTCTGACATCAAGGGAATTATTCCAACAATCTGCATGCACAAAATCTTGTTGGAAGAAAATGCTAAAAGTAGCATTGAAAACCAAAGAAGATTAAACCCAATTATGAAGGAAGTTGTGGAAAAAAAGATTATCAAGTGGCTGGATGCTGGAATCATCTATCTTATCTCAAATAATGTATGGGTGAGCCCAATTCAGTGTGTTCCGAAGAAAGATGGTATAACAATGATCACCAATGATAATAATGAGCTTATTTCAACTAGAAATATATCTGGATGGAGAATCTGTATGGACTATAGAAAGCTGAATAAGGTTACAAGGAAATATCATTTTCCCTTGCTTTTCATAGACCAGATGTTGGATAGGCTATCTGGAAAAGAGTATTATTGTTTTCCTAGACTGTTATTCAGGCTACAAACAGATTTACATAGTTCCTGAAGATCAAGAGAATACCACATTCACCTGCCCATAAAACACATTCGCTTTCAGAAGAATGTTGTTTGGAATGTGTAATGCACCAACAACCTTCCAGCGGTGTATGATGGCCATATTTTCGGATAACATAGAAAGTTCCATGGAAGTTTTATGGATGATTTCTCTGTATTTGGAGAATCATTTCAAGTCTGCCTTAGGAATTTTGAGCTAATATTGAAGAGATGTGAAGAAAATAATTTAGTTTTCAATTAGGAGAAGTTTCACTTCATGGTTAAAGAAGGAATAGTTCTTGGGCATAGAATCTCAAAAGAAGGATTAGAAGTGGACCAAGCCAAAATAAAAGTGATTGAAAAACTTCCACCCCCAATCAACATCGAAGGCATTAGAAGTTTCTTGGGGCATGCTGGATTCTATAGGAGGTTTATAAAAGATTTTTCAAAAATAACCAAGCCCCTATGCCAGCTACTGCAACATGACACGCCTTTCCTCTTCAATAAGGAATATCTTGAGTCTTTTAAGCTATTGAAGCAAGCACTCATTACTGCAACAGTGATGAAGACCCCTGATTGGCCTAAGACATTTAAGCGAATGTGTGATGCTAGTGACTTTGTCATTGGCACCGTTTTAGGCCAAAGGCATAACAAAGTCTTTCACACCATCTATTATGCAAGCTAAATGTTGATTGAGGCACAAATCAATTACACTACCACTAAGAAGGAGCAGTTGGTAGTATTGTTTGCCTTTGACAAGTTCAAACCTTATTTGGTTGGAACTAAAGTCATTGTGTACATAGATCAAGCGACAAATAAATATTTGATTGCCAAGCCGAGACTAAAGTCATTATGTACAAGAATCTGAGCTGAAGATAAGAGATAAGAAGGGAGTTGAAAACTCTATTGCTAACCAACTTTCAAGACTACCTGAGGAAGCACAACCTCTGAATAGTGAAGACATCGAGGAAACTTTTCTTGATGAGAAGCTGCTAATGATTTTTGATGGCGTGACTCCTTTGTATGTTGATATTGTGAATTACCTAGTGAGCCGGGTCACTCCACCAAAGTTCAGTTATCAGTAGAGGAAGAGTTTTTTCCACACCATCGAAAGTTTCTTCTGGGATGAACCTTATCTATGCAAGAAATGTGCTGATAAGTTGCTGCGAAGGTGTATGGACTATGAGGAGGCACAACAGATCTTGTCTGCCTGCCATGAAGTGCCTTATGGAGGACATTTTGGAGGAATAAGAACTACAACAAAGGTGTTGCAATCAGGTTAGTTCTAGCCCTCTATCTTTTAGGATGCGTATGATTTTGTTAAGAAGTGTGATAAATTCCAAAGGGTTGGGAATGTATCCCTGAAACAAGAAATGCCACTAAAGTATAGTTGAGGTGGAAATTTTTGATGTATGGGGTACTGACTTCATGAGTCCATTCCCCCCCTCTTTTGGAAATCTATACATATTCGTAATTGTAGACTATGTGTCCAAGTGGATAGAAATAATAGCCACACCGTCCAATGATGCCAAGGTTGTGACCAAGTTCTTGCTCAAAAAAATTCTGATGAGACAAAGCACGCATAGGGCCATAATTAATGATAATGGATATCATTTTTGCAACAAACTCTTTGAAAATTTAATGGAAAAATATGGGATTAATCACAAGGTGGCTACTGCTTACCATCCACAAACAAGTGGACAAGTTGAGCTTTCAAATAGGGAAATCAAAAGAGTCCTAGAGAAAGCAGTTAACTCCACAAGAAAGGATTGATCCAAGCATATGGATGAGGCCTTGTGGGCATAGAGAACATCATATAAGACTCCTTTAGACATGTCTCCTTATAGACTTGTTTATGGGAAGGATTGTCATCTACCAATTGAGTTGGAGCATAAGGCATTTTGGGCCGTTAAACAATTAAATTTTCATCTTAAAAGTGATGGCCAGACTAGAATTCTCCAATTAAATGTTTTAGATAAACATAGGTTGTTCCCGTATGAAAATGTTGAATTATACAAGGAAAGGGCAAAGCAGTGGCACGATAGGAATGAAACATTATGTTTTAACTTGTGGACAATAATACAAATCTTAAAGGTGTGCGCTATGGACTAAGAAGAGAGTGGAAGGATTACCACTTCATCATTTATCCACCAAAACACGCCTTCCCATATTGATGTCTCTTTAGATTCAGATTGGGTAGCAGCCCTAGTCTAGGTCTTTTTGTTTCACAAAAAGAGAAAGCACGTTCTCTCTTCCCCAACCTCATTATTTTATCACTTTTTCTTTTCTTTTGTTTTATTTTATTCTTTCTCTCTCATAGTCCCAATAAACCGTAAAAAAACATTTCCCTCTCTCCCTCTCTCTCTCTCTCTCTCTCTCTCTCCATTTTTTCAAATTTTTACTTTTCAGTTTCCCTCAAATTCCTAACAACTACTTTTCATTTCATTTTCATTTCATTTTCTCTCCCCAATTCGAGTCTTTTCATTTCATTCTCTCATCACCACCGAAACCCTAAAACCCTAAAACACCAAACCCATTTCGTTTCTTTTCGTCACCCATGGCTAGAGATCCCATCATCGGTCACCGTTACAAAAAGAAGGAACATAAGAATGTCCATCTAGTTGAAGTTAGTTCTGACAAAGAAGACAACTCAAACTTTGTTACCATTGAAGCCAAGAAACGATTCACTGACTACTTCAGCAAAATGAACATCTTCACAGAGAGGGGTTTTGCGATGGATTTGAAGGAAGAAAATCTCGGTTTACCTGGAAGATTGGGTGAATTGATTTCGGAGTTAGGCTGGAAAAGTCTTTGCAATCACCCTAGTAGTTTCAATGCTATGTTGGTAAGGGGGTTCTACTAAAGCCTAACTGATCCTGGCCAAAAGAAGATGGAAGTAATCGTTAGAGGCATGAAGGTGTTCTATAGCGAGGATAACATTAACTTCTATTACAATCTGAAGGAAAGGAGGATGAATACCAAACCCTAATTTTGAAAGCATGCGAAATTGAGAATGATGTTTACATGCAATCATTGTGTGTCCCTGGAGCGAAGTGGATTGACAAGGCTGTAAAGCGCATTGATCTTATGCCAGAGCCCAAAGTCTGGTTCCAATTTGCTAATTACACTTTGAAACCCATAACACACAATGAGGTAGTTACAAGAGCATAATTTGTTTTGCTCCATTGAATCACTGAAAAGAGGGGGATAAATGTCGGGAAGCTGATTTTTCAAGTGATCCAGTCATGTTCAAAGAAGCAAGAGGGTATGATTTACTTCCCTTGTCTGATCACCACCATTTATAAGCGACAAAGAGTGGTAGAATATGATTTTGACACTCACAGTGAACCTCAAATTCCCCTTGATAAAATTCTGATTCTTACCATGATGCAACCGAAAGGGGGGAGAAAAGAAAGCAAGGAGTAAGGAGTCACGACAATGTTGGTAGTACTGATGATCAGAGTACAATGTTGGAGGTTCTCTTGCAGATGCAAAAGGACCAAGTAGATTTATATGCTTATGAAAAAGAGAAGTTAGTTTGGCAAAACGAGTTATGGAGAATGCAAGCTTCAACAAGCTCCAAGGCACCACCAATGTTCTTGAACACATTCTTAGGAACTTGTAGCCGGAGGACACTGAGAAAGCTAAGGAGCCAGAACTAGAAAATAAGGATAAGAAGAAGAAAAATAAGAAGGAAGGAAAAAGAGAAAATGAGAGGAATAAAGAGAAAGAGGAACATGAGAAGCCTATCAAAGGCGTGATTACAGATATCAACCCACAATCAGAAAAGAAGAAAAAGAAGAAACTAAGAAAAACTTACCAAGCTTCACCGCCCGTGTTTAAGAAATCTCATAAGCTCAAGGAGAAAGCTGTTTGGAAAAAGAAGGAACCACCATCTGTTAGCCCTACCAAACCCATTGACCTAAACAAATCAGATCAAGAATATAGTAGAGAGAATGATGATATACTAGAGGAAATGCTGGAAGAGATGCAAAAGGATGCATGTGAGATGACTGAAGTCGCGACTGAAGGAAGCAGGGCCACCAAGAAAACTGTAGAAGAAGTTGACCCAGAGGAATATTCAAATGTGCAAGAATCTGAGGAAGAAACCAGGTAGGAGAAAATCAGGAAGTACTACTCCTCCCCTGAAGTAACACAAGAAGGGGTGGAGTTAAAATACAAAGAATAGGAAACCATTGATGAAGACAAAAATGAGGACTTAACTCCAGTGATAGAGGAACCACCTACAGTAGAAGAGCCACATATGGATCCACTAGTGGAGACAAAGGAGAAACCAAAGAAAAAGGCCAAGAGTCCAAAGAAAGCGGATAGATAGAAGGTAATTGAAGTCATGACTGAGGATCCAAACCCAAAGGAGGATGGAGCAAAGAAGGCAAAAGCAAAGAGAGGAACTGAGATACGAAAGAAGAAGAAGTTGGATGTTCCAGTTGGATCAAGAAAGAGCTCCAGGTTGAATGCCTAATCTGTGGTAAACTGCAAGGGCAAGTATTGTCACGTCTGACCCCTACTGAACAATGAGGACACTGTCCTTAATTTAAGTTCGGGGGAGGGTTAGCTATTACTCAGACCTGGTGCAGACCTTCTGCTAAGTCTTATTAGTTTATTGCTTGCTGATTAACTTTTTGAATTCTGGATTTTGCTTGAGGAAGGCTGTGTTTTGAGCTTTATTTTAACTTTATTTTTTAGTTACTTCTTGGTAATACTGAATGGGAAGTTTGGATCCCTAGACTTGATTAACCCGTTTGTTTTAATGCATGAGTACTTTTGTTAATTTCTGTTTCTTTTTGGTTATTAGTTTTTTGCATGTGTTTTATTTTAATTGTATGAGTTTAGAGTAGCCTCTTTAGGTGATCTATAGAAATAACTTGAGATTTACTTTGAATAACAAACAAAAATATTAAAAGTTTCATGGATCATAAGTAATCAAAGAGAGAGTCTGTGAGAAGTGGGAAGTGTATGAAGGGGCGTAAAACACAAGGAAGGGGATTGGAATTGGGTTTTCTTAAAAACTTAAAAATAACTTCTATGACAAGTTGATTTATCCTGGTTCGTTTGAACTCAAACTACATCCAGTCCACCCGCCAAGGTGATTTTGCCTTTATCACTGAGGTCTTAATCCACTATTCAATATTTAGATACAATCACAATGACCTACTGTCAAAGTCTTCTTGAGTATACTGACTAACTAGTCACTCAAGGAAAATCACTTTTATAATAAACAATAATGTAACTAGTATGCATCTAATAAGCTTTTGATTTTTACAAAGTTTTGGCGCAATAATACAATATATGAAAAAGTAATTCGTCAGCCTGTTTTTCAATCTTCAAAATCATTCCTTTATATAGGCTTCAATAAAGTGACCGTTGGGAACAACTTGAGCCTGTTTTGGATATAAATTATTATCATAAATTCCTTCCAAAACGAGAGATACTTGTCTTCACCATTAATAGATATATTATTTAATTAATGCCTTTAATATGAGAATCATCATCTTCTAAACATAAATCAGAGAGAATTAAATCTTGATACGCAGCCAATAAATCACGTCTTTAATGATGGATTCTTCAATAAATGTATCTTCTATATAGGGCGCAATGTTTCTTCTAATTAAGCACGTCTCCCTTTCAATAACTTCCTTTTCTACAACTTCTACACATATAACAAAGAAAGTTATTTTCAGTATGTATTAGAACTTCTATTCTTGCATAATAATAATTGTTATCGTCAAAACTCTTAGAGGTTTAGAACCAGATTTGTTCTAACAATCTCCCCCTTTTTGATGATGACAAAACATTTATTTAGATTTTAAGAATAAAGTTTAATAGGATTAGAAGAACTCCCTTTGGTTAATTTAATTCAGAGATTTCCATTAGAGGTTCCTTCAGAAGTTTTATCCTTCAGATGTTTTATCAGCTTTAGCTCCCCCTGAGTTGGTTACTTGAACTGTTTCTATATTAGAATCACAACTCAAACAGTTTTATTAGAATATATATGTTAGAGGTTAATCTTGATAACTGCTATAGATCAAAGTCTTCTACGTTTCTCCCCCTTTTTGTCATAATCAAAAAGTAAAGATGCAGAAGGAAAAAAAGGGAAGGCGTAAAGATCTTGGAACAATTACCAAAAAGATTTTTGCCTCTATTGTGTCAAGTCAGCCTTTTCAGTTTCCCAGAATTTGAACAGGTGTCCTTCTGTAGAGGACAGTTGTCCAATTGCATGTTCTGTCACTTTTCAGAGTTTGGACACGTATTCTGATTCTGATAGGATTCCTTAGAACTTTGTTGAAACGTGTTGATGTAAAGATCTGCATGTTATTCTCTTGAACAGAAGTTCTCAGAATTAAACAGTTAGAATAAAAGAAATTATAACTTCTGAAAGAATAAAACATAGGTTTTAGTTCAGAACTTCTGAGAGATAAAAACATATAATTAAAGCATTTTCATTCTGGACATAATTCCATACTAAGGTTGGTTAGAATGAAATTAAATCTATCTTCAGGAAGGGGTTTTGTAAAAATGTCAGCCCATTGGTGATTTGTGTCTATGAATTTTAAAATTAAGATTCCCTTCTGAGTATAGTCCCTAATGAAATGATGTTTAACTTCTATGTGTTTAGCTCTAGAGTGTAAAATTGGTTTTTTAGAGAGACAGATAGCAGAAGTATTATCACAGAGGATGTGAATGTTACTCTCATAAATATTGAAGTCCTCAAGCTGATTTTTCATCCAGAGCATCTGAGTACTGCATCCAGCTGCTGCAATGTATTCAGCTTCTGCAGTTGATAATGATATGGTTGACTGCCTTTTGCTAGACCAAGAAATTAGATTATCTCCTAGAAATTGACAACTTCCATAAGTACTTTTTCTTTCTGTTCTGTCTCCAGCAAAATCAGCATCACAGTATCCTACAAGTTTGTAATCTTTGGATCTTCTGTAGCATAGACCAAGATTAGTAGTACCTTTCAGATACCTAAAAATTCTCTTGACTGCTGTTAAGTGAGTTTCTCTAGGATCTGATTGGAATCTAGCACATAAACAAACACTGTATAGAATATCTGGTCTAGAAGCAGTTAGATAGAGGAGAGAGCCAATCATACCTCTGTAGATTTTCTTATCTACTTTCTTACTTACCTCTTCTTTCTCCAGAATACATGTAGGATGCATAGGAGTTTTAGAGATGGTACTTTCTGATAAATCAAATTTCTTCAGAAGTTCTTTGACATATTTGCTTTGATGAATATATGTTCCTTCTGATGTTTGATTGATTTGGATTCCCAGAAAGAACTTTAATTCTCCCATCATGCTCATTTCAAATTTTGCCTGCATAGACTTAACAAACTCCTTTCCCATAGCACTTTTAGTATAACCAAATATTATATCGTCTACATAAATTTGGCATATCAGAATGTCATTTTTAATGTTTTTACTGAAGAGTGTTGTATCCACTTTCCCTCTGATGAAATCATTTTCCAGAAGAAAATTGCTTAGTCTTTCATACCAAGCTCTGGGAGCTTGCTTCAGACCATATATAGATTTTTTGAGTTTGAAGACATGTTCTGGAAATTTTGTATTTTCAAAACCAGGGGGTTGGTGCACATACACTTCTTCATCAATATAACCATTTAAAAATGCACTCTTGACATCCATTTGATATAGAATGATATTATGGTTTACAGCAAATGAAATTAGAAGTCTAATAGATTCTAACCTGGCGACTGGGGCATAGGTTTTTGTGTAGTCAATTCCTTCCTGTTGACTATAACCTTGTGCAACCAGTCGTGCTTTGTTTCTGACAACTTCTCCTTGCTCATTTAGCTTGTTTCTGAATACCCACTTGGTGCCAATGATGTTGAATCCTCTGGGCCTAGGAACTAGATCCCATACATCATTTCTGGTGAATTGATTAAGTTCATCTTGCATAGCCAGAATCCAATCGTTTTCTGAGAGAGCTTCTTCTACAGAAGTTGGTTCAATCAGGGAGACTAGTCCATTAGAGATTCTTCAGAGTTTCTGAATGATGATCTTGTTCTGATTGGTTCATCCTTCTTTCCCAAGATTTTGTCTTCTGGGTGATTCAGCTTGCTTCTGGATAGTTTCTTCTGAGTGGGTTCTTCAGAGCTTGTTTGAGTGATTGTCTTGTTTTGTTCTGTAGGAGATTGTTCTTCAGATGTTCTATTTGTAGTGATTTCAACTTCTATATCTGCAAGAGATTCATTCTGCTTTGGTTTTCCAGAACCAAGCTTATCATCAAATCTGACATAAATAGACTCTATGACTATTCGTGTTTCTGTGTTGTATACTCTGTATCCCTTTGAACGTTCAGAGTATCCTAACATATAACACTTCTGTGCCTTAGAGTCAAACTTATTCAGAGGATCATTAGTATTCAGAATAAAACACTTGCACCCAAAAGGATGAAAATATGAAATGTTGGGCTTTCTGTTATTCCACAATTCATAAGGAGTCTTTTCAAGAATAGGTCTTATAGAGATTTTATTATGAATATATCATGCTGTATTTACTGCTTCTGCCCAAAAATGTATAACCATGTTAGTCTCATTGATCATGGTTCTGGCCATCTCTTGCAATGTTCTATTCTTACGTTCTACAACCCCATTTTGTTGTGGAGTTCTAGGACAAGAAAAGTCATGAGAGATGCCATTTTCATTAAAGAATGATTCTAATTTTTTGTCAAATTCTCCACCATGATCACTTCTGACTTTAACAATTCTAAAACCTTTTTCATTTTGAACTTGTTTGCAGAAGTTAGAGAATACAGCAATTGACGCATCCTTGTGTCTAAGGAACTTTACCCATGTCCATCTGCTGAAGTCATCTACGATCACCAATCCATACTTCTTGCCACTGACTGAAGCACTTTTCACTGGTCCAAACAAGTTAATGTGCAGAAGTTCTAGTGGTCTAGAGGAAGATACAACATTTTTAGCTTTAAAGGCAGGTTTTGAAAATTTTCCTTTCTGACATGCTTCACACAGAGCTTCTGAGTTGAACTTAAAGTTTGGAAGTCCTCTGTCCATATTGAGTTTGTTAAGTTGAGATAATCTTCTCATATTAACATGTCCCAATCTTCTGTGCCAGACCCATTTGTAGATGTTAAGAATTGGCAGAATTTTTGACAAACAAGAAGTGTTGAACTTAGTTCAGGATGTCACACCAGATGTTGTGACATTGTCAAAAAGAGTAACAGTTAATGAACCTAAGTCAAGATATCAGGATGTCACACCAGATGTTGTGACATTGACAAATAGAGTAACTGTTAATGAATTTAGTTCAGACATCAGGATGTCACACCAGATGTTGTGACATCGTAAACCTGCTACCAGACTTAAATGATGCATAACAGAACTGAGTAAATTCAGGGGAATTTATCTGGAATTAATTGTAAAGGGATAAGCAATACAAGGCGCATCTTTAGGGAGCTTAGTTATCTGATTTCAGTGTAACAGAATAACTAACTCACCTTGAATCAAGGAAGTAACAAACTAACTAACCCTAATTCAAGGTGATGACTGTGATATTTATCAGGTCTGGATAAATTGCAAAAAGCCCAAAAACCAAGCATCTATTTAAGGAACAGAAACTCTCAGAATAAAGTACGAAATTAAGAAGACTGTAAAGGGTGTTTGCGTTTAATAGCAGGTTTTAATTGTTTGTCACTTTATGAACTTTTAAGCAAAAAGTATATCGTGTCTTGATTGAAACTTTTAAGTAAGATCAAGCTGTTGTGTTTGAAGTGTGACTTCAATTTTATTAAACATTGTAAAATATCACTGTGTGATTGAGGGGGAGTGAGTAGGTACTCATATCTAAGTTGTGTCTTAGATAGAAATTGCCTTGGGTAGATATTAAGTGAAGGATTAAACTGGTTGGTTTAATTCCAGAATTAATATTACTTATATTGGATTTCCTTCCTGGCTTGGTAGCCCCCAGATGTAAGTGTGGAGATACACTGAACTGGGTTAACAATTTCCTGTGTTATTTAATTTACCTGCACTTTAAGTTTTGTTTAAGTCTTCAAGTGTTTAAACATCTGATTCGACATCACGTACCTGATCCTAGAATTTCAATTGGCATCAGAGCAGGCACCCTGCCTATTTAACTGGGTGAGATCTAGGGACTGCAAATTTTGGGAACATGGACAGAGATGTAGGATCTGTGAATAGACCACCTATATTGGATGGATCCAACTATGACTACTGGAAGCCAAGAATGGTAGCATTCCTTAAATCTCTTGATAGCAGGGCTTGGAAAGCAGTCAACAAAGGATGGGAGCACCCTGTCCAAGACAATAAGGATGGGGCAAAAGTGTTGAAGCCTGAAGAAGAGTGGAGCAAGGAGGAAGAAGATTCAACACTTGGAAATTCCAAAGCCTTAAATGCCTTATTCAATGGCATTGACAGGAACATATTTAGACTTGTGCATCACTGTGAGCTGGCCAAGGATGTTTGGGACACTCTCAAAACCACTCATGAAGGAACATCAAAGGTGAAGATGTCAAGACTTCAACTTATCACCACCAAGTTTGAAAACTTGAGGATGAAGGAAGATGAGACCATTCATGAGTTTTACATGAACATCCTGGAAATTGCTAATACTTCCGGTGCTTTGGGAGAGAAAATGAGTGATGAAAAGTTGGTAAGGAAGATTCTCAGATCACTAACAAAAATATTTGACATGAAGGTAACTGCAATAGAAGAAGCTCAGGACATCTGCACAATGAAGCTTGAAGAGCTCATTGGTTCCCTTCAAACATTTGAGATGGGAATGAATGATACAATTGTGAAGAAAAACAAAAGCATAGCCCTGGTCTCAAATACTGATAAAGAAGAAGAAAGTCATGAAGCAGACTCTGAGGAAAATTTATCAGAAACAATTGCTATGCTTGGAAGACAATTCAACAAAATTCTCAAAATAATGGAAAACAGGTCCAGACCAAGTGGAAGAAACTCAACCTCTGAGAATAAAAGACCTTATGATTCTAATAGAAGGTCAAATTATGATGAGAAGACTAACCAAGGAAAAGGGATTCAATGTCATGGATGTGAAGGATATGGACACATCAGAAGTGAATGCCCAACATATCTAAAGAAGCAAAAGAAAGGTCTCTTTGTGACCTGGTCAGATGAAGACTCAGGATGTGAGTCAGAAGAAGAATCTGCAAAGCACATCACTGCTCTAGCTGGAGTATGTGAAACTGAAGGGGGATCCAGTGATGAGGAGCTGACATTTGAAGAGCTTGAAGAATCTTACAAGATGTTGTGTAAAAGGAGCACTGAAGTATGCATGGAGAATATACAGCAGAAGAAGCAGATTGAGGAATTAAAGGCTGAAAAGACAAGTAATCTAGAGATCATTGACACTTTGAAAAGTGAAGTAAGCCTACTCAACTCCAAAATGGAGCATATGTCCAAATCTGTCAGAATGCTGAACAGTAGCTCAAACACACTGGATGTCATTCTCAACAACAACAAGCACTCAGGGGATAGGACTGGGCTGGGATTTAATAAAGCTCAAAAGTTTGAGGCTAGCACCAGCCAAACAACTCCAAATCCTATGAAGTCAGACAAGATGTCCAAGCAGATGTCGCAACATCATGACAAGAACATGATGAAAAAGAAATATCAAAGATGGAGATGCCATCATTGTGGAAGGTTTGGTCACATCAAACCTTTTTGCTACAAGCTACATGGACATCCAAATCAGAGGTCTCAGCAACCCCTTAAGCAGAAGACAGAGGTCACCAAGAAAGTACTGCATGGACATCCAAATCAGAGGTCTCAGCAACCCCCTAAGAAGAAGACAGAGCTCATCAAGAAAGTGTGGGTACCTAAAGCTAGTCTTCATGCTGATCAAAGCTACAAATACATGCCCAAGAACAAGTTCAACAGACAACCTTGGAACTCTAAAGATGGACACTACACAGGGCAGATGCATCAAAGGAAACCTCACAACAGGCACAAATTGTCCAAGAAGGTTGTTGCCTATATAGCTCATACATATCTCAGAGTATCGGCTAAGGAAGACTGGTACTTTGACAGTGGCTGCTCAAGGCATATGACTGGACTGAAGAATCTGCTGGCAGACTTAAAGCCACACTCATCCAAATATGTAACCTTTGGAGATGGAGCAAAGGGAGAAATCAAGGGAGTTGGGACATTGGACTGCTCAGGTGTACCAAGTCTAGATGATGTGCTGCTGGTAAAAGGATTAACTGCTAACTTGATCAGCATAAGTCAACTATGTGACCAAGGTTACAGTGTAAACTTTACCAAAACTGAATGCATAGTCTCTGATAAAGAACAGAAGGTTGTCATGAGAGGAGCCAGATCAAAAGACAACTGCTATATGTAGGAACCTCAAGATTTCAGCCTTACTTCAACTTGTTCCTTAGCCAAAGAAGAAGAAGTGAAGATGTGGCACCAAAGTCTGGGTCATCTGCATCTCAGAGGAATAAAGAAGATCATATCTATGGAGGCTGTAAGAGGAATTCCAAGACTGAAGATTGATGAAGGTAAAGTGTGTGGTGAATGTCAAATAGGCAAGCAAACCAAGATGTCACACCCAAAGCTCTAACATCTGACAACTTCCAAAGTTTTGGAATTATTACATATGGATCTTATGGGACCAATGCAGGTTGAGAGTCTTGGTGGAAAAAGATATGCCTATGTGGTTGTTGATGACTTCTCAAGATTTACATGGATAAGCTTCATCAAAGAGAAGTCTGATGTGTTTGATGTATTCAAAGATCTGTGTCATAAAATTCAAAGAGAAAAAGCAAGCTGTGTGGTCAGAATAAGAAGTGATCATGAAAAGGAGTTTGAGAATAAAAAATTCTCAGACTTCTGCTCTTCAGAAGGAATCAATCATGAGTATTCTTCTCCTATCACCCCTCAACAGAATGGGATTGTTGAGAGGAAAAACAGAACTATTCAAGAGTCAGCAAGAGCCATGATTCATGCGAAAAAGTTACCACTGTACTTTTGGGCTGAAGCTATGAACACAACATGTTACATTCACAATAGAGTCACACTAAGAAAGGGAACTTTGTCCACCATATATGAAGTCTGGAAGGGCAGAAAACCTACAGTCAAGTACTTTCATGTGTTTGGAAGTAAATGTTACATTCTGGCTGATAGGGATCAAAGAAGGAAGATGGACCCTAAAAGTGATGAAGGGATTTTTCTTGGATACTCCATAAATAGCAGAGCTTATAGAGTATTTAACTCCAGAACCAAGGTTATAATGGAGTCAATAAATGTGATTATTGATGATGCCTCTGCAGATGTTGCAGATGATGTTGGAACATCTGCTGACAATCAAACTGAAGTTAAAACAGAAAGTGATAATCTTGATTTCACTTTAACTGAGGCAAGGTCAGAGCAATCCAACAAACCTCCCTCCATCAGAATCCAAAAAGATCATCCTAAAGATCTGATAATTGGTGATCCTAACAGTGGTGTCATCACTAGATCAAGAGAAATGATTTCAGGCTCCTGCTTTGTTTCAAAGATAGAACCTAAAAACATCAAGGAAGCTCTGAATGATGAGTACTGGATCTCTGCTATGCAAGAAGAATTAGGCCAGTTTACAAGGAATGAAGTATGTCATCTTGTTCCTAGGCCTGATGACATTAATGTGATTGGCACTAAGTGGGTGTACAAGAACAAGTCAAATGAGTAGGGAGTAGTTACAAAAAACAAGGCTAGACTTGTAGCACAAGGATACACACAAATTGAGGGAGTAGACTTTGATGAAACCTTTGCATCAGTAGCAAGGCTTGAATCAATCAGACTACTTCTAGGAATTGCTTGTATGCTAAAGTTCAAGCTATTTCAAATGGATGTTAAAAGTGCCTTTCTAAATGGGTACCTTAATGAGGAAGTATACGTGGAGCAGCCTAAGGGATTTGTTGATCCAAGCTGTCCAGATCATGTATACAAGCTAAGAAAGGCTCTGTATGGTCTAAAGCAAGCCCCAAGAGCATGGTATGAAAGACTAACTACTTTTCTCATTAAACATGGGTACATGAAAGGTGGAATAGACAAAACCTTGTTTGTGAAAGATGAAGAGGGAAAGGTCATGATTGCTCAGATATATGTGGATGACATAGTGTTTGGTGGGATGTCAGACAGGATGGTTAAACATTTTGTTAATCAAATGGAATCTGAGTTTGAGATGAGCCTAGTAGGAGAACTAACCTACTTCCTTGGACTGCAAATCAAGCAGATGGAGGACTTCATGTTCATATCCCAAAGCAAGTATGCAAAGAACACTGTCAAGAAGTTTGGGATGAACAATGCAAGTCACAAGAGAACACCTGCCCCCACTCATTTAAAGCTGACAAAGGATGACAAGGGTGAGAATGTGGACCAAAGCTTATACAGAAGCATGATTGGAAGCCTACTATATCTGAAAGCTAGCAGACCAGATATAGCTTTTGCCGTAGGTGTATGTGAAAGATATCAAGCTGAGCCAAAATTAAGCCATCTAAACCAGGTTAAGAGGATTTTGAAATATGTCAATGGTACTTGTGACTATGGCATAATGTACTCTCATGGCTGTGAACCAATTCTCACTGGCTTTTGTGATGCTGACTGGGCTGGAAGTGCTGATGATAGAAAGAGCACATCAGGAGGATGCTTCTTTCTAGGGAACAATTTAATTTCTTGGTTCAGTAAGAAACAAAATTGTGTGTCCCTATCCACTGCTGAAACTGAATATATTGCAGCTGGTAGCAGTTGCTCACAGTTGGTATGGATGAAGCAAATACTCACAGAATACAATGTCCCACAAGATGTCATGACATTGTACTGTGACAACTTAAGTGCTATTAACATCTCAAAAAATCCTATCCAACACAGCAGGACTAAGCACATTGATATCAGGCATCATTTCATCAGAGATCTTGTGGAAGAGAAGGTGATCACATTAGAACATGTAGCCACAGATCTGCAATTGGCTGACATATTTACTAAAGCTTTGGATGCTACCCAATTTGAAAACCTAAGGGGTAAATTGGGAATCTGCTTATGTGAAATATAGCAGTTATGGAGAAGTGCCAGCATGTCTCATGACATTGTGTGGCATGATCACCAGATGGCAGCATCAGTCTGGTCAATAACTCTGTGTATTCCACTCTTAAAAATTCCAATAGCAACTGTTTCTATAAATGCACAAACGTGCTCTCAGCTCTTCACCTCCTCACTATCTCCTCAAAACGATTTGCATGCTAAAGCTTATTTTCTAAGCTCATCAAAATCAATCAAACCTAACTCCTCTCCCACTACATTCGAAAAATGTCTCAACATCAAAACCCTAACTTCATTGATGAGGGTCTCAATCAAGAAGATGTAGTGCATGCAACTCCAATCTCTGTAGTACCAATGGATACTACTCCTATAGACGAAATCAGAGGAAGTGTCCCTATTGCTCAAAAACCTAGAACTCCCAATGTAAGAAGAGCAAAGGAACCTGTGTTCAGCAAAAGCAAGGGGACTCCTTCATCTACAAGCACCCCCAAAGCTTATGACTATGTGGATGCATCCATCAAGCATCTCGTGAACAGGATTCTTCCTGAACAAAGAGTGGTGCGTGGGGTATCTGTTCCCCTGAAGAGCATGCCTGCTCCACAAGAAGAACCAAGCAATCAGGCTGAAGAGGACATTCTTGCTCAACAGGATGTCCCAATAAATGTTGAAGCATCTGAGGACCAAAACAAGGCCTCAACTGATAATGATGAAGCCACTGATGATCAAGCTTCTGTTGATCAATCTGCTGAAAAAGAGGCCTCCCAACCTCCTCCTGTTGAAACCATAGATGATGACTCTGACACAGAGATTATTGCATCTGTTAACCCTAGCATAGCCAAGAGGCTTAGGGCTAGGAAGGAGAAGAAGCCTGCTGCACATGCAACTCCTGAAAAGAAACAGCCTACTCCTAAAAAGGACAAGGTCAAAGTTGCCTTTGGACCTACTAAGCAATGGAGCAAGGTAAGCACCCAGAAGAGGAAAGCTGCAACTCCACCTGACTCAGATGTTGAGGAAGATGTCCCAACATCCCAACCAAGGAAGAAACCAGCACCTCCCAGGACTGCCTCTGCTGTACCTTAAGCACCTCTTGACAATGTATCCTTCCAACATGTCTCCAGTGTGAGCAAGTGGAAGTATGTCTACCAAAGAAGAGTGGCTCTGGAAAGAGAGCTAGGCAGCAATTCTTTGGAGTGCACTGAGGTAATAGACTTAATCACCACTGCTGGCTTATTCAAGACTGTTTCAAATTTTTCACCCTGTTATGAGCTGCTGGTCAAGGAGTTCATAGTTAATATGCAAGAGGGATGTGCTGATGGAAAATCAGAAGTCTTCAGGAAGGTATATGTGAGGGGGAGATGTGTTGAATTCTCTCCTAGGGTTATAAATCACTACCTGGGGAGAGAGTCTGATGAGCCAAATGAACTGGGCAAAAATGACAACCAAGTCTGCAAGATCATCACTGCCAACCAGGTCAAGTCTTGGCCAGTCAAAGGCAAACTTTCTGTCAGCTCGCTAACAAGGAAGTATGCTATGCTGCATAGGATTGGAACTGTCAATTGGGTCCCCACAAACCATACTTCTTCTATAGCTACTGGACTGGGAAGATTCATCTGTGCTATAGGCACCCAAACAAAGTTGGACTTTGGGGCTTACATCTTTGATCAAACCCTAAAGCATGCAGGAACATCAGCAGCCAAGCTTCCAATAGCTTTTCCCTCTCTGCTTTGTGGAATCATCCTCAACCAATATCCAGGCATCCTTACTGATAAGGATTCTGTCTGCAAGAGGGAGAGTCCACTGGCCTTCCACTACAAACTGTTCCTGAGCCATCATGCTGCAGATGTTGAAGCTCCTAGTGGGACATCTGCTGGACCATCAAATGTCAAGACTCCTATATCCAAAGCAGCCTTGATTGCAGAACTCAAGACCACTTGCAATGAGCTGGATGCTAGGAAGAAAAAGCTTGAGGAAATAATTCAAAGGCTGGAACTGGAAGAGGGTGCTCAGAATGTTGATGGATCTGATGCTGAGTCTGAGGATGAAGAAGATACTGAATATGATGAATCTGAGTGAAAATGTGTGTGTGGAAAGTGTACTGCCTGTTTCTGCTTTGTAATTTTTATTTGTAATGTTTTTGTTTTTTTCTCTCTGCTTGTGTAATGTTTGGCCCCAAATTTCTGTCTAACAAGGGGGAGAAGTGTACTGAACAACAACAATGTCTGCTGCAGTTTGCCTGATTAATGAACAATGTTGAAGTTAATTTCTGTCTTCTGAACCAAGTTTTTTTTAATGCTCATTGGTATATCAGATTCTGTTGAACAGGTCATAGCAGTATACATACAGGTTTGAGGGGGAGCAAATTATTAGCTCTCACATGATTCAACAGAAAAGAACTCTGCTGCACTCTGAAAAATAAAACTCTGCTGCATTCTGATAAAACCAAAAGATTGTGTTAGCCAAAAATTAGCCAAAGCGGGAGTTTGTAGATGTTAAGAATTGGCAGAATTTTTGACAAACAAGAAGTGTTGAACTTAGTTCAGGATGTCACACCAGATGTTGTGACATTGTCAAACAGAGTAACAGTTAATGAACCTAAGTCAAGATATCAGGATGTCACACCAGATGTTGTGACATTGACAAACAGAGTAACTGTTAATGAATTTAGTTCAGACATCAGGATGTCACACCAGATGTTGTGACATCGTAAACCTGCTACCAGACTTAAATGATGCATAAAAGAACTGAGTAAATTCAGGGGAATTTATCTGGAATTAATTGTAAAGGGATAAGCAATACAAGTCGCATCTTTAGGGAGCTTAGTTATCTGATTTCAGTGTAACAGAATAACTAACTCACCTTGAATCAAGGAAGTAACAAACTAACTAACCCTAATTCAAGGTGATGACTGTGATATTTATCAGGTATGGATAAATTGAAAAAAGCCCAAAAACCAAGCATCTATTTAAGGAACAAAAACTCTTAGAATAGAGTACGAAATTAAGAAGACTGTAAAGGGTGTTTGTGTTTAATAGCAAGTTTTAATTGTTTGTCACTTTATGAGCTTTTAAGCAAAAAGTGTATTGTGTCTTGATTGAAACGTTTAAGTAAGATCAAGCTGTTGTGTTTGAAGTGTGACTTCAATTTTATTAAACATTGTAAAATATCACTGTGTGATTGAGGGGGAGTGAGTAGGTACTCATATCTAAGTTGTGTCTTAGGTAGAAATTGCCTTGGGTAGATATTAAGTGAAGGATTAAACTGGTTGGTTTAATTCCAAAATTAATATTACTTATATTGGATTTCCTTCCTGGCTTGGTAGCCCCCAGATGTAAGTGTGGAGATACACTGAACTGGGTTAACAATTTCCTGTGTTATTTAATTTACCTGCACCTTAAGTTTTGTTTAAGTATTCAACTATTTAAACATCTGATTCGACATCACGTACCTGATCCCAGAATTTCACCATTGCTCAGTTTCCACAGACATTAGACATTTTACATTCTGATTTTTTAATTCAGAAAGTTTTATTTTATATATGTTGTTCTTTCTCTTTCCACTGAAAAGGATTGTTCCATCTTTTTGACTAACAGCTTTATAAAACTTTTGATTGAAGATTATGTCATAGCCATTATCACTTAATTGACTTGTGGATAATATATTATGCATTAATCCTTCTACCAATAGAACATTAGAGATAGAGGGAAGATTTCCATTACCAATAGTTCCAGAGCCAATTATTTTTCCTTTTTGGTTGCCTCCAAAACCTACGTGGCCTCCAGCTTTTAATTCAAGACATTGGAACATATGCTTTCTTCCCATCATGTGTCGTGAGCATCCAGAGTCCAGGTACCAGGATTGGTGTTTTAGTTTTGCTGTTAAAGACATCTGCAACATACACAATCTTATCTTTGGGTACCCATATTTTTCTGGGTCCTTGTTTGTTAGTTTTCACAATCTTCTGATTTATTTTAGGTTTCAAATCAGAACTTGTGGAACAAGATGACTCACTAGTATATATTAGGTCATGATTATGACCATAGGTAAAATGAGAACTTAGAGGAGTATTAACTTTTATGACAACGTCATCAATCTTTTTAAACTTCAGAGTTTCCTCTTCTTTAGTTTTCACATAGCCTATGCCTCTTCTATCATTTCTGCTAACTCCATAGATCATAGATGCAATTTTGCTTCTATCTATGCTTTTAGTTAGAAATTTTTGAAAACTATAGTCATATTGCTTTATGATACTATCATAATTGAGTAGATCTTCTAATTCAGATTCCTTCTGAGCTTTAAGTTTTTCAAGAGAGTTTTTGCATTCAAAAATATTTTCTTTCAGCTCAGAGTTTTCTGTTTTTAGTTTTCTAACTTCTTCTAATTCAGATACCAGACTTTGTTTCATGTATTTGTATTTGAATTGAATCTTCTGATATTTTTCAAGAATTTCTGAGAGGCTATCTTCTAATTGAGATCTAGAAAGTTTAGAGAATACATCTTCTGTGTCTGAGTCTGATTCTGATTCTGATGAGTGATCATCTTCTGGTATTTTTGCCATTAGTGCAATGTTAGCATGTTCATCTTCTGAATCCTACTTTGCTTCAGATGATTCAGAATCATCCCATGTTGCCATGAGACTCTTTTTCTTTTCTCTGTTGAATTTCTTTCTGGGTTTCTCTTTCTGGAGTTTTGGACATTCACTCTTGTAATGTCCTGGTTCTTTGCACTCGTAGCACACTACTTCTTTGCTTCTGGGTTTCCTGTGGCTAGATGTTGCTTCAGAGTGATTGCTTGTTCTTCTGGTATTTCTGAACTTCTTCTGACGATGCTTCCAGAGTTGTTGGACTCTTCTGGATATAAGAGATAGTTCATCTTCTTCTAATGAGCATCTAGAACTTTCTTCTTCTGCCTGTAAAGCTTTAGAATCAAATTTGTTAGATTTAAGAGCTACAGACTTACCTTTCTTCCGGGGTTCATCTTCTTCTAGTTCTATCTCATGACTTCTCAAGGAGCTAATCAGTTCTTCTAAAGATATTTCGTTCAGATTTTTTGATAGCTTTAGAGCAGTGACCATGGGCCTCCAAGCCTTTGGCAAGCTTCTGATGATCTTCTTTACATGATCTGCTGTTGAGTAGCCTTTGTCCAGAACTTTCAGTCCAGCTACCAGAATTTGGAACCTTGAGAACATTTTTTCAATTGTCTCATCTTCTTCCATTTTGAATGCTTCATACTTCTGGATGAGGGCCAAAGCTTTTGTCTCCTTGACTTGAGTGTTGCCTTCATGTGTCATCCTTAGGGAATCAAACATGTGTTTGGCTGAGTCTCTGTTTGTAATTTTCTCATATTCTGTATATGAGATAGCACTCAGAAGTATGGTTCTAGCTTTGTGATGATTTCTGAACTCCTTCTTCTATTGAACTGTCATATTTTTTCTTTCAATCTTCTGACCATCTGCTCCAACAGGATGAGTGTATCCATCTGTCACCATGTCCCAAAGATCTCCATCCAGAGCTAGAAAGAAACTTTCCAAAACATCCTTCCAGTAGTCAAAGTTGTCACCATTGAACACCGGAGGTTTTGCATTGATCTAGTCATTTTGGTAGTCATTGTTGTTGTTTCCAGCGTCTGCCATGTGTTTTAACTTCTGGATCTTTTACTGACACGGTTAAGTATTTCTCAGAACCTAGCGCTCTGATGCCAATTCAAGGGGCGTAAAACACAAGGAAGGGGGGTTGGAATTGGGTTATCTTAACAACTTAAAAATAACTTCTATGACAAGTTGATTTATCCTGGTTCGTTTGAACTCAAACTACATCCAGTCCACCCGCCAAGGTGATTTTGCCTATATCACTGAGGTCTTAATCCACTATTCAATATTTAGATACAATCACAATGACCTACTGTCAAAGTCTTCTTGAGTCTACTGACTAACTAGTCACTCAAGGAAAATCACTTTTATAATAAACGATAATGTAACTAGTATGCTTCTAATAAGCTTTTGATTGTTACAAAGTTTTGGCGCAATAATACAATATATGAAAAAGTAATTCGTCAGCCTGTTTTTCAATCTTCAAAATCATTCCTTTATATAGGCTTGAATAAAGTGACCGTTGGGAACAACTTGAGCCTGTTTTGGATATAAATTATTATCATAAATTCCTTCCAAAACGAGAGATACTTGTCTTCACCATTAATAGATATATTATCTAATTAATGCCTTTAATATGAGAATCATCATCTTTTAGACATAAATCAGAGAGAATTAAATCTTGATACGCAACCAATAAATCACGTCTTTAATGATGGATTCTTCAATAAATGTATCTTCTATATAGGGCGCAATGTTTCTTCTAATTAAGCACGTCTTCCTTTCAATAACTTCCTTTTCTACAACTTCTACACATATAACAAATAAAGTTATTTTCAGTATGTATTAGAACTTCTATTCTTGCATAATAATAATTGTTATCGTCAAAACTCTTAGAGGTTTAGAACTAGAATTGTTCTAACAGTGTAGTGTCTTTTAGTAGAGATAAGTGGGTTGCGACAAGAGAACTGATGTTCAGTGTCTCGGCGTCACCAATCTGTGAAACCAGCAATAGATTATTATTTTAGATCTTAACTTGTGAAAACAAAAGAGTGAGGTTAGTAATCTGAGGGAATGCAAAAAGGGAAGGAAAACAAAGGATTTCATCTCTATTGAGATCAACACAAAAGTTAACACACTCCACAAAATGTACAAAAAGGGAAAAGACCATTGAACACTCAAAAGCCTTAAAAAAGAGGCAGCAATCATCTTATCATCATATTCAGTTGTACTCACCACAAGTGAGACCCTTCTGAGATAAGAGGCTTTGCCAAAAAGAAAGAGAAAAAGAAATAAAATAAAAATAAGCGGAAAAGTGTGAACCCTTGAATGGAGATCAATAATATCTCTAAAAGATATGAATGGAATTCCCTAAGCAAGACCAAAGAAGAGTGGTTGTTTGTTTTTCAAAGAAGTGGTGTTGTGACAGGAAACATCAGTTAATTCTTAAAGAGCACCATTTTGATCTAAGCACAACAGTATGCTACCCTCACTTATTGTAGTCTCTCCACAAAAAGATACGAGCCAAACATCAAAGTGTTTAGATAGTCTAATTGTTTGTTTACAATTCATTTCTATGAAGGCATTGACTGTCACATCACCTGAGGACAGACGATATTCATGTTTGGGGGAGTAAAAACACTACTTTAGTGTGTTACTCTACCCTGTTTTGCATAGCATATTTAATTAGGTTTTTATGAATTTATCGTATTTTTAGTTTAATTTTGCTTTAATTAAGTCTTAAGCACAATATTTGCTTCTTTTATGTTTTCTTTTGTATTTTGTTAGAATTGTAGATTATTGAAGACAAGTTGAGGCGTGACCTTGCAAGGTTGATGCTAGAGCTATAGTGGAAGATGAAGTGATTTGAATAACTGATTAATTTATTAATCAATTAATTCAAGGAGATTTGGAAGATAATCACTAGGGCGTACGTGGCAACAGTTGCAGAGAATTTGAGAAAAGAGACGTTGGAAAATATCAAAAGTGCTAGAGGACAAGAAGGATAATACGGTGGGGACCATGAGCAAAAGAGCGCCAAACCTTGAAAACCCACCAGCCATTTGCACAACTCCACCAACCTGCTGTGTCATCCCGCAAAAGTGTTTTTGTCTCCCACCAATGTTTTACCTGATAACTTTCAAAGGAAGGGTTGGAGGATAGTTGTCCCACTTTCAGATTTTATCTTGGGCCTTATCATAAAGTTTATTAAAATCCCATTATCCAATAAAGCAACCACTCACACTCATCACCATCTCTATAAATAGAGAGCTCAGCATTGAAGGAAAGAGCGGAAGAATTTCACACACAAAATTATCTTTATTTTACGTCTTAAAGTTAGAATAGTTTAGAGAGTTTTTTTCCTCACCTAAGACCTGTGTACATTGCTAGAAGTTGTCGTGTATGAAGAAGTATCTTGTTGTTTATCCAACGCAAGAGAAGTCCAAGTAATTATTAGGTTCCATTTATTTATTTCATTTTGTAAGAATATGTTCCCTTTTAGTTCATCTCCAAAAATGTATGCTCAACTCATCATGAGCTAAACCTTTGTTTAATGAGTTTAATGAAATTAGTATAAATGATGTTTTAAGTTGAAATGATGTGTTGTTGAGTGTCTTATTTTGTTATGTGTTTTTATTCTATATATTTTCTTCTTAGAGTGATCAACTGAGAAAAAGGTAAAAGCTTGTTGTTGAGGGATACCCAATAAACAAGTGGATTTCATAACAAAAGTGGTTCATAAAGTAGTATAGAGATATGCAATTAATTCAAATTACTTAGAGATAAGAAGTTGAGACCATAAAGACTTTTCAGAATTAAAACAAGACACATATTAGGGTTACAAGTGTGACTTAGATTTGTTCCCTTACCCTAGGATATGTATGCATCTGATATTGTAGAGATATACCACTAGATCACGTTTTGAGCTTTTGAGGCATGACACTTCATATCATGGAGACTTTTCAGCATCAACTATACTAATGGATTTAACTCATTAACTACTCTCTTGATTATTTTACACTCTTATTTCTATTACTTTGTGTTTTTGCTATGTGTGACATCTTTACAATTAATCTCTTATTATTTTGTTACCTTGCTCATATTATCTCTCTTAAGTAATTTGTGGCTTAATTGAATTAAATCCTTCCACTTCCTTGTGCGTCCGACCTTTACTTTACCACTTGCTGCATTCTAAAACATGTATACTTGCATGTGACACATTTGCTTGAAAAACCATTTATAAACTAATATCGTTCTTAAAGTAATCATGTTTTAGAGCAACAATAGTCATCCTGATGAATAACACCTAAGA
The DNA here is from genome assembly GCA_963966055.1 of Lathyrus aphaca. Taxonomy (NCBI): domain Eukaryota; kingdom Viridiplantae; phylum Streptophyta; class Magnoliopsida; order Fabales; family Fabaceae; genus Lathyrus; species Lathyrus aphaca. Next base: position 556,493,799 of record OZ014519.1, read on the forward strand.
TACTTGGGCTTCCCAACACCTTATTGATGGAATCTCAGTTGAAACTAATCTCTTTCCCCCTATAATAAGTCTTGAACCGATAGATATCTTTTTTAGTTTATAAAGCATTGGCGTAAAATTCCCTAATCACCTCAGGACAAACACGACTCATAGGGTTCAACAAGTTTCCACATTTCTTCGCTTCAAAGATTGCATGAACCCTCCTATAGTCTCCTTCGTGGTTTATGATGAATTTCCTCTCAGAAAGTTCCTACCTACCCTCCAAGTTTGTTATTCATGCAGCATGGCTAGCACTCACAAATCGGTTCCAATAAAACTCAACCGTAGCAGAACCACTTGTGGTGGCACTCTTTTTCTCTTTGGAGGCTGTTGGTTGAATTCTAGGAGGCATCCTGGGTGGTTGAGACTGACAAGAGAGTGAGTGAGACAAAAATCTTTTGTGTTCTTATTAGGGTTTGAAAAACACAAGAGATAAAATGAGTAAAAATGTTGGTTCTCTCTCTTAAACTCTTTATATAGTGGGGTCAATTGTATGGATCACAAAATCCACAAATTTTTACTTTTATCCCACTACAACTAAAAACATGCTGAAAGTATCTTTTAAAAACCCTTTTAACTTCTGATTTGCCCGACCATGCAGAGGCAAGGCCTTTTAAAAAAAACAAGCTTCTCCGGGCAAAGAATTCAGTTTGTCGGGAGAACTACACTAGATAGCAGGAAAACCTGCTATGGTGAGGCAAAAACCAGAATCCTTAAATTTTCTCAACTCTTATCAATACAACCCAAAACACACTACAAGCAATGTTGTTACACAAACATGAAATACTTACAATGTTAGGATGCCTCTCAACAAGCGCTTGCTTAACTTCGGATAAGCTCGATGGTCTAAAGTGATCACATGGACCACAAAAAACAACGAAAGAAAATCGGAGCTACCGATACAAAACACTCTTTTTAACCATTATCATGACCTGACCTAGATCCAGGTTTTTCTCTAAAATGAGAAATTCCAGCAAGACTTCAACATAACTTCTTTAGCTTTCTCTTTCCTATTTGAAAGTCTTCCTCTATTCTTTGCTTTTTATCCTTCCTATTTTCAACAAGCTCGTATTCACTTTGGCTCGAATATAATATATCTTTGAAAAAAGTTAAACACACCTCCTCTTTATTTATCTGCACCTTCATGATCCCCTCATCCACATCAATCAACATGCGAGAGGTTTTCATAAAGGGCCTACCAATAATTATAGAGGTGTCATCATCCTCATCCATCTCCATGACTACAAAATCAACAAGAATTAAGAATTTGTCAATGCTTATAAATACATCCTCACATACACCGCGAGGATGAGCTCCCGACTTATCCGCCAACTGTAAAGTCATATTGGTCACCTCCACCTCCATGTTTTCAAGCTTTCTTAACAAAGACAGCAAAATCAAATTGATGTTAGCTTCCGTGTGTACAAATGCATTGCATTTAAAGTTACTACAAATAGTGATTAGGAGAGCCACCCTTCCTAGATCACCTTCTTTCATATATTAGCATACTTTGGTATTTGATCTAGAGCGTCAGCAAAAGGCATAGTAACTTATAAGCGACTAAATATGTCCATGAGTCGAGTATAAATCCGATCATGCTCATTCTTTTTGGAAAGTGCATTGGGGTAAGGAATCTTGTTCATAAGATCATCCTCCAGCTTCTCTTCTTCCTTCAACTTCCTCTTTTTCTTCTCCTCCTTCCAAAATCTCTCAAATTTTTTCTACCTCCTCATTTTCATCAACTGTCTCTACCTCAATTTCCTTTTCATTCTCTTTCTCTTCACTCACCTCTTTGCTCCTTCTTGTAAAAACAACTTTGTAATGTCCCTTCGGGTTGACATGAGTATATGCGGAGAAAGATGGCCCCGACTATTGCTCGACTATTTTCTTGACAAGTTGCCCAACTTGATTCTCAAGGTTTTTAATTGCTGCATTACTATTCTTTTGATTGTCCATTGAAATTTGAATGAATTGGTTAAAAGTATCTTCCAACTTAGAACTTCCTCCTGGAGCTTGGGTGATTTGATACAAATTTTGTCGGTTTGATGGTCCCGCCTCTTGTCTCCACCTATGATTTTGGTTTTGATAGTTTCCTCATTGTTGGTACCCTTGATTTTGGTATGGTTGTTGAGAATTTTATTGGTATTGTTGTTGCCTTTGTTGATATCCTTATTGTTGGTTTTGGTTGTCCATGAAATTCAATTCTTCGTTAACCGGAGAACAAAAGCCAGTTGGGTGATCTCCTTTACAAAGTTCATAACTAGAAACTTGATGATTATTACTCGGAACGCCTTGTAATTATTTGATTTGTTGTGGAATTTTTGACATTTGTTGTGTCAATAACTCCACCTGTTGAGATGACAATTTGTTCTGAGCAAGTATCAGATCATTCATAATTAAAGTAACATCGCCTTCTTTGGTGTAGTCCCCCTATTATGTTGGCCTTGAAAATCATTAAGAGCCATTTAGTTGATGTTTTCAATGGCTTCCTCCACGTTTTTTTAATAATAAAGTACCGCCTGAAGTAGCATCAAGAAGAGTTTTATGTGTTTGTTGGAGTCCATTCCTAAAGATATAGACTTAATTTAGTTCATTGAAACCACGACCCATGCACTTTCGTATCATGGATTTGTATCTCTCCCAAGCTTCGTTGAGAGATTCATTTGAACCTTGTGAAAACACATAAATATATGTTTTAGTGTCCATGTATCGGTAATGAGGAAAGAACCTGTCTATAGATTTCTCCTCCAACATATTCCAATCATTCATCACGACAGTGGCTTAATCGAGGTACCATTCTTTAGCCTTTCCTATTAAAGAATGTTGAAATAATCTTTCGAATAATTACTCTTCTTGGTTCTTGTCCACTCCAGCCGCACCAGCTATTTCATGAAGCTTTGTAAGGTGACCAAAACGATCTCCGTGGTCCATTCCTGTGAAAGGATTACCATACAAGATTCGGAGAATCCCAATCTTCATTTGAACTTGTCTTCCATTGGTCAAGTTATGAGCAAATTGAGCATTGTGTCCTAGAGTATTGACACAAGGCATTGAAGCAGGTGGTGGTGGCTCTTCCATGTTTGGTGTGAAATGAGGTGGTGGTAGTGGTGTCAAATTATAACCTTATCCTCACTCTCTTCTCTCTATTACAAGTTGCCTCCTTCTTCTGGTTTTGCTATTCAACCTACATGCAGTTCTTTCAATGTCAGAATCGAATAAAATATGATCTATAAATGGCTTTCCTCGCATAAATAGAGTCTGCATAGCTAAGTAAACAAGTTAAAAAGCAAAAGATAAAATCTAACAAGCTTAAAAATTTCCTCTATTGTAATGCTTGAAATATCAAACTACAATCCCCGACAACGACACCATTTTGTTGAAAGAAATATAGTGTGGGTTTTAGTTATCATTTCCACAGGGATTGTTATGATATTACCGCTGTTCTATAGTCTAAAAGTGTTAAACTTTAGGGTTTCAAAAGTATTTGGTTGATTCGTAACAGTTTACATAAAGAGTTAAGTTAAACGGTTAAATGGATCAGTTTTGAAAGATTTATAAAAACATGCCAAGATTATGGTTCAATAATCCCCTCATATTTATTACTAACCCAAGGAACTTATGCTTCATTCATTGCATATTAGTTCATAACTCATCATACATGCATAATAAGTTCTCCAAAGGCATGGGATCATCATTCACTAGAATAATATCTTTTCTAAGCCATGAAAGACTATTACACATCAAAATTATCTCACAAAGTGTATCTTCACCTCAAATGGTTGGGAAATGACAAAAGATTGTAAGAGGACCATCATTTCCTTGAGAAAGGCCCAAATTAGGGGTTTGATTGACAAGAGGAAGAAAAATCTTCTCAAACAATGAAATGTACATCTCAACATCATCTTGACACATGTGATACCTTGGATGAAAAGATCCTCAGTCATACCACATGCAAGTAGGGTTTTGACCTATGGTCAACCCTCCTCAATCAATTGGTCAAAATTAGGGTTTTTCCCAAGATCAGTTTATTTCTGATTCTTGGGCTAAAATTTGGTCTTATGGTGTTTCATATGTTATCAAGTGTCCAAGGATCCAAGTATAGCCATTGGTTGTGATCAGAGGGTTTTTAATTGGTCAATGATTAAAAAATCAACTATTTGAGAAAAAGTCAACCAAAAGTCAACCCTGACTTTTTGAGGTCACAATGTCCCATGACATCCCTAAGGTGCCTACTTCATGGAATTTGATCATGAAATGTTCAAATAATCAAGAATCAAGACTTGTTTTAGAAGTTTCCAAAAATGGAAAATGACTTATAATATAAACTTTCCATTTTGGGAAAGTTTTTATGGCACTACTTCCAACTTTGGAGATGATTTCGAGCAAGATGGCTCATCCAAATGATTTTTTTTCCAACATGAAAGTTGTAGAACTTTTTCTCACATTTCCAAATATGTAAGCCATTTGTCTATTGGATTTGTGAATCAAAAGTTATGGTGGATCAAAGTTCATGCATGAAAATAGTATTTTCAACACTTAGAAATTTTTCTAAGTCACCAAAATATCAACTTTGAGTACATGACTTCATCATCATTTTCACATGATTATTGACCTCTAATGATCAATACCCAAACATAAACTTTGTTATATGCATTTTTCTCTTTTCAAAATGTCCAATACCATATCATTTCACCATGAACTCATGAAGATATCATCATTCAAAGTCATAACCTCCATACTTTGTCCAAAATGAAAATCACCTCAAAAATCATAATTTTTGACACACACACATTGGTCCACACGCATGATACACCTCACTTACCTCATTTTTGCTTCAAAAAGGCAAGCATATTATGCCATCCATGCACATGCGTTTCATTTTACCATAAATGTCAAAAAATTTGAAGTCATCACCCCCTCCATTTGAGATGATTTCAATCAGTTCCAATACTCACCATTCATCATATTGAAGCACACCATAAGGCCCATTCACAACCATGCACGTGTGAACCCTACTTCCACTATAACACCCCATTTCTACCCGACGAATATTAATAAAATCAGAGTTACAAAATTTCAACATACAAATAGGATGCTACATTCACAACTTATAACAACGACATTTAATCGCATTTTATTACATAGATACATAACATTGAGAACTCGGGTGAAAACGATAACAACGTAATTTAGTCTTGAAGACAAAAAAACTTTTATAAACATCGAGCGGAATCATAATCACAACTTTAATGACATAACATCTTTGTCCAACCAAAAATAACTTCAAAATAACATAGTGTTTTAGCAAGTTCAACTTAAAATTCAGCAATGAAAATAAAATCAACAATAAAGCAACAAGTGTTCATCCCCCCAAGTGTTGAGTATCAGAGCAACGACACTGACTCGAACTTATGAAGGTAAACAACCTTCACTCTAGATTATCTGCATGTTACCCACGTAGAGGCAACATTCAATATATTAGATCAAATTATATAGATCAGATTATATATATCACCCCTTCACAACTTGCAACCAACATCAATCAACATAAGTCACAACATAACAACATGATTATGCAACCTGAAATACGACTTATAAAATGCACATTCTTGTGTTACCATCGGAGCAGAACTCCCATCTTAAAAATCTTCCAATTAATAGAGGCATCAACAAGGCATAAGCCTTCAACTTAATTTTCCTATCCAGGGAAACTTACCGAATATCAACTCCAACATGATATGCTATGTATGCAACAACATGAATATCATAATAACAACAATACTCGTCACCTAACAACATAACAACAAATCAACATTGGCCATAGGCCTACAACTTATATCTACACAACAACAAATCAATATTGGCCATAGGCCTACAACTTATATTTGCCAATAAATAGAGGCAATCCAATTAGATACAACACCACCTAAAATTTTGCAACTTTCACCAAGGGTCCAACGCAACAACCAACCAAAATATACTACAAACCAATCGCATAATTATTCGGCAGTTTTTTCGACTAAAATCTAGTAAAAATATTCCACTTAATTACCAACATTTTCTACTCTACACTATTCTCATTAAATTCATATAGTCATGGCTAGTATAGTAATACCTGTTACTAATATCTCACTTCCAAACTAGTATCGTTACTTCATGTCCTTAAAATGCACTACTTTCTACCAAGACACACTACATGTTATTCACCTAATAAATTACTACTAGTTACCACATTAATCTTCTACCAATTTATTCTACTAATTACTCTACTGATAATACTCTTCTAAATTCATGTTGCACAATCATTAAACTAATCTCCAACCTGCTACTAGTTTTTCGTTGTTAAACTATTACTACACTATTTATAAATTATTCATTTTAAATGTTACTGATGTTGCTACTAATTAATTGCTACACTGATACTTTAATTCTTATTACTACTGTTAGTGATAAATTAATGTGATCCTCATTTCAATTATGTTTCTGGAAATTAAAGATAGACATACGTGTTCTAAAACTATCAGAAAGTAAGAAAGTATGGCCCTCGTCACACTACACACCCACTGGCCATGACCCTCGTCACATACCACCTATGACGGTCGTAACACAGGGGTGATGGTCGTCACTCCCCTAAGATGGGAATCACACTCCTTTTAGGATGGTCGTCCCACCTCAAAACTCTATTCGTCTTTGTTTCCTTATTCTACCAGATTCCTCCTTTGGTTCAATCTCAGACCAACACAGTATAACAACAACATAGGAAAATCATACTCAAACAACATATATTAATTCTTCTACAATCAATTCAATGATATCAACCAATTTTGGTATCGACCATAACAATCAATACATAGACAGAACAATCATCACAACATCAAAATAATCAACATACAAGCCAATCCAAAATTACCCCAAAGATTAATTCGACGTTTCTCTAAATTAAATACTGTAAAAATAATTAATCTTACTAATTTTAATTTTACCAAATTAAAGTTCATAATATCTGTTTTCTAACACTTTGAACGACGCGTCAAACAGATACACGTTTTGAAAGTTATGATTTTTCCAAGTTTTCCAAAAACCTCAATTTTCCCTACGGGTTCAATTCTAGATAGCCCCAAAATCCCATCAATTCACCATGGAATAATATACAACCACAACATATTAATATATGCAATGCATAATGTAACACCCCACTTTCCCATTTTATAAAATAATAAAATAATGCAAAAAAATCAGAGTTTTATCCAAAGTGGAATGCCACATCATAAAAAATAACAACGAAGACTTCTTCATTAAAACAACAGAAAATTAAGAATTATTCAACTCATGAAAATTTAACAACATCAATAATATTCATAAAAATCTCTTAGTTTATAATGTTTCAATGAAAAAATATGATACATAACAAAATAATGAAAATGAGTAAAACATAAAAAATCTCCAAGTCTCGTGTTACGTATCAGAGCAGTCCTATGACTTGAACAAGCAACACGCAGTCCATGCACACTAAAGTATATGGATGATATATACTTCCAAGTAAGCATAGATACAATAACAACAACAACAACAACAAGAACAAAGGGGTGATAAATACATTCAATAATTAATGGTGCATAAAACATTTCAAGGATAATATCTCACACAATCAGCATACATAACAACATCACAACAACAATTAGCAACATGAATCATGATTCAATAACAATTAATATGCAATGTGACTCAACAATGTCACAATGCATGTAGTACCAATTCACCTTAGTTCATTCAATCAATTTTGATTCATACAGAATCCGGATAAATCACATACACCCATCCGACAATGATTTATCTCCAACACTCTCCACAATGGAGTACGGATAAATCGCATACGCCCATCCAACAATGATTCATCTCCAAATATAATCACCAATAATACCTCAATGTATGCATGATAATAACTATGCATACAAACATGTATAAACACATTATTGTACATCTTCACGATCCATCTGATCACATATGCAACATACAAGTCCACAAAATCACCAACAATACCTCACACGACTTAAGTAATTAATCATTTAATTAATCCACCTAAGTTTCATCATTAATTATTTTCCATCACAAATCCTCGATTAATTGATTCCTAATACCTATTTCAACACTCCAAATCAAGGAAATCACCATCGGACGCGAAATCGGGACAAACATCGTGAAACACCAAAATTGCACCACTCTACTGGTCATACGCATATTGCACAAGGCATACACGTATTTCCCAATTGCTATGCCCCCAATCCTTACTCCCACCATACACGTATTGCACTAGGCTCCAGCCTCATACGCGTATGGACAACCCCTTACACGTATGGGCAGAGCCATTTTCCTCTTGAAGTTCTCCTCAACACAACTTAATATGCGTAACACCCTCTTATATGCGTATTTCCCAGACTTCCTACGAGTATTCTACGTATTTGGGCAGATGGTCGTGCCAAAAAAATCCCCCTATGCGTAATACCCCTTCATTACGCGTAATAACATAGATCCACCCCCTGCCATACGCGTATGGCCTCTCTGTTATGTGTATGGGCAGAATGTCACCAAATGCTCACAATTTCTTCTTCAATATGAATCGGTTCACTATGGGTCTTATTTTCACGCTTCATACCAGTCCTAGAATGATTTCTACATCAGTTTTACACTCTTATTCATGTTATTCTTTCATCTAACATTCCTAATCCAGTTTTATAAGTTTCTAGATCTAAAATCTTCATTCACCATCTTCAACAATATAAGATATGTACATATAATGGACAATACACGATGATAAATAATTTACAAATGAGGTGATACAACTCTCCCCCACTAAAAATATTTTGGTCCTCAAAAGTGTACCTGATGAGAAAAGTTCCGGATACGACTCCCGCATCCTACTTTCCAGCTCCCAGGTTACACTTCCACCAGCAGCTCCACCCCAAGCTACCCTCACCAATGGAATTTCTTTACCTCTGAGTTGTTTCTTCTTGTGATCTTCAATCCTTATCGACATCTCCTCCACAGTAAGATTATCTCTAACATGCACCTCATCCATCAGGATAACATGAGATGGGTCAGACATATACTTCTGAAGTTGTAACACATGAAACATGTCATGCAAGTTTGAAAGATCTGGAAGTAATGCCACTATATACGCAACAATACAACCTTTCTACAAAATCTGATACGGTCCATTGAACTTAGGATCCAACTTCTTTGATTTCAAGGCACGTCCAAGACGCGTCATTGGGCTGACCTTAAAAAACACATGATCGCCTTCATTGAATTCCAATTCTTTTCTCCGATTATCATGATAACTCTTCTATCTACTCTGAGATGCTTTAATCTTTTCTCGAATCATCTAAAATGTCTCAGTAGTCTGTTGTATAATTTCAGGTCCAAACACCACATTTTCACTAGTTTCGTACCAACACGGAGGCGTCTTACACCTCCTACCATACAAAGCTTCAAACGAGGACATTCCAATACTTGAATGGTAGCTATTGTTGTACGAGAACTCTATCAATGGAAAATGAGTATCCCACATGTTACTCCCTGGATTTCCATCCTGGTACAAATGTGAAAGTGGTACGGAATAGGTAGAGTCTCCAGCTAAGCATTTTTATCCCAAAGGAATGTGAAAGTTAATGTTTCACAAACCGAAGGAAAAGGAAAGAACAAAGTCTTGCGAACCAAAGAAACTGGGTTCGGGAGTCGGTTACGATCTGGGAAGGTATTAGCACCCCAGGTCGTCTGTCGTACCCGATGGGATCCACGCTTGCAAGTAACGTTTCAAATGGTGAGAAAGTTGTTGCTGAACAAAAGAACTGGGACTGGAAATGGAAAGAAGAAAATAAAAAAGGGGGAAAATGTAGGTAAAATAAAAGAGTACTCGATTGGAACCTACCCCAATGCCTACGTACCTCATTAAGAAATGAGGATCAGAGTCGACGTAGTTCCCCTAACTAGGGAGGAAAACTAGTTTGTGTTTTTTATGGCTTGAACTGCTTATGTCAATTCTCAGGTGTTGCAGGCTCGTCTGGAACAAGTGCGTTACCGTCTTGCGTAAGACAAGTAGGAGCGATTTCTTATGTTAGGAGTGAATAAGATGAGAAAATAAGTCCCGAAGGAGAGACACTCATTGTTTATTCAATTTTTTTAGAAGCTTTTTTGAGATTTGCATAGGTGAATGTATCTGAATCTTACTCAATGGGATGTGTACTTCTTACATCATCCCGAAATGGAATTGATAAGAAGCACACCTAAATATGGAGGATATCTCCAAATCTAGTCCCTAAGATGAAGGCTTAAGCTCACTAGCCTATGAAACTTTATTAAGTGTTTTTGTGATTTTTGAATAAGAAGTGTATTTTAGCTTTTGTTTGTGAAGCATCTTCATGCTAATACTTATTCATCATGATAGATACCCTACACCTCATCCCTATATGGGATGTATTCAATTACCCCATGGAAATGTCCCTTGGCACATGAGAAGACTTATCGTTTATTAGGTGACTTGAAGCGTTGTTTTGAGATGAGAAGAGAGAGAGAGAGAGAGAGAGAGAGAGAGAGAGAGAGAGAGAGAGAGAGAGAGAGAGAGAGAGAGAGAGAGAGAGAGAGAGAGAGAGAGAGAGAGAGAGAGAGAGAGAGAGAAAGAGAGAGAGAGAGAGAGAAAGAGAGAGAGAGAGAGGAACCAAAGGTAAAAGTCTAATGGGGGACTAATAATCCTAAGATTTATCATGCATGGGATACCTAAGTTAGTGTTTTTTGAGTTCTATCCTAATGAAGAAGAAGGAAAGAAGAAAGAAGAAGAAGAATAAAGAAGAATAGGATTCAACTTACTTCTTAAGAGAAGATAAGTTGATCCTAAAGGAGATGATGAAGAATTAAGCAAGGATTGCATACGCACATCTCAAACACAAGTATGAAAACTTAAAAGAGGTGAAAGAAGAAGTTGAGATATGGAAGCAACACCCACACCTCTCAAACTTACCAATACCCCTACAAAGTTAGAAATATTCACATAAGTGCAAATAAAACTCTAACAAGCATAAGACATGAAAGAACAATGCTCTAAGTCCTAAAACTCAAACAAGTACAAAGCTTCTGAAATTTCTGTGTGATTTTCCGTTTTGCTTTGAATCTTGATGTTCATGTGAAATAAATGAAATTTGTTGGTTGAATCTTGCTTAAAATGAGTTGGGGATCGTTTCTGGAGAGTTAGGGAGTCTGGGGTGGCCTAGGGTGGAAGTTGGGGTGAGGAGCTGGCCGGAGAAGATGACCGGAGGTCTTCTCCGGCCACCTGAAAGTCATTAAGAGGTTAATTAGGGTTTAGGGTTAGTTTGAATATCAGCCATTGGATCTTTGTTACCCGCGTGTTTGGATGGCCCAGATTGCCTCATTAAACCCTAATTCACATTTAATTAGTTAATTAGAATTAATTAAATTAAATTAACTCAGAGTGAATCTCAGCCACTCATTTGCGCGCTGGTCAACACTTTCATCTCCAGTTTAAATCCTGTCCTTTGGATCAGCCTACTTTCATTTATTTTGATTTTTATTTCATTTTTTATCATTTGTTTTGCATAATTTATTTAAAATACTTAAAAATTTCCAAAAATATTTTCCATCTGCATTTTTAATTCAAATATTTTTCTTCACCCAAAAATATTTTATTTTTATTTTTTGTATTAAAAAACCATTTAAAAATATTTAAATGTTTATTTTAATTAATTAATGGAAATTAATTAATTAAAATACCATTTAGGTTTCTAAAAATTCCAAAATAATTCACATTGCATCTTAGGGCCTTTAGAAACATTGCCAAACCATTCATACAAATTTCTTTTTGGTTTTGATTCAATCTTGACAATTTTCTTGAATTTAGGGTTCATAAAAATCCCATTTTTGAAACCTAACTTCAAGAATTCTTTTCTGCCTAACCATGAAGGGTTTGACATTGGTTCTTTTTGCATTGATCTTCATATGAAATGTAGTATCTAGCATATTTTTTTCACAAATTTATCTTGCATTTTCCATTTGATTTGCATTTTTCCTCTTAAGGTACCTTGAAACCATATATAACTTAGAAAATTCACAATTTTCTTTAGGTTAAGAGTTAGAACTTCTCCTTTGGGGTGTGATATCATATGGGGTTAGGGTTCCTTTGAGTTCATTTGAAATTTTTTATCTTATGTTTTGCTTCTGTTTTTGACTTTTGCATCTCATGTTGTCATAAAACCCTAATTCCTCATGTTCATTTACATACATCTTGCATATGCATCCATACATGAACTTGCCATGACATTTCTTGCATTCACATAACATCTAAGACATCATAGGACACATTAGAATCATGCTTGATCATTTCTTCATCCATTTTCCATGATATGCATTCATTTCATTCCATGAACTTTCATGAACTTTCAAACTTCTAAGCATGCTTCCATTGCATTCCATCTCTTGTATGATCATTCATAATACTTGACATGTCTTTGCATCATTCCATAGCATCATTTGCATCATGAACATGCCTCTGGTTTTGATTTGCATCTTTGCATACATTACATTTTCATTTCATCCCTTTCCTTTATGCTAACAATTTAAGGTGGTAAGTAATTTGAGAAGTGAATTTGCCTTCACTTCTCACTTCTCTTCTCATTCTTCTTATGCATCCTTGCTGAATTTTCATTTTCTTTAAGAGTGAGCTTGCTCATTCATGTTCATCATTCACTTTCTTTCTCCAAGTTACTTATCTTCTTCATTGAAGTAAGTAACTTGTTTCTTCTACTTCTCCTCCTTTCATCTGCTTCTTCCATTGGTGGCTTCTCTGAAGATCTCTTGCAAGCCTCATAAACCAAAGGAACACCCAAGCATGACAATAATTAGGGTTTTGATTAGTCCCCCTTTAGTTTTAACTTTGTGTCTTCCTTTGTGTCTCTCTCCTCATCTCATAATCAGAGACTAAACCTTTAAGGTTTTAAGACTTTGTGATTAGGGTTATGCCTGCATCCTTCTCTTAGGATGGAGTGTATAATTTTAATCCTAAGTGTTAAACCCTTAATTTGCTTAAACCTCTTAATCAATACATCTTAATAATCATTAAGACAATTGCTTGTAACTTGGGCCTTGCATTAGGGTTCTAATTCTTCCTTCATTGGTTAAGAAGGACTAACCCTAGTGTTAATGGACAAGTCCTCCTCAAGTTGTCTTACAAACCATAAAATTCACTTCTTAATCTCATCCTTAATTAAAATCCACTTTAATAAAGGTTTGTTTTGTCATGAGGTTAATCCCTAATCATGGATTAAGTTGAGGTATCTTCCTCAGCTTAAGTGTGCTCATCTATTATCCTTCTATTAGATGGTGTAATGGGTTCACTAATCCTTGATTATGGCTTAAACTCATTACTTAACACTAAACAAAAAAACTCAAAAACATCTAAATAATCACAAGTAGGTTAATAATCTTAATCCTACATCATGGTAATTAAGTTTGAGATGTTTATCTCCTACTTAAGGTATTCTCATTATCCCTGATCAAAGGGAGGATATGATAAGTTTACTAACCCTTGGTTTAGGCTTAAGCTCATTAACTTATGACAAACACCAAAAAAGCAATAAAAGATTGAAAACACAAAAACCAAGCAATAATCGTCTCCTTCGGGATTCTTTTCTCATCATCTTGACTCACAAACGAGAACTTGCTTCTTCCTTCTAATGCAAGACAGTTAGCACTCGAGCCAGGCGAGTCATACACTTGAGCATAGACAAGCAAACAGTTCATCAGTCAATTTATCTTTCAGTCTCTTTGAGTCAAACTACGGTGTTCTGACTTCCTCATTACACGAGAGGATACGTAGGCATAACTTAACTGTTATCGAACAAAAGTCTTTGTGTCTTCCCCCTCTTTCAACATTATTCTGTTAAGCCTCATTCCTGAGCATTTCACTTCACTTTCTTGCACTGACACCTGTACATTCTTTTCCAGCTTTTGCACACAGATAGCCCATACACTACCCCTTTAAATACAAAATTCCAAGCGTGGATCCCGTCGAGTACGACGGACAATCTGGGTGCTAATACCTTCCCAGGTTGTAAGCAACCCCCTTTCTCAGTTTCTCTGGTTTGCAACCGTCTTATCCATATCTTTCCAGGTTTATGCAGCATTACCTTTCCTTCGGGATAAAAATGCCTAGCTGGCGACTCTATTCACTTCAACTTCTTTTTTCTCTTTACCGACCGTTCGCGCTTGTACCAGGATGCAAATCTTCGAGAGCGACAACTTGGTGACTCTGCTGGGGAGCCTTATATTGCAACCAGGTGTCGCTCCCGATAAATGGGACTGGCTCAAATAAGGGTACAGACGCGAACGGTCGGCGAGAGGGACAATGAGAACACACAGCCGTGAACTCACTGGAGATGAATAGAGTCGCCAGCTAGGCATTTTTATCCCGGAGGAAAGGCAATGCTGCATAGGCCTAGAAAAAGATGGATAAGACGGTTGCAAACCAGAGAGACTGAGAAAGGGGGTTGGTTACAACCTGGGAAGGTATTAGCACCCAGATTGTCCGTCGTACTCGACGGGATCCACGCTTAGAAGATTTGTGTTTTAAAGGGGTAGTGTCAGTGCAATTTGTGTATAAAAGAGCTGGAAAAGGATGTACAGGTGTCAGTGTAAGAAGTGAAGTGTATAATGATGTGCCAGTGTAAGGATGAGAATGAATTGTTCAAGATTATGAGGCTAAAGAATAAAGCTAGAAGGAGGGGGAATATACAGAGACTTTTGTTCGATAACTGTTAAGTTATGCCTACGTATCCTCTCGTGCAATGAGGAAGTCAGAACACCGTAGTTCGACCCAGAGAGACTGAAAGGTGAATTGACTTTTGAACTGCCTACTTGTCTATGCTCAAGTGTATGACCTGTCTGGCTCAGGTGCAAACTGTCTTGCACTAGACGGAAGAAGCGAGCTCTCGTTTGTGAGTGAAGATGATGAGAAAAGAATCCCGGAGGAGACGATTATTGTTTGTTTTTGATATTTTCAGTCTTTTATTGCTTTTGAAAGTGTGTCATAAGTTAATGAGCTTAAGCCTAAACCAATGGATTTAGTAAACTCATCACATCTTCCCTCTGATTAGGGGTAATGAGAATACCTTAAGTGTGAAGTCAGATTCTCACACTTAATCACCTTTGGTGTAGGATTAAGATCATTAACCTACTTGTGATTATTTAGATGTTTTTGGTGTTTTTGTTTAGTGTTGAGTAATGAGGTTAAGCCATAATCAGGGATTTAACAGACTCATTACACCATCCTAATAGAAGGATAATAGATGAGAATGTTTAAGCTGAGGAAAGCTCCTCAACTTAATCCATGATTAGGGATTAAACTCATGACAAAACAAGCCTTTGATTAAGTGGATTTTATTTAGTGATATGATGATGAAGTGATTTTTATGGTTTGTAAGACAACTTGAGGGGGACTTGTCCATTAACACTAGGGTTAGTCCTTCTTAACCAGTTAAGGAAGAATTAGAACCCTAATGCAAGGCCCAAGTTACAAGTGTGATGTCTTGATGATTATTAGATGGATTGATTAGAGGAGTTAAACACATTAAGGGTTTAACACTTAGGATTAAAGTTATACACTCCATCCTAAGAGAAGGATGCAGGCATAAGCTTAATCACAAAGCCTTAAAGCCTTTAGGGTTTAGTCCCTGATTATGAGGTGAGAAGAGAAGACTCAAAGAGAGACACAAAGGTAAAACTAAGAGGGGAGACTAATCAAAACCCTAATCATTGTCATGCTTGGTTGTCCCTAAGGTTTGTGAGGTTTTCAAGAACAATCTTCAATGGAACCACCAGGAAGCAGATGAAAGGATCAAGAGAAGCAAAGTAACTTGCTTCATTCAAGAAGTCAAGTCACTTGAAGAGAGAAAGTGGGAGGAACAAGGATGAGCAAGCTCAAACTCAAACACATATAGAAATGCAGCAATGTATGCAAGAGAGATGAAAAGGAAAGTTATGAGAAGTGAAGGCAAATTCACTTCTCAAGTTTACTTACCACCTGAAATGTTAGAAAGAAATGCAATGCAATGCAAAATGGGATGAAATGGTATGATGCTAAACAAAACCAGAAACATGTTGATGATGGTAATGATGCTATGGAGTGCTACAAACATGAGGCAAGGCATGGAGATGTTCATACAAGTTCATGGATGCAAATGATGCAAGTTAAGGAGCATGAACTTACATGAAAAGTTATGAAACATACATGGCAAACAACATGGCAAATGCAAGATGCAATGATCAAACATGCTTTCTACATGTCTTAAGATGTCAAATGAATCACATGGATGCTTGAAATGTCATGGCAAGTCATGTTATGCAAGAGAATGCAAGAAGGATGCAAATGGAAGCCCAAATTAGGGTTTATGGATCAGACAACAAACAAAAAACAAAAACAGAAGCAAACCCTAAGATAAAAAATGGAAAATTCCACTAAAAGGATCCCTAATCCTATACTAAACCAAGGTCCAAAGGGGAGGTCTCAACTCTTAACCAATCTCAAGTTATGAATTTTACAAGTTATTAGGGTTTTTAGGGCTCCTAAACAAAAGAAATACCAAACAAATTGAAAATGAGGAATCAAACCATGGCCATTTAATCTTGGAGACTACATGCTAAACACAAAACAATGCAAGAAGAATCAATGTCCAACTCTTCCTAGATAGGCAGAAATGATTTTTTGAACTTAGGACCAAAATAATGCACAAAAAATGATTTAATTCAATGGAAAATCCTCAAAATTCATCAAGATCAAAAAAGAAATTTGGTTTGAAGGTTGGACAATGTTTCTAAATGTCTTAGAACATCTCATGAATTTTTTTTGTGATTTTTAGATACTTAAAAGTATTTTTAATTAATTAATTTCCATTAATCAATTAAAATAATCTTTTAAATATTTAAAAATACTTTTTTTAATGATAAAAAATAAAATGAAAATATTTTTGGGTCATAAAAATTAATAAAACTTATGAGAAAAAGTTTCATAATTTTTAAACATTCTTTACTATTTTAAAATAAATATGCAAATAAAATGAAAAGAAATGAAATTAAAATAAAGAAAATGGGAAAGTAATCAGAATGGAGGGTGGAGATTGAGGCTGGATTCAAATGCGTTGACTGGCGCGCAGATCCAAGGGCCATGGTTGGTTCAGATTAATTAACTTAATTATGGATTAATTAAACTAATAAAATGAATTAGGGCTAATCAAATGCATCTGGGCCACTCAATCAAGCGGGAAGTCAAACAAGTCAAAGGATCCTACGCTCCACATTCAAACTAGAGTTAATGACTGGATTAGGGCACAAATCACTTTCAGGCTGCCGGAGAAGACTTCCGGTCGTCTTCTCCGGCCAGCATCTCCCCTGAAAATCCCCAAAACCCTAAAAACCTAACTAAAATGAAATCTAAGAATTGGGAAATGATCCCCACTCACTCACGAACTAAAACCCCATCTCAAAACAAATTTATAGTTCCTAACAAGGCTGAATCGAAGCAAGAAAGAATTAGGGCACGCAAGTTTCAGAGAGCAATTAAACTCTCATTTCCTCACCATTTGCAAAACCAAAGACATATTCATGATCAGGAAGACACAAAGAACAAGTTTAGAACAAAAGAAATGATTTATGGAAAAATATTTCTTGAGCTACCTGAGATTCGAAGCTTTCACTTTGATGACTTTCTGGCCCTTTCTCCTTGTGCAATCCACTCCTTAGGATCCCTTGATGATGTTTGAATGCTTTGGAGGAGTTTATATTAGCTGGATGAGGAGTTTGAGCAGCTTCTGCTCAAGCTCAGTTGAAAATGGCAATGGAGTTTCAGGCTGTTTCTGGCAATGGTGAAGGGTTGTTTGTGGTCCAGATGATGAGTGGAGAAGGTCTATGGAGTTTGTTTTGATGTTTGTGAGCTGTGGAGAGAGTTTCGAATGAAACTGCAAGTTGGAGTGAAAATGGTGCAGTGGGGTTACAGCTTGTTTCAGGCCTGTGTTCTTGCTGGTTTCTACTCAATGGGGCATGGTGAGTTGAATGGTGAAAATGGTTTGAGTGTTTTGTGGCTGGGCAGAGAGATTCGAAGCAATTTGCAGCTGGGGTGTGTTTTGTGAATGTGATGGTGTGGAGAGTTTCAGCATGGCTTGGTGTATGAAATGGCTTGCCAATGAAAAGTATAAACTAATCCAATTGGCTGGATGATGTGACATGGCCTGCTGTGATAGGTAAGTCACCTTTTGCAAAATGTCAACTTCTTTGTAAGAGAGGCATGGGCTAAGTTATAGCTAGTACAAGGCATGGTTCTGGTGCAGCAAGATGAGGTGAGAGGGCTAGCAAGGTGCAGCACCCAATGCATCAAGTTGGTGAAGAGTGATGAGTGCTTTTGCAAGTTGTTGCTTTATGGTTCACATGTGGTTTCCTTATCCCACAAGCCATGATACATGGGCATTCTTGGTTCAATTCTGATTTTTATGGCTTATAGAATGTTTGTGTCATGGTTTGAAATGAACTAGAGGTTACAAAAGGCATTGGTTCATGGTTTTGCAAAATTCACATTTGAGGCATGCCTTGAAAATCAATGATTTTTGCCAACTTTGTCACACCATAACTTTTGATCCAAGAAGAATTTGATCATGTTCTTGTACTTTTTGAAAAGGGAAAGATGTAATCTACAACTTTCATGACCAAAGTTTTTCCATTTGAAGCATTTTTGGATCAAGAATCAAGGCTTGAAAAATGACCTAAAATGAAGCATTCTTGAAAAGTCAACTATGCCCAAAAAGTCAACACTTGCAAAAACCCTAAATTCTTGATTTTTGTGAACTTCAACCTTCTTCCATGATCAAATAAAGATCATATACACTCAAAATGATGAAGATCACCCCTTGGTTGGGTCATTGGGGGCCTCAGATGCCCTGATTTTGCACTGACTTATCCAAAAAGTCAACTCTTGATCAGATGACTTCCCCATGGAATTTCTTCATAAAAATTGATATGCATACTCCCTATACCATATAAAGACCAATGGAAACAAGAATGACCAAAAAATTTGGAGTTATGGCCTCTGAAACCAAAAACCCTAATTTTAGGTCAACTGTGCAGTCAAACTTGGCTCTGCATCCACACCAATCCCAGTTCTTGTGATTCTTTTGCATCTTTGACTTTGAGAGGATGTAATATGGTACAAGAACACATATGGACCCCTTTGAAGTGATTGTTGACCTTTGGAGTGGCTCAAGAAGCCCTTTGACTACTCAGGTCACAAACCCTAGGTGCAGATGACTTTGAATCTATGTAGTGAATCAAAAGTGAGATATGAGATGATATGATTGAATCTATGCACATGAAATGATCACAAGCCATGGTGTGAATGGGTGAGGGCAAATTTGGGGTGTTTACAGCTGCCCCTATTCAAACATGAGTTAGCTGTGCAGGATGTAAGCAATGGCTTAACAGGCGAACGAGATAACTTGTGGTTGAATACCAAAGACAGTCCAAAATTTGTACTCACAGAATGAAGAAGAAAAGGGATATAGATTGTAAAAGAAAATAAAGTATGTTGTAAAGTGTGGGCGACGGAGGACGACCGTCAAGCAGAGGACGACTGCTGGGTAAAGAGCAATGACGGGGACGGCCGACATGCTGGGAAGGTGCTGAAAATAAAGCAATGACGGGGACGGCCGACATGCTGGGGATAAAAGGTGAAGCTAAGACGGGGACGACCGACTAGCTGGGGAAAAATAAAATTATGATGGGGACGGCCATCAAGATAAAGTTGTAAAATTCTCTGGGGATTAATGAAACATGACGGGGACGGCCATCAAGTTCATAAAGCAAGGTAACCGACGATGGGGACGGCCATCGGGCTAAAAGAAAAGGAAAAGGGACCACGACGGGGACGGCCATCGGGTTAAAGAATAAATGAAATAAAACAGATGATGGGGTACGGCCATCAAAGGTGAAGGACGATCACCTAGCAGGGGACGGCTGCTCTGTTGGGTATAAGATGAGGGACGGTCATCTTAGGTGGAGGCGGACCACCTGGCAGGGTACGGCTGCCGAAAATATCAACGATGGGGACGACCATCGGATAAAAGGTCAACGATGGGGACGGCCATCGGACGAGCATGATGGAGGACAACCATCAAGAGGTGGAGGACGACCACCTAGCAGGGGACGGCTGCTCTCAGGGTTTGTCATAACACAGGACGAATGTTAGATAACCAAAAATCAACAATGGGGACGGCCATTGGATAAAATGATGAAGGACGATCATCGAGAGGTGGAGGACGACCACCTAGCAGGGGACGGCTGCTAAAATCAACGATGGGGACGGCCATCGGATGAGCATGATGGAGGACGACCATCAAGAGGTGGAGGACGACCACCTAGCAGGGTACGGCTGCTCTCAGGGTTTATCACAACACAGGACGAGTGTCAGATAAAAAGAAAATTGCTTTGCGGGCGATCTACTGGGGACACAGTAAACACGGACGAGTGTTTATATCCAGGAAACAAAAGGTATAAGTGTTTGGTATTGTGTATAGATTAAAGATGCGGACGAGCATCCCTAAGACTACGATACGGACGAGTATCGGGTAGAAACAAATACTGACACGTGTTCAGAGATGATGATACGGACGAGTATCAACTGGTTAACAAAGAACACGGACGAGTGTTGAATCTGAGAGGACTCTTCCGGGGAATAGTAGATACAGGCGAGTATTTATATTCAAGAAGACAGAAGTATTTGACACAGTGTATGGATTAAAGATGCGGACGAGCATCCTTAAGACTATGATACGGACGGGTATCATGTAGAAACAAACGCTTGACGCATGTTCTGAGATGATGGTACGGACGAGTACCAGCGAGCTAACAAAGAACAAGGACTAGTGTTGAATCTGAGGGGATTTGAGTGGTGTATAGAAGATACGGACGAGTATCTGTATGAGTATGAGTTATGAGTAACGAGTGTGAGTTTTGTATGGATGAGTGTTTATCTGCTGGGGATAGTGACACGGACGAGTGTCGAGAAGGAAAAGTATAATATGAACAAATATCTGATATACCAAGTGTAGGCGACTGCGCTAGGGATATGACACGGACGGGTGTCAAGAAAGTGTATATAAGTATATGTGAGTGCAAAGGGGATGTCTTTGGCTTTCTGTTGGGGATGTGACACGGACGGGTATCAGGAAGTATCTGTAATACGGGTGGTGTTGTTTGCAAGGAGTGTTCAGGTGACTTACTGGGGAAAGGTGTCACAATGAGTATGTACTGGTGTCTGCGATTTGTGAGGCAGCTGCTTTTTGCTGGGACTCTGGTGGGGATTTTCTTCTGTATGTTGATGAACTGTACTTATTCACAAATGTTGGTTTGAAACATGGCTTATGATTATGCTATATGTTGGATTTTTGCCGTAATGCTCCGTGTTAGACGGAATGCTACGCTTTGTGGGTGAATATGATGCGAATGCTATGATTATGCAAAGATACCCAACCGGGATTCGGATCCCGTTGCTGCGAAGATCTTTGATCGATCCTGTTTGAAATAGACGTCCCAGCTGGGGATGAGATCATTAGTAGATCTGATGAGATGATCCTGCTTGGGGATATATGTCAATGATAGACATATCCGCGTAAACGAGAGACCCAGCTGGGGCTGGTAGAATCTTTCTTCACTCTGTTGTGATCTTCATGCACTGCTCTTCTGGATAGAGGCTGAGGATTCTGTGGGGAGATGATTCCCTGACTTTTGTGCTCCGGCTGAGGATAAAGGCAACTCGGCTGGGGAGAAAGAGAGATCAATGGGAGACCTCCCTGGGGGTTCTGTTGAAGAGAAACCTTGACTCAGCCGGGGATATATGTGCCTTTTGTGATACCTAACCATTCTGATGGGGATAAGTAATGAGTGGCTAACTCAGCTGGGAGAAGTCATGGGAGGCAACTCAGCTGGGGAGAGAGCACTTCGGGTGCAAAAATTGGGTGTTGATTTGCCAGCTTGCTGGGATAAAGTTTGCATGCCCCGAGTCGCGTTCTGGATAACTGCAATCCTGAAAAAGATAGAAAAACGCACAAGATAATCCCGAGGTATCCCTTACTGGATTCCGTCATAGGAGTTTAGAATACTTCTGAGAGTAAACATATTTTCTGCAAGCATGTTTTTATTTTTGAAGATAAGCATCTGTATTCTTATGCAATCAGTTTTTTTCTTTTAAGACATCAGACACCTTTTGCAAATAAAATGTACAAAACGAGACATGACTGAAAATCTGATTTTATTAATTCAAATGCCCTGAATTGGCGAGATACAGTCAAAGAAACAAATCCCCTGAAATGAGGAGATTGTTACAAATTGAGAAACAAAATGCTGGCAGTGTCGATGACGCTTTAAGGAGCTTCCTCTCTTGCTATGACTCGTATGACTTTTGACGTTCTTCTCACCTTACTTTCTGAAGAAGGCTGATTCTGACTGAAGCTTGATCCTTTCGAAGCTTACCAAGTTGTAGGTGATACAGACGAATTCAGAATGCAGTTGTTCGCTTATTCCTTTATTTTGCATGGATCGCCCTTTCGGGTTTTCAATCCATCGGGATACCCATTTTTGCCTGAGTTGTCCAATGCGGCTTTTCAACTCAGCGGGTGTACATTTTTATTTATTTTCCCTTATTTTTGCCCGAGTCTTTTATTCTGTTTTTGACTCGCCGGGATGCCCTATTTTTGCCTGGACTTACATTCTGTTTTTATGTCCAGCGGGTCATTTTTATGCGAAGTATTTTTTAACTGCATCTGAATTCACAGGGGACGGGAAATCTTCACCATCCATGGTGCTGAGCATCAGTTCTCCACCAGAGAAAACTTTCTTTACCACGAATGGTCCTTCATAATTTGGAGTCCATTTGCCCCTGTGGTCTGTATGAGGAGGGAGGATTCTTTTCAGCACAAGATCTCCTACTTGGTACTCTCGGTGCCTGACTTTCTGATCGAAGGCTCTCTTCATTCTCTTCTGATATAGCTGTCCATGACAGATTGCAGCCAATCTTTTCTCTTCGATCAGACTCAGTTGTTCGTATCGGGCCCGAACCCATTCTGCTTCACTCAGTTTAACATCCATTAATACCCGTAGGGAGGGTAATTCAACTTCGACTGGTAGGACTGCTTCCATACCATACACAAGTTGATACGGGGCTGCTCCAGTGGACGTTCTGATTGATGTGCGGTACCCATGCAAGGAAAACGGTAGCATTTCATGCCAATCTTTGTAAGTGATTACCATCTTCTGCACAATCTTCTTGATATTCTTGTTTGCTGCCTCAACAGCGCCATTCATCTTCGGCCTGTAAGGAGAAGAATTGTGATGTTGGATCTTGAAGTCCCGGCATAATTCAGCCATCATTTTGTTGTTTAAGTTGGAACCATTATCAGTAATGATTCGCTCGGGAACTCCATATCGGCAGATGATATCTCTCTTCAGGAATCTGGCTACCACTTGTCTTGTAACATTTGCATATGAGGCGGCTTCGACCCACTTAGTGAAATAATCAATGGCGACCAGGATGAATCTGTGGCCATTTGAAGCGGTTGGCTCAATCTTGCCAATCATATCAATGCCCCACATGGCAAAGGGCCATGGTGAAGCCATGATGTTCAGAGGGTTGGGAGGCACATGCACCTTATCTGCATAGATCTGTCATTTATGGCATTTTCTGGCATAAGCACAACAATCTGCATCCATTGTGATCCAGTAATAACCTGATCTTAACAACTTTTTAGCCATGGCATGCCCTCCGGCATGGGTACCAAACGATCCTTCGTGCACCTCGTGCATCAATAAATCTGCTTCTGTCTTATCAACACATCTGAGGAGTACCATATCAAAGTTCCTCTTGTATAGGGAGCCATCAGTATTCAGGAAGAAACTTCCAGCAAGCCTTCTTAATGTCTTCTTATCATTGGAAGATGCCCCAGGTGGGTATGTCTGATCCTCCAAGAAGCATTTGATGTCGTGGAACCAAGGCTTATCATCCTTAACAACATCTGCTGCGAATATATATGCTGGCCTGTCGAGTCTGGACACTGAAATCTGAGGTGCAAAGTTAGCAGCTTGAACTTTGATCATGGATAAAATGGTAGCAAGAGCATCTGCAAACTGATTCTCGTCCCGAGGGATATACTCGAGCTTGACTGTTGTGAAGAAAGTCAATAACCTCCTTGTATAATCCCTGTAAGGTATCAGATGATCCTGGTGGGTGTACCATTTGCCGTTGGTTTGATTAACTACCAAAGCTGAATCTCCGAATACAGTCAACGTCTTGATCCTGAGGTCAATGGCTTCCTCAAGACCCATAATGCAAGCTTCGTATTCAGCTTCGTTGTTGGTGCAGTTGAAAGTGAGTTTTGCCGAGAAAGGCATGTGAACTCCTTTAGGTGTAATGAGTACTGCACCAACACCACGACCATTCATGTTAACAGCCCCATCAAACATCATAGTCCATTCTTCTTCCGGGTCAGGCCCTTCAGTGTGAACAGGCTCTTCGTGATCTCTTGCTTTTATGAACATGATGTCTTCATCAGGGAAGTCAAATCTCATAGGCTGGTAGTCATCAATGGGTTGCTCAGCAAGATATTCAGATAGTACACTGCCCTTGATGGCTTTCTGAGATGTGTACTGTATGTCGTATTCTGTGAGAATCATTTGCCATCTTGCAACCCGTCCGGTAAGAGCTGGTTTCTCGAAAATGTACTTGACTGGGTCCATCTTTGAGATCAACAAAGTAGTGTGGGTCAACATATACTGTCTCAGTCGGCGAGCAGCCCACGCTAAAGCACAGCAAGTTTTCTCGAGCAGTGAATAACGTTGTTCACAGTCGGTAAACTTTTTGCTTAGGTAGTATATTGCATACTCTTTTCGACCAGACTCGTCATGCTGGCCCAGCACACACCCCATCGACTCTTCTAATACTGTCAAGTACATTATCAGAGGTCTTCCTTCAACTGGTGGCATAAGGATTGGAGGTTCTTGCAGATATTCCTTGATCTTGTCAAAAGCCTTCTGGCAGTCTTCGTTCCACCTGACCGTCTGTTCCTTTCTTAACAGCTTGAACAAGGGTTCACAGGTTGCTGTCAGGTGAGATATGAACCGTGAAATGTAGTTCAATCGACCTAAGAACCCTCGAACTTCTTTCTCAGTTTTCGGTGCAGGCATCTCTTGAATGGCTTTGACTTTATCAGGGTCAACTTCAATCCCTTTCTCGCTTACAATAAAACCCAGCAGCTTACCAGATCGCACCCCGAATGTGCATTTGTTGGGGTTCAACTTCAGTTGATACTTCCTCAGACGCTTGAATAATTTCAGCAGATTCACCAGGTGATCTTCTTCTGTAAGGGACTTGGCAATCATATCATCCACATAACACTCGATTTCTTTATGGATCATGTCGTGGAATAATGTCACCATAGCCCGTTGATATGTGGCACCAGCATTCTTCAGTCCGAATGGCATCACTTTGTAACAGAACGTGCCCCAAGGTGTAATGAATGTTGTCTTCTCCATGTCTTCAGGTGACATCTTGATCTGATTGTATCCTGAAAATCCATCCATGAAGGAGAATACCGAGAACTGGGCCGTGTTATCCACCAATACATCAATGTGAGGTAATGGGAAATCATCTTTCGGGCTGGCTCTGTTCAGATCCCGGTAGTCAACACACATCCTTACTTTGCCGTCCTTCTTAGGCACAGGCACAATATTAGCAACCCACGGTGGATAGCTAGTCACAGCAAGGAACCCGGCGTCCCATTGCTTTTGTACCTCTTCTTTGATTTTCATTGCCATGTCCGGACGAGTACGGCGCAGCTTCTGTTTAACTGGCGGGCATTCTTCTCTCAGAGGCAGCTTGTGCACGACAATATCGGTATCCAACCCTGGCATATCTTGGTAAGACCAAGCAAACACATCTACATACTCTTGAAGCAGATCAATCAGTTGTCTCTTCACTGAGTCTTGCAGGCAGGCCCCGATTTTAACTTCTTTCACGTCTTCATCTATACCAAGATTGATCACTTCAACCTCCTCCTGGTGAGGAGTAATAACCTTTTCCTCCTGTCTTAACAACCTGGCTAGCTCTTCAGGAAGCTCATATTCTTCTTCAACCTCTTCATCAGCTTGATTGATCGGATTGTCAAAGTCATACGAAGTCATAGCCGTG
This sequence comes from Lathyrus aphaca, assembly GCA_963966055.1. Taxonomy (NCBI): domain Eukaryota; kingdom Viridiplantae; phylum Streptophyta; class Magnoliopsida; order Fabales; family Fabaceae; genus Lathyrus; species Lathyrus aphaca. Next base: position 556,520,119 of record OZ014519.1, read on the forward strand.
CTGTTGTCGGTGCTGTCTGGAAGGCACTCTCTGCAAGGGTTCAGTTTGTTCATTTTAGTGATTGATTTTAATCTTGCTTTAGAAAAGTGAAATAAAGTTGTCATTTTGAAAACACCGCCATTTATTTTTTGTACAAAAAAGAAGAATGGAAAAACAGTGAACGAAAAGAAAAAGACTCGTTTGCAAAAAGATGTCTGATATTTCATTGATTAATCTTGTTTGCACAAAAAATTACAGATGGCCCGATTACAAAATGAGTCTTGTCACCTTGGGCAAGATGCAAGACTTTGATGCATGCTTATAAAAATACAGGAAATAATAATTACTCTGCATGAGTAACTCTTATAATTTCCTGGGAAGACCAGTTTGAGATACTGCTCCCCGGGATCTTTGGACGAATCCAGCTTTCCAGGTTGCGTTCCTCTTCCAGCTCGTCTTCCAGACAGTTGATAGCATCAGGGGTAAGCATCCCCCCACTCACAAAGTTGGGCTCTTTCGCGGCCGCTGTTTGATCTTGTTGAGTTGGTTTGTAACCCAACCCAAATCTGTCCTCTTTCTTCTCCACCGGTAGTAGCTTGCCCCAGCCTTGGGCAGTTCCCTCCTCAACAACCTTCCGGGCTTGTTGGTATGACGATATTGAAGTACCAGGTACAGCAGATGTTTCATTCACATTCAAGGCTTCAAACCCCTGGCTCATTGTTTCATGGATCTCCCCATCCATTTCAATGTACTTATAAGTAGCCAGGTGGCTGACAAAAATGTCCTCCTCTCCACAGATTGTAACGATTTGACCCTCCCACTCATATTTTAACTTCTGGTGAAGGGTAGAGGTCACGGCGCCAGCAGCGTGAATCCATGGCCTACCCAATAAACAGCTGTAGGCAGGCTGTATATCCATCACGTAGAAGATAGTTGTGAAAGTCTGCGGGCCAATCGTTACGGGCAGCTCAATCTCTCCCAGAACCGATCTCTTTGAGCCATCAAAAGCTCTTACCACCAAGTTGCTGGGTCTCAACGCCAATCCGTCGTACTCTAGCTTCACCAAAGCCTTTTTAGGTAGGACATTAAGGGATGACCCCGTGTCTACCAGCACATGGGAAAGGACAGCACCTTTGCATTCCATGGTTATGTGCAAGGCTTTGTTGTGGTTGCGGCCTTCCGTTGTCAAATCAGTATTGGTGAACCCTAGTCCGTGACTAGCATTAACATTTCCAACTACAGCTTCCAGCTGATTGACGGTGATCTCTTCAGGCACGTAAGCTGCGTGCAGGACTTTGAGTAGTGCATTCCGATGGGCTTCGGAGCACATAAGCAATGATAGGATTGAGATCTTGGAAGGCGTCTGATGAAGCTGATCCACTATCTTATAATCACTCTTTTTGATGATTCACATGAACTCATCAACCTCTTGATCGAAGGGTGTCTTCAAAGCTTCCTTAACAGCTTGATCTTCCTGCACAGGGCTCTTCCCTTTTGCCTTGGCAGCAGCTTCTGCTTCGGCTGTGGGTCTCTGAATTTGTGGAGCGAAAAGACGTCCGCTTCGAGTGAAGCCTTCGCCTCCTCCTACATTGTCAATTTGTAGTGCAGGGGTTGATGATTCAAAAGTGATTCTTTGTCCTTCACAGTACAGGTCAGAGCCGTAATGCCAGGGGATGGCATTGCTGCTTTCATAAGGTATTGGTCCAGGCACCGTGATAGTGACTGGACTGACTGCAACTGTTGAAGGAACTGTAATAGTCTGTGGATCGTAATAAATTGTGACTGGTGCCCTAGTGGGAGCAGAACCTTCTGAGTTGTAGGCGGAGTTGTTTTCAGGATCGTAGAATATGGTGACAGTTGAGACATCTTCATGATTTGTTGCTGGTGTTGTAGGAGATAATGGTGGAAGAATGGATGTTGTTGTTGTAGGAGCTTCAAAATGGAGTGAAGCTGAAGTTGTGGAAGGAACATTCATTGATATCTGATCAGTTGAAACGACAGATGAAGTACTCGTTGATGAAACCGAAGAATTGTTAGGAACAATAGTTGCTGCAGTTGTAGGAGGTTCTGAAACCGTTGCTGATGAGATTGCTGGATTTGTTGGAAATGATGTGGTGATCTGAAGCTGTCCACTCTGAATAAGGCATTCTATGCCATTCCTTAAATTATCGCACCCATTTACCGAGATATTGCAGTAAGCACAACCCAACTCACACCCCGGGAACATTTGACATTCCAGGAGTTGAGCCTTGATTTCTACCAACGGTGTCCGGATCTGACCCACGCTGGTTATTAAATAAGACGGTTTGTCTTCTTCAATAGCGTTAATTCTAGGACCACCGTGGTTTGGCATTGGGTTCTTATTTACATTGGGTGGTGGTGCGAAATTCAGAGCCTTGGAGTCTACCAGGTCTTGTACCTTCATATGCAGAGCTCTGCACTTTTCTGTACTGTGGCCAAGTGCGTTTGAATGGAAGGCACACCTAGCGTTGGAGTCATAGTTCCTGGGTAGACTGTTGGGATCTGGAGGTGCCAGCGTCCTTAGCTCAACTAGGTTGAGTTTCAGGAGTTGTGGCAGCAATGTAGCATACGGCATAGGGATCGGATCGATTACCCTATTAGCTTGAGATGGCCTTTGCTGAAATGGCCTTTGTTGACTGTTGTTGTTGGTGTTGCTGTTGTTGTAGTTCCTTGGAGGATACTGATTTTGCTGATGGTACTGAGGTTGTTGCTGATAGTTTTGCTGCGAAGGTTGATAGACTGGTAGAGGATGAGCCGGAGCAGGAATGGTGACTGCTGCTATTGACCTTTGAACATATTGGGGCCTGCCCCTGTGGGTGTGGATGGCATTAGTCTCACCAGTCCTTCGTGGGCCTGCAAAAGGCTTTCTTGCACTACTGGACGAGCTTGCACCGTTATCTGAGATCTTGCCCATCTTTAACAGGCTCTCAATTCTCTCCCCAGCTATGACAACATCCGCAAAGCTAGTGGAAGAGAATGCAGCCAGCCTGTCAATATAAGTTCCCTGAAGGGTGTTCATGAACATATCTGCCATTTCCCGTTCAGACATAGGTGGCTGAACAGCAGCAGCCAATTGCCTCCATCTCTGGGCATATTCTCGGAAACTCTCCCTTGAAGACTGTGACATTCCCATTAGGAGGGTCCTGTTGGGTGCCATGTCTAAGTTATACTGATACTGTCTGATGAAGGCCTCTGCCAGGTCCTTCCAGCATCTAATAGTTGCCCTTGTCAAGTGAGAGTACCATTCTCTTGACGCTCCAGTTAAGCTGTCTTCGAAATAGAACATCCAGAGCTTCTCATCCATAGTATAGGCCTTCAGCCTTCCCAGAAATGATTGTAAATGAGTCCGGGGGCATGAAGTCCCGTTGTATTTTTCAAAACAAGGAGGCTTGAATTTATGGGGGATCCTGACCCCGTCTACCAAACCCATGTCCATGACGTCGAAACCCAAAGAATTTTGAGATTCTAAGGACCTTAATTTCTCAGCTATCTCATCCAGCCTTCTATCATAAGCTTCTTCCCCAGCACCCATTACTGTAAACTGGTCCTCCTGGGGGTCTTCTTGAAGTACCCTGGCTGCAGTGGCAGTCCCTTGAACATTTGCAGGGATGTTGACCTCAGGATGGAGGTGTGGTCCAAATACAGGGGGATTGACATGAGGTTGGACCCTCTCATTGTTGCTGGTGCCGGCAGTCCCTATATGTGGATCTTCTTGGTTTTGCCTTTCCACCATGGCCCTCAATCTTTCCTGGCTCTGAGCCATGGTGTTCATTACTTCCATAAACTGAGCTATCTGTGTTCTCATTTCCAATCTTTCGTTTGCCATTTGAGTCCTGACCTCTGCAAGGTCCTGCTGTACCTGATCCATTTGGATGCCCGGAAGATTGCTACGGGTCGGATAACGGTGCGGACGATTGAGGGGAAATACTCGGCGCCGAGCAATAGTTCCTGAACATCACAACAGAGTTAGTGGCAATAAAACAAAAACCTACAAAACGAACAAAAGGGTTAGCATGCAATGCAGTTATGCTTATTTGTTCTCAAGGTATCCGGCTTGGCATTCAGTTTTGACCCTTCCAGACCCTTGAAGATGCTGTTGATGTTGCTTTCGAAGTGAAACTTGGACGGAACAAACTAATACATATATTACAAAAGCAAATGGTACATAGTTTGTTTTACAAATACAAGCCCTCTGAGGGGTCAAAATACATTACAGGAAAATAAAAGTACATGGAATGAAAGCAACAACAAACAAATGGTCAAACACTGAGACCAAACTCATCCTCACGAACTTCCTGGAGAAGTGCTTCGGTCACAGGATCAGCCGGACGCTCCGTGAGATTCCTGATGAGGAGATTCCGGGTTGTAACAGCTGTAGTGAGCTTCTTGTGCTGACTTTGGTCCTTTGACCTCTTCACTCCAGCTTTGATCTTCAGTTCTGATATCTCCCTCTGGGCTGCTGCCAGGGCTTCATGCTGTTCTCTTGCCCTAGCTTCCAGTTGCTCCATCTTGTCTTGAACTCTCTTGTCCTCCAGAGTGCGAGCCTCGGTGATCCTGACCCACCGAACCTGACTCTCCTTCAGATACAAGTCTGTCCTTGCTCTCTGGAACTGGGCTTCTTTGTAAGCATTCTTCAGAATTTGCTCTCCGGCCTTAGACTTTTTGATATAATCCCCAGACTTCTCAATCTTAGCCAGATGCTCCACTCTCAACTTCTCCAATCTCTCAACCTCCCTCATACCATCACTCCTCTCCCGGAGGGTCTTCTGCAAAGCCCGGGTTAACTTCTCATTTCTCTCTTTCAGGCTCTCAAACTCCTCCAAACTGATAGTGGCAAGGGGTGGTGCTGAAGAGGACTCAGGCATATCTTCTATGGTAAAGGGCATTCCAGAGAATTGAGCCCTGGCACGGGACCATTCATAATATTGTGCTGATGCCACATTGTTGCACTTCCCCAGAATGGTTATTCCCTTGGTTTGAACATTATCCCAGGCCCAGGCTGCCTGCCTAACAATAGCCAGATTAAGCTTGTTCTCGCAATAAAGAGTCTCAACCAAGTCCTGTGCCTTAAGAGTGTGGACCAGTGCATAGCCCAATTGTCGTCTAAACAGCAGAGGGTTGTAATTGATACTACCCTTAACTCCTATCAAAGGCACATTAGGAAAATGCCCACAGCTGGTGATGATATCCCTACCCTTGGTGCTTTGAGTGCACCATCTGATATCTGCTGAAGTTAGAGCAGTGAGTCTCTTAGCCCAGTTGCTCTGCTGATGAGGGTTCAGAAATGCATCTGTCCTGGGTAGATGCCTGAGAAGCCAAGTGTGGAACAATGGAGCACAACACCTCACTAATCTCCCCCTCTGCTTTTCATTTCTCTGATGCACTGAGTAATAGAGATCCCCTAATAAAGTTGGTACTGGGTTCTTCAAGATGAATAGATGGATTGCATTCTTGCTGATGAATCGAGGCTCATCTGCAAACAATACAATTCCATATATGCTCAAGGCCAGTAAAGCACAAACAGCTTTCCACTCTCCTAGAGAAGCTTTCAGGGTAGCTTGAGAGATTAAGAAATCCAGATGAAAACCAGGGATCCCAGCTTTAGAAGTCATATGCTGCTCAATCAGGACAGGTTCCAGATGCAGAGCCTTTGCTACTTCTCCATTGCTAGGAAAGACCATCTCTGAGTTGAAAGGGATTCCACCCTTGATAGGCAAACCAACCAATGATGAGTATTCTTCTAATAGAGGGCCCAACTGAAAGTCTTGGAAGGTGAAACATCTCAGTGGGGGATCATAGAACTGAATGCAGGTGTGGATCAGGCTTCTCTGTGATGGGTCCAGATCCATAACCATATCAAGTATATCTCCATAACTTTCCCTGAACAATGGTATGTGATCTGGAGTGATCAGGGTTTGAATCCTCCTGATGTCTGATAGCTCTGGCTGGAAAAAGTGATAGGTGATGTTGCTCTTTTTAGGAGCCATGATGCTGAGACTGAATAGAGACAGGTGCTGATGATAATACTGAAGAAGTGGGCCACTGACTGGCTGGTGCAGGTGATAGCTGAAGCAGATAGCTAAACTGAAGCAGGTGTTGATGAAGATAGGTCAATACTGAAGATGGGGTCAAAACTGGCCAAAAATGAAGATGGACACCCTGAAACACAAATAAGCAAATGTCAATATGATGCAATGATTATGTATGCAAATGAAATGCAAGGGTTTGTGACTGAGCTGGATCTGATCAAAATGCTCTGATATAGGTCCAAGTGTGCTCAAGAATTCCAGATGAGGTCTATAAATCCAGTAACCAAGGTGGGGGGCTCAAATAAAGAGCCACATGTCCAGGGTTTAGAATCATAAGAACTGTTCCAAGATGGAGTACTCTTAATCAAACAAAGTGACAGGGTATTCTGAGGTCAAGGTACCTGCAAACCTGTAAACAGCCCAACCCCCTCACAGGTGGTGTTCTAGAACAAGGATCCTCAGACTTGGATCAGTTATGAGAAGTGTAAACACTTCTAACCCGGAGGTACAGTGTTTATAATAACCATAAAAGTTCCTCCTCTAATTCACCTCAGTTTCCGAAGGTCAATACTAAAAGGTCATCCAGACTTAGCAGGCTTCCCAGATAGCCCTAGCATTGCAGGAAATCTGCAACACAGAGTTCTCAAGAAGAAACCCATATCTGAACCGTGTTTCATATTCCCGCACCAGACCGAGATGGAATGGGAAAGAATATGATTCACTCTAGCCTAGGTGTCACTCAGGTCCCAGGTATAGGACCTTAACTCTCAATGAATCACCCACCCACCAAAACAAAAACCAGATCCAGCCAGCAGTATGACAGTATGATATATACAAAAGCAATAAAGAAAGCAGTAAAGCAACTGTACATAAAGCAAAAATAAGTACAAATATACAAACACAAATAAGCACATAACACCCCAGTAAACACAAATCAATCAAGCGCTAGGAGGAACCCACAAAAAGAACCAGAAGCCCTGGTTACAGTATAAGTGTCCCCAGCAGAGTCGCCAAGCTGTCGCTCCCGATAAATGGGACTGGCTCAAATAAGGGTACAGACGCGAACGGTCGGCGAGAGGGACAATGAGAACACACAGCCGTGAACTCACTGGAGATGAATAGAGTCGCCAGCTAGGCATTTTTATCCCGGAGGAAAGGCAATGCTGCATAGGCCTAGAAAAAGATGGATAAGACGGTTGCGAACCAGAGAGACTGAGAAAGGGGGTTGGTTACAACCTGGGAAGGTATTAGCACCCAGATTGTCCGTCGTACTCGACGGGATCCACGCTTAGAAGATTTGTGTTTTAAAGGGGTAGTGTCAGTGCAATTTGTGTATAAAAGAGCTGGAAAAGGATGTACAGGTGTCAGTGTAAGAAGTGAAGTGTATAATGATGTGCCAGTGTAAGGATGAGAATGAATTGTTCAAGATTATGAGGCTAAAGAATAAAGCTAGAAGGAGGGGGAATATACAGAGACTTTTGTTCGATAACTGTTAAGTTATGCCTACGTATCCTCTCGTGCAATGAGGAAGTCAGAACACCGTAGTTCGACCCAGAGAGACTGAAAGGTGAATTGACTTTTGAACTGCCTACTTGTCTATGCTCAAGTGTATGACCTGTCTGGCTCAGGTGCAAACTGTCTTGCACTAGACGGAAGAAGCGAGCTCTCGTTTGTGAGTGAAGATGATGAGAAAAGAATCCCGGAGGAGACGATTATTGTTTGTTTTTGATATTTTCAGTCTTTTATTGCTTTTGAAAGTGTGTCATAAGTTAATGAGCTTAAGCCTAAACCAATGGATTTAGTAAACTCATCACATCTTCCCTCTGATTAGGGGTAATGAGAATACCTTAAGTGTGAAGTCAGATTCTCACACTTAATCACCTTTGGTGTAGGATTAAGATCATTAACCTACTTGTGATTATTTAGATGTTTTTGGTGTTTTTGTTTAGTGTTGAGTAATGAGGTTAAGCCATAATCAGGGATTTAACAGACTCATTACACCATCCTAATAGAAGGATAATAGATGAGAATGTTTAAGCTGAGGAAAGCTCCTCAACTTAATCCATGATTAGGGATTAAACTCATGACAAAACAAGCCTTTGATTAAGTGGATTTTATTTAGTGATATGATGATGAAGTGATTTTTATGGTTTGTAAGACAACTTGAGGGGGACTTGTCCATTAACACTAGGGTTAGTCCTTCTTAACCAGTTAAGGAAGAATTAGAACCCTAATGCAAGGCCCAAGTTACAAGTGTGATGTCTTGATGATTATTAGATGGATTGATTAGAGGAGTTAAACACATTAAGGGTTTAACACTTAGGATTAAAGTTATACACTCCATCCTAAGAGAAGGATGCAGGCATAAGCTTAATCACAAAGCCTTAAAGCCTTTAGGGTTTAGTCCCTGATTATGAGGTGAGAAGAGAAGACTCAAAGAGAGACACAAAGGTAAAACTAAGAGGGGAGACTAATCAAAACCCTAATCATTGTCATGCTTGGTTGTCCCTAAGGTTTGTGAGGTTTTCAAGAACAATCTTCAATGGAACCACCAGGAAGCAGATGAAAGGATCAAGAGAAGCAAAGTAACTTGCTTCATTCAAGAAGTCAAGTCACTTGAAGAGAGAAAGTGGGAGGAACAAGGATGAGCAAGCTCAAACTCAAACACATATAGAAATGCAGCAATGTATGCAAGAGAGATGAAAAGGAAAGTTATGAGAAGTGAAGGCAAATTCACTTCTCAAGTTTACTTACCACCTGAAATGTTAGAAAGAAATGCAATGCAATGCAAAATGGGATGAAATGGTATGATGCTAAACAAAACCAGAAACATGTTGATGATGGTAATGATGCTATGGAGTGCTACAAACATGAGGCAAGGCATGGAGATGTTCATACAAGTTCATGGATGCAAATGATGCAAGTTAAGGAGCATGAACTTACATGAAAAGTTATGAAACATACATGGCAAACAACATGGCAAATGCAAGATGCAATGATCAAACATGCTTTCTACATGTCTTAAGATGTCAAATGAACCACATGGATTCTTGAAATGTCATGGCAAGTCATGTTATGCAAGAGAATGCAAGAAGGATGCAAATGGAAGCCCAAATTAGGGTTTATGGATCAGACAACAAACAAAAAACAAAAACAGAAGCAAACCCTAAGATAAAAAATGGAAAATGCCACTAAAAGGATCCCTAATCCTATACTAAACCAAGGTCCAAAGGGGAGGTCTCAACTCTTAACCAATCTCAAGTTATGAATTTTACAAGTTATTAGGGTTTTTAGGGCTCCTAAACAAAAGAAATACCAAACAAATTGAAAATGAGGAATCAAACCATGGCCATTTAATCCTGGAGACTACATGCTAAACACAAAACAATGCAAGAAGAATCAATGTCCAACTCTTCCTAGATAGGCAGAAATGATTTTTTGAACTTAGGACCAAAATAATGCACAAAAAATGATTTAATTCAATGGAAAATCCTCAAAATGCATCAAGATCAAAAAAGAAATTTGGTTTGAAGGTTGGACAATGTTTCTAAATGTCTTAGAACATCTCATGAATTTTTTTTGTGATTTTTAGATACTTAAAAGTATTTTTAATTAATTAATTTCCATTAATCAATTAAAATAATCTTTTAAATATTTAAAAATACTTTTTTTAATGATAAAAAATAAAATGAAAATATTTTTGGGTCATAAAAATTAATAAAACTTATGAGAAAAAGTTTCATAATTTTTAAACATTTTTTACTATTTTAAAATAAATATGCAAATAAAATGAAAAGAAATGAAATTAAAATAAAGAAAATGGGAAAGTAATCAGAATGGAGGGTGGAGATTGAGGCTGGATTCAAATGCGTTGACTGGCGCGCAGATCCAAGGGCCATGGTTGGTTCAGATTAATTAACTTAATTATGGATTAATTAAACTAATAAAATGAATTAGGGCTAATCAAATGCATCTGGGCCACTCAATCAAGCGGGAAGTCAAACAAGTCAAAGGATCCTACGCTCCACATTCAAACTAGAGTTAATGACTGGATTAGGGCACAAATCACTTTCAGGCTGCCGGAGAAGACTTCCGGTCGTCTTCTCCGGCCAGCATCTCCCCTGAAAATCCCCAAAACCCTAAAAACCTAACTAAAATGAAATCTAAGAATTGGGAAATGATCCCCACTCACTCACGGACTAAAACCCCATCTCAAAACAAATTTATAGTTCCTAACAAGGCTGAATCGAAGCAAGAAAGAATTAGGGCACGCAAGTTTCAGAGAGCAATTAAACTCTCATTTCCTCACCATTTGCAAAACCAAAGACATATTCATGATCAGGAAGACACAAAGAACAAGTTTAGAACAAAAGAAATGATTTCTGGAAAAATATTTCTTGAGCTACCTGAGATTCGAAGCTTTCACTTTGATGACTTTCTGGCCCTTTCTCCTTGTGCAATCCACTCCTTAGGATCCCTTGATGATGTTTGAATGCTTTGGAGGAGTTTATATTGGCTGGATGAGGAGTTTGAGCAGCTTCTGCTCAAGCTCAGTTGAAAATGGCAATGGAGTTTCAGGCTGTTTCTGGCAATGGTGAAGGGTTGTTTGTGGTCCAGATGATGAGTGGAGAAGGTCTATGGAGTTTGTTTTGATGTTTGTGAGCTGTGGAGAGAGTTTCGAATGAAACTGCAAGTTGGAGTGAAAATGGTGCAGTGGGGTTACAGCTTGTTTCAGGCCTGTGTTCTTGCTGGTTTCTACTCAATGGGGCATGGTGAGTTGAATGGTGAAAATGGTTTGAGTGTTTTGTGGCTGGGCAGAGAGATTCGAAGCAATTTGCAGCTGGGGTGTGTTTTGTGAATGTGATGGTGTGGAGAGTTTCAGCATGGCTTGGTGTATGAAATGGCTTGCCAATGAAAAGTATAAACTAATCCAATTGGCTGGATGATGTGACATGGCCTGCTGTGATAGGTAAGTCACCTTTTGCAAAATGTCAACTTCTTTGTAAGAGAGGCATGGGCTAAGTTATAGCTAGTACAAGGCATGGTTCTGGTGCAGCAAGATGAGGTGAGAGGGCTAGCAAGGTGCAGCACCCAATGCATCAAGTTGGTGAAGAGTGATGAGTGCTTTTGCAAGTTGTTGCTTTATGGTTCACATGTGGTTTCCTTATCCCACAAGCCATGATACATGGGCATTCTTGGTTCAATTCTGATTTTTATGGCTTATAGAATGTTTGTGTCATGGTTTGAAATGAACTAGAGGTTACAAAAGGCATTGGTTCATGGTTTTGCAAAATTCACATTTGAGGCATGCCTTGAAAATCAATGATTTTTGCCAACTTTGTCACACCATAACTTTTGATCCAAGAAGAATTTGATCATGTTCTTGTACTTTTTGAAAAGGGAAAGATGTAATCTACAACTTTCATGACCAAAGTTTTTCCATTTGAAGTATTTTTGGATCAAGAATCAAGGCTTGAAAAATGACCTAAAATGAATCATTCTTGAAAAGTCAACTATGCCCAAAAAGTCAACACTTGCAAAAACCCTAAATTCTTGATTTTTGTGAACTTCAACCTTCTTCCATGATCAAATAAAGATCATATACACTCAAAATGATGAAGATCACCCCTTGGTTGGGTCATTGGGGGCCTCAGATGCCCTGATTTTGCACTGACTTATCCAAAAAGTCAACTCTTGATCAGATGACTTCCCCATGGAATTTCTTCATAAAAATTGATATGCATACTCCGTATACCATATAAAGACCAATGGAAACAAGAATGACCAAAAAATTTGGAGTTATGGCCTCTGAAACCAAAAACCCTAATTTTAGGTCAACTGTGCAGTCAAACTTGGCTCTGCATCCACACCAATCCCAGTTCTTGTGATTCTTTTGCATCTTTGACTTTGAGAGGATGTAATATGGTACAAGAACACATATGGACCCCTTTGAAGTGATTGTTGACCTTTGGAGTGGCTCAAGAAGCCCTTTGACTACTCAGGTCACAAACCCTAGGTGCAGATGACTTTGAATCTATGCAGTGAATCAAAAGTGAGATATGAGATGATATGATTGAATCTATGCACATGAAATGATCACAAGCCATGGTGTGAATGGGTGAGGGCAAATTTGGGGTGTTTACACCAGGGCTTCTGGTTCTTTTTGTGGGTTCCTCCTAGCACTTGTTTTATTTGTGTTTATAGGGGTGTTATGTGCTACTTGTGCTTATTTATTTTCTTTATTTATTGCTTTATGTACAGCTATATTTATTGCTTTCATTTACAGTTTCATGCATTTCATACTGTCATTATCATGTGCTGGATTTGTGTCTTCCTTGGTGGGTGGGGTTCATTGAGTGATTAAGGTCCTATACCTGGGACCCGAGTGACACATAGGCTAGAGTGGCTTCATATTCTTTCCCATTCCATTTCGGTCTGGTGCGGGAATATGAAACACGGTTCAGACATGGGTTTCTTCTTGAGAACTCTGTGCTACATATTTTCGTTAGTGCTAGGGCTATCTGGGAAGCCTGCTAAGTCTGGACGACCTTTTTATGACCTTCAGCATCTGAGGTGAATTAGAGGAGGATTTTTTATGGTTATTGTAAACATTGTACCTCCGGGTTAGAAGTGTTTGCACTTCTCATAACTGATCCAAGTTTGAGGATCCTTGTTCTAGAACATTACATGTGAGGGGGTTGGGTTGTTTACAGGTTTGCAGGTACCCTTGGCCTCATCATACCCTTTGTTACTAGATTGGTTAAGGTTGTAATATTTGGACAGTTCTAGTGATTACCCTGGACTTGTGACTCTTTATTTGAGTCCCCCACCTGGATACTGGATTTCTAAGCCTCCATCTGGACTTATGAACATACATGGACTTTTACCAAGGCAGATAAACAGATCCATCACTTGATCACAAACCCTTTGCGTATCATTTGCATACATCATTTTTGCATCATTTAACATTTGCTTATTTGTTTTACAGGGTATCCATCTTTATCTTTCGTTTGGTTTTGACCCCTTCTGCTGCTCAGACTGCTTCGGTTATCTTCTCTAAGCACCTTCACCAGTTTGTCAGTAATTCCTTCTCCAGCTATCTTCATCAGAGACCCATCTCCAGCATCTCATTCAGTAGTCTTCATCAGGGTTTATCTCAGTATCTTCATCAGAAGCCATGGACACTTCAAGAAAGAGAAGTATCACATACCACTTCTTTGAGCCCACCCTGACTGGCATCAGGCAGATCCAGTCCCTCATTACACCAGACCATATTCCACTGTTCAGAGAGCATTATGGAGGCATATTGGACATGGTCATGGATTTAGATGCATCTTAGAGGAGCATGATCCTGAAGGAAAATTGCGATCTAAACGCAGCGGAAAACAAAAATTTCCTTTAGTGATCCTTACAAATGAGCATGGTCAGTGATAGAATCGTTACCTCTTTGTGGTGATTCAGATCTTTGATGCAGCGATCACAAACGTTGATGAAGTGCAACGCCTCTACTCAGTCCACACGAACAGCTTCCGGTCACAGTGCTAGCTGCTTACGAACGGAATTATTTGAGTGAGAAAAGAGAATCAAAAACGAAATTGCATCATGTGAAAGCTTCATCACAAGGGTTCCTTTTATAGACTCTCTTGTGGGTTGCGGGCTAAAAGCCCAATTCACATGATCCATAATAATATTATATATTATTATAATAACTATTATTATAATATATTTATTTTATTATTATTTTATAACCATTATAAAATAACAATAATTATTATTATATTATCCGAATTTCTATTTTCACTTAAGTGCACCGTACCTTACGGTGTTCCTTTGATTTCTCTATCTCTCATCAAACTGTCCTTATGTGTGTGACCCTGTAGGATTTCGTAACGTTGGTAATTATATTAAATTATATATTTAACATAATAAACAGTGAGCGGTATCTAGCAACACATCACTGCTACCCAAGTCACGAAAATGTCATGTGATCTGACAAAACCTTTTTCGTGATAATATATGTTTGTACAATTACCCTTTTGCCCCTATGTCTATATTGAACACAAGGCATACACTGTGTCATCCTTGTCCAGTTCAATATTGGGCCCTTAGACATTTCTCCTGTTATGCAGGATTGGCAAATTCCATCTAGGACACTCATGTCCCTCAGCATGCTTCGTGGAGTGCCCATCAACTGTCTTTATGATCATCCAGTTACGGATAATGTTTGATCAGCAATAAAGCACCCGACTCTACATCTAGGGTCCATAGTGGTTTCAAGTCGAAGGGTGGTAATACACCATTATCACCATGAGAATAACTTATGACACTTTGCATAACATACTATGTAGTATTCTCATAGCGGGTCAATCCGGTATAAATATTACTCCTAATATTTATACCTATGTCAAGACTTGATAACTCTTTATCCATGATCCATGAGATGTGATCATCAGTCTATCTTCATAATAGTCTCAATGCTTTAATGTTATCCCACTTTGCGATAAAGCTTGACTACGGATATTTTAAGAATAATGTCTTTATGTTTAATGGGATCTCATGATTAAGTCACACTTAACATTTCATTAAACAGACTTACTATTCTAGGGACTTTATTATTCTTAAAGACAAACATAATAAAGAAATGCCTTTTATTATTAAACGAATAATCCGATACAAGTACCAAAAAGTATTGGCCTTTAGGGCTTACACCAACAATCTCCCACTAGCAATAGAGCCAATTAGGCATACCCTTAATACCCATAGATCTAGTATGACCATCATGCTTCTGTTGCGCAAGAGGCTTTGTTAATGGGTCAGCGATATTGTCAAGTGTAGGTACTCTGTATATCTTCACATCTCCCCGATCGATTATCTCTTGAATGAGGTGATAACGCCTAAGTATGTGTTTGGATCGTTGGTGAGATCTAGGCTCCTTAGCTTGTGCGATAGCACCATTGTTATCACAATATAAACCAATGGGATCCACAATGCCAGGGACTATGCCAAGTTCACTAATGAACTTCTTGATCCAAACAGCTTCCTTTGCTGCATTTGAGGCAGCAATATACTCGGCCTCAGTTGTAGAATCAGCAACTGTTTCTTGCTTTGAACTTTTCCAGCTCACAGCGCCACCATTGAGACAGAACACATAACCAGATTGTGATCTAAAATCATCCTTATCTGTCTGGAAGCTAGCATCAGTGTAACCAATTACATCAAGCTCTTCCTGACCTCCATATATCAAGAATGAATCCTTAGTCCTTCTCAAGTACTTAAGGATATTCTTGACAGCTACCCAGTGAGCATCACCGGGATCAGATTGGTACCTACTCGTTGCACTTAATGCATACGAGACATCTGGTCGAGTACATAACATGGCATACATGATAGATCCTATTGCAGATGCATATGGAATCTTATTCATGCGATCCCTTTCTTCCTTAGTTGAAGGGGATTGTGTTTTTGATAAACACAGACCATGTTGCATAGGTATGAATCCTTTCTTGGAATCATGCATATTAAAGCGTCTCAACACTTTATCTATGTATGTACTCTGACTTAGGCCAAGCAGTTTTTGTGATCTATCTCTATAGATCTTAATTCCTAATATATAGGCTGCTTCACCTAGGTCTTTCATAGAAAAACAATTCCCTAACCAAGTCTTCACTTGTTGCAAGGTAGGGACATCGTTTCCAATGAGTAATATGTCATCTACATATAATACCAGAAACACGATCATGCTCCCACTAACCTTCTTGTAGACACAAGGTTCATCTTCATTTTTGATGAATCCATATTGTTTTACGGTTTCATCAAAACGAAGATTCCAGCTTCTGGAAGCTTGCTTCAATCCATAGATTGATCGCTGTAACTTGCATATCTTTTGGGCATCTTGTGGTATGTCAAATCCTTCAGGTTGTGTCATGTACACATCCTCAAGAAGATTCCCATTAAGGAAAGCAGTTTTGACATCCATCTGCCATATTTCATAATCATGATATGCAGCGATGGCAAGTAAAATCCGAACAGATTTAAGCATTGCAACTGGTGAAAAGGTTTCATCATAGTCAACCCCATGAATTTGTTTATAGCCTTTTGCAACCAGTCTTGCTTTATAGGTATGTACCTTACCATCCATGTCAGTCTTCTTCTTGAAGACCCACTTGCATCCTATAGGGTTAACTCCTATAGGAGGTTCTACCAAGGTCCAAACCTGGTTTGTGTACATGGAATCCATTTCAGATTTCATGGCTTCTAGCCACTTCTCAGACTCAGGACCAGTTATGGCCTCTTTGTAGGTCACAGGCTCATCTTGATCCATGAGTAATACATCACCCTGATCACTTATGAGATATCCATATCTCTCAGGTTGGTGACGTATCCTGCTTGACCTACGCTGGTCTTGTTCTACTTGAGCAGGTTGCTCTTCCACAACTACTTGTGTTTCCTGCTCTAGTTCCTCCATAGGTGTTTCAATGTTTTGTGATTCTTGAATTTCTTCAAGCTCTATTTTCCTCCCACTGTTTCCTTTGGAAATAAAATCCCTTTCCAGAAAGACTCCAGTTCGAGCGACAAACACTTTTCCCTCAGAAGGATTGTAGAAGTAATATCCTCTTGTTTCTTTAGGATACCCCACAAATAAGCATTTGTCAGATTTGGGCTCAAGCTTGGTTGAAATTTGTCGTTTGACGTAAACTTCGCAACCCCAAATCTTCATGTAAGACATATGTGGTTTCTTACCAATCCATATCTCATATGGTGTCTTATCAACCTTTTTGGATGGAACACGGTTAAGTGTGTAAGCTGCTGTTAATAATGCATGTCCCCAAAAGGAGTTTGGAAGATCGGCGTGACTCATCATGGATCGGACCATGTCTAACAAGGTTCGATTTCTTCTCTCAGATACACCATTCCATTGTGGTGTTCCAGGAGGAGTAAGTTGGGATAGAATCCCATACTCTTTTATATGGTCATCAAATTCTAGGCTTAAATATTCACCGCCTCGATCTGATCGAAGAACTTTAATATTCTTACCTAGTTGGTTTTGTACTTCATTCTTGAATTCCTTGAACTTTTCAAAGGACTCAGATTTGTGTTTCATTAAATACACATATCCGTATCTACTGAAGTCATCAGTAAAAGTGATGAAGTACTGAAAACCTCCTCTGGCTGGTATGTTCAGTGGTCCACATACATCAGTATGTATGAGTGCCAAAAGATCATTAGCCCTTTCACCTTTTCCTGTGAATGGGGACTTTGTCATCTTTCCAATTAAACAAGATCTGCATGTCTCATATGATTCATAATCAAAAGAGTCCAATAGTCCATCTTTATGGAGTTTGGAAATGCGTTTCTCATTTATGTGGCCTAATCGACAGTGCCAAAGGTAAGTTGGATTCAACTCATTAGGTTTCAACCTTTTAGTATTAATGTTATAAATTGGCATTTCAAGATCAAGGACATATAGTCCATTATTCATTTTTGCAGTAGCATAGAATATATCATTCAAATAAATGGAGCAACAATTGTTCTTTATTATGAATGAAAAACCAAACTTGTCCAAACAAGAAACGGAAATAATATTCCTGCTAATTGCAGGTACATAATAACAGTTCTCTAACTGAATTATTAAACCACTAGGTAAAGTTAAAACATAAGTTCCTACAGCTAAAGCAGCAACCTTTGCTCCATTGCCAACTCGTAGGTCAACTTCACCTTTTGCCAAATCTCTACTCCTTTTTAGCCCCTGCACATTAGTACAAATGTGAGAACCGCATCCAGTATCTAATACCCATGATGCAAAAGTAGATAAATTAATTTCAATAACAAAAATACCTGAATTTGAAGTCTCTACTCCATTATTCTTATCTTCCAGGTACTTTGGGCAATTTCTCTTCCAATGTCCGGTCTTACCGCAATGGAAGCAAGTGCCCTCCTTTGCTATTCCTCCACTAGGCTTCAAAACAGGAGGAGTGGGTTTGGGTTTGGCAACTTCCTTGCCTTTCCCTCTACCACCCTGTTTGATGGGCCTCTTGTTCTGTTTCTTTCCATTACTGACCATCAGAATGGATTTCCCTTTTGTCTTCATATTCTGCTCAGCAGTTCTCAACATGCCTAGCAGTTCTGGAAGACTTTTGTCTAAGTCATTCATATTGAAATTCAGGACAAACTGACTGAAGCTCTCTGGAAACGATTTCAAGATCAGATCAATCGCAAGTTCTTTTCCAAGGGGAAACCCTAATCTGTCAAGGTTCTCCACATACCCAATCATCTTGAGTACATGGGGACTTACAGGGGCTCCCTTAGCTAACTTGCTGTTAAAAAGGGACTTTGAAACCTGAAACCTCTCATTTCTTGCTTGCTCTTGATAAAGCATTTTCAGATGTCCGATCATATCGAACGCAGACATGTTCTCGTGTTGCTTTTGCAACTCAGAGTTCATGGTAGCAAGCATGAGGCAAGCGGTTTCATTGGCATCATCGAAATGCTTCTTATAAGCATCTCTTTCTGCCTTTGGTGCAGAACTAGGAGGTTCCTCCTCAGGAACTGGTGTCTCCAAGACATACAGCTTCTTATCGTGCTTGAGGACAATCCTCAGATTACGGTGCCAATCCAGGAAATTTGTCCCTGACAATTTTTCCTTATCTAGGATGGATCGCAAAATATTGTTCGTGTGTTTGTTGTCATGGTAATCTACAAGATAAATATGAAAATATAAGTATCATTAAAAACAACATATTTAATTAGGCCTTTAATCAAATATGCTCCCACTGTTTTATTCAAAACAAATGACCCTCATCATTTGATTCGGAAAATCCCGTTGGAAGACTTTCTAGTGGGTCGAGATCCATGTTTCACTTTGTTTTAAGTCAGCGTTAGGCTGATTACACAAAACTAAGTTATTTAGGTAGGAACTCCTTCCAATTGTATCTCATACAACTCTCGAATATTTTCAATTGGGTGAATAACTCCTTATTCTGATCCATCACATGAATCATTCCCAATTCTTGCTTCTAAACATGTATAATCTTATTATAAATTGTTTAGTTAAGTTTGACCCATTGTTTTAGCAATTGGATATTACAATTATCCCATCACACCTTACTAATATAGAACATGCACCTCGCGTAGGCGAAACCTACAATGCTCGATACTAGTCTTGATGAGTGCTAAAAATTGGAAAGCATAAACTTAATATTTAATTTTGAGGGAATTTGTTATTAGTTTGATCTCACCGGCTTAACATGCAAAACGTCTCTCACATGCATCAACATACAATTACATGCATCAACATACATCTAAAAAGATACAATTATGGCCCCTAACGCAATTGTTGTCTCAAGCCAATGAGAGAACCTAAGCTAACCTAATAACGATCTAAGCTTCTCCAAGCATGATCTCCAAGGTTATCCTCCTTTAATATTGAATACTTCTTTTTTCTTCATAACATAATATTACATTACATATAAGAAAACTCGTTTTACATACGAGGGAGTGAGATGAGAAAAGAAGTTACATAAAGAGATTGAGAGAGAGGCACGACACGCAGGCCGTATTTAAAAATCCCAAAACAATAATAAAGGATAAACTAAGGCCATAACTGATCACCACAAATAAATAATAATAAACACACTTTTATTAATAGTTTAAAATTCCGATAATTAAATAAACAAAATTAAATTTCGGCTGATTGATCACACTTTGCAGACTTAGCCGGGGGTTCCGCTGCCCGGTCAGCGGACGGTGGTTCAAGGGGGCAGCGCCTCCTTGCGGGGTTGTTAGGGGCAGCGCCCCGACGAAAAATTTTATGAACACTTCATTGTATTTCACGTCGTTTCCTGCACAACTTTTGTGCATTTACAACCCCAACCGGAAAAGTCTGCGGCAATACAACACTTGTACTGCCATTAATCCTAATGCAACAATTTCATGCCGTCAAACACAACTCGATTGATAACTCAATATGATAGATCAACATGTCATTGCTTCACCATACTAACGTCGGATTCCGAAGCGAATGAAAATGATGATCTTTCAAAAGAATTACAATCCTTATGTGATTGAATGGATGAAATCAAAACAGTATATCCCATATACCATCTTTGCATCAGAATTTCTTATATCTTATATAAAAGTGATCGATCTAATTGTGTAACCTATGGATGATCAATGTATCGCACAACTTCACCATACTAATGTCGGTTTCTGAAGCATAATCAACATCAATCATCCAAATCGTACACAACAGATGCCAAATTTAATTAATCGTTTATTGTTAAATTCATTCTGTGTTTTAATCGAATCAAATACAGAAAAGACGGAAATTTAACAGCTATCAGATCCATGGTTTCGTAAGTGGCTCTGATACCACTGAAGGAAAATTGCGATCTAAACGCAGCGGAAAACAAAAATTTCCTTTAGTGATCCTTACGAATGAGCATGGTCAGTGATAGAATCGTTACCTCTTTGTGGCGATTCAGATCTTTGATGCAGCGATCACAAACGTTGATGAAGTGCAACGCCTCTACTCAGTCCACACGAACAGCTTCCGGTCACAGTGCTAGCTGCTTACGAACGGAATTATTTGAGTGAGAAAAGAGAATCAAAAACGAAATTGCATCATGTGAAAGCTTCATCACAAGGGTTCCTTTTATAGACTCTCTTGTGGGCTGCGGGCTAAAAGCCCAATTCACATGATCCATAATAATATTATATATTATTATAATAACTATTATTATAATATATTTATTTTATTATTATTTTATAACCATTATAAAATAACAATAATTATTATTATATTATCCGAATTTCTATTTTCACTTAAGTGCACCGTACCTTACGGTGTTCCTTTGATTTCTCTATCTCTCATCAAACTGTCCTTATGTGTGTGACCCTGTAGGATTTCGTAACGTTGGTAATTATATTAAATTATATATTTAACATAATAAACAGTGAGCGGTATCTAGCAACACATCACTGCTACCCAAGTCACGAAAATGTCATGTGATCTGACAAAACCTT
Organism: Lathyrus aphaca; assembly: GCA_963966055.1. NCBI lineage: Eukaryota > Viridiplantae > Streptophyta > Magnoliopsida > Fabales > Fabaceae > Lathyrus > Lathyrus aphaca. The sequence goes on from OZ014519.1 coordinate 556,541,169, forward strand.
TTTCGTGATAATATATGTTTGTACAATTACCCTTTTGCCCCTATGTCTATATTGAACACAAGGCATACACTGTGTCATCCTTGTCCAGTTCAATATTGGGCCCTTAGACATTTCTCCTGTTATGCAGGATTGGCAAATTCCATCTAGGACACTCATGTCCCTCAGCATGCTTCGTGGAGTGCCCATCAACTGTCTTTATGATCATCCAGTTACGGATAATGTTTGATCAGCAATAAAGCACCCGACTCTACATCTAGGGTCCATAGTGGTTTCAAGTCGAAGGGTGGTAATACACCATTATCACCATGAGAATAACTTATGACACTTTGCATAACATACTATGTAGTATTCTCATAGCGGGTCAATCCGGTATAAATATTACTCCTAATATTTATACCTATGTCAAGACTTGATAACTCTTTATCCATGATCCATGAGATGTGATCATCAGTCTATCTTCATAATAGTCTCAATGCTTTAATGTTATCCCACTTTGCGATAAAGCTTGACTACGGATATTTTAAGAATAATGTCTTTATGTTTAATGGGATCTCATGATTAAGTCACACTTAACATTTCATTAAACAGACTAACTATTCTAGGGACTTTATTATTCTGAAAGACAAACATAATAAAGAAATGCCTTTTATTATTAAACGAATAATCCGATACAAGTACCAAAAAGTATTGGCCTCTAGGGCTTACACCAACAGATCCATACTTGCTTGCAGTTTTATGATCCTCCACTCAGATGCTTCACATTCCCTGATTTCCAGTTGGGACCTTTGCTAGAAGAGTTTTCCTTGTTGTTAGAAGTTCCTATCAGGAGAGGGATTCCTTTCAACCCTGAGATGACTACTCCCAGAAATGAAGACATAGCCAGGGCATTGCATTTGGAACCTGCCCTCATTGATCAGAACATGACAACCAAAGTTGGGGTTCCAGGCCTTCACCTAGACTTCTTGATCTCCCAGGCTACCTTGCATGCTGCAATAGGAGAATGGAAAGCTGTCTGTGCACTTCTAGACCTCAGTATATATGGGGTTATCTTATTTGCAGATGAGCCCAAGTTTGTGAGTAAGAATGACATTCACATGTTCTTATTGAGGAACCCAGTTCCTACATTGCTAGGAGACTTCTACTACTCAGTCCACCAGAGGAATGAGAAGCAAAGAGGAAGGTTGGTCAGATGTTGTGCTCCCCTATACTACTCTTGGCTGCTAAGACACTTGCCAAAATCAGACACCTTCTTGAACCCTCACCAGCAGAAGAATTGGGCTAAGAGGTTCATTGCCTTGACATCAGATGACATCAGATGGTGCACTCAGAGCACCAAGGGCAAGGACATTATTACTAGCTGTGGGAAATATCCTAATGTGCCTTTGATAGGAGTGAAGGGTTGCATCAACTACAACCCTTTACTGTTTAAGAGACAATTGGGATATGCTTTGGTTCATCCTCCCAGAGGACAAGATTTGGCTGAAACTCTTTACTGTGAAATCCAACCCAACTCTGCTGTTGTTAGACAAGCTTCCTGGGCTTTGGATAGCCTTCAGACCAAGGGAACAACCATCCTTGGCAAGTGCAACAACATTGCTTCAGCACAGTATTCTGATTGGTCACTTACCAGAGCTCAGATCACTCAGATGCCCTTTACTTTAGAAAATATACCTGGACCTTCTACAGTACAACCTACAACTACTGTTAGTTTGGAGGAGTTTGAGAAGTTGAAAGAAAGGATTACTCAAATCTCCGAAGCCTTGAAGAAGACTCTCTAGGAGAGAAATGATAGTCGTCTAGATAATGAGAGATTGGAAAGGCTCAAGATTGAGCATTTGGCCAAGATTGAGAAGACAGATGACTATATCAAGAAGGCAAGGGCAGGGGAGTTAGTACTAAAGAATGCTTGCAAGGAAGCAAAGACATAGAAGGCTAGGGAAGAGAACTATCTGGAGGAAAGCTAGGCTAGGTGGATCAGGATCACTGAAGCCCGTGCATAAGAAGATCAGAGAACTCAAGCTAAGATAGAGCAGTTAGAGGCTAGTGAGAAGAAGCATCAGGAGGCATTATTGGCAGCACAGAGAGAGATATCTGAATTGAAACTCCGGGCGGGGTTGAAAAGGTCAAAGGATCGGGATAAGCATAAGAAGTTAACTAGTGCCACTGCTACTAGGAACCTCCTCATCAGGACTATTATAGAGCACCCAGTGGGTCTAGTGACTGAGGCCCTCCTGAAGGAAGTCAAAGAGGATGACTTTGGATTGGATGTCTGATTTCTTTTGCTTGTACTTTTCTTTTGTTGCACTCTTTCTTTTGTTGTTGTATTCTGACCCACCTTGGGGTTGTATTGTAATCAAACTATGTATTTTCGCCACTTTGTAATATATCAGTTTGTATGATTTATGTTGGGCTTTATCTATCAACATCATCAGCATTTCCTCGAGGTCTGGAAAGGTCAAAACCAAAGAACCAAACCGGATACCCTTGGAAGACAAATAAGCATATTGCATTGCATACAAACATTTTCTTTGTTTTGTAGGTTTTTGTTTGTTACTGTTTCTCACTTTGTTGTGGTTTCAGGAAACATTGCTCGCAGAAGAGTGTTCCCTGTCAACAGAATACACCGGTACCCGACACGAAACAACCTTCCGGGACTCTTGATGGATTAAGTACAACAAGACTTGAATTAAGTAAGGACCCAAATGGCTAATGAGAGGGTTGAGATGAGAAATCAGATGACCCAATTCATGACTGTTATGACTGGTTTAGCTCAAAGCCAGGAAAGACTAAGGGAACTGGTTGAAAGACAAACTCCTGAAGAACACCATCCAGGTACAGGAGGTACCAGTAACAATGATCACGTGCAGCCTCACACTGATCCACCAGAATTTGGGCCTCATCTAAACCCAGAAGTCAATGCCATAAGGAATACTCAGGGTAACACTGCTGGAGGAAGGGTCTTGCAAGAGGATCCTCAAGAAGAGCAGTTTACAGTTGTTGGGGTTGGGGAAGAAGTTTACGACCGTAGGCTGGATGAAATTGCAGAAAAGCTGAGATCTCTTGAATCCCAGAATTCCCTAGGGTTTGATGTAATTGACATGGGACTGGTGGAAGGGGTGAGAATTCCTCACAAGTTCAAACCCTCGTGTTTTGAAAGGTATAATGGCACATCCTGCCCACGCACCCACCTTCAATCATTCTTGGGAAGATTAAAAGCATACACCATTGACGAAAAGCTGTGGATGTTTTACTTCGAGGATAGTCTAACAGGGGCATCCCGAGAATGGTACTCCCATTTGACTAGAGCCACAGTAAGGAACTGGAAAGACTTGGCTGAAGCTTTTATCAATCAGTATCAATACAACCTGGACATGGCTCCAAACAGGACTCTTTTAATGGGGATGTCTCAATCTTCCCGTGAAAACTTCAGGGAATATGCCCAAAGGTGGAGGAAACTTGCTACCGCAGTCCAACCTCCCATGTCTGAAAGAGAAATGGCTGACATGTTCATGAATACTCTTCAAGGAACCTACATTGATAGATTGGCTGCTTTTTCTTCTACCAGGTTTGCATATGTGGTGATAGTTGGGGAAAGAATATAGAGCCTGTTGAAGATGGGAAAGATCTCCGATAACGGTGCCAGTTCCAGCAGTACAAGAAAGCCTTTTGCTGGGCCCCGTAGATCTGGTGAGACAAATTTTGTGCACATGGGAAGAGGGAGACCCCAATACCTGCCCAGGACAGTTGCTGCTGTTACTATCCCCACTCCACCTCCTCAGTATGCTCAACCACCACAACACTTTCTGCAACAACAGTTTCCACAACAGATATCTTACAACAACAATAACAACAACGACGATCTCAGATCAACCGAGTAATTGACCTCATTCCAATGCCGTATGCTACACTATTGCCACAACTCCTAAAGCTCAATCTTGTTGAGTTGAGGACATTGGCTCCACCTGATCCTCAAAACCTTCCAAGGAACTATGATGTTAATGCTAGGTGTGCTTTTCATTCCAACGCACCTGGTCACTCTATGGAAAAATGCAGAGCTCTGAATATGAAGGTTCAGGATCTGGTAGATTCAAAAGCCATGAACTTTGCACCTCCTCCCAATGTAATGAAAAATCCTATGCCAAGCCATAATGGGCCAAGGATTAATGTTGTAGAGGACGGCTCGCCCCTGAGTTTAATAGAAGACATTGCATGTATTCAAACACCTCTGGCAGAGGTTAAAGCCCAACTTTTAAAGTGCCAAGTGTTTCCCAGTTGTGAGGCCTATTGTGAATTATGCAAACTTTCTAAGAATGGGTGTGCCAGCTTGAGGGAAGGCATTAATGGCTTGATCAGAGAAGGCGTTCTGCAAATTACAACCACAGCTTCTACAACACTAACAACTCTTTTGTCAACAACAAGTGAATCTTCTACAAATGCAACAACCATCTTTCCGAGTGTTTCTTCTACAACTGTAACAACCATTGTTCCAACCGATTCAACTACAACTTCAGCAATCATTCCATCTGTCACTTCAACACACAACAATTCATTTTCGCCGGCTACTACAACTTCAAAAACCAATAATGATGTTTCTACTGTCACGATTTATTATGACCCGACAACAGTCCCGAATTCCAGCAACTTTCAGCAAAATCAACAATAGTCTCAACAAAGCTTCAATTCATCTCCACCAACATCCACCAGAGGTCCTGTTACGATTTTTTATGATCCACAGACTATTACAGTCCCAACATCTGCTGCAGTGAGTCCAATCACTATCACAGTGCCTGGACCAATCCCATATGATAAAGACAGTGCTATACCATGGCATTATGGTGCTGATCTATACTGCAACAGAGAGAAAGTCCTTCTTTATTATCCAATTCTCACTCCCCAAGTGGACAATGTTGAGGGAGGGGGAGGCTTCACCCGAAGCGGATGTCTCTTCGCTTCACAAATCCCTAGAATCAACACCGAGGCAAAGGCTATTGCCAAAGCCAAGGGGAAGAGTGTGATACCGGAAGAATTTGCACCCAAAGAAACTCATAAGTCATCCTTCGATCAAGACGTGGATGAGTTTATGAGAATCATTAAAAGAAGTGACTATAAAGTTGTGGACCAGCTCCACCAGACTCCTTCAAAGATCTCAATCCTATCACTGCTGTTGTGTTCCGAAGCCCATCGGGATGCACTACTCAAAGTTCTGCACGCTGCCTACGTGCCAGAAGAGATCACTGTGAATCAGCTGGAAACAATGGTATCAAATGTCAATACTAGCCATGGGCTAGGGTTCATTGATGCTGATTTAACTTCAGAAGGACGCCTCCACAACAAAGCCTTGCATATAACCTTAGAGTGCAAAGGAGTTGTCTTATCTCATGTTCTTATAAACACTGGGTCCTCACTCAATGTCTTACCCAAGAAAGCCCTTGTCAAGCTAGAGTATGATGGGATAGCTCTCCGGCCAAGTAATCTTATGGTCAGGGCTTTTGATGGCTCCAAAAGATCAATCCTTGGAGAGGTGGAGTTGCTAGTGATGATCGGTCCACAAGTCTTCAAGAATGTTTTCTATGTGATGGACATACAGCCTGCTTATAGCTGTCTGTTAGGTCAACCCTGGATTCATGCTGCAAGCGCAATAACGTCGACCCTTCACCAGAAACTGAAGTATGAATGGGAAGGACAGATTATCACCATCTGTGGTGAGGAGGACATATTTGTTAGCCACCTGGCTACATACAAGTATATTGAGATGGATGGTGAAATCCATGAAACAATGAGCCTAGGGTTTGAGGCCCTAAATGTTAATGAGGCTACTCGAGTATTGGCTGCATCTCAGGAAGACAAGAGGGGTACTTCAATCATCTCTTATCAGCAAGCCCGGAAGATTGTTGAAGAAGGTACTACTCAAGGCTGGGGCAAGCTGCTGCCAGTGGAAAAGAAGGAAGATATATTCGGTTTGGGTTACAGACCAATCCGACAAGATCAATCAGAGGCTGCCAAAGAGCCCAAGTTTGTCAGTGGGGGGATGCTCACCCCAGATGCTGTGAACAATCTGGAAGACGAGGAAGAAAGCGACCGTAACCTGGAGACCTGGATACGTCCAAGGATCCCGGGGAGCCAAGTCCTTAACTGGTCTTCCCAGGAAATTATAAGGGTTACTCCTGAAGAGTAATTAGTATTTCCTGTCTTTTTAGCATGCATCAAGTTCTGCATCTTGCCCAAGGTGTTAGGACTCATTTTGTAATAGGGCCATATTTTAATTTTGTGGAAATGATTAATCAATGAATATCAGACAACTTTTGCAAACGAGTCTCTTTTTTGCTCACTATCTTTTCATTTTTCACTTTTGTACAAAACAATAAAATGACAATGTTTTCAAAATAAACAACTTCATTTTCACTTTTTTCTAAACAAGATTAAAACTGATCACTAAAACGAACAAATCTCAACCCTTGCAGAGTTTATCCTCCAGATTGCACCGACAACATCACTGCTATGACCTCGTATGACTTCGACAATCCAATTAATTAAGCTGATGAAGGGGTTGAAGAAGACTATGAGTTACCTGAAGAGTTAGCCAGGTTGTTGAGACAAGAAGAGAAAGTGATCACTCCTCATCAGGAGGAGGTTGAAACAATTAATCTTGGTACCGAAGATGACTTGAAAGAAGTGAAGATTGGGGCTGGTATGCAAGATTCAGTGAAGGAATAGCTCATTGACATGCTTCGAGAGTATGTTGACGTCTTTGCATGGTCCTATCAAGATATGCCAGGGTTGGACACCGACATTGTTATGCACAAGCTGCCTTTGAAAGAAGATTATCCTCCAGTGAAACAGAAGCTGCGCTGCACTCGTCCAGATATGGCCATGAAGATTAAAGAAGAAGTACAAAAACAGTGGGACGCCGGTTACCTTGCTGTAACCAGTTACCCTCCGTGGGTCGCTAATATTGTACCAGTGCCTAAAAAGGATGGCAAAGTACGGATGTGTGTGGATTACTGAGATTTGAACAGAGCTAGCCTGAAGGATGACTTCCCATTACCTCACATTGATGTATTGGTCGACAACACAGCTCAGTTCTCGGTATTTTCCTTCATGGATGGATTTTCTGGGTATAATCAGATCAGGATGTCACCCGAAGACATGGAGAAAACTACTTTCATCACACCTTGGGGCACTTTCTGTTACAAGGTAATGCCTTTTGGACTGAAGAATGCCGGTGCTACTTATCAACAGGCTATGGTAACGTTATTCCATGACATGATCCACAAAGAAATTGAATGCTACGTGGATGACATGATTGCCAAGTCCCTCACTGAAGAAGACCATCTGGTAAATCTGCTGAAGTTGTTCAAGCGTCTGAGAAAGTATAAGCTGAAGCTAAACCCCAACAAATGCACATTCGGGGTACGTTCCGGTAAACTGCTTGGATTTATCGTAAGTGAGAAAGGAATTGAAAAGGAAGTTTGGGGGTTCTTAGGTAGATTGAACTACATATCAAGGTTCATATCTCACCTCACTGCAACTTGTGAACCCTTGTTCAAACTACTAAGAAAGGAACAAACGGTCAGGTGGAACGAAGATTGTCAGAAGGCGTTTGACAAAATCAAGGAATACTTACAAGAACCTCCGATTATTATGCCTCCAGTTGAAGGAAGACCTCTAATAATGTACCTGACAGTATTAGAAGAATCAATGGGGTGTGTGTTGGGCCAGCATGACGAGTCTGGTCGAAAAGAGTACGGAATATACTACCTAAGCAAAACGTTTACCGATTGTGAACAACGTTATTCACTGCTCGAGAAAACTTGTGCTTTAGCGTGGGCTGCTCGCCGACTAAGACAGTATATGTTGACTCACACTACCTTGTTGATTTCAAAGATGGATCCAGTCAAGTACATATTTGAGAAGCCAACACTTACCGGAAGGGTTGCAAGATGGGAAATGATTCTGACAGAGTATGACATTCACTACACATCTCAAAAGGCCATCAAAGGCAGTGTACTGTCTGATTTTCTAGCTGAGCAACCCATTGATGATTACCAACCAATAAGATTTGACTTCCCTGATGAAGACATCATGTTCCTGAAAGCAAAATATCATGAAGAGCCTGTTCACACTGAAGGGCCTAACCCAGAAAAATAATGGACAATGATGTTTGATGGGGCTGTCAATATGAACGGTCGTGGAGTTGGTGCAGTGCTCATTACACCTAAAGGAGTTCATATGCCTTTCTCGGCAAAACTCACCTTTGCATGCACTAACAACGAAGCTGAATACAAAGCATGTATCATGGGTCTTGAGGAAGCCATTGACCTCAACATCAAGACTTTAACTGTATTCGGAGATTCAGCTCTGGTAATCAATCAGACCAACGGAAAATGGTACACTCACCAAGAGCATCTGATTCCATACCGTGACTACACGAGGAGATTATTGACTTTCTTCACAACAGTCAAACTTGAGTATATCCCTCAGGACAAAAATCAGTTCGCAGATGCTTTGGCTACCATTTCCTCCATGATCAAGGTTCAGACTGCCAATTATGTGCCTCAGATTTTGTTATCCAGACTAGACCGACCAACATACGTATTTTCGGTGGACGTTGCCAAAGATGACAAGTCGTGGTTCCATGACATCAAATGCTTCTTAGAGGATCAAACATACCCACCTAGGGCATCATCCAATGATAAGAAGACATTAAGAAGACTGGCTGGTAGTTTCTTCCCGAATGCTGATGGTTCGTTATACAAGAGAAACTTTGATCTGGTTCTTCTCAGATGTGTTGATAAGAAAGAAGCGGACTTGCTGATGCACGAGGTGCATGAAGGATCTTTCGGTACCCATGCTGGAGTACATGCAATGGCTAAGAAATTATTAAGATCAGGTTACTACTGGATCACAATGGATGCAGACTATTGTGCCTATACCAGAAAGTGTCATAAATGCGAGATATACGCAGACAAAGTGCATGTGCCTCCAAATCCTTTGAATGTAATGTCTTCACCTTGGCCCTTTGCCATTAGGGGCATTGATATGATTGGAAAGATCGAATCGACTGCTTCAAATGGCCACAGATTCATCCTGGTAGCCATTGATTACTTCACCAAATGGGTTGAAGCAGCTTCGTATGCAAACGTCACCAGACAAGTGGTAGCCAGATTCCTGAAAAGGGACATCATCTGTCGATACGGAGTACCCGAACGAATCATTACTGACAATGGTTCCAATTTGAACAACAAAATGATGGCCGAACTGTGCCGGGACTTCAAAATCCAACATCACAACTCTTCTCCTTACAGGCCAAAGATGAATGGCGCTGTTGAGGCAACTAACAAGAACATTAAGAAGATTGTGCAGAAGATGGTGGTTACTTATAAAGACTTGCATGAAATGCTACCATTTTCCTTGCATGGGTACCGAACCTCAATCAGAACGTCTACTAGGGCAACACCATATCAGCTTGTGTATGGCATGGAGGCAGTCCTACCTGTGGAAGTTGAATTACCCTCCTTACGGGTATTGATGGACGTAAAGCTGAATGAAGCAGAATGGGTCCGTTCTCGGTATAATCAACTGAATTTGATCGAAGAAAAGAGGCTAGCTGCCATTTGTCATGGGCAGTTATATCAGAAAAGAATGAAGAAGGCATTCGATCAGAAAGTCAGGCTTCGGGAATACCAAGTAGGAGATCTTGTGTTGAAAAGACTTCTTCCTCCTCATACAGACCACAGGGGCAAGTGGACTTCAAATTACGATGGCCCATTCATAGTAAATAAGGTTTTCTCTGGTGGAACACTGATGCTCACTACTATGGATGGTGAAGATTTCTTGTCCCCTGTGAATTCAGATGCAGTTAAAAAATACTTCGCATACAATGACCCGCTGGACATAAAAACAGAATGTACGTCCAGGCAAAAATAGGGCATCCCGGCAAGTCAAAAACAGAATAAAAGACCCGGGCAAAAATAAGGGGAAAATAAAAAAATGTACACCCGCTGAGTTGAAAAGCCACATTGGACAGCTCAGGCAAAAATGGGTATCCCGGTGGATTGAAAACCCGAAAGGGCGATCCATGAAAAAATAGGGAATAAGCAAAAAAACTACATTCTAAATTCGTCTGTATCACCTACAACACGACAAGCTTCGAAATGAAAAAGCATCGGTCATAATCAACCTTCTCCAGAAAGAAAGATGAGAAGAACGTCAAGGTCATATGGGTCATAGAAAGGAAAGCTCACTGGAGCGTCATCAACATTGCCTGTACTTTTACTTTTCTCAATTTGTAACAATCTCCTCATTCCAGGGGATCTGTTCCTTTGACTGTATTTGCCAATTCAGGGCACCCAGATTAATAAAATCAGAATTTTCAGTCACACCCCGTCTCGTACATTTTTGTTTCGTTTGCAAAATGTCTAATATCCATGATATAATATTTGCTTAAAAATAGATGTACCTTTCTGACTAAATGCTTGCAGGAAGTGTATTTACTCTCGAGAATATCTAACTCATGTGACGGAATCCAATAAGGGATACCTCGGGACAATTGTGCGTTTCTTTGTCTTAACAGGTTGCAGGCATTCAAACGTGGGGCATGCCAGCATCACTTCCCCAACACATCTTCTCCAAGCAGCATCTGAAATGCTTTTTCCCCAACAAAGTGACGGAAGCTTCCTCATCCCCAACTGGGCTTTCTCCTTACCGGATAGATCTATCAGTGATCTATTTCCCCAAGAAAAGCCATACATCTTATCAGATCTACAAATGATCTCATCCACAGCTGGGATATCTTCCCAAGCAGATCAGCCAGAGATCTCCACATCAGCGGGATCCGAATCCCGGATCATTTTCTTTTTTGCATAATCATAGCATTCACATCATCTTTCCCTACAAAGCGTAGCATTCCGTCAAATACAGAGCATTACGGAAAAAATCAAACATATGCATGATCACAAGCCAGGTTCGAGCAAGTTACCTGTAAATACCAACGGTACCTCGTCAGCAATATACAAAATACACCCCTTGCACATAAAAGCCAAAGCGTCCCCTTTGCACTCTCAAGTACAAATACATGTCCATAACATGTTCTTTTCGACACTCGTCCGTGTCATCTCAAACTCCCCACATAAAACCAAAGCGTCCCCTTTGTACTCTCCAACACAAATGCCTGTTTATATACCTTTTCGACACTCGTCCGTGTCATTTCTTTCCACTGCAGATATATCTATATACCCTTTGACACTCGTCCATGTCACCTTCCCCAACATGGTTGCCCAAACACTTGTTGCAAACCAAATACTTGTTTATAATACACTCTTATTGACACCCGTCCGTGTCATCCTATCCCCACAGGTCGCCGAAACATCTTTCACACCCTCATATACATATAAGTTCATAACTTATACACTTTCTCTTCTGGCACTCGTCCGTGTCACACTTTTCCCCAGCAAGTCGAACACTCGTCCATGTCTTGCTCATACTTCACAATACTTGTATATACATATACAGATACTCGTCCGTATCTTATATATATATATATATATATATATATATATATTATTCCCCACAGATTTGACACTCATCCGTGTTCTTTGTTAACCACTTGGTACTCGTCCGTTTCATCATCTCTGAACACACGTCAGCGTTTGTTACTACCGATACTCGTCTGTATCATGGTTGTAAGGATGCTTGTCCGCATCTTTAATCTATACACAGCGTCAAAACACTTATACCTTTTATTCCTTAAGCATAAGCACTCGTCCGTGTTTACCGTTCCCCATTAAAAGTAACTTTTTTCTATCTGACATTTGTTCTATGTCATGATACTTTCGGCAGCCGTACCCTGCCAGGTGATCGTCCTTCACCTACGAATGACCGTCCCTCATCCTTTCCCCAGTGGAGTCTCTGTAACTAGACCCCTTTTCTATCCGACATTCGTCCTATGTCGTGATATTTAGCAGCCGTCCCCTGCTAGGTGATTGTCCTTCACCTTGTTGATGATCGTCCTTCATCATTTTATCCGATGGTCGTCCCCATCGTTGATCTTGTTATCTAACATCGTCCAATGTCATGATAAACCTCGAGAGCAGTCGTCCCCTGCTAGGTTATCGTCCTTCACCTTGTTGATGATCGTCCTTCATCATTTTATCTGATGGCTGTCCCCATCATTGATCTTGTTATCTGACATTCATCATATGTCATGATAAACTCTGAGAGCAGCCTTACCCTGCTAGGTGATCGTCCTTCACCTCTTGATGATCGTCCTTCATCATGCTTATCCGATGGTTGTCCCCATCGTCGACCTTTTCTATCCGACATTCGTCCTATGTCGTGATAAAGAGCAGTCGTCCCCTGCTAGGTGATCGTCCTTCACCTTTGATGACCGTCCCTCATCATTATTTTATTTATTCTTTAACCCGATGGCCGTCCCCATCGTTGTTTAATTTACTTTCAGAAGCCTGGTGGTCGTCCCCATCGTTGCTTTCCCCTTTACTTTATTTCCCATAGAACCTTGTTACTTTGCTTGATGGCCGTCCCCATCATGATCTCTTTATTTCTCCAGCATGTCGGCCGTCCCCGTCATTGCTTCATCCCCAGCAGTCGTCCTCTGCTCGATGGTCGTCCTCCATCGCCCGCATTCTTGATAATCATACTATACTTTCTTTTACAATTTATATCCCTTTTCTTCTTCTCCCCAGTGAGTGGAAATTTTGGACAGTCTTTGGTATTCAACCACAAGTTATCTTGTTTGTCTGTTAAGCCAGGCGCTTACATCCTGCACAGCTAACTCATGTTTGAATAGGGGCAGCTGTAAATACCCAAAATTTTACCTCACTAAGTTCACACCATGGATTGTGATCTTTCATGTTTGCATAAGCATAAGCATACCATCTCATATTGCATTTTCTTTTACTGCATTAGTTCAAGTTCATCTGCATCTAGGCTTTGTGATCTGAGCAATCCAAGGATCCATCTGAGCCACTCCAAAGGTCTCCAATAATTCCAAGAGAGTCCATGTGTGTTCTACCATCATATTATATCCCCCAAAGATCAAGGAATCCAAGAAATTACAAGAACTAGCAAGTCATGGAAGCAGAGCCAGGGTTTCACTACATAGATAACCTGAAATTAGGGTTTTGGTTTCAGAGGCCATAACTCCAATTTTTTTGGTCATTCTTGTTTCTAATAGTCTCAATATGTTATAAGGATCATGTGTACCAAGTTTTATGAAGAAATTCATTGTGGAAGTTATCGGTTCACTGGGTAATTTCTTGAGCAAGTCAGAGCAAAATCAGGGCATCTGAGGCCCCCAACAATGGAACCAAAGTGGATTTTTCATCAAATTGAAGTTATATGGTCTTTATTTGATCATTTAAGTGCTTGGAAGTTCACAAAATTGAAGAAAATTGAGATAAACCAAAAGTTGCCAAAAATGGAAATGACTTGTAATGTAAACTTTCCATTTTGGGAAAGTATTTCAACCTCCTCTTTCTCAACCAAAAATGCTTCAAATGAAAAATTGTTGGTCATGAAAGTTGTAAATTGGATCACTCCCTTTTCAAAAAGTACAAGATAAAGTTCTAATTCATTATGGAACTCAAGTTATGGCCTTTCAAAGTTGGCAAAAATCCTATAATTTTCAAGAATACACCAAAGAGGGATTTTTGTAAAACCTCTTGCCAAGCCATTTTGCGACCTCTAATACACTTCTATGCATCATACCAACATACTACATTGCCTAAAGATCAGAATTGGCCCAATAATCATCTCATTTCATGCCTTGAACTTCAAGAAATCACAAAAGGGCCAAACTTCATGAAAATTGCAAAATGATACACAACCATGCTTCCACTTGCTGAATCACCACAAAACCAATTCCATGTCTCTCCTTGATCTCTGCTGAACCAGGACAAGACAAAAAGCCAGCTGCAAGAGAGCCCATACCTCAAGTACAAGTTTTGTTGACTTTGTGCAAGAAAGCCCATACCAATCACCATAGGCCACAACAACTTCTTTGACCTATCAAAGCTTGTTATGTGGATCAAACACAGCTCATAACACACATTACACAAGCCTGAAACCTAAGAATCATCAAGCTCTCAAAAATCACCCAATTTTGCAAAAGCTTTCGAAACTCACAGCACACACACTAAAACTTCAAACTTCCTTCACCAAACAACTTAACATCACAAGAGGATCATTTCCCACCTTTCATTGCAACCAAAAAGCCCCTATACACAAAACACGATTTCTGGCCAGCAAGAGTTCAAGCTCTCATTTCAGCCATTACAAACTCCTTCCAATTATCAAAGCTTCATCAGGAGGATCATTGGAGTTAGTTTGCACCAAAGAGGAGGCCAAATAGCTCAGATTGAGAAAGCTTCACTTCAGGTATCCTCAAGAACAAATTTTCCAGAAATGTAATTTCTTGTTATAGAAATGTTCTTTGTGCTTTGTTGGTCATCATGATCTATTTTGTTTTGAAAATGAGTGAGAAATAAGCATGTATGAATCTTCTGAAATTTCTGTTTGATTTTCCGTTTTGCTTCGAATCTTGATGTTCATGTGAAATAAATGAAATTTGTTGGTTGAATCTTGCTTAGAATGAGTTGGGGATCATTTCTGGAGAGTTAGGGAGTCTGGGGTGGCCTAGGGTGGAAGTTGGGGTGAGGAGCTGGCCGGAGGTCTTCTCCGGCCACCTGAAAGTCATTAAGAGGTTAATTAGGGTTTAGAGTTAGTTTAAATATCAACCATTGGATCTTTGTTACCCGCGTGTTTGGATGGCTCAGATTGCCTCATTAAACTCTATTCAAATTTAATTAGTTAATTAGAATTAATTAAATTAAATTAACTCAGAGTGAATCTCAGCCACGCATTTGCACGCTGGTCAACACTTTCATCTCCAGTTTAAATCCTGTCCTTTGGATCAGCCTACTTTCATTTATTTTGATTTTTATTTCATTTTTTATCATTTGTTTTGCATAATTTATTTAAAATACTTAAAAATTTCCAAAAATATTTTCCTTCTGCATTTTTAATTCAAATATTTTTCTTCACCCAAAAACATTTTTATTTTTATTTTTTGCATTAAAAAACCATTTTAAAATATTTAAATGTTTATTTTAATTAATTAATGGAAATTAATTAATTAAAATACCATTTAGGTTTCTAAAAATTCCAAAAAAATTCACATTGCATATTAGGACCTTTAGAAATATTGTCAAACCATTCATACAAATTTCTTTTTGGTTTTGATTCAATCTTGACAATTTTCTTGAATTTAGGGTTCATAAAAATCCCATTTTTGAACCCAAACTTCAAGAATTCTTTTCTGCCTAACCATGAAGGGTTTGACATTGGTTCTTTTTGTATTGATCTTCATATGACATGTAGTATCTAGCAGATTTTTGTCACAAATTTATCTTGCATTTTCCATTAGATTTGCTTTTTTCCTCTTAAGGTACCTTAAAACCCTATATAACTTAGAAAATTCACAACTTTCTTTAGGTTAAGAGTTAGAACTTCTCCTTTGGGGTGTGATATCATATGGGGTTAGGGTTCCTTTGAGTTCATTTGCAATTTTTTATCTTATGTTTTGCTTCTGTTTTTGACTTTTGCATCTCATGTTGTCATAAAACCCTAATTTCTCATGTTCATTTACACACATCTTGCATATGCATCCATACATGAACTTTCCATGACATTTCTTGCATTCACATAACATCTAAGACATCATAGGACACATTAGAATCATGCTTGATCATTTCTTCATCCATTTTCCATGATATGCATTCATTTCATTCCATGAACTTTCATGAACTTTCAAACTTCTAAGCATGCTTCCATTGCATTCCATCTCTTGTATGATCATTCATAATACTTGACATGTATTTGCATAATTCCATAGCATCATTTGAATCATGAACATGCCTCTGGTTTTGATTTGCATCTTTTCATACATTACATTTTCATTTCACTCCTTTCCTTTATTCTAACCATTTTAGGTGGTAAGTAATTTGAGAAGTGAATTTGCCTTCACTTCTCACTTCTCTTCTCATTCTTCTTATGCATCCTTGCTGCATTTTCATTTGCTTTAAGAGTGAGCTTTCTCATTTATGTTCATCATTCAATTTATTTCTCCAAGTTACTTATCTTCTTCATTGAAGTAAGTAACTTGTTTCTTCTGCTTCTCCTCCTTTCATCTGCTTCTTCCATTGGTGGCTTCTCTGAAGATCTCTTGCAAGCCTCTTAAACCATAGGAACACCCAAGCATGACAATAATTAGGGTTTTGATTAGTCCCCCTTTAGTTTTACCTTTGTGTCTTCCTTTGTGTCTCTCTCCTCATCTCATAATCATAGACTAAACCTTTAAGGTTTTAAGACTTTGTGATTAGGGTTATGCCTGCAACCTTCTCTTAGGATGGAATGTATAAATTTAATCCTAAGTGTTAAACCCTTAATTTGTTTAAACCTCTTAATCAATCCATCTTAATAATCATTAAGACAATAGCTTGTAAATTGGGCCTTGCATTAGGGTTCTAATTCTTCCTTCATTGGTTAAGAAGGACTAACCCTAGTGTTAATGGACAAGTCCTCCTCAAGTTGTCTTACAAACCATAAAATTCACTTCTTAATCTCATCCTTAATTAAAATCCACTTTAATAAAGTTTTTTTTGTCATGAGGTTAATCCATAATCACGGATTTAGTTGGGGTATCTTCCTCAGCTTAAGTGTGCTCATCTATTATCCTTCTATTAGGATGGTGTAATGGGTTCACTAATCCTTGATTATGGCTTAAACTCATTACTTAACACTAAACAAAAAAACTCAAAAACATCTAAATAATCACAAGTAGGTTAATGATCTTAATCCTACATCATGGTAATTAAGTTTGAGATGTTTATCTCCTACTTAAGGTTTTCTCATTATCCCTGATCAAAGGGAGGATATGATGAGTTTACTAACCCTTGGTTTAGGCTTAAGCTCATTAACTTATGACAAACACCAAAAAAGCAATAAAAGATTGAAAACACAAAACCCAAGCAATAATCATCTCCTTCGGGATTCTTTTCTCATCATCTCCACTCACAAACGAGAACTTGCTTCTTCCGTCTAATGCAAGACAGTTAGCACTCGAGCCAGACGAGTCATACACTTGAGCATAGACAAGCAAGCAATTCATCAGTCAATTTATCTTTCAGTCTCTTTGAGTCGAACTACGGTGTTTTGACTTCCTCATTGCACGAGAGGATACGTAGGCATAACTTAACTGTTATCGAACAAAAGTCTTTGTGTCTTCCCCCTCTTTCAGCATTATTCTTTTAAGCTCATTCCCGAGTATTTCACTTCACTTTCTTGCACTGACACCTGTACATTATTTTCCAGCTTTTGCACACAGATAGCACAGACACTACCCCTTTAAACACAAACTTTCAAGCGTGGATCCCGTCGAGTACGACGGACAATCTGGGTGCTAATACCTTCCCAGGTTGTAAGCAACCCCCTTTCTCAGTTTCTTTGGTTCGCAACCGTCTTATCCATATCTTTCCAGGTTTATGCAGCATTACCTTTCCTTCGGGATAAAAATGCCTTGATGGCGACTCTATTCACTTCACCTTCTTTTCTCTCTTCGCCGACCGTTCACGCTTGTACTGGGATGCAAATCTTAGGGAGCGACAACATGCTTCATACAATCCCTAAGGATGACTAAAATGATGTCAATATGAATAATTAGATCCTAACATGATGGCACAAGTGCCTTCTAATGCAAGTAATCAAAGTACAACCAAAACATGCATCAAGAAGTTCACATGATGAAACAAAGTCAAACAATGATCAAAGATGACATAAAAAATTACTAAACTAAACCCAAAGAGCCATCAAACAGAAGAAAATGAAGTGACAAAAGATAAATTAAAGAATCAAACAAGAGTTAGGTCAAACAAACAAGTTAGTTCACCTAGGGTTTCTAAGGATCACACCCAAAGAACCAATGCAAATGCTATGAAAAATGGACTTTAAAAATATGAGAAAAATAGTTTGATATGCTTTAAGATGTTATAGATGCAGTACAAAAATAATGAGGTTCAATCTATGTCCTATGAATGCAAAATAATTCATGAAAGTTTAAGTGTTCAAATGAGAATGCATATGGAATTAATTGAGGAAAATATTCAAAATAAAATATTAAAATAATGCAAAAATACAAAATAAAATAATGAAAAATTATTTTAATATATGGGGGTGCAACATGATTTTTTGTAAGATTTTTAAATGATTAGAAACATTTTTATGAATTAAAAATGATACTAATAAAATAAAGAAAATAAAAAAATAAAATAAAGATGCAAGGGGTGTAAATAGGAGCCCAATCCAATTCATTGTGAAAGCAGGCCAAGGAAGGAGGGTGCAAAGAGAAACCCAAACCCATGCGTATTCCATGAGAGCTCAGAGTCAACATTGTTGACTCTCTCATTGCCCTTGGATCAATCCAATGATCCACACTCAGTCAACCAAGGAAAAAAGTATGCACAATCCACGCACCACATTGAGTCCGACAAAATAGTCATCAGATCCAAGGAACAATATCCAGTCAACCACAAGTCTACACATCCAATGCACCATAAGGCCAGTCAACAAAAAAGTATGAGAAATGAATGCATGAGATTAAAGGTACACATTCTTAGCATGATATGGAACACAAACATATTAAAATGAAATTAGATTGCACGCGTATAACACGTGCGTTTTTAAATATGTTGGCATGGTATTAGCCGTTAGATCAAAATTACGAATGACTAGGATTGTATCTTCTTCACCACACTTGCATTCACCTGAAAAATCAACATAGACGCCGGAGCTATAGCTCCGGTCGTCTTCTCTGGTGGCATTCAACGGAGCCACAACATAATTTTACTAGAAATGCAAAGTAAATACATAGATAAACTCATCTCAACTTCAGGAACACTAATATCACACTAAAATGAACATATCAAACATGTACCCAGAGAATCAAGCAAAAACATTTAGATCTGAAAATCTGTAAACTAAAAATTCAAGCAATCTAAACGTTCAAACTTCATGCAAATCATATCAGCATCATCAGTGTACTTCATAGATCATAATGCCAGTCATAAAATCAAGAAATAGGAGATGCAATAAAGCTTAGCTGAAAATGCGCTTGAGCCAAAATATTCCTAGAAATCTAGTGTAAGAGTGCAGATCTTCCTTTTTTGAGATCTATTTGCAAAATAAATGCAAATAGAAGCTTGAATCAGGCTGGATCTTGAGGTTTGATGAAGTTCACCCCAAATTTAGTTATGGTGAAATCTGATGCAAAATCTTCAAACAATGGATGATTCTTGCTCCTTGAAGTGTAAAGATCAAGAATATGGAAGAAAAGTGTAGTGAAACCACAAGAACAAAGAGAATCGAAGAAGAGAATGTAAGAGGAACAAATTTCAAATATGGAAAATGAGAGTGCATGAGGCTAATTCTAATGCATTGGGAGCTTATATGTGGGTAGGTTAAGGACCTGACTATTGTTTAAGAGTGAATGGAATTATGGTTAATGAGATGTGGATCAATTTGCAATTTTGCAACTTTGTATGGATGTGGTATTATGCGCGTGCAACATCATCATGAAATGCATGAACACTCATCATTTGATCCACAGAGGGCCATTAGATTGATCATGTGGCTGGAGATGCTTTGCTTGGTGATTTTAATTGATTTTGCACAAATGCATAATGATATGTAAGTGATGAATATTCCATGAAAAAAGTTGATTCAAAAGCCAAATTTTGTCATTATGGTGTGTACTTGGGTGTGGGAAGATAACATGATCGATTAGAACCCATTACAAGTAATTTTGGGGCTTTATGCAAAAGGTACCAAAGTTGAATTCATAAAAAACCCTAAAATGACCTATAACTTCCCTCAAGCATAAATTTTGATTTACATATGATATGAAGATGGTCCAGCACTTTTTGGAAAGGGGAAATCAAGCCCTACAACTTTCAAGTTGGAAAAAATTCCATTTGGAGCTTCTTTAATTAAGGAAAATGAGGTTGAAGTTGATGCGTAAATTGCCAAAAATAGAAACTTCTCATTACAAGCCATTTTCCATTTTTAGTAACTTTCATAAACTCCTGATTCTTGATATCTGAGGTCATTAATGCTATTACTTGACCAAATAAATGTCCATGAAGTTGATAAACATGATTGGAACCCTAAAAATCTCATTGTTGACTTTTCTTTTTCACTGTTGACTTTTTCTTATTTCATAAGTAACTGGACCAATGCCTGAATTTCTTAAATATTCTTTGAACCAAATTGTAACCCTAGGCCATGTATGACATATAGGAGCCTTTGATGACAAGAATTCATCAAATCCACAAGGATAACTTGCTCTGGAAAAAAACCCTAATTAAGGTTACTTTGTGTAGGAAAATATGCACTGATGAAATTCCCGATGAACCAACCCCTTTCTAGAGACTTGAGGCAATGTTTTAGATTGTATAAGATATGAGGATCCCTTGTAGGCTTGTTTAAAGACAACTTGGGTCTCATCTTTCGGTTTGAAGAATCACAAAATGATAGATCAATGACTGCATGCCCTATGCTTCTAACCATGAATGTTATGCTTCATCTTTCTATGCAAAGATGCATTGATATGTATGTTATATGCTATTGTATATAACATGAAATGAGAGGGAAAATTTTGGGGTGTATTAGTTACCCCTATTCAATCATTTGTTAATCTGAAAAGGATGAGAGCATCAGCTGTCAGACGTTCAAGATAAACTGTGATTTAATACCAAAAACAATTAGAACATTTGCACTCTGCTGGAGAAGTAAAAGGGATATAAACCCAACCAAGGAAAACTCTTCTTGGAAACTCTGATGCGGTTAACAACAACCTTTAACCATAAAGAATTTGTCTTTTATAATGAACTAGAAGACTACTGGCCTGCCGCAGAGATGTGGGCCTTGAGATGTCTTTTATAATGAACTAGGAGACTACTGGCCTGCTAGTGGGCCTTAAAATGTCTTTTATAATGAACCAAGAGACTACTAGCCTGCCATAGAGATGTGGGCCTTATATGGTGTTATAACATCAAAGGATTTAAAACCCAAACGTGAGAACATAATATCATAGGATTTACGGCTCAAAGAAGTGTCTTTTATAATGAACCAGGAGACTACTGGTCTGCCACAGAGATATGGCCCTTAGCAACGGAGTTCGTAAAACAAAGAAGTGCATCAAGATGCATTGTGAAATCCTCTTCTCGAAATGTGTAATCCATATAGCAAAAAGACATGCCTCTTGTCGCTCCCTGGATTTCCATCCTGGTACAAACGGGAAAGTGACGTGGGAAAGGTAGAGTCGCCAGCCAGGCATTTTTATCCCGAAGGAATGGGAAAGGTAATGCTGCATAAACCGAAGAGAGGGAAAGAACAAGGTCTTGTAAATCAAAGAGACTGGGTTCGGGAGTCATTTACGCTTTGAGAAGACTTGTCATTTATTAAGTGACTTGAAGTTATTGTTTTGAGATGAGAAGAGAAAGAGTAAAGAGAGCCAAAGGTAAAAGTCTAAAGGGGAACTAATAATCCTAAGTGTTATCATGCATGGGGTTCCTTGTTTAGTGTGGTTTGATTTCTATCCTAATGAAGAAAAAGGAAAGAAGAAGAAGAAAGGAACAAAGGATTCGACTTACTTCTTAAGAGAAAATAAGTTGATCCTGAAGGGGGATGAAGAAGAAGTTAGGCAAAGATGGCATAAGCACATCACAAAGTCAAGTAAGGAAGCTTAAAATAAGATGAAGGGATAAGTTGAGATGTGGAAGCATCATCCAAACCTCTCAAACTTACCAAAGCCCCTAAAACGTTAGAAGTATTCACATAAAGGCAAATGAAGTTCAGACAAGCATAAGACATGAAAGAACAAAGGTCTAAGCCCTAAAAATCACAAAATTCAGAACCTATAAGTCACAAATGAACCCTAATATTAGTCATGCAAACTCAAGCAAAGAGAAATGGGAGAAGTCCCACAAACACCAGACAAGGCACTAAAGAAGAAGTGAGATGAAAAGAAGTGAACAAGTAAGGAAAACAAGTTGGAATGCAACAAATCAGGTCAAAGTCAGAAGTTAATCAACCTACATATGTGCCTAACCAAAAGATTCAAACATCATTCAAAGCATATAATCACGCGTCCAAGCAATTAGAGATGATAGGAGAAAAAATGAAGTGAATTGAACATGGTTCATACATGTGAAAGAAGTGACTTGTCATACAAGGTAAGCATAAAATAAGAGAGGATGAAGTTCAAATATCACAACCAGAAGTCCCATGACATGTTAAGAAACCCCATACAACTCCTCATATAATGGCATAAGGAAAGCAAGATATGATCAAAACATCCACAAAATAGGAAAGAAAAGTTCATACATCAAAGAAATATCAAACATGCCTAAAAAATTAAGATACTAAGTCCCAAGGTACCTCAAACATGGATAAGCACCAAGAAAAAGTTTCAAGTCAAGGATTAGAACATAAGTCATTTAAACAATCACACAAGACAAACTAGGGTTCCACAAACTTAAGCTCAAAGCAACACCTCAAAGCTCAACCAAACAATACCTAAAAAAATATGAAAAAAAAGTTTTAATGCACTTCAACATGTCCTTAATACAATGCAAAAAGAATCAAGTTCAAAGCTTTTATGGATATCAAGTTAGAAAATTAACTAGCCAAGGTGTACATGATGAAAAGAAATTCAAAAGAAAATAAAGGGAAAATAAATTCAGAGGGCTAAAATAAAATAAAAATAGAAAATAAAAATTAGAATTTTTTTTAAAATGACAAAGATCATTGATGAATTTTTTGGGATTTCTTAGAAATCTAAAACTAATTTTTAAAAAATAAAAATGGAATTGAATGAAATAATAAAAATAAAATAAAATAAAAAGTGGAAGGGGTACATGAAGTAGCCCAATAAGGTTCAAAATACGGAAACAGGTGTAAAAACCCCAAATTTTCCCTCACTAAGTTCACACCATGGCTTGTGATCTTTCATTATTGCATTAGTTTAAGCATATCACATCATATTGCATTTTGTTTCATTTGCATAGTTCAAGTTCATCTACATTTAGGGTTTGTGATCTGAGCAATCCAGGGATCCATTTGAGCCACTCCAAAGGTCTCCAATCATTCCAAGAGGGTCCATGTGTGTTATATCATCATTTTATATCCATCAAAGATCAAGGGAGTAAAAAAATCACAAGAACTGGGAAAGCATGGAAGCAGAGCTAGGGTTTCACTACAAAGATGACCTGAAATTAGGGTTTTGGTTTCAGAGGCCATAACTTCAATTTTTTTGGTCATTCTTGTTTCTAATAGTCTCAATATGTTATAAGGATCATGTGTACCAAGTTTGATGAAGAAATTCAATGTGAAAGTCATCAATTCACTGGGTAACTTCTTGAGCAAGTCAGAGCAAAATCAGGGCATCTGAGGCCCCCATCCATGGAACCAAAGTGGATTTTTCATCAAATTGAAGTTATATGGTCTTTATTTGATCATTAAAGTGCTTGGAAGTTCACAAAATTGAAGAAAATTGAGATAAACCAAAAGTTGCCAAAAATGGAAATGACTTGTAATGTAAACTTTCCATTTTGGGAAAGTATTTCAACCTCCTCTTTCTCAACCAAAAATGATTCAAATGAAAGATTGTTGGTCATGAAAGTTGTAGATTGGATCATTCCCTTTTCAAAAAGTACAAGAACAAGTTCTAATTCATTATGGAACTCATGTTATGGCTTGTCAAAGTTGGCAAAAAATCACATAATTTTCAAGAATGCACCAACGAGGGATTTTTGCAAAACCACTTACCAAACTATTTTGTGACTTCAAATACACTTCTAAGCATCATAACATCATAGAGCATTTCCTTAAGACCAAAATTGCCCAAAGAACCATGCTATTTCATGTCTTGCATTTCGAGAATTTCAAAAGGGGCCAAACTTCATAGAATTTGCAAAATGACACATAACCTTTCACAAACTTGCTGAATTGCCTCAAAGCCATCTCCATGGACCTCCTTGATCTCAGCTACACAAAGACAAGCCAAAAAGCCAGCTGCACCATTGCCCATACCTCAAGTACACAAGTTGGTGACTTTTTGCAAGAAGCCCATACCAATCACCATAGGCCACAACCACTTCTTTGACCTATCACAACTTGTTATGTGGACCAAAAGTAGATCATAACACACAACATTGCAAGTTGAAATCTCAGAATCTTCAAGTTCCCAAAATCTCTCCATTTTGCAAATTCCTTCGAAACTCATAGCTCACTGACTCAAACTCAAAACTACCTTCACCAATCAACTCAGCATCACTAAAGGACCCTTTCCCACCCTTCAAACCAGCCTCAAACACCCCACAACCAAAACACGATTCTGGTGCAGCAAGGCTTCATTCTCTCAAACCAGCTCATTTCAGTATGTTCTAGGCATTGCAACATCACTAGGAAGATCATTGGAGACTTTTTGCATCATAGAGAAGGCTTTAAAGCTCAAAACCAGGAAGCTTCATCTCAGGTAACATGATGAACATTTTTTCCAGAACCCTGTTTTCTTGTTAGAATATTGTTCTATATGTTGCCCTGGTCATGGGGACGTGTTTATTTTCGAAAATGAGCAAGAAACAAGCATTTACTGAACCTCTGAAACTTTTGTAGTTTTTGAGTTTTTGATTCGGATCATGAGATTAAGCCATCATAAAATTTTTTTGAGGTTGGATTTAAGTTCAGGAGAGTGAGGTGAGTTGATCTGGAGCTTTAGAGCTCCAGAAATGACCTAGGGTTGAAGTTTAGGGTTTGCTCAGGGAGAAGCTGGCCGGAGAAGATGACCGGAGGTCTTTGTAACACCCTTCTATACCCCGCGTAAAATATACATAATCAGAGTAATTCATCATGCATCTCAAGTACGGGTGTCACATATAATTCAAAACATCATACAACACCTGTCATGCTCAATAACACTTGAAAATAAATTCATGCTTTTCTGATAACTACCATGTTGTAACAAACTTACTCTTGAATCAATTAGCACTAACCCCTGTAACTACCATGTTGTAACAATTAACCAAAATAGTTACATTTCAATCCCTATAATACTGGAATTACAAACATTTACCCAAACTAACACTTCATATTTCTAAATTCAGAATTTTAAAAACTAATCAAATCATGATGTTACAATGTTACTAGTACTAATAATATTTAAAACATAGCAACATACACCTACAGTAGAGAAAACAACAACCATGTAAAAGTTGAATTTATTGATAAGTAGAATACCCAAAAATTTAAATGAAAACAAATTCAATATATGGGTGTGGTCCCTCAATTACTCTCATGTTTGTTTACTCTAATGTTTAGTAGTAATAACCAAAATTATTTAATGTTTCTTTTGTTCCATAAAATATGTACATTGCAATCATGTTATATCAGTATCATGCGGTACTGTTAAACACTAATGTTACTAAGACGATACAATTCTGCTTTTCCTACACTAAATGTTTCGGTACTGTTAAACATATGCGTGCTACTGTATTTTTTTCTTTATTACATTCTAGAGAGCTATTGGGTATGTATGAAGAATATTACTTTTCAATAATCAATGGGTCTCTATAGTATATCAATATATCAATTTCAAACATAATTATTTCATCAAAAATCAAAGATTATTAGCAAAACCTAAAAATTATGGAATCCTAGAAAAATTGGGGTTTCATCCTAACCACATTTCTAACCATTACACACTATCCAATAATCCCAATAATTTTATGAAAACTCACCCTTACCTTGGATTTCTTGAGTTTTCCTATCTTTGTTCTTGAGCTCCTCTTCTCCTCTTTCTCTCCTTTTCCTCTTTCTATCTCTTCTACTCTTCTATTTTTCTATCTTCTTCTCTTCTTTTTTTAAACCCTAACCTTAACTCATAATAACTCTATTCTCTTATTGGGCCTTCTAACCCACTTACTAACTTACTAATTACATACTCACAATAGCCTAATTACTCAAATATATTAAATCTATTTTATTCCACTAAATAAAATAAATCTAATAAATTAAATAATTCAATTTAATCAAATAATTAAACTATTTCACACAAACCAAATAAATCTATTAACTAAATTAAATCACATAATTCAATTAAATTAATTAATCATATTAATCGAAATAATTAATTAATCTATTAGTCACAAAATCACATAATTAATTAATAAATAACTAATTACGAAAATTGAGGTGTTACAACTCTCCCCCACTTAAAGATTTTCTCCCTCGAAAATTACCTCAAACGAATAACTCAGGATAAGATTCCCTCATCTGACTCTCGAGTTCCCAAGTCACATTTCCACCAGCTGGTCCTCCCCAAGCGACCTTCACCAAAGCAATCTCTTTACTTCGAAGTTGCTTCAACTCCCGATCTTCTATCCGGATAGGTGATGTCTCCACAGTCAGGTTATCTCTCACTTGTACATCATCTACTTGGACTACATGAGACGGATCCGCAATGTATTTCCTCAACTGAGATACATGAAACACATCATGGAGATTAGAAAGCGACGGCGGCAAAGCAATCTGATAGGATACCTCTCCTATCCTCTGTAATATCTGATAAGGACCAATAAAATGCGGTGTCAACTTGTGCGACTCCAATGCCCTACCAACACCAGTTATTGGAGTAACTCGAAGAAACACATGATCTCCCTCTTGGAACTCAAGTGCTTTCCTCCTCTTGTCATGATAACTCTTATGACGACTTTGAGAAATCTTCATCTTCTCCTGAATCATCTTAATCTTATCTGTAGTTTGTTGAACTATCTCAGGTCCAACCACCGCACTCTCTCCAGTCTCATACCAACACAATGGCGTCCTACACCTCCTACCATACAATGCTTCAAACGCTGCCATACCAATACTCGAATGGAAACTGTTGTTGTAAGTAAATTCAATCAAAGACAAGTAGCTATCCCAAGTTCCTCCCTTTTCCAACACACAAGCTCTTAAAAGATCCTCAAGTGATTGAATCATCCTCTCCGTCTGACCATCCGTCTGCGGATGATAAGCAGAACTCAAACGCAACATAGTACCCAAAGCACTTTATAAACTTTCCCAAAATCTCGATGTGAACCTCGGATCTCTATCCGACACAATGCTAGACGGAATACCATGCCAACTGACAATCCTCTCGATATACAACTTTGCTAACTTCTCCAACGGGTAATCCATCCTTATCGGAATAAAGTGAGCAGATTTCGTAAACTTGTCCACAATAACCCAAATAGCCTCAAACTTTTCGGTGTCCTAGGTAAACCAGACACAAAATCCATAGATATGCTATCCCATTTCCACTCAGGAATAGCTAATGGTTGCATTAAACCCGACGGTTTCTGATGCTCAATCTTCGACTTCTGACAAGTCAAACAAGAATACACAAACTCTGCAATATCCTTCTTCATACAAGGCCACCAAAACACTTTCCTTAAATCTTGATACATCTTAGTCGCACCCGGATGAATACTTAATCCACTACGATGACCTTCTTCAAGAATACTCTTCTTCAATTCGGCAATATCTGGAACACAAACTCGATCATGACATCTCATGATACCATTCTCATCAATCCAGAAATCACCTCCTCGACCTTGATTGATCAAAGTCAATCGATCTACCAAACCCAAATCAGATTTCTGACCTTCTCGAATCTCGTCAAGAATACTACTAGAAAGCTTCAACATACCAAGATTAACTCCATAAGAAGTCTCTTCACAAACCAAACTTATATCTCGGAATTTTTCAATCATTTCCAACTCCCTAACCATCATCATCGACATATGCAAGGATTTACGACTTAATGCATCGGCTACCACATTTGCCTTACCTGGGTGATAATTCAAACCAAAATCATAATCCTTCAAATGTTCTAACCATCTCCTTTGCCTTGCATTCAATTCTTTCTGATCAAAGAGATACTTCAAACTTTTATGATCACTAAATACTTCAAACCTCGATCCAAACAAGTAATGTTTCCAAAGTTTCAACACAAACACAACGGCGACCAACTCTAAGTCATGCGTAGGATAATTTCTCTCATGCACTTTTAGTTTCCTTGAAGCATAAGCTACAACTTGTTGATTTTGCATCAATACACCTCCTAAACTCATCAATGAAGCATCGCAATACACAACAAACGGTTCTTCCGGATTCGGAAAAATCAAAACAGGAGTTGTCGTCAATCTTCTCTTAAGCTCTTGGAAACTTTCTTCACACTTCGTATCCCAAACAAAAGCTTGACTCTTTCTAGTCAATTGCGTCAATGGCAAGGACAACTTAGAAAATCCTTCAATAAATTTCCGATAATAACCTGCCAAACCAAGAAAACTTCGAATCTCCAAAACTGATTTTGGAGCTTTCCATTGAGATACAGCTTCAACCTTTGAAGGATCAACTGCAATTCCTTTAATTGAAATAACATGACCGAGGAAACTCACTTTCTTCAACCAAAACTCACACTTAGAAAGTTTAGCATACAACTGCTTCTCTTTCAATACAGATAACACAACCTTCAGATGTTCGGCATGATCCTCTTCACTCTTAGAATAAATCAAAATATCATCAATGAATACAACCACAAACTTGTCCAAATACGGATGGAAAATCCTATTCATGTACTCCATAAATACACCTGGTGCATTAGTTACACCAAATGGCATCACAAAATACTCATAATGACCATACCTCGTCCGAAAAGCAGTTTTCTGAATATCTTCAACTTTCACACGAATCTGATGATACCCAGATCTCAAATCAATCTTACTGAACACACTTGCACCAACTAATTGATCCATCAAATCATCAATTCTTGGAAGTGGATACTTATTCTTGATAGTCACCTTGTTCAATTGTCGATAATCCACACAAAGCCTCATAGTACCTTCTTTCTTCTTAACTAACAAAACAGGTGCACCCCACGGTGACACACTCGAACGAATAAACCTCTTCTCAAGTAGGTCTTCAAGTTGACTCTTCAACTCTTTCAACTTCGATGCGGACATACGATATGGAGCCATTGATACCGGACTAGTTCCAAGAACTAAGTCGATCGTAAACTCCACCTCGCGTTCCGGCGGTAAATCACTTATCTCCCAAGGAAAAACTTCTGGAAAATCACAAACAATTGGCAAAGCACCAACTGCTTCACTTTCCTCAATACTCAAAGTTGCCAACAACACAAACATCTCGGCACCATCTTGCACTGACTCATTCACTTGCTTGGCAGACATAAATAAGTCTCCTTCGTCCTCAGGTTTAAGAAAAACAACTGACTTATCAAAACAATTAATATAGACATGGTTGAACTCCAACCAATTCATCCCAAGAATGACATCAAGATGATCTAAGTGAAGACACACTAAATCAATGCCAAATTCTTTACCAAAAATACTCAACGGACAATTCAAACACACATATGGGGTAGTTACTGAATCCATAGTAGGAGTATCAATAACCATACTACCACCCATAACAGACAACTCAAGATTCAATTTTTTAACACAATCCAAAGAAATAAAAGAATGTGTAGCACCAGTATCAATTATAGCTATCAAAGGTATACCATTAATGAAGCACGTACCTCTGATCAATCGATCTTCACTAGTCATCTCAGATCCAGATAGAGCAAACACTTTCCCTTTCGTTTGAGCCTTCTTTGGTTTGTCACACTTGGTACTAATGTGCCCTTACACACCACAGTTGTAGCAAGTCACACTCGTACCACTCCTGCACTCTAAAGCCTTGTGGCCAGGCTTGCCACACTTGAAACATTTCTTCTCAACACTTGTGCACTCAGGAGCACGATGCCCTTCAACACCACATTGATAACACCTCACTGGAGTGGAAGCTCCTCCCCCACTCGGCTTCTTGCCATAACCAGCTTTTTGTTTCCCTTTGTCACCAGAAGTCACATACGGTTTTCCTCTGAATTGGCCTTTTCCTTTCTTATCACCCATACTCTTATAGTGAGCCGATCTAGCCCTACTATCTTCATCATAGATCCTACTCTTGTTCACCAACTCAGAATATCGCCTAATCTCCTGATAACCGATGGCTTGCTTGATTTCAGGTCTCAAACCATTCACATACTTAAGACATTTGGATCTCTCAGCATTAGTAGTGTTATAGTGAGGACAAAACTGAATCAACTCTTCAAATCTTGCTGCATACTCAGCCACAGTTAAGTTATCTTGCTTCAATTCAAGAAACTCAATTTCCTTCTTTCCACGTACATCCTCAGGAAAGTACTTCTCCAGAAATGCCTCTCTAAAAACATCCCAAGTAATCTCAACTTCGTCTTCTTCAAATCTTCGACGAGTGTTACCCCACCAGTGCTCAGCTTCCTTCTCAAGCATATGGGTGCCAAACTGCACCTTCTGCGCATCTGAACAGTTCATAACTCGAAAGATCTTTTCAATTGCATCTAACCATT
Source organism: Lathyrus aphaca (assembly GCA_963966055.1). NCBI lineage: Eukaryota > Viridiplantae > Streptophyta > Magnoliopsida > Fabales > Fabaceae > Lathyrus > Lathyrus aphaca. Next base: position 556,571,734 of record OZ014519.1, read on the forward strand.
CTTGTGCTTTGTCAGGTTCATACCTTCCCATGAACTTTGGTGGATTGTTCCTCTGAAACTTTCCCAAAGCACGAAACTCATCATTAGTGTTGTTCACACCATTGACATTGACTTGTGGCATCTTCCCAATTGCTCCAGCCAACAACGCCAAAGCTTCAGCAAGTGCTCTATCATTCCTACCTGCAGCCATTGTTCTAGATTCCACAATAAAATCTTCATTAGAACAACAATACCGATACTGCAACACAAAATAAACACACAGAAAATTTGGTCAACTGACCGACCTTGCTTTGATACCACTAATGTAACACCCTTCTATACCCCGCGTAAAATATACATAATCAGAGTAATTCATCATGCATCTCAAGTAAGGGTGTCACATATAATTCAAAACATCATACAACACCTGTCATGCTCAATAACACTTGAAAATAAATTCATGCTTTTCTGATAAATTTTTCACAATTGCATGTAGCAGCGGATATACTTCAATCATGTTAAACATAAATAGAGTTTCATACTCAATTCTTAGGCATAACATGCCAGTACTCCACAATAGTCAAATATCAATAACAACATAAGTAGAGTACATAAAGCATCTCTCGGAACATAAATCGAATAACAACCCCAGTGTTACATGATCAGAGCATGACTCGACCCAATACAAATAAAAGACTAAGCAAGCTGCTCCAAACACTACCTCGAGCTAGAAGCAACCCTACTCTTGGGTACCTGATCGATGTCGTACAAAACATCATTCCAACAGAAGGGTGATAATTCATATAATTATTGAAATCATAAGTTAATATATAATGTAAGGCATTCAAACACAATCAAATTATTCTCACACTTCCAAAATTCATCAATAAATTATTAATCAAAGAATCACACCATTCATAAGTCAACGCACAAGTTACAATTTTACTAATCTAACAATGTACATAAGCCACATAATCTCATTATCAATCATAAACATAATGAGACTCGATCCAAGACTCAATGCAACTCACGCATGTGGTACCAATCACTTGTTATCATTTTTCAGTTTTTACATTTAAACCGGGTCCGTCCTCTAGACCGATAACACATCAAAAGCTCGTCCTCTAAGCTTTCAAACCCGTCCTCTAGGTTTTGGATAAGTCACTATCTCCCACGGAACTAGCAAACATTGCCTCTTGACACAGATGATGCATGTACAAGTTCAACAACCATATGCAATTAAGACCGTCCTCTAATCTTAATATTCATGCATATCTTCAATAATTCATCACATTTGAATTACCACATTATTACACATACTTGCACATTTATGCATCATCCACACATAAATCATTTCAAATAGTATACAACACCTTTTACAATACAATCTCAACGACATTATCTCACAACAAGCAAGTAATCCATAAGGTATCAACATAATTCAACCTCAATTCACAAAATACACATTACCGATTAAACATGGAATGATTAATTTATCATCAAGTTAATCACCAAATTAATTAAGAAATTAATATATAATAATAATCCATCATCAATTAATTAAATCCTATATTCAATAAATATCCAATATTCAATAATTATATTAATTTTCAATTTCTATAGTTCTTAATTTAATGAATTTAATCACATTTCCAATTCAAACTCTAACTCACCAACTATCTAAAATCCAATTCACCATCTATTAATAAAAAAAGTTATCAACCTAACAAACTTACTCTTGAATCAATTAGCACTAACCCCTGTAACTACCATGTTGTAACAATTAACCAAAATAGTTACATTTCAATCCCTATAATACTGGAATTACAAACAATTACCCAAACTAACACTTCATATTTCTAAATTCAGAATTTTAAAAACTAATCAAATCATGATGTTACAATGTTACTAGTACTAATAATATTTAAAACATAGCAACATACACCTACAGTAGAGAAAACAACAACCATGTAAAAGTTGAATTTATTGATAAGTAGAATACCCAAAAATTTAAATGAAAACAAATTCAATATATGGGTGTGGTCCCTCAATTACTCTCATGTTTGTTTACTCTAATGTTTAGTAGTAATAACCAAAATTATTTAATGTTTCTTTTGTTCCATAAAATATGTACATTGCAATCATGTTATATCAGTATCATGCGGTACTGTTAAACACTAATGTTACTAAGACGATACAATTCTGCTTTTCCTACACTAAATGTTTCAGTACTGTTAAACATATGTGTGCTACTGTATTTTTTTCTTTATTACATTCTAGAGAGCTATTGGGTATGTATGAAGAATATTACTTTTCAATAATCAATGGGTCTCTATAGTATATCAATATATCAATTCCAAACATAATTATTTCATCACAAATCAAAGATTATTAGCAAAACCTAAAAATTATGGAATCCTAGAAAAATTGGGGTTTCATCCTAACCACATTTCTAACCATTACACACTATCCAATAATCCCAATAATTTTATGAAAACTCACTCTTACCTTGGATTTCTTGAGTTTTCCTATCTTTGTTCTTGAGCTCCTCTTCTCCTCTTTCTCTCCTTTTCCTCTTTCTATCTCTTCTACTCTTCTATTTTTCTATCTTCTTCTCTTTTTTTTTAAACCCTAACCTTAACTCATAATAACTCTATTCTCTTATTGGGCCTTCTAACCCACTTACTAACTTACTAATTACATACTCACAATAGCCTAATTACACAAATATATTAAATCTATTTTATTCCACTAAATAAAATAAATCTAATAAATTAAATAATTCAATTTAATCAAATAATTAAACTATTTCACACAAACCAAATAAATCTATTAACTAAATTAAATCACATAATTCAATTAAATTAATTAATCATATTAATCGAAATAATTAATTAATCTATTAATCACAAAATCACATAATTAATTAATAAATAACTAATTATGAAAATTGAGGTGTTACAGCCTTCTCCGGCCACCTGAAAGTAATTAACTTTCTAATTAGGGTTAGGGCAAGGTTTAAATGAGGACTGTTTGATCTTAGCTTCCCGCGTGTGTTTTATGGATTAATTAATTATTTTAATAGGATTAGCTGAATTTGAATTCTGACCCTAGGATGTGGCGCGCAGTCAACCCCAAAACCATCAGCTTTGAATCTAAACCATCAGATCAGATTACTTTCCCTTTATTTAATTTTTATTGCATTTTTTCTCATTTATTTTGCAGCATTTATTTAAAATAGTTAGAAAATCCAAAAAAATATTTTCTTCTTTATTTTGCATCCAAATAATTTTCTTCACCCAAAATATTTTTATTTTTATTTTTCGCATAATAAAATTAATTTTTAAAATATTTAAATGTTTATTTTAATTAATTAATGGAAATTAATTAATTAAAATATCATTTAGGTTTCTAAAAATTCCAAAAAAAATTCACATTGCATCTTAGGACATTTAGAAACATTATCATGTCATTCATACAAATTTCTTTTTGGTTTTGAATCATATTTGACATTTTTCTTGAATTTAGGGTTCATAAAATTCCTATTTTTGAACCCTAACTTCAAGAATTCTTTTCTGCCTAACCATTAATGGTATGACTTTGATTCTTTTTGCATTGTTCTTTATTTGACATATAGTATTTAGCATAATTTTGTCATGAATTTATTTTGCATTTTTGATTTGATTTGCATTTTTTCCCTTAAGGTACCTAAACCCCTAGATAACTTAGAAAAATCAAAACTTTCATTAGGTTAAGGGTTAGGTCTCCTCCTTTGGGGTGTGATATCATATGGGTTTAGGGTTCTTTTGAGTTCATTTTCAATTTTTTATCTTATTATTTTCCTCTGTTTTTGACTTTTGCATCTCATGTTGCATAAAAACCCAAATTTCTCATGTTCATTCACATACATCTTGCATATGCATCCATTCAAGAACTTGCCATGACATTTCATGCATTAACATGACTTCTAAGACATCATAGGATACATTAGAATCATGCTTGATAATTTCTTCATCCATTTTCCATGTTATGCATTCATTACATTCCATGAACATTCATGTGCTTTCATGCTTCTTACATGCTTCATTTGCATTCTCATCCCTTGTATGATCATTCACAACTCTTGACATACATTTGTATCATCTCTTAGAATCATTTACATCATTAATATGCTTCTGTTTTTGGTTTTCATCCTTGCATACATTCCATTTTCATTTCATTCTTTCTTTTATGCTAACCATTTCAGGTGGTAAGTACTTTGAGAAGTGAATTTGCCTTCACTTCTCATTTCTCTTCTCATCTCTCTTATGCATTCATTACTGCATTTTGCTTTTGCTTTAGAGTGAGCTTCCTCATTCATGTTCTTTATCCACTTTCTTTCTTCAAGTAACTTATCTTCTTAAGTGAAGTAAGTTAACTTGTTTCTTCTGCTTCTCCTCCTTTCATCTGCTTCTTCCTTGGTAGTTATTCCTGAAGATCTCTTGCAAGCCTTACAAACCATAGGAACATCTAGGAATGATAATCTTAGGTTTTTTTATTATCCCCCCTTTAGTTTTACCTTTATGTCATCTTTTGTGTCTCTCTTCTCATCTCATAATCAGAGACTAAACCTTTAAGGTTTTAAGGCTTTGTGATTAAGGTTATGCCTGCATCCTTCTCTTAGGATGGAGTGTATAACTTTAATCCTAAGTGTTAAACCTTTAATGTGTTTAAATCTCTTAATAAATCCATCTAATAATCACTAAGACAATAGCTTGTAACTTGGGCCTTGCATTAGGGTTCTAATTCTTCCTTAAATTGGTTAAGAAGGACTAACCCTAGTGTTAATGGACAAGTCCCCCTCAAGTTGTCTTACAAACCATAAAATTCACTTCTTAATCTTACCATTAACTAAAATCCACTTTAATAAAGGCTTTGTTTTGTCATGAGGTTAATCCCTAATCATGGATTAAGTTGAGGTATCTTCCTCAGCTTAAATGTTCTCATCTATTATCCTTCTATTAGGATGGTGTTATGAGTCCGTTAAATCCTTGATTATGGCTTAAACTCATTACTTAACACTAAACAAAAATCCAAAAAAAAAACATCTGAATAATCACAAGTAGGTTAATGATCTTAATCCTACATCATCATGGTAATTAAGTTTGAGATGTTTATCTCATACTTAAGGTATTCTCATTATCCCTAATCAGAGGGATGATATGATGAGTTTACTAACCCTTGGTTTAGGCTTAAGCTCATTAACTTATGACAAACAAAAAAAAGCAATAAAAGATTGAAAATACAAAAACAAAGCAATAATCATCTCCTTCGGGATTCTTTTCTCATCATCTTCACTCACAAACGAGAACTCGCTTCTTCCGTCTAATGCAAGACAGTTAACACTCGAGCTAGACGAGTCATACACTTGAGCATAGACAAGCAAGTAGTTCTTCAGTCAATTTATCATTCAGTCTCTTTGAGTCGAACTACGGTGTTCTGACTTCCTCATTGCACGAGAGGATACGTAGGCATAACTTAACTGTTATCAAACAAAAGTCTCTGTGTCTTCCCCTCTTTCAACATTCTTTTTAAGTCTCATTCTTGAGCACTTCACTTCACTTTCTTTCACTGACACTTGTACATTTCTTTTCCAGCTTTTGCACACAGATAACACAGACACTACCCCTTTAAACACAAACTTTCAAGCGTGGATCCCGTCGAGTACGGCAGACAATCTGGGTGCTAATACCTTCCCAGGTTGTAAGCAACCCCCTTTCTCAGTTTCTCTGGTTCGCGACCATCTTATCCATATCTTTCTAGGTTTATGCAGCATTACCTTTCCTTCGGATAAAAATGCCTAGCTGGCGACTCTTTCCACCTTCATTTCATTCTCTCCTTTCGCCGACCGTTCGCGTATGTACCCTATTTGGCTCAGTGTCTCTTAGTGGGAGCGACAATAGGCCTAAGGGGGAAGGGGTGGAAAAAGCAAAGAGGCCCACGTGCTTCACAAAGTCAGAGTCAAACCTAGTTCAAGTATTCACATCCTACGTTCCAGAATGAGTCACACAAAGTATGCAAATCTAAGGGTCAGGCAAGGCCAACGAAAATGAAAGGTATGCGCATCTAACGTTTCAGGTCATGTCTCACTATGGTATTCATATCCAAGGGTCAAGATTCAAACTGGAAAATAAAATATAAAACATAGGCTGACACGTGAGAAGCATACGATCATTAATGTGTTGGCAAGAGATCAACCGCTAGATGGAAACAAATTGCACGGTCCTATTATAAACTGAGGAAAAAAGCCATGAAACGCAGGTCACCGTCCATTAGGTCTTCTCCAGCCACATGTCGGTTAGATCATACAATTTGTTTTCCAGAAACAACATATAAGCATACCAAAATGAAGCTAACCTAACATAGATCATGAATCCACAAACAAATTTCACTGGAACACACCATATACAGAGAATCAAAGAAATGAAAAATGCACTTCAAAACTGAAAGTCAAGATCTAAAGCCTCTAATGGATTCTACTCACTTCCAATACTTCAAATCAAGCAAAAGTAGATTAAAACAGGCAAAAACATGGTAAATCTAAAGAAAAACAAGTGTGATGTAATACCTGAAGTTTCTCCTGAAGATTTAAAGAAAACCATAGGTCCTTAAGTGTTCTTGAGCTTGTATCTGGCTAAATAAAGGATTAGAAGCTTTAAACTGAAGAGAAAATGAGGAATCTGAATGTGTGCTTCACTTTTCACAATGATGTTCTTCAACTATGGACAATGATGATGGTGACATGAGCAATGTTATATCAAGGAGAATGCAATGAGATTTTTCTAGTGAGAATGGTGGTGAGGAGTTTCAGATCTGAGTTATTTTTGAGGGGTGAATAATGTGTGAGTGAAATGAGAAACCCAGTGTGTAGAGAGCATGCAATTTTCGTGGAATGCTTCTTATCACCCCCAAAAATGTTGAATGTGTGTGATCCCTTTTAGTGAGTGTGTTTATGCAATCCGTTTTTGAGAATCTGAGCATGAGTCACATGCATCTTTTCAAATTGGAATTTATGGAGTGAGGTTCATGGTATTATGGTGGAGTTTGACATGTGTTGTTGCTTCCTTTGTTGATGAAAAATGATGAGATTGATGAGTTGATGTAGTTGTATCATGGAATGAGGTTGCATGGTGTGTATTTCACGTGATCCTTCTTTCCCATTTTGTGCAACAAACTTGTGAGTGTGTAGTGAAAAGCGTGACTCTCTCTTTGTGAAATGAAGAAAAGGGCGTGTGTGCTAACTCTTTTTTCCTCATCCAATATCACATGCACACATACACCTTTTTGTACCATCTTTTTTTCTAAAATTTCCACTGACAATGCAACCAAATATTATCATGTACATGGCACTTGAAAAGAGAGCTGGCTAATTTAAGAAAACGTGTAAAAAATAATAATAACCTTGACACAAAATATGAAGAAAAAAACAAGGTGGACCAATGATAATTTGAAAAAAATGCCATAAAAACCTAAAAATGACCTTAAACTTCAAAAAATTATATCTTGAGTTCTAGGAAAGATATGAAGGTGTTCTTGTACTTTTGGAAAGGGAAAATCAAGATCTACAACTTTTATGTTCAAATAAAAATCATTTGGAGCTTTCTTGGTCATGAAAGAATTGGTTGAAGGTTAGGGAAATATTTTCCAAATATAGAAACTTCTCAACTTGAAAAATTCCAATTTTAGTAACTTTTTGAAAACCCTTGATTATTGACATTTGAGATCATTCATGTTATTCCTTGACCATGTAAAGGTCCATGAAGTTGATGAACATGATTGGAACCCTAAAAATCCACTACTTGACTTTTCTTTTGCAAAGTTGACTTCTTTCTTCAAGTACAAGTAACTTAGCCAATGCCTGACTTCCTCAATGAATTTTTGAACCAAATTCCATCTCTAAGCCTTGTATAACATATAGAAGCCTTTGTCCACAAGAATTGGTCAAAGCTATGAGGATAATTTGTTCTGAGCCAAAACCCTAATTAGGGTTTCCCTGTGTAGGAGGATGATGCCTTGATGAATTCCTGATGAACCAAACCCCTTCTAGGGATCTGAGGAGAAGCTTGAGCTTGTGAAAGATATGAGGACCTATTGTAAACTTGTTGCAAGACAACTTAGCTCCCATCTTTTCTTTGAATAATCACTACTTGAGAAATCCCGGATCACATGCCCTATGCTTCTAACCATGGATGTTATTCCTCATCTTTCTATGGAAATATGCAATGGTATGTATACTATATGTTATGCTATATGACATGAAAATGAGAGGGAAAATTTTGGGGTGTTACACCTCTCAAGGTCTAATCCGTCAAAACTAGATTTTGTCCTTTATAATGAACCAAGGGACCATTGGCCTGCCACCGAGATGTGGGCCTTGAACTATCTTTTATAATGAACCAAACGACCCCTAGCCTGTCACAGAGATGTGGGCCTTAATAATGTTGTCTTTTATAAAGAACCAGATGACGTCTGGCCTGCCACAGGGATGTGGGCCTTAAATGACGTTGTAACATCATGGGATTTACAACCCAAATGTAAAGTAACCAGGAGATGGAATCATAGGATCCATAACCAGGAATATGAGAACGTAAGATCATAGGATTTATGACTCAGAGAAATGTCTTTTATAGTGAACCAGAAGACTAATGGCCTACCACAGAGATGTGGGCCTTAACAACGTTGAGAAGGTAAAGTCCTGTAGGAAAATACTTCTACAAGGAAGAAATTTTGCTATAGAACTCTACTAAGTAGAGAACGTCCTGACCGACATTCTATTGGAAAAAAGAGACAAATATCTGACTCTGGTTGGCGACTTCACTGAGGAATATTTCAATGATGGGAGTGAATCTCAATCATGAAAATTTGCAGGAAAAAACGATCTTCCGACTCAACTTTGGAGACTTGGTCAAATACTCTTGCTGGAGAGAAAATTCTGACATTCTGATGTCGTGGGGAAAATGAGCATTCATCTGCCTATTGGGAATGCTTCATTGTGAAATGATGACTCCGCTTGGGGATGATAACTATTCAACTAACCCTTGAAGTTATGTTGGGGAATACCACCCTACTTTGACTCAAATGGGGAAGGTTCCATCTAAACTCTACCAGGGGATGACGTAGGGATCAACGCCTTCCTAGGATAAGAGTTGTAAGGCATATATGGCTGGGGAGAAGAATCTGCTTGGGGAATATCACCTTATAACATCTTTCTTTTCTGGCTGTTAAACCTGCAACAACAAAGTTTGCACACATATACCCCGGGGAATTGTATGGCATGAGTCAACCATCCGATGTTTCTCAACATTCAAAGTAATTTTAAATGTTTTCCCTTTTTGCATGTTATTCATAGAGCCACCTTGTTTAAATGCAATGTTCTTTTATCAAAAATTCAGGACATTTTTGCAAACAAAACATGTAAAATTAAAAACAAGGACGATGCTTTTTTACTGAATAATTCTTTTATTGATGGGCCTATGAATAGGCAAAGATACATCGGGAAGCAACCACCTGGAAAGAGGTGATCACTATAAACTGAGAAAAGAAACTATCCTAATGGCAATGTGAAACGATATTCCACTGAGTTTCAATTCTGCTATGACAAGTATGTTTTTAAGATTAATCCCGTTTGAACTTGCTTTCTGAAGAGGAAGATTGGACTAGTTCCTATTCTTTGGGTATTTCCAGGTTAAGTGAGACGAAGACGTAGTACATATAACTCAGATTATAGTCATTCACTTATTCCCTCTTTTGCGTGGACCGCCCTTTTAGGTTTTCAATCCACTAGGATACCCTTTTTGCCCGAGCTGTCCAATGCGGATTTTCAACTCACCAGGTGTACATTTTATTTATTTATATCCCTAAATTTTTCCCGAGCCTTTTGTTCTGTTTTTGGCTCGCCAAAATGCCCTTTATTTTCCTGGACTCTTTATTTTGTTTTTTTGTCCAGCGGGTCTCTTTTATGCAGAGTATTTTTTAACTGCGTCTGAGTTGACAGGAGACAAGAAATCCTCGCCATCCATGGTTGTAAGCATCAAGGCTCCTCCTGAGAAATCCTTCTTAACCACGAAAGGGCCTTCGTAGTTTGGAATCCAGTTGACCCTATTATTTATACTTGGAGGAAGAATTCTTTTGAGTACAAGCTCACCAACATGGCACTCCTGAGGATGCACTCTTTGGTAAAATGCCCGCTTCAAACTTCTCTGATAAAGCTGACCATGGCATATAGCTGCCAATATTTTCTCTTTAATTAAACACAAATGATTATACCAGGCGTGTACCCACTCAACCTTATCTATCTTGACATCCATCATCACCCTCAAGGAAGGAATCTCAACTTCAACAGGTAGGACAACTTCCATACCATACACAAGTGAGAAAGGTGTATCCCTAGTAGATGTCCTCACTGACGTTCGCTACCCATGCAAAGAAAATGGTAACATCTCATTCCAATCTTTGTAAGTGACTACCATCTTCTGCACAATCTTCTTGATGTTCTTATTAGCTGCCTTGACCGCGCCATTCATCTTTGGCCGGTAAGGAGAAGAATTGTGATGTTGTATTTTGAAGTCCCGACACAACTCAACCACCATCTTATTGTTAAGATTATAACTATTGTTAGTAATGATTCTTTCGGGAACTCCATATCTGCATATGATATCTCTTTTCAGAAATATAGCAACCACTTTCTTGGTGACGTTGGCATAAGATGCTGCTTCGACCCACTTGGAAAAACTGTCAATTGCGACCAAGATGAAATGATTGCTGTTTGAAGCAGTATGCTTAATTTTCCCGATCTTGTCAATGCCACACATAGAAAATGGCCAAGGAGATGACATGACGTTCAGCAGGCTTGGAGGCACATGCACTTTGTCTTCATAAATCTGGCACTTGTGGCACTTTCGGGCATATGAACAACAATCTGAATCCATTGTTAACCAATAATACCCCGATCTCAATAATTTCTTTGCCATTGCATGTCCTCCAGCATGGGTACCGAAAGATCCTTCATGGACTTCCTGCATCAACATGTCTGCTTCCTGCTTGTCCACACATCTAAGAAAGACCATGTCAAAATTCCTCTTATAAAGCACACCATCAACATTCAAGAAGAAACTAGCAGTGAGTCATCTCAAAGTCTTCTTATCATTGGAAGATGCCCCAGCTGGGTATTCCTGACTCTTTAGGAAACACTTGATATCATGATACCAGGGCTTGTCATCAGACACTACATCAACAAAAAACATATATGCAGGTATGTCAAGTCGTGATATGTCAATCTTGGGAACATAATTCCAACATAACACTTTGATCGTTGAAGAAAGTGTAGCTAATGCATTAGAAAATTGATTCTCGTCACCTGGTATATAGTGAAGCTTTACTGTTGTGAAGAACGTCAACAATCTCATCACATAATCCTGGTACAAAATTAAGTGAGGTTGATGTGTATACCACTTGTCAGTGATCTGGTTAATCACGAGAGCTAAATCTCCAAATATATTGAGGGTCTTAATCCTTAGATTAATTGTCTCCTCTATTCCAATGATACAAGCCTCGTATTCTGCTTCATTGTTGGTGCAACCAAATGTCAATCTAGCAGCGAAGGGAAAATGGACACCTTCAGGAGTAATAAGAACAACACACACTCCGCGCCCATTCATATTAACGGCCCCATCAAACATCATACTCCATTTGGATTCAGGGTCTGGCCCATCCTCCAGAAGTGGTTCCTCATAATCTTTAGCTTTGAGGTACATGATGCCCTCATCAGGGAAATCAAAACGTATGGGTTAATAATCCTCCAGAGATTTCTATGCAAGATAATCTGAAAGAACACTTCCTTTGATGGCCTTTTGAGAAGTGTATTGAATGCCGTATTCAGTCAGCACCATCTTCCAACGGGCAACCCTTTCGATTAATGTTGGTTTCTCAAAAATATACTTGATAGGATCCATATTTGAAATCAACAGAGTTTTGTGTGTCAGCATGTATTGTCTCAAACGCTTAACAACCCATGCGAGTGCACAACATGTCTTCTCAAGCATGGAATATCTCGATTCACAATCATTGAATTTCTTGCTCAGGTAGTAGATAGCGTGCTCTTTTCTACCTGTCTCGTCTTGTTGACCGAGAATACAACCCATGGATCCTTCAAGCACCGTCAAATACATTATGATCGTCCTCCCTGGAACCGGAGGCATTAGAATAGGAGGTTCCTACAAATATTCTTTTATCTTTTCGAAATCCCTTTGGAAATCGTCATTCCACCTGACCGCTTGTTCTTTTCTTAATAGATTGAATATTGGTGCACAAGTGGTTGTGAGGTGAGATATGAACCTTGCAATGTAGTTCAATCTACCCAGGAAACCACATACTTCTTTTTCTATTTTCGGTGCATGCATATCTTGTATTTCTTTTCCTTTGGCAGGATCAACCTCTATCACTCTTTGGCTCACGATGAAACCCAGCAGTTTCCCGGATCGCACTCCGAACGTGCACTTGTTTGGATTCAATATTAAACGGAACTTCCTCAGTCTCTCAAATAGTTTCTTGAGATTAACCAAATGCTCCTCTTCAGTTCTGGACTTGGCAATCATATCATCCACATAGAACTCTATCTCTTTATGAATCATATCGTGGAATAATGTCACCATAGCCCACTGATACGTTGCCCCAACGTCTTTCAACCCAAAAGGCATCACCTTGTAGCAGAAAGTACCCTACGGGGTAATGAACTTTGTTTTCTCCATGTCTTCTGGCGCCATCTTTATCTAATTATACCCGAAGACGCCATCTATGAAAGAAAATACCGAGAACTGAGCGGTGTTATCAACCAATACATCAATGTGAGGTAATGGGAAGTCATCTTTCGGACTTGCTCTGTTAAGGTCTCGGTAATCAACGCATGTCTGACCTTGTTGTCCTTCTTTTGTACTGGCACAATATTAGCTACCCAAGGTGGATAACTAGTTACGGCAAGGAACCCGACCATCCCACTGCTTTTGAACTTCCTCTTTGATCTTCATTGACATGCCATGACGAGTTTGACGAAGCTTCTATTTAACCGTAGGACAATCCTCTCTCAATGGAAACTTATGTATAACAATGTCGGTATCTAACCCTGGCATATCTTGATACGACCAAGCAAAGATATCAACATACTCACGTAGCATACCAATCAATTCTTCCTCCCCCCGACCTTCAGAATTAAAGGCCCCAATCTTAACTTCCTTTTGTGCATCCTCGGAACCAATGTTGATGACTTCAATCTCCTTCTCATGAGACTGAATAACCCTTTCCTGTCGTCTCAAAACCTGGCTAATTCTTTAGGGAGTTCACAGTATTTCTCAACCCCTTCATCAACTTGGTAGATATGGTTATCAAAGTCATACTCAGTCATAGCAGAACTATTGTCCGTGGAATCTGGGTGATCAAGTCTGCACAAGGGATGTGCTTATTTTAGACCTCATTTTATGAAAAGGAAAAACAAAACAAAACATTTCCATTTTATTGTTTTTTGTGAAAAAAATTAAAATGAAAGAAAGAGAACAAAATTTTGAATGGAAAAAATGTCCTTTATTCATGATAAAATAAAATTGCAATCAATGCAAGGTGGCCCTACAAATGGATCCGTACACCTTGGGCAGAGTGTAGGATTTGACATGTAATGAAATGAGGAAAATAAGAAAAATTACTCTATTTGAAGATTAACTTGTACAATCTCTTTGACAAACTAGTTCTTGAGTTTCTCCCTGGGGATACATAGATGCACCCAATTGTCTAGGTCGTCGTCGCTGTCAACATCATCTCCCGTAGAAGCACACACTTGATTAGGATCAATAATGCCCCCACTCGAGAATCTTATCAACCCCTTGCTCTTGGATACCTCTGCTTGACCTGGCTGATACCCGATCCCGAACTTGTACTCTTTTTTGTCTACCTCTACGACCTTCCCCAGCCTTGGGCATTTCCTGATTGAACTACCTCCAAAGCTTATCTATAGGAGGCTATGGAGGTACCCACCTTTTCACCGCTCTTTACCACCAAACTGGGAGAAACTTCATTGATGTTCACTGTCTCAAAGGCCTGACACAATGTTTCATGGACCACGTCATCCATTTCCACATATTTAAACGTTGACAGGTGGCTTACAAATATATCCTCTTCCCCGCAGACTGTGATAACCTGCCCGTCCATCTCATATTTCAAATTTTGGTGTAGCGTGGAAGTAACTGTGACAATAGCATGAATCCAAGGCCGACCAAGAAGGCAACTATAAGCGGACTGTATGTCCATTACATAGAAGGCGCACTTGAAAATCTGTGACCCAATCTTCACAGTCAGCTCCACTTCCCCGAATACAGATCTTTTAGAACCGTCAAACGCTCGCAGAACCAAATCATTGAGCCTTAGAATAATCCCATCAACATCTAGCTTCACCAAAGCTTTCTTGGGCAATACATTCAAAGATTACTTGTTATGATTACGCCCCTCAGAAGTCAAATCTCTGTCAGTAAAACCCAGCCCATAGTTGGCATTTATATTAGCAACAACGGCCTCCAACTGATTAACTATAATTTCCTGGGGGACATAGGCCATTTGCAAGACCTTCAGCAACGCCTCTCTATGACCTTGGGAACACATCAACAATGACAAAATCGAAATCTTCGATGGAGTCTGGTTCAGCTGTTCCACTACCTTGTAATCACTCTTCTTAATTATGCACATGAATTCTTCCACCTATTTTTCAAAAGTACTCTGACCCGCTGCAGGAGTTACCACCTCTTTACCTTTCACCCGAGCTGCAGCCTCGGCTTCAATATTGGGCCTTAGAGTTTGTGGAGCAATGAGACGTCCACTACGGGTAAATCCTCTAACACCTCCCACATTATCAATGCTGGAACCATTCTCTCCATGAGGTTTATCTTCTACCCATTGTCCTTGTACATAAACGTATGCGCCATAATGCTAAGGAACAACCCTTTCATTAACATAAGGTACAGGACTAGGAACCGTGATTGTTACAGGGCTCACCTCCTGAGGTACAAAGATGGTGACAGGTTCCGACCTGGGAGGCACCGAAATTTCAACAGGCGTAAAGTATATTGTCACCGTTAAAACATCGTCGATTTTTTTTTCACCTTATCGAATTGCAAGGAACCTTCATCCATTAAGCTTTTTATTCATGTTCTCAACTTATCGCAACCATTATCACAAATCAAACAATCTTCATAGTCAACACCGCACCCGGGGAACACCTGCCCCTTAAATAGACGGATTTTCACAACCAACAGTGGTGTCTCAACATCATTTACATCAGTAATCAAGTTCATCTCTTTACCGTCTTCTACAGCATTCACCCTCGCACTACCATGGTTTGGCATTGGATTATTAGTGACATTCGGAGGTGGGGAAAAGTTTATAGCTTTGGAATTGATCAAGTCCTGGACCTTTAATTACAAAGCTCTACATCTCTCAGTCGTGTGCCCCGAGGAACCCGAGTGAAACGCACAACAGGCATTTGCGTCGTACTCTGGAGGAAGGTTTCCAACTGATGGTTCCAGTGTTCTAAGTTGCACCATGTTCAATTCCAACAGCCTTTGCAATAGAGTCGCATAATGGTGACGACTTCCTGAGTCTGACGGTTACTAACTACAAGTGCACAGTCTATCACGTAGTAATAAAAGATATCAATCCCACAAAGACTCGATAATTAACCTAGTGTTGTCGGGTGTTAATATGTTTAGCTAAGGCGAGCGATGTTTTAAGTTTTAAGAGAAAATGAAGAATTACTTAAGTTAAATTAATGGTAATGATATCGATAAGTAATTGATTCGCCTTCGTGAATTCAATAGAGGTTCGTCTTATTAAAGTTTGTTAAGTTATCTCTCTGTAGAAACTCTCGGTTTAAAAGTCGTTGACTCACACTCTCGTGGTCTTGCCTATTACTATACTCCTAAGTTCAATTGAGTGCTCTCACTGTGTCAACTCAAGTTAGAAATATTTTTTGGAAACCTAAAGGTTCTAATTGGTTTTAAAGCGCTTTTGTTGTATTTAAAACAAATGCCCGATTTCTGCTATCTAATTATGATCTCACACTCCCTTGGTATTAATCCTAATCTTTTAAACTCTATTACACTCGTAACGAAAGTTAATTAAAACAAGAAATTGAAACCAGAAAATAACTTAATTTAAAGCAATAGCCTAATTCTACTGAATTCGTTCCGGTTAGACAACTACATGCCAATTAACAGTTTATCCAGACATATTAAATAAGAACAAAGAAAGGTACAAGGAGAAGTAATTCATAATATAAATATATGCAATGATAAATAAACAATAAATCATTAAAAAAATTAGAAACCTGGTTGCACTGTTCTTGATCAACCAAACTTTCGAAAACTTGAAAAGTAAACAATAATTCAGTTGCTGGAAAGAATTAAAATGGTGATAGTTTCCTAATTATGGAAACTATCACTAGGGGTCGGTAAAGGAAAATAAAAACGATTGTTGAAAAATAAACTTGCGAACTTCGAACGAAAGAAAATGGCAGAAAATTTGACTTGAACGAAGCTCTCTTGCAAAATTGCAGTGGCTTCTATTTATAGGAATTGGCTTAGGTCTGTTGAGAAATTGTAGGCTTGGACTTCAATTGGGCTTTGAACTGAGTTGCATAGACTGAATTGATTAAGGTGGAGGAAAATTCTCTAGTTTCAGCGAAAGATTCTCACAACGGCTCTCTCTATTGAATTATGTTTTGTATTTTAGGTTTCTGAAATTTTGACTTGAGACGAGCGTTTTAAAACTGAAACGAGCAACTTGCATATTGAGACGGTAAATTCTGATGTGAGACGCCCATCTTGTACATGAGACGGTCGTTTCACCTATGAGACGGGCGTCCCACGGGTGGATTATGCATAATGGCTTTTTTTGCTCTTTTCCTTATTTTTTTTCTAGTTTCTTGTCCAATAAGCTTCCTTTTATACTTTTGCCTCCAAAAGTCATGTTTGATCAAATATCTACAAAATAAACACAATTCTCACGTAAAATCGTCCAAAATACGTAAATTAACATGTTAAATAATCAGAAACTGCATTAAATAATCGATACAAATTTGAGTTATCATATTCCCCCAGACTTGAAACTTTGCTTGTCTTCAAGCAAACAATCAAATATGTTTTCAATAAAATACCTTCATATTCAGACACAAAACACATCACCTATCCATATGTGGTTGTGAGACTTTATGTTAAAATAACCAATATTAACTCGAACACCAAAAATACACTAATGACACTAAAAACGAATAATGTTCTTATACCCCTCGTACAAACCATTCTGGATCATGCTATTATAACTCAACCTAATGCTCCAGTATCTGTTTCACCCGGTTTTCATTCCGACACAATCACATTAATCCCTTTACCTTTGCACGCGCATAGTGAAATAGCCTGTTAGTGAAATTGATCCTTCTTTTCATACGTGGTCTGGTACACAAGTGAGGTAACCCTTTATCATAATAAGTGTAAGTTATGGGGGATCAAATAGTAATTCTACCTATCGAGTTCAGAACCAGATTCCTCTGAACCAACTGACATCAGTCTTTTTTCTTTGCCTTTTGCGAAGATTAATTGTTTTACAAATGGCTTGCATATTCTTAATATATATTTTTTCGTTTACTTCTTTTTGGAAATTTTTCGGTCAATCACTTATTTGCATCGGCTTTCCACGTAGCTTGTACTTCAGGCGGTGCTGACTGCTAATATAAACTACTCGGGGCTAATTTAGAACTAAAGCCTCAGATTTTGGTATAACAGGTATCCAAATCGAAATCGCTTCTAAGGGTCTAAGGTGTCAAGACTGTATAAATTTTGTGAAGTCTTTTTTTTCAGTTTCTAACAAAGCCTATTAACCTATATACTTGAAGAGTGTGTTATATGAAAACATTCTAAAGGAATAATTTTGTTTTTGTTATGCTAAAAATACTGGAGAGAAATTGAAACTAAAATACTTCGATTAATTTAAATTTGCTTCATACAATGAAAGGGAAATAAAATACCTTCTCCCACAATATCTCAGACATTGTCCTCAACGTTGCGAGATATAGGTACACTTCTAAAGAAAACAATAAGAACAACAAAAGCAAAAAAAACTAGAAACTATTAAACCACTCTTGTGGTGGTGGTGCTCTTTGGACTCTGCCTCTAACTTTTCTCTGTCCATATATCGCTACATAGTTCGATATACCCTCAAGATTGATATAGTCATGCAGCACCTGAACTTCTCGTGTCAGGCCACCCAAAGCTTCGGTGTTGGCAGCGATAAGTCATCCTTGCTCTGTTTAAGCGAGCTCCATCCTCCCCATTCTCTTTGACATCTCCTTGTAATGCTTCTGTCACAACTATTGGCTCCGAATGATGGCCACCATAATTTCATCCATAGACACGGGTTGTTGATTCCTTCGTTGTCGTCTAGTGGAGGTGCTGGTGCTGGTAAAATCAACGGCTCTCGTATCATCATTTTCAAATTCATCCATGGCCTGCTATACCTCATCGATACCAAAAGCTTGTTGCTCTTCCTGTGCAACCATACCTGGTGAAGGAGCGTTGAGGTTGAAGTTCTAGTTTACTCAAACCCTCACATCTGTCCTGGTGTGACAAGGCAAGATGATACTCCTAATGACCTTGTTCCTGACAACCAGGTTGTGCCTGCCATCCTTCATTTGCCTGATTATGTGATTGACTTTGCAGTACTCCATATCAAGGTATAGGGTGGGTGCTCCATGCAGCTGGTTCAGGTTTTCCTCTAAACCCAAATTAAGTGCTATGTCGGTAATCATGCCTCCAAAACAAAAGGGTGCTTTCCTTCTATTGTAGATATACTCAATATTGTGAAAGATGAAGGCCACGAGGTTCACGCGGATGTCGAAGAAGGCGCAATAAATTAGGAACAACTCCCTCTGATTTACTTTATGACTTTTGAACCTTCCCAAGATTATGCTGGATACCACCCTCTGAAAATAGCGGATGGTGGGGTTATGGATATGAGTTTCATACAACTCATCCCACGCCTGCTGCCTTTCTCCTGTTAATTATTCCCATAGATTAAAAGCTATAATTTTCCGGTCTTCATCATTTGGAGTGGTTAAGTATACACCTTCGCCTTGTGGAAATCCGAACCACTCACTAAATTGCCTCGGAGTGATAGAAAATTCCCTTCCGAAGAGGCGGAACGTGATATTCCCCACCAGGAATTTTGTTGCATCTTTGGGCATGTGTTACTCATAGGAACTTAGAAATTCCAAGGTAAGGGGGACTGTTGCTTTTGCAAAGTGCCGTGAGATTAGTTCTCTTGATCATATAGTTGACGCTGTCGAGGAGATCCAAACGAGTCAGGTGTAAACACCCCAAATTTTCCCTCACTCATTTCACCATGGCTTGTGATTCTTGTCATTTGCATAAGTTCAATCATATCATCTCATATTACATTGTTGCTTCAATACATTGGTTTGAAGTCATCTGCATCTAGGGTTTGTGACTTGAGCAATCCCTGAGCTATCTGAGCCACCCCAAAGGTATTCAATCATTTCAAAAGGGCCCATGTATGTTCAATCATCATATTACATCATCCCAATATCAAGAAAGTAAAAAAATCACAAGAACTGAGGAAAGGCATGGAAGCAGAGCCAAGCTTAACTGCACAGATGACCTAAAATTAGGGTTTTGGTTTCAGAGGCCATAACTCCAAATTTTTTGGTCATTCTTGTTTCTATTGGTCTCTATATGATATAAGGATCATTCATACCAATTTTCATGAAGAAATTCAATGGGAAAGGCATCTGATCAAAAGATGACTTCTTGAGCAAGTCAGTGCAAAATCAGGGCATCTGAGGCCCCCAATCATCCAACCAAAGGATTTTCTTCATCATTTTGGATGTTTGTGATCTTTATTTGATCTTAGAAGATGTTAGAAGTTCACAAAATTGAAGAATTTCAAGCCATTTGCAAAGTTGCCATTTTGGGAAAGTGACTTGTAATATAAACTTGCCATTTTGGGAAAGTTTTTCAACCTCCTCTTTTTGATTCAAAAATGCTTCAAATGAAAAATCTTTGGTCATGAAAGTTGTAGATTGGACCCTCCCATTTTTAAAAAGTACAAGAACTTGATCTAATTCATTATAGAACTCAATTTATGGTTTGTCAAAGTTGGAAAAAATCACAAAAATTCACTTATGTGCCAAAGAGGGAAACTTGCAAATTCTTGTACCAATGCAACTCGTGACTTCTAATTGATGTCTAACCTTTACACAAACATCATACATGACTTAAACTTCAGATTGGCCCAAAAATTTCTTAAGTTCCATGCCTTAAACTTCAAGATTTTCAAAAGGGGCCAAAGTTGGACAAAATTGCAAAATGCTCCATAACTCTTCATCCACTTGAGCCAGCTCACTAAATCAGTTTCCACGGACCTCCCTAAAGCCAGCTGACTCAAGCCATGCCCCTAAAACAGCCTGCCACTTGCCCATACCTCCAAGTACAACTTTCTTGACTTTTTGCAACATGAGCCATACCAATCACACTGCTCCACAACAACTCTCTGCCCAATCAAAACCTCATATGTGGACCTCAAGCAAGCCATTACACACAAGAAGCAAGGCTGAAACTCCAAGAACTCAGCACACTTAAAAATCCCCAACTTTGCAAAAACCTTCGAATCTCTTGATTCAACCATCAAACCTTCAAATTTCTTTCACCATTCAACTCCATAAACCTCACTGACCATTTCCCAACCATCACTTTGCCCTAAAAAGCCCAGAATCAAAAACAAAATTTTCACATTTCACAAACTGAACTTCTGCCATTTTCATTTTGAGGCCATATAAACTCCAACCAAGCATCACAAACACTTGAGGAGGATCATTGGAGCTGGTTTGAAGCAAGGAACTGTCCAGAAAGCACCATTTTCGAAAGCTTCAGTTCATGTATCATCAAGAACTTTTTTTCCAGAAACTTGATTTTAAGTTCTTAGATTGTTCTCCATGCTTCACTGATCACACTGCACCTTTTGATTTTGAAAATGATTGAGTATTAAGCATGTATGAAGCTTCTGAAATTTCTGAGTAATTTTCCGTTTTGCTTCGAATCTTGATGTTCATGTGAAATAAATGATTTTTGCTGGCTGAATCTTGTTTAGAATGAGTTAGGCATCATTTCTGGAGAGTTAGAGAGCTTAGGGTTGCGTATTGAGTGAGATTGTGGAAATGGATGGCCGGAGAAGATGACCGGAACATTGTTCCGGTCACCTGAAAGTAATTAGGGCATCAGATTAGGGTTTAATCATAATTAGCGTAGTTTGAATTCTGGCCCTTAGATGACGCGCGAAGTCAATTCCCTCCATCCTGAGTTTGAACCTGGGCCCTTGGATTGGCTGACTTTCTCATTTTCTCATTAAATTCATTTTTATTTCATTTGTTTTATATTTAATTTCTACGAATTTTTAAAAATAGTAAAATACATCAAAAAATTCTGAAAATTTTTATTAAATCTTTTAATAATTTTCAGAACCCAAAAATATTTTTATTTTTATTTTTTGCATTAAAAATTATTTTTAAATCATTTAAATGATTATTTTTAATTAGTTAATGAGAATTAATTAATTAAAAATACATTTAGGTATTTAAAAATTCCAAAAAAAATAACATTGCTTTTTAATACATTTAGAAACATTATCAAACTCCTCAAACAAATTTATTTTTGGTTCTTGACCTATTTTGACATTTTTCTTTGGAATTAAAGTTCTTAAAAGGAAATATTTTTGTCCTAACTTAGAAAAATTCATTCTGCTCAACCATGTAGAGTTTGATGTTGGTTCTTTTTGCATTGCATTCTTCATATCATGTAGTTTCTAGGATAAAATTGGTTTGAATTTATCCTTCATTTTCAATTTGATGTGAATTTTTCCTTTTAAAGAGCCTTAAAACCCTAGCCAACTTGAGAAAATCATAACTCCCATTAGGTTAAGAGTTAGGTCCCCTCCTTTGGGCAGTGAACTTGTGTAGGGTTAGGGTTCCCTTGATCCCATTTTCAATTTTTTTTATCTTGTCATTTGCTTCTGATTTTGGATTTTTGCTTTGTGTCTTGTGCATAAACCCTGATTTTTGCCTTCATTTGCATTCATCTCTCATTTGCTTGCATACATGAACTTGCCATGACATTTATTACATTCATATGACTCCTAAGACATATTAGGACACATTATAATCATGGTAAGTCATTTCTTCATCCATTTGTCATGTTATACCTCCATTGCACTTCATAAACTTTCATGGACTTTCATGGTTCAAAACATGCTCCATTTGCATCCTTCTCCTTGTATGATCATCCACAGCTATTGACTTGTGTTTGATTTATCTCTTAGCATCATTAACATCATGTTTATGCTTCTGGTTTTAGTTTGCATCATTTCATCCATTTCATGTTCACCTCATTTCATGTCTTTTGGCTAACTTTTCAGGTGGTAAGTACTGGAGAAGTGAATTTGCCTTCACTTCTCACAATCTTTTCTCATCCCTCTTGTGCATCATTGCTGCATTTTACTTTTGTATTAGAGTGAGCTTGCTCATTCATGCTCCCTCCCCTCTTCCTTTCTTCAAGCAACTTATCTTCTTAAGTGAAGTAAGTTGATTTGCTTCTTCTGCTTCTTCCTCCTTTCATCTGCTTCTTTCTTGGTGGCTTTTCTCTTGAAGATCTTTTGCAAGCCTCATAAACCCTAGGAATACCCAAGCATGATAACAATTAGGGTATGATTAGTCCCCCATTATTTTTACCTTTGTGTCATCTTTGTGTCTTCTCTTCTCATCTCTTAATCAAGGACTAAACCTTAAAGGTTTTAAGGCTTTGTGATTAGGGTTATGCTTGTATCCTTCTATTAGGATGGAGTGTATAACTTTAATCCTAAGTGTTAAACCCTTAATGTATTTAACTCCTTTAATCAATCCACTTTAATAATCACAAAGACATCAAGCTTGTAACTTGGGCCTTGCATTAGGGTTCTAATTCTTCCTTAATTGGTTAAGAAGGACTAACCCTAGTGTTAATGGACAAGTCCCCCTCAAGTTGTCTTACAAATCATAAAATCCACTTCTTAACCTTACCATTAACCAAAATCCATCTTAATAAAGGCTTTGTTTTGTCATGAGGTTAATCCCTAATCATGGATTAAGTTGAGGAGCCTTTCTCAGCTTAAATGTTCTCATCTATTATCCTTCTATTAGGATGGTGTAATGAGTCCATTAAATCCTTGATTATGGCTAAAACTCATTACTTAGCACTAAACAAAAACCCCAAAAACATCTAAATAATCACAAGTAGGTTAATGATCTTAATCCTACATCATGGTGATTAAGTGTGAGGTGCTTACTTCATACTTAAGGTATTCTCATTACCCCTAATCAGAGGGAGGATGTGATGAGTTTACTAACCCTTGGTTTAGGCTTAAGCTCATTTTCTTATGACAAATCCAAAAAAGCAATTAAAGATTGAAAACACAAAAAAAAAAAACAATAATCGTCTCCTCCGGGATTCTTTTCTCACCTCATTCACTCTTAACCGAGAACTTGCTTCTTCTGTCTAATGCAAGAAAGTTTGCACCTGAGCCAGACAGGTCATACACTTGAGCATAGATAAGTAAGCAGTTCACAAGTCAATTTATCTTTCAGTCTCTTTGAGTCGAACTACGATGTTCTGACTTCCTCATTGCACGAGAGGGTACATAGGCATAACTTAACAGTTATCGAACAAAAGTCTCTGTATATTCCCCCTCCTTCCAGCATTATTCTTTAAGCCTCATAGTCTTGAGCTTCATTCATTTCTTACACTGACACTTATCTTATTCACTTCACATTTCTTTTACACTGACACTTGCATTCTTTTCCAGCTCTTACACACAAAATAGCACTGACACTACCCCTTTAGACACAAATCTTTTAAGCCTGGATCCCGTCGAGTACGACGGACAATCTGGGTGCTAACACCTTCCCAGGTTGTAACCAACCCCCTTTCTCAGTTTCTCTGGTTCGCGACTGTCTTGTCCATCTTTTCTTAGGTCTATGCAGCATTACCTTTCCTTGGGGATAAAAATTCCTAGCTGGCGACTCTTTTCATTTCTTTCCCCTTCGCCGACCGTTCGCGTTTGTACCCCTCTTGACCGGGTGTCATTTTGTGGGAGCGACAGCTTGGCGACTCTGCTGAGGACCCTTATATTGCAACCAGGGCTTCTGGTTCTTTTTGTGGGTTCCTCCTAGCGCTTATTTGATTTGTGTTTAGTGGGGTGTTATGTGCTATGTGTGTTTATTTATTTTGCTTTATTTCATTTCTTGATATATAGTTTTATTTACTGCTTTCTTTACAGTTTTATACATCATACTGTCATATTATCATTGCTGGATCTGGTATTTGTGGGTGGGATCCCATTGAGAGTTTAAGGTCCTATACCTGGGACCTGAGTGACACCTAGGCTAGAGTGGTTCATGTTCTTTCCCATTCCATTTTGGTATGGTGCGGGAATATGAAACACGGTTCAGATATGGGTTTCTTCTTGAGAACTCTGTGCTACAGATTTTCTGTAGTGCTAGGGCTATCTGGGAAGCTTGCTAAGTCTGGATGACCTTTATTATGACCTTCAGAAACTGAGGTGAATTAGAGGAGGATCTTTTATGGTTATTATAAACACTGTACCTCCGGGTTAGAAGTGTTTACACTTCTCATAACTGATCCAAGTCTGAAGATCCTTGTTCTAGAACACTACCTGTGAGGGGGTTGGGCTGTTTACAGGTTTGCAGGTACCCTTGGCCACATCATACCTTGTTACTATTTTGTTTAAGAGTACCTCATTTTGGACAGTTCTTGTGATTAACCCTGGACATGTGACTCTTTATTTGAGTCCCCCACCCTGGTTACTGGATTTCTAAGCCTTCATCTGGACCTTTAAACATACATGGACTTATATCAAGACAGATAATCAGATCCAGCTTGATCACAAACCCTTGCATATCATTTGCATATATCATCATTGCATCATTTAACATTTGTTTATTTGTTTTTCAGGGTATCCATATCATATCTGGTTTGGTTTTGACCCCTTCTTCTGCATAGACCTCTGCTTCAGTTGTTTTCATCAGTTATCTACTTCAGCTAGCTTCATCATCACCAGCATCAGCCTGTCAGTGGCTCATTTCCAACATCAGTCTGTGATCTTCATCAGTACCAATCTTCAGCTTCTTCAGCAGCATCTATGACTACTCCCAGGAAAAGCAACATATCCTACCATTTCTTTGAGCCTGTGTTGACTGGTATCAGGCAGGTCCAGTCACTCATCACACCTGATTATATCCCTCTGTTTAGAGAGCACTATGGAGGTATCCTGGACATGGTTATGGACCTTGATCCTTCTCAGAGGAGCATGATCCACACATGCTTGTAGTTTTATGACCCTCCTTTGAGAAGTTTCACATTCCCAAACTTTCAGTTAGGGCCTCTGCTGGAAGAGTTTTCCTTATTGGTTGGAGTACCTATCAGAGGTGGAATCCCATTCAACCCAGAAATGGCATTTCCTAAAAATTAAGAGATAGCAAAGGCACTGTACCTGGAGCCTGCCTTGATTGAGCAAAACATGACAACAAAAGCTGGGATTCCAGGTTTACACTTAGGCTTCTTGATTTCTCAGGCCATCCTGAAAGCTTCATTGGGAGAGTGGAAGGAAGTCTGTGCACTGTTAGCCCTCAGCATATATGGGGTTATACTATTTGCAGATGAGCCTAAATTTGTCAGCAAAAATGCTATCCATTTGTTTCTTCTAAAGAACCCAGTGCCCACATTGCTAGGAGATTTTTACTACTCCATTCATCAGAGGAATGAGAAACAAAGGGGGAAGTTGGTAAGATGTTGTGCTCCTTTGATTTACACTTGGCTGCTCAGACACCTGCCTAAGTCAGATGCCTTCCTGAATCCCCACCAACAGAAGAATTGGGCCAAGAGGCTCATTGCCTTGACTTCAGATGATATTAGATGGTGTACCCAGAGCACCAAAGGCAAGGACATTATCACCAGCTGTGGACAATACCCAAATGTGCCTCTGATAGGAGTAAAGGGTTGCATCAACTACAATCCTTTGCTATTCAAGAGACATCTGGGATATGCTTTGGTTCACCTTCCCAGAGGGCAAGATTTAGCTGAGACCCTGTATTGTGAAGTGAAACCTGATTCAGCTGTTGTCAGACAAGCATCCTGGGCTTGGGACAACATCCAGACAAAGGGGGTAGCTATCCTTGGAAGATGTAATAATGTTGCTTCAGCTCAGTACTATGAATGGTCCCATACTAGAGCTCAGATTACCGGAATGCCTTTCACCTTGGAAGACATGCCTGGACCATCTACTGTACAGCCAGCAACAACTGTCAACCTAGAAGAATTTGAGAAGCTGAAGGAAAGGAATGAGAAGTTATCTGAGGCCTTGAAGAAAACTTTTTGGGAGAGGAGTGATGGTCGTCTGGATATTGAGAGGTTGGAGAAGCTTAGGGTGGAGCATCTCACCAAAATTGAGAAGACAGAGGACTATACTAGGAAAGCAAGAGTTGGGGAACAGATATTGAAGAATGCCTGTAAGGAGGCCAAGATTCAGAAAGCTAGGGCTAAGCACTATCTGCAAGAGAGTCAGGCTAGGTGGGTCAGGATCACCG
The DNA here is from genome assembly GCA_963966055.1 of Lathyrus aphaca. NCBI lineage: Eukaryota > Viridiplantae > Streptophyta > Magnoliopsida > Fabales > Fabaceae > Lathyrus > Lathyrus aphaca. The sequence goes on from OZ014519.1 coordinate 556,598,486, forward strand.
AATCCTGTACACAAGAAGACCAGAAGACTCAAGCTAAGATTGAACAGCTAGAGGCCAATGAGAAGAAGCAACAGGAAGCTTTGTTGGCAGCCCAGAAGGAGATTTCAGAGTTGAAGCTCAGAGCAGGATTGAAGAGATCAAAGGACCAGGACAAGCATAAGAAACTGATTACTGCCATTGCTACCAGGAACCTCCTCATTAGGACCATTACAGAGCACCCGGCTGGTCCAGGGACTGAGGCACTCCTGAAGGAGGTCAGAGAACATGAGTTTGGACTGGATGTCTGATCCCTTGCTTGTTTCCATTTGATGTACTTTTCTTTTTGTTGTATTTTAACCCTCCATGGGCATGTGTTGTAAAACGAACTATGTATTGTTCACCATTTGTAATATATTTTAGTTTGTTACCATTTGGGATTTTCTCTCAAACAACATCAAGCATCTTCCTCGAGGTCTGGAAAGGTCAAAACCAAAAAAACCAAACCGGATACCTTGGAAAACAAATAAGCATACTGCATTGCATACTAACCTTTGTGTTTGTTTTGTAGGTTTTGTTATTATCTCTTTTTCTAACTTTGTTGTCATCTCAGGAAACATTGCTCGTCGTAGAGTGTTCCCTGTCAACCGCACGCACCGGTACCCTACTCGCAACAACCTTCCCGGTATTCAAATGGAACAAGTACAACAGGATCTGACTGAGGTCAGAAATTAGATGACCAATGAGAGATTGGAGATGAGAAATCAGATGTCTCAGTTCATGGCGGTAATGACTGGCCTAGCCCAGAGTCAGGAGAGGTTAAGAGAGCTGGTGGAGAGGCAAACTCCTGAGGAGCCTCACCTTGGAACAGGAGGAACTAGTAACAATGAACAGGGCCAGCCTCGTATTGACCCACCAGTATTTGGACCTCATCTGGATCCGGATGTCAACATCCCGAGAAATGTACAAGGTAATACTGCTGGGGGGAGAATCCTGCAAGAGGATCCCCAAGAAGAACAGTTTACTGTTATGGGGGCTGGAGATGAAGTATATGACCGGAGATTGGACGAAATTGCTGAGAAGTTAAGATCTTTGGAGTCTCAGAATTCCTTGGGCTTCGATGTGATGGACATGGGCCTAGTGGATGGGGTGAGAATTCCCCACAAATTCAAACCTCCATGCTTTGAAAAATACAATGGTACCTCCTGTCCACGCACCCACCTGCAATCTTTCCTTGGAAGACTCAAAGCGTATACTATGGATGAAAAATTGTGGATGTTCTACTTTGAAGATAGTCTGACTGGGGCTTCAAGAGAGTGGTATTCACACTTGACCAGAGCTACCATTAGATGCTGGAAGGACTTAGCTGAAGCCTTCATCAGGCAATAACAATACAACCTGGACATGGCTCCTAACAGGACCCTCCTAATGGGAATGTCACAATCTTCTAGAGAGAGCTTTAGAGAATATGCCCAAAGGTGGAGACAGCTTGCTGCTGCTGTCCAACCACCCATGTCAGAGAGGGAAATGGCTGACATGTTCATGAATACATTGCAAGGGACCTATATTGATAGATTGGCTGCCTTTTCCTCTACCAGTTTTGCTGATGTGGTCATAGCTAGGTGAAAGGATTGAAAGTCTCTTAAAGATGGGCAAAATTTCCGACAGTGGTGCAAGTTCATCTAGCAATCCCCGAAAGCCTTTTATGGGACCCCGAAGAGCCAGTGAGACAAATTCCATCCATGCAAGCAGGGGCAGGCCTCAGTATGTTCACCGGTCAGTAGCCGCAGTTACCATTCCTGCTCCGATTCCTCAACAACCAGCATATCCTCAACAACAACAACCACAATATCAACAACAAGTTCAGTATCCGCAACAGAGAACCTACAACAACAACAACAACCAACAACAACGTCCTTTCCAACAAAGACCATCACAGGCAAACAGGGTGATTGACCCAATCCCAATTTCGTATGCTGCACTCTTGCCACAACTCCTGAAACTCAACCTAGTTGAATTAAGGACATTGGCACCTCCAGATCCCGCCAATATGCCAAAGAATTATGATGCAAATGCCAGGTGTGCATTTCACTCGAACGCATCGGGGCATAACACTGAAAAATGTCGGGCCCTACAGATGAAAGTCCAAGATCTGGTGGACTCAAAAGCTCTAAACTTTGCACCTCCTCCGAATGTTACAAGGAATCCAATGCCTAGTCACAACGGGCCTAGGATTAATGCTATTGAGGAAGGCAAACCATCCACCTTAATCACCAGTGTTGCACAAATTCGAACACCTTTGGTTGAAATCAAAGCTCAGATTTTAGAATGCCAAATGTTCCCCGGGTGTGAGCTCGGCTGTGGGTATTGCAATATTGCAGTCAACGGGTGTGAAAGGCTGAGAAACGGCATAAATGGTCTTATTAAGGATGGTATCCTTCAGATTACGACAACGACACCTACAAATCCAACAATTCCTTCACCGATAATCACAGATACTCCTACAACGTCAGCAACCATTGTTCCAACGGATTCTACTATAACTCCAACAACTGCTCAATCAATCACTTCAACGGATGCAAGTTTAGTTACTATCCCTGCTACAACTACAATGCCCATCCAGTCAATAGTGTCTTCTACAACATCAGCAATAGTTAATGAAAGCGTCTCAATGGTTACAATTTACTATGATCCCGCAAATGTTCCTTCCGACAATTCACAACAAAATGTTGCTCTTGTCAGAGCACCAGTTACCATATACTATGATCCACACACCATTGTGGTTCCCTCTGCAGCTGCTATCAGTCTAGTTACTATCACAGTGCCTGGGCCAGTCCCTTACGAAAGCAATAATGCCATCCCTTGGCATTATGGCTCAGATCTATACTGCGAGGGGCAGAGAATCACTTTGGAATCATCAACTTCTTCACCTCAGATAGACAATGTGGGGGGAGGCGGAGGCTTCACCAGAAGCGGACGTCTCTTTGCCTCACAAATTCCAAGACCCGTTGCTGAAGCAGGAGCTGCTAAGCCAAAAGGGAAGAGCATGGTGCAAGAAGAACAAGTTGTCAAAGAAACTGTGAAGACTCCTTTTGATCAAGAGGTTGATGAATTCATGAGAATCATCAAGAAGAGTGATTACAAGGTGGTAGAACAGCTTCACCAAACGCCTTCCAAAATCTCCATACTATCATTGCTAATGTGCTCCGAGGCTCACCAGAATGCACTATTAAAGGTCCTGCATGCAGCTTATGTGCCGGGGGAGATTACCGCCAATCAGTTAGAAGCTGTGGTGGGAAATGTCAACGCTAGTCATGGACTAGGTTTTACCAACACTGATTTGACGGTGGAAGGTCACAATCACAAAAAGGCTTTACACATTACCTTGGAGTGTAATGGTGCAGTGCTTTCTCACGTATTGGTAGACACAGGGTCATCCCTCAATGTCCTGCCCAAGAAAGCCCTTGTGAAGCTGAAGTATGATGGATTGGCACTACGCCCAAACAACTTGGTAGTGAGAGCCTTTGACGGTTCTAAGAGATCAGTTCTGGGAGAGATAGAGTTGCCAATAATAATTGGCCCACAAGTTTTCAAAATGACCTTATTTGTGATGGATATACAGCCATCCTACAACTGTCTATTGGGTAGACCATGGATACACGCCGCTGGCGCCGTGACATCAACCCTTCACCAGAAGTTAAAATTCGAGTGGGAAGGCCAAATCATTACTATTTGCGGGGAAGAGGATATTTTTGTCAGCCAGCTGGCTACCTTTAAATACATTGAGATGGATGGGGAGATCAATGAAACCATGAGCCAAGGGTTTGAGGCCCTTAATATTAATGAGACATCTGCTGTGCTGGTAACTTCCATTACCTCATACCAACAAGCCCGGAAGGTTGTTGAAGAGGGTATTGCTCAAGGCTGGGGCAAGCTGCTACCGGTCAAGAAGAAAGAAGACCGATTCGGGTTGGGTTACAGACCAACTCGACAAGATCAACCAGAGGCTGCAACGGAGCCCAAGTTTGTTAGCAGGGGGATGCTCACCCCGGATGCTGTGAATAGTTTGGAAGATGAGTCGGAAGACGAGCGTAACCTGGAAAGCTGGATACGTCCAAGGATCCCGGGGAACCATGTCTCAAACTGGTCTTCCCAGGAAATTATAAGAGTTACACCTGCAGAGTAATTATTATTTCCTGTGTTTTAAAGCATGCATCAAGTCCTACATCTTGCCCAAGATGTCAGGACTCATTTTGTAATCGGGCCATCTTGTATTTTGTGCAAAGATCAATTAATGAATATCAGGACATCTTTTGCAAATGAGTCTTTTCTTTTTCGCTCACTGTTTTTCATTTCTCATTTTTTGTACAAAAATAAAATGGCAATGTTTTTCAAAATGATAACTTCATTTTTCAATTTTTCTAAATAAGATAAAATTGATCACTAAAATGAACAAATCTAAACCATTGCAGAGAATACCCTCCAGACTGCACCGACAACGGCACCGCTATGACTTTGTATGACTTTGACAATCCAATTAATCAAGCTGATGAAGGGGTTGAAGAATATTATGAGCTACCTGAAGAGCTAGCTCAGTTGTTGAGACAAGAGGAGAAGGTTATCACTCCTCATCAGGAGGAAGTTGAAACAGTTAATCTTGGTACAGAAGAAGACTTGAAAGAAGTTAAAATCGGGGCCTGCCTACAAGATTCAGTAAAAGAGCAACTGATTGACATGCTTCGGGAGTATGTGGATGTTTTTGCTTGGTCTTATCAGGATATGCCAGGGTTGGACACCGACATTGTCATGCACAAGCTGCCTTTGAAAGAAGATTGTCCGCCAGTAAAACAGAAATTGCACCGTACTCGCCCAGATATGGCAATGAAGATAAAAGAAGAGGTACAGAAACAGTGGGACGCCGGTTTCCTTGCTGTGACCAGTTACCCGCCGTGGGTTGCTAACATTGTACCTGTGCCTAAGAAGGATGGCAAAGTAAGGATGTGTGTGGATTACCGAGATCTGAACAGAGCTAGCCTGAAGGATGATTTCCCATTACCTCACATTGATGTATTGGTTGATAATACGGCTCAGTTCTCGGTGTTCTCCTTCATGGATGGATTTTCAGGATATAATCAGATCAAGATGTCACCTGAAGACATGGAGAAGACAACTTTCATCACACCCTGGGGCACATTCTGTTATAAGGTGATGCCATTCGGACTGAAGAATGCGGGTGCCACTTATCAACGGGCTATGGTTACATTATTCCACGACATGATCCATAAAGAAATTGAATGTTATGTGGATGACATGATTGCCAAGTCCCTTACAGAAGAAGACCACCTGGTGAACCTATTGAAGCTATTCAAGCGTCTAAGGAAGTACCAACTGAAGTTAAACCCCAACAAGTGCACATTCAGGGTGCGATCCGGTAAGCTGCTGGGTTTTATTGTAAGTGGGAAGGGAATTGAAGTTGACCCTGATGTAAACACCCCAAATTTGCCCTCACCCATTCACACCATGGCTTGTGATCTCTTCATATGCATAAATTCAATCATAGCATCTCATACCACATTTTTGATTCACTACATTGGTTCAATGTCATCTGCATCTAGGGTTTGTGATCTGAGCAATACAAGGGTTTCTTGAGCCACTCCAAAGGTCATCAATCACTTCAAAGGGGTCCATGTATGTTCAAGCATCATATTATATCCTCTCAAAGTCTAGAATGTCAAAAAAATCACAAGAACTGAGAATGGTATGGAAGCAGAGCCAGGCTTGACTGCACAGATGACCTAGAATTAGGGTTTTGGTTTCAGAGGCCATAACTCCATTTTTTTTGTCATTCTTGTTTCTATTGGTTTCTATATGATATAGGGAGCATGCATATCAATTTTCATGAAGAAATTCCATGGGGAAGTCATCTAATCAAGAGTTGACTTTTCAAGCAAGTCAGTGCAAAATCAGGGCATCTGAGGCCCCCAATGACCCAACCAAAGGGTGTTCTTCATCATTTTGTTTATGTATGATCTTTATTTGATCATAGAAGATGTTGGAAATTCACAAAATTGAAGAATTTCAAGTCATTTGCAAAGTTGACTTTTTGGGAAAGTTGACTTTTAATGAAAATTGCCATTTTGGGAAACTTTTTCAACCCTTGCTTTTTGATTCAAAAATGTTTCAAATGGAAAAACTTTGGTCATGAAAGTTGTAGAATGGATCATTCCCTTTTCAAAAAGTACAAGAACATGACCTAATTCATTTTGGATCAAAAGTTATGGCTTGTCAAAGTTGGCTAAAATCACAAAATTTGAAGTTTTCTACCAAAGAGACAATTTGCAAAATGGTTTGATCAAGTGTTCTAAAGGCCTCAAATGTGTATCATTTCTTCACAACATGATCATGTGGCATCTAAAATTCAGAATGGGCCAAGGGATCATTCATTTTCATGACTTGTGGGGCAAGAATTTTCAAAAGAAACCAAAGTGAAGCAAGTTGCAAAAACTCACTCAAGTATGAATCCACTTGCTTGCTGACTTCACAAACAATCCAAGGGCTCTCCACACATCTTGCTGCGCAGGACACCCCATTTGTCCTTGGCTAGCTAGCAACCCATACCTCTATTACACAAACTTGACATTTTGGCAACTTGAGCCATACCAATCACAGCAGTACACATCAACTCATCTGACCAATCCCATTTGTTTATACAAACCAAAAGCAAGCAAAAGCACATACAAGACAAGCCTGAAAGCTCCAAGAACACAGCTCTCTCATTTTCACCCCATTTTGCAAAAGCTTTCGAAACACTCTCCACAAGTTGCAAACACACAAACCAACTTCACAAATCAACTCAGAACACTTCACTGGTCACAAACCACCCATCACCATAGCCTGAAACTCCCAGAAACCAAGATACGATTCCTGCCCCTCCTTGAACAGAACTTCAGCAATCTTCCAAACCACCCATTATAAACTTCAAACAAGCATTGAAAGCTTCTCAGGAGGTCCATTGGAGGTGATTGGAAGCAAGAAACCAGCCAGAAAGTGCCAGAAATCAAAGCTTCGATTCAGGTAGCCATGGAAATTCATTTTTCCAGAACTCCTTTCTCTTGTTTCTAAATTGATATGCATGCTTCCCTGAGTTCACTGAACATTTTATTTTTGAAAATGATTGAGTTTTGAGGTTGTATGCTTGATCTGAAAGTTTGCCCGAAAAAATGTTCTTGCTTGTTTCTCTTGATTCAGTGAAAATAAATGTTGTTTGAGTTAGGGTTTATGCTTAGGGTTGTTCATAGATTGATTCTGGAGGCTTAGAGCTTTTGAAATGGCCTGGAGAGTGAGATTAAGTTTTTGGTTGATCGGAGAAGATGACCGGAACACTGTTCTGGTCACCTGATTTTGTTTAGGGTTCAGTTTAGGGCACTAATCATAATTAGCGAATTTTGAATCTTGGCCGTCCAGATGCGCGCCAAGTCCACTCCCGCGCGTGTGAGTTTGAATACTGGCCATTGATTGTGTTGACTTTTCTTTTTTTTTTCAGTTTAATTTCATTTTATTTGCATTTAAATTCATTTGTTTTCTTCATTTAATTTAAAATAGCAAAACATTTTTAAAAATTCTGAAAATTTTTGTGCAAGCTTTTATTAATTTTAAGAAACAAAAAACATTTTTATTTTTATTTTTTGCATTAAAAATTATTTTTAAATCATTTAAAAGTTTATTTTTAATTAATTAATGAGAATTAATTAATTAAAAATACTTTTAGGTATTTAAAAATAACAAAAAAATTCATGAAACATTTAAAATCATTTAGAAGCATGGTCCAACCCTCAAACCAAATTTCTTTTTTGATCTTGATGCCTTTTGATCATTTTCAAAAGAATTATATTCATTTCAAGGCATTATTTTGTTTCAAACTTCAAAAATTCATTTCTGCCTAACCTTTAAGAGTTGGACTTTGATTCTTTTTGCATTGCATCTTGCATATCATGAAGTTTATAGGATTAAATTGACATGAATTGATCTTGCATTTTCAATTTGTTTGACATTTTTCTTGACAAGGTACCTTAAAACCCTAGCAATCTTAAGAAATTCATAACCCTCATTAGGTTAAGAGTTAGAACCCCTCCTTTGGGCAGTGAGTTTGTATAGGTTTAGGGTTCCTTTGAATGCATTTTCAATTTTTTATCTTGATGTTTGCTTCTGGTTTTGATTTTTGTTTTGTGCATTGATCATAAACCCTAATTTGGGCTTTCATTTGCATCCATCTTCCATTTGCTTGCATACCATGACTTGCCATGACATTTTATGCATTCATTTGATTCATATTACATCTTAGAACATATTAGAATCATGTTTGATCATTTCATCTTGAATTTGCCATGTTGTATGCCATTTGCATTTCATAACTTTTCATGTATGTTCATGGTTCTAAGCATGCTTCTCTTGCATCCATATGTTTGTATGATCATCCTCATGCCTTGATTCATGTTTGCATCATCTCTTAGCATCATTATCATCACACACATGCTTCTGGTTTTGGTTTGCATCATGCCATTTCATCTCATCTTGCATTGCATTGCATTCCTTTCACTAACTTTTCAGGTGGTAAGTTACTTTGAGAGGTGAATTTGCCTTCACTTCTCACAATTTCTTTTCATCTCTCTTGTGCATCATTGCTGCATTTTATCTTGTGTTTGAGATTGAGCTTGCTCATTCTTCTTCATCTTGCTTTCTTTCCTCAAGTGACTTGTCTTCTTAACTGAAGCAAGTTACTTTGCTTCTCCTTGCTCCTTTCATCTGCTTCCTGGTGGTTTCTCTGAAGATGTCTCTTGTAGACCTCACAAACCTTAGGAACTTCCAAGCATGACAATAATTAGGGTTTTTATTAGTTCCCCATTTAGATTTTACCTTTGTGTCTCATTGAGTCTTCTCTTCTCATCTCATAATCAGGGACTAAACCCTAAAGGCTTTAAGGCTTTGTGATTCAGCTTATGCCTGCATCCTTCTATTAGGATGGGGTGTATAACTTTAATCCTAAGTGTTAAACCCTTAATGTGTTTAAATACTTTAATTAATCCACTTAATAACCATCAAGACATCAAGCTTGTAACTTGGGCCTTGCATTAGGGTTCTAATTCATCCTTAATTGGTTAAGAAGGACTAACCCTAGTGTTAATGGACAAGTCCCTATCAAGTTGTCTTACAAACCCTAAAAATCACTTCTTCATCATATCATTAACTAAAATCCACTTATAAAGGCTTTGTTCTGTCATGAGTTTAATCCCTAATCATGGATTAAGTTGAGGAGCTTTCCTCAGCTTAAACATTCTCATCTATTATCCTTCTATTAGGATGGTGTAATGAGTCTGTTTAATCCCTGATTGTGGCTTAATCTCATTACTTAACACTAAACAAAAACCACAAAAACATCCAAATAAATACAAGTAGGTTAATGATCTTAATCCTACACCATGGTAATTAAGTGTGAGAATCTGACTTCACACTTAAGGTATTCTCATTACCCCTAATCAGAGGGAAGATGTGATGAGTTTACTAAATCCATTGGTTTAGGCTTAAGCTCATTAACTTATGACAAACTTCAAAAAGCAATAAAAGACTGAAAACAAAAAAACAAACAATAATCGTCTCCTCCGGGATTCTCTTCTCATCTCATTCACTCATAAACGAGAACTTGCTTCTTCCGTCTAATGCAAGACAGTTTGCACCTGAGCCAGACAGGTCATACACTTGAGCATAGACAGTAAGCAATTCATAAGTCAATTCCCCTTTCAGTCTCTTTGGGTCGAACTACGGTGTTCTGACTTCCTCATTGCACGAGAGGATACGTAGGCATAACTTAACAGTTATCGAACAAAAGTCTCTGTATATTCCCCCTCTTTCTAGCATCATTCTTTTAACCCCATGATCTTGAGTATCTTATTCCTGTTCCCACACTGACACTGTACATATCACACATCACTTTCTTTTACACTGACACCTGTACATCCTTTTCCAGCTCTTTTGCACACAAAAATGCACTGACACTACCCCTTTAAAACACAAATCTTTTAAGCGTGGATCCCGTCGAGTATGGCGGACAATCTGGGTGCTAATACCTTCCCAGGTTGTAACCAACCCCCTTTCTCAGTCTCTCTGGTTCGCAACCGTCTTATCCATATCTTTCCAGGTCTATGCAGCATTACCTTTCCTCCGGGATAAAAAATGCCTAGCTGGCGACTCTTTTCTTTTCTTGTGAGTCCACTCCTGTGTGTTCTCACATCCTCCTTTCGCCGACCGTTCGCGTCTGTACCCCATTTGACTTAGCCTCATTTATCGGGAGCGACAGCTTGGCGACTCTGCTGGGGACCCTTATACTGCAACCAGGGCTTCTGGTTCTTTTTGTGGGTTCCTCCTAGCGCTTGTTTGAGTTGTTTTTACTGGGGTGTTATGTGCTATTTGTGTTTGTATATTTTCTTTATTTACTGCTTTATGTACAGTTATTTATTGCTTTCTTTACAGCTTTATATACATCATACTGTCATACTGTTATCTGGCTGGATCTGGTTTTGTTGCTTTGATGGGTGGGTGTTCTATTGAGAGTTTAAGGTCCTACACCGGGTACCTGAGTGACACCTAGGCTAGAGTGGTTCATGTTCTTTCCCATTCCATTTCGGTCTGGTGCGGGAATATGAAACACGGTTCAGATATGGGTTTCTTCTTGAGAACTATGTGCTACAGATTTCCTGTAGTGCTAGGGCTATCTGGGAAGCCTGCTAAGTCTGGATGACCTTTACTATGACCTTCAGAAACTGAGGTGAATTAGAGGAGGATCTTTTATGGTTATTGTGAACACTGTACCTCCGGGTTAGAAGTGTTTACACTTCTCATAACTGATCCAAGTCTGAAGATCCTTGTTCTAGAACACCACCTGTGAGGGGGTTGGGTTGTTTACAGGTTTGCAGGTACCCTTGGGCTCAGCATACCCTGATACTTTGTTTTGAATAAGAATACTCCACTTTGGGACAGTTCTTGTGATTTTAACCCAGGACATGTGACTCTTTATTTGAGTCCCCCACCTTGGTTACTGGACTTATGAACCTCTATCTGGATTTCTTGAACATACATGGACTTATATCAAGGCAGTAATCAGATCCAGCTTGATCACAAACCCTTGCATATCATTTGCATACATCATCATTGCATCATTTAACATTTGCTTATTTGTTTTTCAGGGTATCCATATTACTTTTGGCTTGGTTTTGACCCCTTCATCTGCATAGGCCCTTTTTTCACCAGCTATCTGCTTCAGCTATCTTCATCAGCTACCTGCTTCAGTCACCTGCATCACCAGTATCAGCCTGTCAGTGGCCCATCTCCAGTGTTAGTCTCCATCATCAGCATCTGTCTCAGCTCTTCATCTCCAGACATGGCACCCAAGAAGAGCAACATCTCCTACCATTTCTTTGAGCCTGAGCTAGCTGGCATCAGGAAGGTCCAGGCCCTGATTACTCCAGACCATATACCACTATTCAGAGAACATTATGGAGGTATCCTTGATGTGGTTATGGATTTGGACCCTTCCCAGAGGAGCTTGATTCATACTTGCCTGCAGTTCTATGATCCCCCTCTGAGGTGCTTCACCTTCCAGAATTTTCAGTTGGGACCCTTGTTGGAAGAGTATTCATCACTGATTGGTGTACCCATCAGGGGTGGAGTCCCTTTCAACCCTGAGATGGCTTTTCCTAGTAATGAAGAGGTGGCAAAGGCACTGTATCTGGAACCCATTCTGATTGAGCAGAACATGACAGCAAAGGCTGGAATCTCTGGTTTGCACTTGGATTTCTTGACCTCTCAGGCTATTCTGAAGGCCTCCTTGGGAGAATGGAAGGCAGTCTGTGCATTATTAGCCCTTAGCATATATGGGGTTATATTATTTGCAGATGAGCCTAAGTTCATTAGCAAGAATGCAATCCATCTTTTCATTCTGAGGAACCCAGTGCCCACCTTACTGGGAGATTTCTACTACTCTGTTCACCAAAGGAATGAAAAGCAAAGGGGAAGGTTGGTGAGATGTTGTGCTCCCCTATTCCATACCTGGCTGCTCAAACACTTGCCCAAGACTGATGCATTCTTGAATCCTCACCAACAGAGGAATTGGGCTAGGAGACTGGTTGCTTTGACCTCAGATGACATCAGGTGGTGCACCCAGAGCACCAAGGGCAGGGGCATTATTACTAGTTGTGGGCAGTTCCCCAATGTACCTCTGATAGGAGTGAAGGGTTGCATTAACTACAACCCTCTGCTATTCAAAAGACAACTGGGCTATGCATTGGTCCACCCTCCTAGAGTACAAGATCTAGCTGAGACCCTTTATTGTGAGATCAAGCCTAATCTGGCTATTGTCAGGCAAGCATCCTGGGCTTGGGACAATGTCCAGACCAAAGGGGTAACCATTCTTGGGAGATGCAACAATGTGGCCTCAGCTCAGTATTATGAGTGGTCTCATGCCAGGGCTCAAATTTCTGGGATGCCCTTCACCATTGAAGATGTACCTGGACCATCCACAGCACCACCTCCAGCCACTGTCAGCCTGGAGGAGTTTGAAAAGCTAAAAGAGAGGAATGAGAATTTTTCTGAAGCCTTGAAGAGAACCCTCTGGGAGAGGAGTGATGGTCGTCTGGACATTGAAAGGTTAGAAAAGCTTAAGGTGGAGCATCTAGCCAGGATTGAAAAGTCAGAGGACTACATCAAGAAGTCAAGGGCTGGAGAACAAATTTTGAAGAATGCCTGTAAAGAGGCCCAGTTCCAGAAAGCTAGGACTGATCTCTATCTGAAGGAGAGCCAAGCTAGGTGGGTCAGGATCACTGAAGCTCGCACTCAGGAGGATAAACGAACTCAGGATAAGATTGAGCAGTTGGAGGCTAATGCAAAGGAGCAACAGGAAGCCCTATTAGCAGCCCAGAGGGAGATCTCAGAATTGAAGCTCAGGGCTGGTGTGAAGAGGACAAAAGACCAAAGCAGACACAAGAATCTAACCACTGCTATCACCACCAGGAATCTTCTCATCAGGAACCTCACGGAGCATCCAGCTAATCCTGTAACTGAAGCACTTTTGAAGGAAGTCCAGGAGGATGAGTTTGGTCTTGGTGTCTGACTTTTGCTTGTTGTTGTTTTCATTTCGTGTACTTTTATTTTATGTTGTATTTATTGACCCCTCAGAGGGCATGTATTGTAAAAAAAACAAATTATGTATGTTTTTCCATTTGTAATATATTCATTAGTTTGTCTTATCTGAGGTGTTTTTCTCTCAAGCAACATCAAAGCACCTTCCTCAGGGGTCTGGAAAGGTCAAAACCAAATGCCAAGCCGGATACCTTGGAAACAAATAAGCATACTGCATTGCATACTAACTTTTGTTTTGTTTTGTAGGTTTTTGTTTTGTTGTTACTAACTCTGTTGTGATTCAGGAACTATTGCTCGACGACGGGTATTCCCACTCAACCGTCCACACAGATATCCCACTCGCAACAACCTTCCGGGTATACAAATGGACCAAGTACAGCAGGACCTTACAGAGGTCAGGACTCAAATGGCCAATGAGAGACTGGAGATGAGAAATCAGATGACCCAGTTTATGGAGGTGATGAATGGATTGGCACAGAGCCAAGAGAGATTAAGGGCATTAGTAGAAAGGCATACCCATGAGGAACCCCATCTAGGGACTGGGGGAACAAGCAACAATGAGAGGGTTCAGCCTCATGTTAATCCTCCAGTGTATGGACCCCACCTTGATCCAGAGATCAACATCCCTGCTAATGTGCAAGGGAATGCCACTGCAGGCAGAGTATTACAAGAAGATCCCCAAGAGGATCAATTCACTGTGATGGGAGCTGGGGATGAAGCCTATGACAGAAGGCTAGATGAAATTGCTGAGAAATTGAGATCCCTGGAGTCCCAGAATTCTTTGGGCTTTGATGTTATGGACATGGGTCTAGTGGACGGGGTAAGGATTCCCCACAAGTTTAAACCTCCGTGCTTCGAGAAGTACAACGGAACTTCCTGTCCCCGAACCCATTTACAATCCTTTCTGGGGAGGCTGAAGGCATATACCATGGATGAAAAGCTATGGATGTTTTATTTTAAAGATAGCTTAACAGGAGCTTCAAGGGAATGGTACTCTCACTTGACTAGAGCAACCATTAGATGCTGGAAGGACCTAGCTGAGGCCTTTATCAGACAATACCAGTACAACTTGGATATGGCTCCTAATAGGACCCTCCTTATGGGAATGTCTCAATCATCCAGGGAAAGCTTCCGGGAGTACGCCCAGAGGTGGAGACAGCTCGCTGCTGCTGTCCAGCCACCCATGTCGGAAAGGGAAATGGCCGACATGTTTATGGACACCCTCCAGGGGACATACATTGACAGGCTAGTTGCCTTTTCTTCCACTAGCTTCGCTGACGTAGTCATAGCTGGGGAAAGAATTGAAAGCCTATTAAAGATGGGCAAGATTTCTGACAATGGTGCGAGCTCGTCCAGCAACCCCAGAAAGCCTTTTGTAGGTCCAAGAAGAACCGGTGAGACTAATGCTATTCAGGCCAGCAGGGGCAGACCTCAATATATTCATAGGTCAGTGGCAGCAGTCACCATTCCCACTCCAATTCCTCAGCAACCAGCATATCAACCACAGCAACAACCCCATTACCAGCAACAAACTCAGTATCCTCCTTAGAGAAACTACAACAACAACAACAATCAGCAAAGACCATTTCAACAGAGACCGTCTCAGGCCAATAGAGTGATTGATCCAATCCCTATGCCTTATGTCGCTTTACTGCCACAGCTCCTGAAGCTCAACCTGGTTGAGTTAAGGACGTTGGCACCACCAGATCCTTCCAGTCTGCCGAGGAATTATGACGCCAATGCCAGATGTGCTTTTCACTCCAACGCACCTGGCCACAGTACAGAGAAGTGCAGAGCTTTACAGATGAAGGTACAAGACTTGGTAGATTCTAAAGCTCTAAACTTTGCACCCCCGCCAAATGTTAACAAAAACCCTATGCCCAACCATGGAAGGCCCAGAATTAATGCTATTGAGGAAGATATGCCATCTTTCTTGATAACCAGTGTTGGGCAGATCCGGACACCCCTGGTAGAGATTAAAGCTCAACTCCTTGAATTCCAGATATTCCCTGGGTGTGAACTTGGGTGCGGTTATTGCAACATTTCGGTAAATGGATGTGATAATTTGAGAAGCGGCATAGACAGTCTTATCCAGAATGGTCTACTTCAAATCACAACATCAATACCTTCAAATCCGGCAATCCCTCCGACAACAGTTCCGGAGTCTCCTACAACTGCAACAACAATTATCCCAAACAATTCTTCAGTTTCATCAACAAATGCTTCAAATATCACTTCAACAAACCAGATATCAACAAACATTCCTTCTACAACATCAGCACCCCTTTATTCAAAATCTTCTACAACATCAACACCCATTTATCCAGCAAGCTCTTCTACAACACCAGCAGATATCTCAGCAGTCACTATTTATTATGATCCGTCAAGTATTCCTCCGAACAACAATTTTCAACAACAAGCAGTGGCATCTCCTGCCAGGACACCAGTCACCATCTACTATGATCCACATACTATTGCAACACCCTCCTCTGCTGCAGTCAGCCCGGTTACCATCACGGTACCTGGGCCTGTTCCATATGAAAGCACTAATGCCATCCCTTGGCATTATGGCTCTGACTTTTACTGCGATGGGGAGAAAATCACTCTTGACTCTTCAACCTCTTCTCCACAGATTGACAATGTCGGGGGAGGCGGAGGCTTCACCAGAAGCGGACGCCTTTTTGCCTCGCAATCACAAAGACCCAATGCCGAGGCAGAAGCTGTTGCCAAAGCAAAAGGGAAGAGTGTAATAGCTGAAGAGCCCATTCTCAAAGAAACACAAAAGACATCTTTTGAACAAGATGTAGACGAGTTTATGAGAATTATCAAGAGGAGTGATTACAAGGTGGTGGATCAGCTTCACCAAACTCCCTCAAAAATCTCCATTCTATCCCTGCTGATGTGTTCCGAAGCTCACCAGAATGCATTACTAAAAGTCTTGCACGCAGCATATGTGCCGGAGGAGATCACCGTTAATCAGCTGGAGACCGTGGTAGCAAATGTCAATACCAGCCATGGATTGGGTTTTACCAATGCTGATTTAACGACTGAGGGTTGTAACCACAATAAGGCTTTGCACATCACCCTGGAATGCAAGGGTGTTGTTCTATCCCATGTACTGGTAGACACTGGGTCTTCACTCAATGTCTTACCAAAGAAAGCCTTGGTGAAGCTAGAGTATGATGGCTTGGCATTGCGTCCAAGTAATTTGGTAGTGAGAGCCTTTGACGGCTCTAAGAGATCAGTGCTAGGAGAGATTGATCTACCTGTGATGATTGGCCCACAGACGTTTAAAATAACCTTCTATGTGATGGACATTCAGCCGGCCTACAGCTATTTGTTGGGTAGACCTTGGATTCATGCCGCTGGCGCAGTTACGTCTACCCTTCACCAGAAGTTAAAATTCGAGTGGGAGGGCCAGATCATCACCATTTGCGGTGAAGAGGATATTTTTGTCAGCCATCTGGCTACGTACAAATACATTGAGATGGATGGGGAGATCCATGAAACCATGAGTCAGGGATTCGAAGCCCTGAACATCAATGAAGCATCTTCTGTACTTGGGACTTCCATGACATCTTACCAGCAAGCCAGGAAGGTTGTTGAAGAGGGAAATGCTCAAGGCTGGGGCAAGCTGTTGCCTGTGGAGAAGAAAGAGGACATATTTGGGTTGGGTTACAAACCAACTCAACAAGATTAATCAGAGGCTGCTAAGAAGCCCAGTTTTGTTAGTGGGGGAATGCTCACCCCTGATGCTGTAAACAACTTGGAAGATGAGTCGGAAGATGAGCGCAACCTGGAGAGCTGGATACATCCAAGGATCCCGGGGAGCCGTATCTCAAACTGGTCTTCCCAAGAAATTATAAGGGTTACTCCTGCAGAGTAATTATTATTTCCTGTATATTTTAAGCATGCATCAAGTCTTGCATCTTTCCCAAGATGACAAAACTCATTTTGTAATCGGGCCATCTTGTAATTTTGTGCAAACAGATCAATCAATGAATATCGGATGTCTTTTGCAAATGAGTCTTTTTCTTTTCTGCTCACTGTTTTCCATTTTTCTTTTTGTACAAAAATAAAATGGAAATGTTTTCAAAATGATAAACTTCATTTCACTTTTTCTAAACAAGATTAAAATCAATCACTAAAATGAACAATCTAAACCCTTGCAGAGAGTGCCTTTCAGACCGCACCGACAACAGCACAGCTATGGCTTGGTATGACTTTGACAATCCAATCAATCAAGCCGATGAAGGGGTTGAAGAAGATTTTGAGCTTCCTGAAGAGCTAGCCAGGCTGTTAAGGCAAGAGGAGAAGGTTATCACTCCTCATCAGGAGGAGATTGAAACAGTTAATCTTGGAACGGATGAAGACGTGAAAGAGGTTAGGATCGGGGCCTGCCTACAAAATTCAGTGAAAGAACAACTGATTGATTTTCTTCGAGAGTATACAGATGTGTTTGCTTGGTCTTACCAGGATATGCCAGGGTTGGACACCAATATTGTCATGCACAAGCTACCTTTAAAAGAAGATTGTCCGCCAGTAAAACAGAAGCTGCGCCGTACTCGCCTGGATATGGCAATGAAGATAAAGGAAGAGGTACAAAAGCAGTGGGACGCCGGATTCCTTGCTATAACTAGCTATCTGCCGTGGGTTGCTAATATAGTACCTATGCCTAAGAAAGACGGCAAAGTAAGGATGTGTGTTGACTACCGGGATCTGAACAGAGCCAGCCCGAAAGATGACTTCCCATTACCTCACATTGATGTATTGGTTGATAATACGGCTCAGTTCTCGGTGTTCTCCTTCATGGACGGATATTCAAGATACAATCAGATCAAGATGTCACCTGAAGACATGGAGAAGACAACTTTCATCACGCCCTGGGGCACTTTCTGTTATAAGGTGATGCCATTCGGACTAAAGAATGCTGGTGCAACATATCAACGGGCTATGGTAACATTATTCCACGATATGATCCATAAAGAAATCGAGTGTTATGTGGATGACATGATTGCCAAGTCCCTCACAGAAGAAGACCACCTGGTGAATCTGCTGAAACTATTCAAGCGTCTGAGGAAGTACCAACTGAAGCTGAACCACAACAAGTGCACATTCGGGGTTCGATCTGGTAAGCTGCTGGGTTTTATTGTAAGCGAGAAAGGGATTGAGGTTGACCCTGATAAAGTCAAAGCCATTCAAGAAATGCCTGCACCGAAGTCAGAAAAAGAAGTTTGAGGGTTTCTAGGTAGATTGAACTACATTTCCAGGTTCATATCTCACCTTACAACAACTTGTGAACCTTTGTTCAAGCTGTTAAGAAAAGAACAGACGGTCAGGTGGAACGAAGACTGCCAGAGGGCTTTTGACAAAATCAAGAAGTACTTACAAGAGCCTCCAATCCTTATGCCTCCAGTTGAAGGAAGACCTCTGATAATGTACTTGACAGTATTAGAAGAGTCAATGGGGTGTGTGCTGGGCCAACATGACGAGTCTGGTCGAAAAGAGTATGCAATTTACTACCTAAGCAAAAAGTTTACCGACTGTGAACAACGTTATTCACTGCTCGAGAAAACTTGTTGTGCTTTAGCGTGGGCTGCTCGCCGACTGAGACAGTACATGTTGACCCACACTACTTTGTTGATATCAAAAATGGACCCAGTTAAGTACATTTTCGAGAAGCCAGCTCTTACCGGACGGGTTGCAAGATGGCAAATGATCCTCACAGAATATGACATCCAGTACACATCTCAGAAAGCCATCAAGGACAGTGTATTGTCTGATTATCTTGCTGAGCAACCTATTGATGATTACCAGCCTATGAGATTTGAATTCCCTGATGAAGACATCATGTTCATAAAAGCAAAAGATCATGAAGAGCCTATTCACACTGAAGGGCCTGACCCGGGAGAAGAATGGACTATGATGTTTGATGGGGCTGTTAATATGAATGGTCGTGGTGTTGGTGCAGTACTCATTACACCCAAGGGAGTTCACATGCCTTTCTCGGCAAAACTCACCTTCAACTGCACTAACAACGAAGCTGAATACGAAGCTTGCATTATGGGTCTTGAGGAAGCTATTGACCTCAGGATCAAAACATTGACTGTATTCGGAGATTCAGCTCTGGTAGTTAATCAAACCAACGGCAAATGGTACACCCACCAGGATCATCTGATACCTTACAAGGATTATACAAGAAGGTTATTGACTTTCTTCACAACGGTCAAGCTTGAGTATATCCCCCGGGACGAGAATCAATTTGCAGATGCTCTGGCTACCATTTCATCCATGATCAAAGTTCAAGCTGCCAACTTTGTGCCTCGGATTTCAGTGTCCAGACTCGACAGGCCAACATATGTGTTTGCAGCAGACGTTGTCAAAGATGATAAGCCTTGGTTCCATGACATTAAGTGCTTCTTGGAGGATCAAACATACCCGCCTGGGGCATCTTCCAATGATAAGAAGACTCTAAGAAGGCTTGCTGGTAGTTTCTTTCTGAACATTGATGGTTCCCTGTACAAAAGAAACTTTGATATGATACTCCTCAGATGCGTTGATAGAACAGAAGCAGACTTGTTGATGCACGAGGTGCACGAAGGATCCTTTGGTACCCATGCAGGAGGGCATGCCATGGCTAAAAAATTTCTAAGATCAGGCTATTACTGGATCACAATGGATGCCGACTGTTGTGCCTATGCCATAAAATGCCATAAATGCCAGATCTATGCGGATAAGGTGCATGTGCCTCCCAATCCTCTGAACGTGATGTCTTCACCCTGGCCCTTCGCTATGTGGGGCATTGACATGATTGGAAAGATTGAGCTGACCGCTTCAAACGGCCACAGATTTATCTTGGTAGCCATTGACTATTTTACCAAGTGGGTTGAAGCAGCTTCATATGCAAATGTTACAAGGCAAGTGGTAGCCCGATTTCTGAAGAGAGACATCATCTGTCGATACGGAGTTCCGGAGCGAATCATTACTGATAATAGTTCCAACTTGAACAACAAAATGATGGCAGAGCTATGCCGGGACTTCAAGATCCAGCACCACAATTCTTCCCCTTACAGGCCAAAGATGAATGGCGCTGTTGAGGCAGCTAATAAGAATATCAAGAAGATTGTGCAGAAGATGGTAGTCACCTACAAAGACTGGCATGAAATGCTACCGTTCGCCTTGCATGGGTACCGCACGTCAATCAGAACATCCACTGGGGCAACACCGTATCAGCTTGTGTATGGTATGGAAGCGGTCCTACCAGTTGAAGTTGAGTTACCCTCCCTGCGAGTACTGATGGATGTTAAGCTAAACGAAGCAGAATGGGTCCGGTCCCGATAAGAACAACTGAGTCTGATTGAAGAGAAAAGATTGGCTGCAATCTGTCATGGGCAGTTGTATCAGAAGAGAATGAAGAAAGCCTTCGATCAGAAAGTCAGGCTCCGAGAGTACCAAGTAGGAGATCTTGTGCTGAAAAGAATCCTCCCTCCTCATACAGACCACAGGGGCAAGTGGACTCTGAACTATGAAGGACCATTTGTCGTCAAGAAAGTTTTCTCTGGTGGAGCACTGATGCTCAACACCATGGATGGTGAAGACTTCTCGTCCCCTGTGAATTCAGATGCAGTTAAAAAATACTTCGCATAAAAATGACCCGCTGGACATAAAAACAGAATGTAAGTCCAGGCAAAAATAGGGCATCCCGGCGAGTCAAAAACAGAATAAAAGACTCGGGCAAAAATAAGGGAAATAAATAAAAAATGTACACCCGCTGAGTTGAAAAGCCGCATTGGACAACTCAGGCAAAAATGGGAATCCCGATGGATTGAAAACCCGAAAGGGCGATCCATGCAAAATAAGGGAATAAGCGAACAGCTGCATCTTGAATTCGTCTGTATCACCCACAACTTGGTAAGCATCGAAAGGATCAAGCCTCTTTCAGAATCAGCCTTCTTCAGAAAGCGAGTCGAGAAGAATGTCAAAAGTCATACGAGTCATAGCAAGGGGAAGCTCCTTGAAGCGTCGTCAACATTGCCAACATTTAGTTTCTCAGTTTATAAGCAATCTCCTCATTTCAGGGGATATGTTTCTTTGACTGTATCTTGCCAATTCAGGGCATACGAATTAATAAAATCAAATTTTCAGTTATGTCTCGTCTCGTACATTTTATTTTCATTTGCAAAATGTCCGATGTCTTTAAGATACTGATTGCATAAACACAGATGTTTCTTTTCTAAAGAATGTGTGCTTGCAGGGAATATATTTACTCCCGGGAGTGTCTGAACTCCTATAATGGAATCCGGTAAGGGATACCTCGGGATTACTTGTACGTTCCTATCTTTGCAGGATTGCAGGTATTCAAAGCACGACATGGGGCATGAAAACTTCACTCCCAGCAAGCTGGCAAATCAATACTCACTCAGCCTTAGCACCAGAAATGTCTTCTCCCCAGCTGAGTTGCCACTTGTTGTTTCTCCCCAGCCGAGTTACCATTTACTATTCCTCCACAGTCAAGGCAGGGAACCATCTCCCCACAGAGTTTCAATCTCTACCCGGAAAAACAACACACGAAAGAATCACAACAGAGTGACGAAGGCTTCTACAAACCCCAACTGGGTCCCTCATTACCAAGAATGGGTCTATCAGTGACCTATTCCTCCAAGCAGATACATCTCAATGGTCTCATCCCCAGCTGGGATGTCCACTTCGAATAGATCGGCCAGAGATCTTCGCAGCAACGGGATCCGAATCCCGGATCGGTAGTTTTTGCATAATCATAGCATTCGCATCATATTCACCAAACAAAGTGTAGCATTCCGTCTAAGTAAGTACCAACTGAAGTTAAACCCCAACAAGTGCACATTCAGGGTGCGATCCGGTAAGCTGCTGGGTTTTATTGTAAGTGGGAAGGGAATTGAAGTTGACCCTGATGTAAACACCCCAAATTTGCCCTCACCCATTCACACCATGGCTTGTGATCTCTTCATATGCATAAATTCAATCATAGCATCTCATACCACATTTTTGATTCACTACATTGGTTCAAAGTCATCTGCATCTAGGGTTTGTGATCTGAGCAATACAAGGGTTTCTTGAGCCACTGCAAAGGTCATCAATCACTTCAAAGGGGTCCATGTATGTTCAAGCATCATATTATATCCTCTCAAAGTCAAGAATGTCAAAAAAATCACAAGAACTGAGAATGGTATGGAAGCAGAGCCAGGCTTGACTGCACAGATGACCTAGAATTAGGGTTTTGGTTTCAGAGGCCATAACTCCATTTTTTTTGTCATTCTTGTTTCTATTGGTTTCTATATGATATAGGGAGCATGCATATCAATTTTCATGAAGAAATTCCATGGGGAAGTCATCTAATCAAGAGTTGACTTTTCAAGCAAGTCAGTGCAAAATCAGGGCATCTGAGGCCCCCAATGACCCAACCAAAGGGTGTTCTTCATCATTTTGTTTATGTATGATCTTTATTTGATCATAGAAGATGTTGGAAGTTCACAAAATTGAAGAATTTCAAGTCATTTGCAAAGTTGACTTTTTGGGAAAGTTGACTTTTAAGAAAATTGCCATTTTGGGAAACTTTTTCAACCCTTGCTTTTTGATTCAAAAATGTTTCAAATGGAAAAACTTTGGTCATGAAAGTTGTAGAATGGATCATTCCCTTTTCAAAAAGTACAAGAACATGACCTAATTCATTTTGGATCAAAAGTTATGGCTTGTCAAAGTTGGCTAAAATCACAAAATTTGAAGTTTTCTACCAAAGAGACAATTTGCAAAATGGTTTGATCAAGTGTTCTAAAGGCCTCAAATGTGTATCATTTCTTCACAACATGATCATGTGGCATCTAAAATTCAGAATGGGCCAAGGGATCATTCATTTTCATGACTTGTGGGGCAAGAATTTTCAAAAGAAACATAAGTGAAGCAAGTTGCAAAAACTCACTCAAGTATGAATCCACTTGCTTGCTGACTTCACAAACAATCCAAGGGCTCTCTACACATCTTGCTGCGCAGGACACCCCATTTGTCCTTGGATAGCTAGCAACCCATACCTCTCTTACACAAACTTGACATTTTGGCAACTTGAGCCATACCAATCACAGCAGTACACATCAACTCATCTGACCAATCCCATTTGTTTATACAAACCAAAAGCAAGCAAAAGCACATACAAGACAAGCCTGAAAGCTCCAAGAACACAGCTCTCTCATTTTCACCCCATTTTGAAAAAGCTTTCGAAACACTCTCCACAAGTTGCAAACACACAAACCAACTTCACAAATCAACTCAGCACACTTCACTGGTCACAAACCACCCATCACCATAGCCTGAAACTCCCAGAAACCAAGATACGATTCTTGCCCCTCCTTGAACAGAACTTCAGCAATCTTCAAAACCACCCATTATAAACTTCAAACAAGCATTGAAAGCTTCTCAGGAGGTCCATTGGAGGTGATTGGAAGCAAGAAACCAGCCAGAAAGTGCCAGAAATCAAAGCTTCGATTCAGGTAGCCATGGAAATTCATTTTTCCAGAACTCCTTTCTCTTGTTTCTAAATTGATCTGCATGCTTCCCTGAGTTCACTGAACATTTTATTTTTGAAAATGATTGAGTTTTGAGGTTGTATGCTTGATCTGAAAGTTTGCCCGAAAAAATGTTCTTGCTTGTTTCTCTTGATTCAGTGAAAATAAATGTTGTTTGAGTTAGGGTTTATGCTTAGGGTTGTTCATAGATTGATTCTGGAGGCTTAGAGCTTTTGAAATGGCCTGGAGAGTGAGATTGAGTTTTTGGTTGATCGCAGAAGATGACCGGAACACTGTTCCGGTCACCTGATTTTGTTTAGGGTTCAGTTTAGGGCACTAATCATAATTAGCGAATTTTGAATCTTGGCCGTCCAGATGCGCGCCAAGTCCACTCCCGCGCGTGTGAGTTTGAATACTGGCCATTGATTGTGTTGACTTTTCTTTTTTTCAGTTTAATTTCATTTTATTTGCATTTAAATTCATTTGTTTTCTTCATTTAATTAAAAATAGCAAAACATTTTTAAAAATTCTGAAAATTTTTGTGCAAGCTTTTATTAATTTTCAGAAACCAAAAACATTTTTATTTTTATTTTTTGCATTAAAAATTATTTTTAAATCATTTAAAAGTTTATTTTTAATTAATTAATGAGAATTAATTAATTAAAAATACTTTTAGGTATTTAAAAATCACAAAAAAATTCATGAAACATTTAAAATCATTTAGAAGCATGGTCCAACCCTCAAACCAAATTTCTTTTTTGATCTTGATGCCTTTTGATCATTTTCAAAAGAATTAAATTCATTTCAAGGCATTATTTTGTTTCAAACTTCAAAAAATTCATTTCTGCCTAACCTTTAAGAGTTGGACTTTGATTCTTTTTGCATTGCATCTTGCATATCATGAAGTTTATAGGATTAAATTGACATGAATTGATCTTGCATTTTCAATTTGTTTGACATTTTTCTTGACAAGGTACCTTAAAACCCTAGCAATCTTAAGAAATTCATAACCCTCATTAGGTTAAGAGTTAGAACCCCTCCTTTGGGCAGTGAGTTTGTATAGGTTTAGGGTTCCTTTGAATGCATTTTCAATTTTTTATCTTGATGTTTGCTTCTGGTTTTGATTTTTGTTTTGTGCATTGATCATAAACCCTAATTTGGGCTTTCATTAGCATCCATCTTCCATTTGCTTGCATACCATGACTTGCCATGACATTTTATGCATTCATTTGATTCATATTACATCTTAGAACATATTAGAATCATGTTTGATCATTGCATCTTGCATATGCCATGTTGTAAGCCATTTGCATTTCATAACTTTTCATGTATGTTCATGGTTCTAAGCATGCTTCTCTTGCATCCATATGTTTGTATGATCATCCTCATGCCTTGATTCATGTTTGCATCATCTCTTAGCATCATTATCATCACACAAATGCTTCTGGTTTTGGTTTGCATCATGCCATTTCATCTCATCTTGCATTGCATTGCATTCCTTTCACTAACTTTTCAGGTGGTAAGTTACTTTGAGAGGTGAATTTGCCTTCACTTCTCACAATTTCTTTTCATCTCTCTTGTGCATCATTGCTGCATTTTATCTTGTGTTTGAGATTGAGCTTGCTCATTCTTCTTCATCTTCCTTTCTTTCCTCAAGTGACTTGTCTTCTTAACTGAAGCAAGTTACTTTGCTTCTCCTTGCTCCTTTCATCTGCTTCCTGGTGGTTTCTCTGAAGATGTCTCTTGTAGACCTCACAAACCTTAGGAACTTCCATGCATGACAATAATTAGGGTTTTGATTAGTTCCCCATTTAGATTTAACCTTTGTGTCTCATTGAGTCTTCTCTTCTCATCTCATAATCAGGGACTAAACCCTAAAGGCTTTAAGGCTTTGTGATTAAGCTTATGCCTGCATCCTTCTATTAGGATGGGGTGTATAACTTTAATCCTAAGTGTTAAACCCTTAATGTGTTTAAATCCTTTAATTAATCCACTTAATAACCATCAAGACATCAAGCTTGTAACTTGGGCCTTGCATTAGGGTTCTAATTCTTCCTTAATTGGTTAAGAAGGACTAACCCTAGTGTTAATGGACAAGTCCCTCTCAAGTTGTCTTACAAACCCTAAAAATCACTTCTTCATCATATCATTAACTAAAATCCACTTAATAAAGGCTTTGTTCTGTCATGAGTTTAATCCCTAATCATGGATTAAGTTGAGGAGCTTTTCTCAGCTTAAACATTCTCATCTATTATCCTTCTATTAGGATGGTGTAATGAGTCTGTTTAATCCCTGATTGTGGCTTAATCTCATTACTTAACACTAAACAGAAACCACAAAAACATCCAAATAAATACAAGTAGGTTAATGATCTTAATCCTACACCATGGTAATTAAGTGTGAGAAGCTGACTTCACACTTAAGGTATTCTCATTACCCCTAATCAGAGGGAAGATGTGATGAGTTTACTAAATCCATTGGTTTAGGCTTAAGCTCATTAACTTATGACAAACTTCAAAAAGCAATAAAAGACTGAAAACAAAAAAACAAACAATAATCGTCTCCTCCGGGATTCTCTTCTCATCTCATTCACTCATAAACGAGAACTTGCTTCTTCCGTCTAATGCAAGACAGTTTGCACCTGAGCCAGACAGGTCATACACTTGAGCATAGACAGTAAGCAATTCATAAGTCAATTCCCCTTTTAGTCTCTTTGGGTCGAACTACGGTGTTCTGACTTCCTCATTGCACGAGAGGATACGTAGGCATAACTTAACAGTTATCGAACAAAAGTCTCTGTATATTCCCCCTCTTTCTAGCATCATTCTTTTAACCCCATGATCTTGAGTATCTTATTCCTGTTCCCACACTGACACTGTACATATCACACATCACTTTCTTTTACACTGACACCTGTACATCCTTTTCCAGCTCTTTTGCACACAAAAATGCACTGACACTACCCCTTTAAAACACAAATCTTTTAAGCGTGGATCCCGTCGAGTACGGCGGACAATCTGGGTGCTAATACCTTCCCAGGTTGTAACCAACCCCCTTTCTCAGTCTCTCTGGTTCGCAACCGTCTTATCCATATCTTTCCAGGTCTATGCAGCATTACCTTTCCTCCGGGATAAAAAATGCCTAGCTGGCGACTCTTTTCTTTTCTTGTGAGTCCACTCCTGTGTGTTCTCACATCCTCCTTTCGCCGACCGTTCGCGTCTGTACCCCATTTGACTTAGCCTCATTTATCGGGAGCGACACCTGACAAAGTTAAAGCCATTCAAAAAATGCCTGCACCGAAGACAGAAAAAGAAGTTCGGGGGTTCTTAGGTAGATTGAACTACATTTCACGGTTCATATCTCACCTTATTGCAACCTGTGAACCCCTTTTCAAGTTGTTGAGAAAAGAACAAACAGTCAGGTGGAACGAAGACTGCCAGAAGGCTTTTGACAAAGTCAAGGAATACTTACAAGAGCCTCCAATCCTTATGCCTCCAGTTGAAGGAAGACCTCTAATCATGTACTTGACAGTATTAGAAAAGTCAATGGGGTGTGTGCTGGGCCAGCATGACGAGTCTGGTCGAAAAGAGTATGCAATATACTACCTAAGCAAAAAGTTTGCCGACTGTGAACAACGTTATTCACTGCTCAAGAAAACTTGTTGTGCTTTAGCGTGGGCTGCTCGCTGACTAAGGCAGTACATGTTGACCCACACTACTTTGTTGATTTCAAAGATGGACCCAGTCAAGTACATTTTTGAGAAGCCAGCACTTACCGGACTGGTTGCAAGATGGCAAATGATCCTCACAGAATATGACATTCAATACACATATCAGAAAGCCATCAAAGGCAGTGTATTGTCTGATTACCTCGCTGAGCAACCCATTGACGATTACCAGCCGATGAGATTTGACTTTCCCGATGAAGACATCATGTTCATAAAAGCAAAAGATCATGAAGAGGCTGTTCACACTGAAGGGCCTGACCCAGAAGAAGAATGGACTATGATGTTTGATGAGGCTGCTAATATGAATGGTCGTGGTGTTGGTGCAGTACTCATTACACCTAAAGGAGTTCACATGCCTTTCTCGGCAAAACTCACTTTTAACTGCACTAACAACGAAGCTGAATACGAAGCTTGTATTATGGGTCTTGAGGAAGCCATTGACCTCAGGATCAAGACGTTGACTGTGTTCAGAGATTCAGCTCTGGTAATTAATCAAACCAACGGAAAATGGTACACCCACCAAGATCATCTGATACCTTATCGGGATTATACAAGGAGGTTGTTGACTTTCTTCACAACAGTCAAACTTGAGTATATCCCTCGAGATGAAAATCAGTTTGCAGATGCTCTGGCTACCATTTCATCCATGATCAAAGTTCAAGCTGCCAACTTTGTGCCTCAGATTTCAGTATCCAGACTTGACAGGCCAGCATACGTATTCTCAGCAGATGTTGTTAAAGATGATAAGCCTTGGTTTCAAGACATCAAATGCTTCTTGGAGGATCAAACATACCCACCTGGGGCATCTTCCAATGATAAGAAGACATTAAGAAGGCTGGCTGGCAGTTTCTTCCTGAATGCTGATGGTTCCTTGTACAAGCGGAACTTTGATATGGTACTTCTCAGATGCGTTGATAAGACAGAAGCGGACTTGTTGATGCACGAGGTGCACGAAGGATCTTTTGGTACCCATGCTGGAGGGCATGCTATGGCTAAAAAGTTGTTAAGATCGGGCTATTATTGGATCACAATGGATGCAGACTGTTGTGCTTATGCCAGGAAATGCCATAAATGCCAGACTTATGCAGATAAGTTGCATGTGCCTCCGAATCCTTTGAATGTGATGTCTTCACCCTGGCCCTTCGCCATGTGGGGCATTGATATGATTGGAAAGATCGAACCGACTGCTTCAAATGGCCACAGATTCATCTTGGTAGCCATTGACTATTTTACCAAGTGGGTTGAAGCAGCTTCCTATGCAAATATTACCAGGCAAGTGATAGCCCGATTTCTAAAGAGAGACATCATCTGTCGGTATGGAGTGCCCGAGCGGATCATTACTAATAATGGTTCCAACTTGAACAACAAAATAATGGCAGAGCTATGTCGGGACTTCAAGATCCAACACCACAATTCTTCTCCGTATAGGCCAAAAATGAATGGTGTTGTGGAGGCAGCTAACAAGAACATCAAGAAGATTGTGCAGAAGATGGTGGTCACCTACAAAGACTGGCATGAAATATTACCATTTTCCTTACATGGGTACCGTACATCAATCAGAACATCCACTGGGGCAACGCCGTATCAGCTCGTGTATGGCATGGAGGCGATCCTACCTGTTGAAGTTGAATTACCCTCCTTACGGGTATTGATGGATGTTAAGCTGAACGAAGCGGAATGGGTCCGATCCCGGTACGAACAACTGAATCTGATTGAAGAGAAGAGATTAGCTGCAATTTGTCATGGACAGCTGTATCAGAAGAGAATGAAGAAAGCCTTCGATCAGAAAGTCAGGCTTCGAGAGTACCAAGTAGGAGATCTTGTGCTGAAAAGACTCCTTCCTCCTCATACAGACCACAGGGGCAAGTGGACTCCGAATTACGATGGTCCGTTCATAGTAAAGAAAGTTTTCTCTGGTGGAGCACTAATGCTCAGTACTATGGATGGTGAGGACTTCCTGTCCCCTGTGAATTCAGATGCAGTTAAAAAATACTTCGCATAAAATGACCCGCTGGACATAAAAACAGAATGTAAGTCCAGGCAAAAATAGGGCATCCCGGCGAGTCAAAAACAGAATAAAAGACTCGGGCAAAAATAAAGGAAAATAAAATGAAAAAATGTACACCCGCTGAGTTGAAAAACCGCATTGGACAACTCAGGCAAAAATGGGTATCCCGGTGGATTGAAAACCCGAAAGGGCGATCCACGCAAAACAAGGGGATAAGCGAACAGCTGCATTCTGAATTTTCCTGTATCACCTACAACATGGTAAGCGTCAAAAGGTTCAAGCTTCGGTCAGAATCAGCCTTCTTCAAAAAAAAACCAAGATGAGAAGAACGTCAATTGCATACAAGTCATAGCAAAAGGGAAGCTCCTTGAAGCGTCATCAACGTTGCCAGCATCTTTTTGTTTCTCAATTTGTAACAATCTCCTCATTTCAGGGGATTTGTTTCTTTGACTGTATTTGCCCTTTCAGAGGCACATAAATTAATAAAATCAGATTTTCAGTCACATTTCGTCTCGTACATTTTATTTTTGTTTGCAAAAAATGTCCGATGTCCTTATAATATTGATTGCATAAGTACAGATGCACCTTTGCTAGTCACATGCTTACAGGAAATATATTACTCCCGGGAGTGTCTAAATTCCTATGATGGAATCCGGTAAGGGATACCTCGGGATACTTGTACGTTTCTTTGTCATAACAGGATTGCAGGTATTCAAAGTACAATATGGGGCATGAAAGTCTCTCCCCAGCAAGCTGTCGAAACATTACTTCCTCAACATGTCTCCCAAACAGCATCATAAGGGGCTCAGTTCCCCAGCTAAATTCATTATCTTCAGCAGGATCCCCACAGAAGCCACTAGGAAGGTCGTTCAGTGATCGTTCCTCCTCAGCCAAGTGCAAAGACAGGGAACCATTCCCCCGCAGAGCTTCAGCCTCTATCAAGAAGGGCAATGCCTGAAGATCTCACAACAAAGTGACGAAAGCTCCCACAGACCCCAGCTGGGCTCCTCATCACAAGGATAGATCTATCAGTGATCTAATTCCCCAAGCAGATCCACATATGTTGTATCAGATCTACCAATGATTTTTCCCCCAGCTGGGATATCACTTCAAGCAGATCATCCAGAGATCTTCACAGCAGCGGGATCCGAATCCCGGATCAGTACCTTTGCATAATCATAGCATTCACATCATATTTTCCCCCAGAGCGTAGCATTCCATATAATACGGAGCATTACGGCAAAAATCAAACATATTGCATAATCATAAGCCATGTGTCGAACCAAACACTTGTAAATACTGACATTCCATCAACAATATACAAAATACTTCCCAAAACTCCCCGGCAGAAAGCCAAAGCATCCTCTTTGCACTCACAAATACAGATACATGCTCCTTTTTGCACTCGTCCGTGTCATCATTCCCCAGTGAAGTCGCCCGAACGTTCTCCACCGACATATACACTTATATACACTTCCCTGACACCCGTCCGTGTCACCCTCCCCAGCATAATGGCCTAAACACTTTGTGAACAAAATACTTGTTTATAATACACTTCTTCCGACACTCGTCCATGTCATGCTCTCCCCAGCAAGATGAACACTCGTATGTGTCTCACTCATGTTTACTTATTACAGATACCCGTCCGTATCTTGTACACACCACTCATCTTTCTCAAGATTCAACACTCGTCCGTGTTCTTTGTTAACTAGTTGATACTCGTCCGTATCATCATCTCTGAACATGCGTCAGCGTTTGTTTCTACCAATACTCGTCCGTATCAGAGTCTTAAGGATGCTCGTCCGCATCTTTAACCTACACACAGCGTCAAACACTTATACCCTTTCTTACATTTAGACACTCGTCTGTGCCTACCATTCCCCAAAAGAGTTCTCAACAAATCGCCAGTAAAAAGCAAATTTCTTTTCTATCTGACATTCATCCTGTGTCATGATACTCTCGGCAGTCGTACCCTGCCAGGTGATCGTCCTTCACCTTTTGATGATCGCCCTTCATCATTCCTCCAGCGGAGTCTCCACTATTGGAACCTTCTTATCCGGCATTCGTCCTATGTCGTGATACTTGAGCAGCCATACCCTGCTAGGTGATCGTCCTTCACCTTCTGATGATCGTCCTTCATCATTTTATCCGATGGCCGTCCCCATCGATGATCTTTATCCGATGGCCGAGAGCAGTCGTACCCTGCTAGGTGATCGTCCTTCACCTCTTGATGATCGTCCTTCATCATGTTTATCCGATGGCCGTCCCCATCCTCGACTCTTTCTATCCGACATTCGTCTTATGTCGTGATATTTTCGGCAACCGTACCTTGCCAGGTGATCGTCCTTCACCAATAGATGACCGTCCCTCATCTTATCCCCAACAGAGCAGCCGTCCCCTGCTAGGTGATCGTCCTTCACCTCTGATGAACATCCCTCATCATTTTTCTCAACCTGATGGTCGTCCCCGTCATTTCCTCTACCTTTAATCCCCAGAGAATCTTATTTTTTTTCTTGATGGCCGTCCCCATCATGATCCTTTATTTCCCAGCATGTCGGTCATCCCCGTCCTGGCGTCATCCCCAGCGGTCGTCCTCTTCTCGACGGTCGTCCTCCATCACCCGCACTTTATAATCATACTTTACTACCTTTTACAATCTATATCCCTTTTCTTCTTCATTCAGTGAGTGCAAACTTTGGACTGTCTTTGGTATTCAACCACAAGTTATCTTGTTTGTATGTTAAGCCGTCGCTCACATCCTACACAGCTAACTCATGCTTGAATAGGGGCAGCTGTAAACACCCCAAATTTGTCCTCACTCATTTCACCATGGCTTGTGATTCTTTTCATTTGCATAAGTTCAATCATATCATCTCATATTACATTTTTGCTTCAATACATTGGTTTGAAGTCATCTGCATCTAGGGTTTGTGACTTGAGCAATCCCTGAGCTATCTGAGCCACCCCAAAGGTATTCAATCATTTCAAAAGGGCCCATGTATGTTCAATCATCATATTACATCATCCCAATATCAAGAAAGTCAAAAAATCACAAGAACTGAGGAAAGGCATGGAAGCAGAGCCAAGATTAACTGCACAGATGACCTAAAATTAGGGTTTTGGTTTCAGAGGCCATAACTCCAAATTTTTTGGTCATTCTTGTTTCTATTGGTCTCTATATGATATAAGGACCATGAATACCAATTTTCATGAAGAAATTCAATGGGGAAGGCATCTGATCAAAAGATGACTTCTTGAGCAAGTCAGTGCAAAATCAGGGCATCTGAGGCCCCCAATCATCCAACCAAAGGGTTTTCTTCATCATTTTGGATGTGTGTGATCTTTATTTGATCTTAGAAGATGTTAGAAGTTCACAAAATTGAAGAATTTCAAGCCATTTGCAAAGTTACCATTTTGGGAAAGTGACTTGTAATATAAACTTGCCATTTTGGGAAAGTTTTTCAACCTCCTCTTTTTGATTCAAAAATGCTTCAAATGAAAAATCTTTGGTCATGAAAGTTGTAGATTGGACCCTCCCATTTTCAAAAAGTACAAGAACTTGATCTAATTCATTATAGAACTCAAGTTATGGCTTGTCAAAGTTGGGAAAAATCACAAAAATTCACTTATGTGCCAAAGAGGGAAACTTGCAAATTCTTGTACCAAGGCAACTTGTGACTTCTAATTGATGTCTAACCTTTACACAAACATCATACATTACTTAAACTTCAGATTGGCCCAAAATTTTTTTAAGTTCCATGCCTTAAACTTCAAGAATTTCAAAAGGGGCCAAAGTTGGACAAAATTGCAAAATGCTCCATAACTCTTCATCCACTTAAGCCAGCTCACTAAATTAGTTTCCATGGACCTCCCTAAAGCCAGCTGACTCAAGCCATGCCCTTAAACCAGCCGGCCACTTGCCCATACCTCCAAGTACAACTTTCTTGACTTTTTGCAACATGAGCCATACCAATCACACTACTCCACAACAACTCTCTGCCCAATCAGAACCTCATATGTGGACCTCAAGCAAGCCATTACACACAAGAAGCAAGGCTGAAACTCCAAGAACTTAGCACACTCAAAAATCCCCAACTTTGAAAAAACCTTCGAATCTCTTGATTTAACCTTCAAATTTCTTTCACCATTCAACTCCATAAACCTCACTGACCATTTCCCAACCATCACTTTGCCCTAAAAAGCCCAGAATCAAAAACACGATATTCACATTTCACAAACTGAACTTCTGCCATTTTCATTTTGAGGCCATATAAACTCCAACAAAGCATCATAAACACTTGAGGAGGATCATTGGAGCTGGTTTGAAGCAAGGAACTGGCCAGAAAGCACCATTTTCGAAAGCTTCAGTTCAGGTATCATCAAGAACTTTTTTTCCAGAAACTTGATTTTAAGTTCTTAGATTGTTCTCCATTCTTCACTGATCACACTGCACCTTTTGGTTTTGAAAATGATTGAGTATTAAGCATGTATGAAGCTTCTGAAATTTCTGAGTAATTTTCCGTTTTGCTTCGAATCTTGATGTTCATGTGAAATAAATGATTTTTACTGGCTGAATCTTGTTTAGAATGAGTTAGGGATCATTTCTGGAGAGTTATAAAGCTTAGGGTTGCGTATTGAGTGAGATTGTGGAAATGGATGGCCGGAGAAGATGACCGGAACACTGTTCCGGTCACCTGAAAGTAATTAGGGCATCAGATTAGGGTTTAATCATAATTAGCGTAGTTTGAATTCTGGCCCTTAGATGACGCGCGAAGTCAATTCCCTCCATCCTGAGTTTGAACCTGGGCCCTTGGATTGGCTGACTTTCTCATTTTCTCATTAAATTCATTTTTATTTCATTTGTTTTATATTTAATTTCTACGAATTTTTAAAAATAGTAAAATACATCAAAAAATTCTGAAAATTTTTATTAAATCTTTTAATAATTTTCAGAACCCAAAAATATTTTTATTTTTATTTTTTGCATTAAAAATTATTTTTAAATCATTTAAATGATTATTTTTAATTAGTTAATGAGAATTAATTAATTAAAAATACATTTAGGTATTTAAAAATTCCAAAAAAAATCACATTGCTTTTTAATACATTTAGAAACATTATCAAACTCCTCAAACAAATTTCTTTTTGGTTCTTTACCTATTTTGACATTTTTCTTTGGAATTAAAGTTCTTAAAAGGAAATATTTTTGTCCTAACTTAGAAAAATTCATTCTGCTCAACCATGTAGAGTTTGATATTGGTTCTTTTTGCATTACATTCTTCATATCAGGTAGTTTCTAGGGTAAAATTAGTTTGAATTTATCCTTCATTTTCAATTTGATGTGCATTTTTCCTTTTAAAGAGCCTTAAAACCCTAGCCAACTTGAGAAAATCATAACTCCCATTAGGTTAAGAGTTAGGTCCCCTCCTTTGGGCAGTGAACTTGTGTAGGTTTAGGGTTCCCTTGATCCCATTTTAATTTTTTTTTATCTTGTCATTTGCTTCTGATTTTGGATTTTTGCTTTGTGTCTTGTGCATAAACCCTGATTTTTGCCTTCATTTGCATTCATCTCTCATTTGCTTGCATACATGAACTTTCCATGACATTTATTACATTCATATGACTCCTAAGACATATTAGGACACATTAGAATCATGGTAAGTCATTTCTTCATCCATTTGTCATGTTATACCTCCATTGCACTTCATAAACTTTCATGGACTTTCATGGTTCAAAACATGCTCCATTTGCATCCTTCTCCTTGTATGATCATCCACAGCTATTGACTTGTGTTTGATTTATCTCTTAGCATCATTAACATCATGTTTATGCTTCTGGTTTTAGTTTGCATCATTGCATCCATTTCATGTTCACCTCATTTCATGTCTTTTGGCTAACTTTTCAGGTGGTAAGTACTGGAGAAGTGAATTTTCCTTCACTTCTCACAATCTTTTCTCATCCCTCTTGTGCATCATTACTGCATTTTACTTTTGTATTAGAGTGAGCTTGATCATTCATGCTCCCTCCCCTCTTCCTTTCTTCAAGCAACGTATCTTCTTAAGTGAAGTAAGTTGACTTGCTTCTTCTGTTTCTTCCTCCTTTCATCTGCTTCTTTCTTGGTGGCTTTTCTCTTGAAGATATTTTGCAAGCCTCATAAACCCTAGGAATACCCAAGTGTTGCACCCCAAAATTTTCCCTCACAAAACAAGACTTTGTGTGCTAAGAGGTTCACAAGGTTCATAAGACATCTCATGAGGTTAACAAGACCTCTCATGAGGTTCACAAGGTTCACAAGACAT
This sequence comes from Lathyrus aphaca, assembly GCA_963966055.1. Lineage (NCBI taxonomy): Eukaryota > Viridiplantae > Streptophyta > Magnoliopsida > Fabales > Fabaceae > Lathyrus > Lathyrus aphaca. Next base: position 556,634,219 of record OZ014519.1, read on the forward strand.
CTTATAAGGTTCACAAGACATCTTATGTGGTTCACAAGGTTCACAATGATGTTCACAAGGTTCACAAAGTTCACAATTAGTCAGAAGATTTGGCAATTCCCTCAGACAATGCATCTTCCTAAGCAATGCATCCTAAACTAGGGTTTTGACTTTAATCAGGCTAAATGGATTTCCAAGACTTCAAGTGAGCTTCATAACATCTTATATGTGTTCAAGAATCCCCATGACAAGTTTCAAGACTTTTCTCAAAGATTTGCTCAGTCAGATGATCATATAAGTCAAAATCAGTCAAAGTAGTTAAAAAGTCAAACTGAGGTCAATTGTGGTCAAACCAAAGTAAAACTTCATGATTTTTTGCCAACATCAAGTATATGAATTAAAATTCATCATTTGATCAAGGGTTGATCATGATTCATCAAGGATATTTCAGATCATCAAGAATCAGAGGTTTCTAAGTTAGGGTTTCCTCAGGAAAAGTCAACTGAACTTTGACCAGCCATAACTTTCACATGCTTCATCAAATTTTTCCCATCCAAAGCTCATTTTGAAGGAAATTGAATTCTCTACAACTTTGTGTCTCACAAGCCAAGCCCAAAAATGCTTCATTTGAAAGGTATGAGCTAAGACATTATAGGTCCTTTTGAAAGTCAACAAAAACTCAACAATTTCAAAAGGGCATAACTTGAGAATGGTAAATGATATGGACATGAAACCAATGGGGTTGGTTAGAGGACTCTTTAAGCTTTCCAAAATGTCCAAGAACACCCTCATAGCATTAAAATTTAAGGATGTGTCCCTTGCAAAGTTGGGAAATTTTTGGGTGGTTTATGAAGAAAATAGGGTCTTAAAACCATAATTCTTCAAATGGGCTGAACTTTTTGTGATCGAAGGTGTTCCATGACATCATGCACGAAATTTATTTAATATTTTCATAATTTTATTTATTATGATTTTTTATATTAAAAATCATTTTAAATTTAAATAAAATATCAAATATGAAGATTTAAAATATATTTTGATTCTAGAAAGTCATAAACATAAATTGGATCAGATTGATATGCAATTGATGATGATTGTCTTAAGATATAAAGGTCTCATTCAAAAATATATGAAATTCAAGTCATGATCTTTTTCAATCTCCAAAAATCAAAAAGTCCAAATAACCATCCAATCTTTTGACCTAATTCCATCCACTATAAGTACATAAACATATCACAATGCACAAGGACGAATTTTCAGCCTCAAGATTAAGTTTCCAATTTTTCAAAACTCACCAAAAACTCAAATTAGGATTCCATTCTTTAGGCCCTTTCAAGACAATTTGAAGGTTGCAAAAGACTCCTTGATCATCACTGATACTTTTTCAATACTCATTTGCATCCAACGCATCCCAAATTGCATAAACCGAACCAACATTGCTCTTGTTCTTATTTTTTTCGATTCTCATTGTTTGTGTAATAATAATGCATTCTAACCATATGTTTGTGTTGAGTATGATGCCTAGATGATTTCTGGGCAAGAAGATTGAAGAACCAGGCCCTAAACCGCAAGTTGCCATGGCTAGGGTTTTTGAATAGAATTTGGGATTCTTCGATTTAACTAATATAAATTAATTCTAAAGCTATGAATGAACTGTGTGATGTCTGGGGATCATGATAATATGATCAATTTGATGAAATTTTACATATTTATGATGATATGGAATTGGCAGGTTTTGTACGCAGGAAAAATCGCAGGAAATTTCCCAGTAGATTTCGCAGGAAAACCTGCGAAAAATCCAAGGAAGAAGATGAAGTCAGCGCGCCAAATTTCATATTCAAATTTTATTATAATATTTTATGTTATGTTGTTGGTATTATATCAGAACAGGTTGCTAGCTCAGTTGGTTGGTGTGTGCGCGTTTGAGGTTGAGGGTCCTGGGTTCGAATCCCCCCAGGCCCTTTTTGCTTTGTTTTGTTTTTGTGGTAATTTTACAGGTGAAGAAACAAAACACATTGGCATCCATCTCATGTCACCTACGCGCGCGTAGCCCAGTGGTTGGCTTGTTGGTCTTGAAGGTGTGAAAGCTCAGGGACTGGGTTCGAATCCCAGCCCAGGTAAGTTTTTTTCCACTTTTTTCTTGTTTTCTTATTTTATTTGTTTATATTATAATTAAATAAATTTAAATAATAAAAATAAGATGTTTATATTATTTTCTTTTCTATAATTCAAAATTCATCTTTTCAAAAGTTAAACTTATTTAGTAAAATTATTTAATATTTTGTTGTATATTATTAATATTATGTAATTTTGTATGATAAATTTATATTAGATAATTAACCCTAATTCTATTGTATAAATTTCCAAAACCCTAAAACCTAATATTTTCACAAACCCTAATTTTCTTTTACAAAATCTAATTATATTATAACTTTTAATTTATTTATTTGAAAACTTTAATTATGTACATATTTTTATAATTTGTTTATAATTATTATTTAATATAGTTTTTGCATATAAATAATTTTAGATTATGTTTAAAATAATTAAAAAACTCTTAATTTAATCTTGTAAATATAATTTATTTTTATAATATGCTTATTTAATTATAATTAATCATTATTTTTATAACATGTATATAAATTTAAATCTTTAGAATAATTAGTATATAATATGAATTGTTTATTCTTCTTCTTAAAATCTTAAAAAATAATCATTTATTAAAAATTGAACTTTTAATTTATTTCTTTATTTCTTGTTTATTTTATTATTACTAATCCTATTTATTTTTATATGATTGTTATTCATTTTATTATCACTAACCCCATTTATTTATTTATTTGATTATTATCATTATTATTATTACTAACCCAATTAGTTATTATTATTTATTTTCTCATTTAATTTATTTTAATTATTATTATGTAATTGTATTCCATATGTAATAGTTGTAGTAGTAATTTTTATTATTTATTTTAAATGCTATGGTTAGTAAAATAGGGAGTGCAAGATATGTTTGTATTTAAAATTTGAAATTAGCTCATTTAATCTTAAAGATAAATATTTAAATTGGTACACTCACACACGTAAGTCGATCCTGGATCGCCATCTCACTTCTTAAGGGTTACCTCTCAAGTTGCCTAAACAAAAGGTCAAGTAGGGTGTATAAAGCAAAGTCCCTCATCTTATATCATTTAGTCCCTTAAACAGATAAAAAGATCAAGTCCCTTTGAATGTTGCCTTCGTAATGATCTTGTCCCTTTCGAATAAAGATGATAAGTCCCTTCGAACTGCTTATACACCTTACAGTTGCCTAAATAACAGATGTCCCTTCACTTGTCCCTCATACATCCAAGGTAATGACTACCTATTCCTTAATAATAGGGATAGTCTTACCACTTAAAGGATATTTAAGAACAGAAAAGACTTAACTTAGGGTAGGTTCCTCTTATGTACTTGCTCACTTTTCAAAAAAATTTCAAAACACTTCACATTTTTCAAGCAATTTTCAAAACAAAGGCTTTATATATATATCCGTACATGGATCATTATAAAGTACTTAAGAAAATTTCTAAACACACACTACACTTCTCAAAAACATTTTAAAGTGAGCTAAGTAACTAAGAGCCCATGGATAACCATGGATGTAAAGGGTGCTAACACCTTCCCTTTACATAACCTACCCCCCGAACCCAAAAATCTTTTAAGGTCTTTCCTATTCTTTTATGCCCTTTCCTTTGGATAAAATAAAAGTCGGTGGTGACTCTTGCTATCCGCAACATTTAACTAAAGTCAGTTCTTCCACCGTGTTACAGAACTGGCGACTCTGCTGGGGATTTAATATTAAAGAGGGGTACCCTTACGAATTAGATCACTTTAAAATTGTTTGCCTTGTTTGCTTTATACTTACTTGTTGGGCTCTTATGTGTGAAAGATCCTAACCCAGATCTAGTGTACCTTAGTTAAATGGCAATAGACCAAGGAAACTGTACGACATATACCGATATGGTTGATCTGGTGGCCATAGTTAGTGTGACTTCTTGGTTGGTGCTTATGTTCCTTAAGTCAAGTTGAGGATAATATGAGGCTGCCATATGTTGTCAATACACTAACTGACTTTTAGAACCCTAGTTATCCCATCTTGGCCTTTAGAAAAGTAGTGAGATAACCGGCTTTGGTGAAGACTGAAGTTAGTTGATACTCGATGCTACACTCATTGAGATTCTAAACTTGGAGGGTTTTGGTTGGCAAGTAAGTTGCCTACTGAACAACCACCCTTGTGAAGGATCAATGATATTGAGATCCCTTAGAACCTGGTTACTTTATAGGACAGGATGAACCATCTAAACTTCAGGGGAGGGTACTTACCTTTGAACCTCATGCAAGCCTTTAAAACCTAGGGCTATGGTGTGACTTGTTTGTGTGTGCCACATGTTTGTGATTGAGCATAACATCATAGCATCATCATGCATCATAAGCATAGCATTCTCACTAACCATTTCAAGGACCAAAGGATTTATCTTTGTTCTTTGTTGCAGGTCATGGCTTCTGCTCGTAGAAACACTATCAAGATTAACTTTGTAGGCATACCTCCTAAGCTTAAGGAGTTGGTTTCTCAAATGTCTGAAAACTCTCAGTTCATCAAGAGACATGGTCACCTGTTGGATCTAGTCACTTCAGGGTTCAATGAAGACATGATGAGTGTTCTATTTCAGTTCTTTGACCCTAAGCACCACTGTTTCACATTCCCCGACTACCAGCTGGTTCCTACAATAGAGGAGTTCTCTAAACTTCTGGGTATACCTGTTCTTGATCAGAAACCATTCTCAGGCTTGGAGAAAGAGCTTAAACCAGAGGTTATTGCTGCAGCTCTACATCTGAAGAAGTCTGACATTGTTCTAGAAACGAGAAGCGGAGTTAAGGGTATTCTTGCTAAGGTGTTGATAGAGAAGGCTCAAGTGTTCTTGAAAGCTATGAGCTATGATGCTTTTGAGGAAATCTTAGCCTTGTTGATTTATGGCTTAGTGTTGTTCCCCAATCCTGACCAGTTCATAGACGTTCATGCCATCAATATATTCCTGAGTCACAATCCAGTGCCCACATTGCTTGGAGACATTCTGCACTCTCTTCATACTCGTACTACAAAGGCACGAGGAACTTTGATGTGCTGCATACCTTTGCTATCTAGGTGGTTTATTTCTCACCTTCCTCGCTCAGTGATGAAGAATGAACAAGGGTTCAGGTGGTCTAAAAGAATCATGTCACTCTCTCATTCAGATATCCATTGGTGCTCCAGATCTATGGAGAATGTCACTATCATTGACCGTTGTGGGGAGTTTCCTAATGTTCCACTTCTAGGCATAAGAGGAGGCATTACCTACTGTCGCTCCCGATAAATGGGAAATGGCCCAGATAAAGGTACAGACGCGAACGGTCGGCGAAAGGATGAAATGAGAACACACAGGAGTGAACTCAAGAGAAAGAAAAGAGTCGCCAGCTGGGCATTTTTATCCCGGAGGAAAGGTAATGCTGCATAAACCTAAGAAAGATATGGATAAGACGGTTGCGAACCAGAGAGACTGAGAAAGGGGGTTGGTTACAACCTGGGAAGGTATTAGCACCCAGATTGTCCGTCGTACTCGACGGGATCCACGCTTAAAAGATTTGTGTTTTAAAGGGGCAGTGTCAGTGCAATCTGTGTATAAAAGAGCTGGAAAAGGATGTACAGGTGTCAGTGTAAAAGAAAGTGATGTGTGATATATACAGTGTCAGTGTAAGAACAGAGTGAAATGCTCAAGATCATGAGGCTAAAGAATAAAGCTGAAAGAGGGGGAATATACAGAGACTTTTGTCCGATAACTGTTAAGTTATGCCTACGTATCCTCTCGTGCAATGAGGAAGTCAGAACACCGTAGTTCGACCCAAAGAGACTGAAAGATGAATTGACTTATGAACTGCTTTCTTGTCTATGCTCAAGTGTATGACCTGTCTGGCTCAGGTGCAAACTGTCTTGCATTAGACGGAAGAAGCGAGTTCTCGGTTATGAGTGAAGGAGATGAGAAGAGAATCCCGGAAGAGATGATTATTGTTTGTTTTTGAGTGTTTTCAGTGTTTTATTGCTTTTTGAAGTTTGTCATAAGTTAATGAGTTTAAGCCTAAACCAATGGGTTAGTAAACTCATCACATCTTCCCTCTGATTAGGGGTAATGAGAATACCTTAAGTGTGAAGTCAGATTCTCACACTTAATCACCTTTGGTGTAGGATTAAGATCATTAACCTACTTGTGATTATTTAGATGTTTTTGTTGTTTTTGTTTAGTGTTAAGTAATGAGATTAAGCCATAATCAAAGATTAAACAGACTCATTACACCATCCTAATAGAAGGATAATAGATGAGAATGTTTAAGCTGAGGAAAGCTCCTCAACCTAATCCATGATTAGGGATTAAACTCATGACAAAACAAGCCTTTGATTAAGTGGATTTTATTGAATGATATGATGATGAAGTGAATTTTATGATTTGTAAGACAACTTGAGGGGGACTTGTCCATTAACACTAGGGTTAGTCCTTCTTAACCAATTAAGGAAGAATTAGAACCCTAATGCAAGGCCCAAGTTACAAGTGTGATGTCTTGATGATTATTAAGTGAATTGATTAAGAGATTTAAACACATTAAGGGTTTAACACTTAGGATTAAAGTTATACACTCCATCCCAATAGAAGGATGCAGGCATAAGCTTAATCACAAAGCCTTAAAGCCTTTAGGGTTTAGTCCCTGATTGTGAGGTGAGAAGAGAAGACTCAAAGAGACACAAAGGTAAAACTAAGTGGGGGGACTAATCAAAACCCTAATCATTATCATGCTTGGTTGTTCCTAAGGTTTGTGAGGTTTAACAAGAAAGATCTTCAATGGAACCACCAGGAAGCAGATGAAGGGATCAGGAGAAGCAAAGCAACTTGCTTCAATTAAGAAGACAAGTCACTTGAAGAAAGAAAGTGAGAAGAAGAAGAATGAACAAGCTCAATCTCAAACACATAACAAAATGCAGCATGGATGCATAAGAGAGATGAAAAGAAAATGTGAGAAGTGAAGGCAAATTCACTTCTCAAGATAACTTACCACCTGAAAAGTTATTGAAAGAAATGCAATGCAATGCAAAATGAGATGAAATGGCATGATGAAAATCAAAACCAGAAGCACATTCATGATGATGATGATGCTATGGGATGATGCAAACATGAAACAACTCATGGGGATGATCATACAAGCTCATGGATGCAAATGAAGCAAGTTGAGAACCATGATCATACATGAAAAGTTATGAAATGCATATGGCATACAACATGGCAAATGCAAGAGGCAATGATCAAACATGCTTTCAATATGTCTTAAGATGTCAAATGAATCAAATGGAGGCACAAAATGTCATGGCAAGTCAAAGTATGAATGCAAATGCAAGATGGATGCATATGGAAGTCCAAATTAGGGTTTATGATCAAAGCACCAAACAAAAACCAAAATCAGAAGCAAACATCAAGATAAAAAATTGAAAATGCACTCAAAGGATCCCTAAACCTATACTAACTCACTTCCCAAAGGAGAAGTTCCAACTCTTAACCTAATAAAAGTTATGAATTTCCTAAGATTTCTAGGGTTTTAGGGTTCCTTAACAAGAAAAATGTCAAACAAAAGGAAAATGAAAGATCAAATCATGCCCATTTAATCTCACATACTACATGCTAAACACAATGCAATGCAAAAAGAATCAAGGTCCAACTCTCAATGGTTAGGCAGAAATGATTTTTGGAAGTTTGGATCAAAATAATGCATTAAAATGATTTTAATTCCATGAAAAATTCTCAAAATGCATTAAGATCAAAAACGAAATTTGGTTTAAGGGTTGGATAATGTTTCTAAATGATTTTAAATGTTTCATGAATTTTTTGGTGATTTTTAAATACCTAAAAGCATTTTTAATTAATTAATTCTCATTAATTAATTAAAAATAAACTTTTAAATATTTAAAAATATTTTTCAGATGCAAAAAATAAAAACAAAAATATTTTTGGTTTCTGAAATTAAATAAAAGGCTTGATAAAAAATTTCAGAATTTTTAAATTGATTTTGCTATTTTAAATAAAATGAAGAAAGAAATACAAAATAAATGAAATAAAAATTAAAGAAAATGAAAAGTAATTACAATGGACGGATCAGATTGAAACTGGGGAGAGTGTTGTTGACTGCGCGCGCAATCCAAAGGCCCACATTCAAACTTCCTAATTTTTTATTTAAATTAATTAAAATGAATTAATTAAGTTAATTAAAGGTTAGGGTTTCTAATGACAAATCTCAGCCCTCCAAACACGCGCCAGTCTTCCCTAGTCAACGCATCCAACGCTCAGCATTCAAATCACAATTAATGACAGGATTAAACCCTAATCATTTTCAGGTGGCCGGAGAAGACCTCCGGTCGTCTTCTCCGGTGGGAACCCCACCTGAAAATCCCTAAAATCCTCAAAACCTTACTAAAATGAAATCTAAAAGAACAGATATCATTCCCACATCCCCCTGAATCAAAACCCTAACACAAAACTCATTTATTCTTCCTCAATCAAATGAATCGAAACAAAACATTTTCCAGGGCAAAAATTTCAGACAAAGATTAAACTCTCATTTCTTCACCATTTTCGAAACCAAGAACATCAGAGTGATCAGTGAATCATGAAGAACAACTTAGGAACTTAAAAATCCATTTCTGGAAAAAATGTTCATGAAGCTACCTGAGTTTGAAGCTTTTCAGTCTGGCACTTTCTGACCTCCTCTCTTGTGCAAACCCACTCCTGTGACCTCCCTGATGAAGCCTTGATGCTTAGAAAGAGTTTGTGTTGGCTGATTTGGAAGTTTGAACAAGTTCTGTTCAAGCTCAGGTGAGAATCGTGTTTGTGATTCTTTGAGTTTCAGGTTGCTTTGAAGGGTGCTTTGTGATCAGGGAGAGGTGTTGAGAAGGTTTATGAAGTTTGTTTATGAGTTTGTGGGCTGTGTTGTGTGTTTCGAATGCTTTTGCTCAATGGAGTGAGAATGAGAATATGTTGCTATGGCTGGTTTTAGGCTTGCCTCCTGTGTGGTTTGGCTTGCAATTGATTTGTATAAACAATGCTCATTGGTCAGAAGATGTGACATGTCCTTTTTTGATAGGTATGGTTGCTTTTGCAAATTGTCAACTTTTGTGTAAGAGAAGCATGGGTCATGTTCTAGCCAAGTATAAGGGAGGTGTGCTGCGCAGCATGGTGAGGGAAAAGGCTAGGGTTGATCAGCAAAGTAGCTAGCAAGTGGATGAGAAGTTATCATGTGTTTTGCAACTTGGCTTGCTTTTGGTTCCTTTGAGATTTCATGAATTTCAATGCATCAAAATGTCAAGTTCCTTGGGCCAATTCTGATCTTTGAATGTTGTGTGATGTTTGTGTAAAGGTTAGACATCAATTTGAAGTCACCAATTGCCTTGGTACAAGAATTTGCAAGTTTTTCCATTTGGTGCATAACTTGAATTTAAGTGATTTTTGCCAACTTTGATGAGCCATAACTTTTGATCCAAAATGAATTAGGTCATGTTCTTGTACTTTTTGAAAAGGGAAAGATCTATTCTACAACTTTCATGACCAAAGTTTTTCCATTTGAAGCTTTCTTGAATCAAAAAGTAAGGGTTGAAAAAGTTGCATAAAATGACATTTTCATTAAAAGTCAAACTTGCCCAAAAAGTCAACTTTGCAAAAGACTTGAAATTCTTGCATTTTGTGAACTTACAACTTCTTCTATGATCAAATAAAGATCATATACACTCAAAATGATGAAGAACACCCCTTGGTTGGGTCATTGGGGGCCTCAGATGCCCTGATTTTGCACTGACTTGCTTGAAAAGTCAACTCTTGATCAGATGACTTCCCCATGGAATTTCTTCATGAAACTTGATATGCATACTCCCTTTACCATATAGAGACCAATAGAAACAAGAATGACCAAAAAATTTAGGGTTATGGCCTCTGAAACCAAAACCCTAATTCTAGGTCATCTGTGCAGTCAAGCCTGTCTCTGCTTCCATACAAATCCCAGTTCTTGTGATTCTTTGGCATTCTTGACTTTGAGAGGATATAATATGATATTAGAACATACATGGACCCCTTTGAAGTGATTGATGGCCTTTGGAGTGGCTCAAGAAGCTCTTGCATTGCTCAGATCACAAACCCTAGATGCAGATGACTTAGAATCTATGCAGTGAATCCAAAATGTGATATGAGATGCTATGATTGAGATTATGCATATGAGAATGATCACAAGCCATGGTGTGAATGGGTGAGGGCAAATTTGGGGTGTTTACACCTACAACCCTTCTCTAGCTTTACGACAGTTTGGTTACGCTCGGAGTGATGGTCCTCATGACATGTTGATTCAGGGTATTGTGTTTGATTACGACAACGATTTGCAAGGTTACCGTCATAGGTTCATACGAGCATGGGGAAAAGTGAACAAGGTTGACAGCAAGACTCTGGAGCCTAAGTACACTATTCCTATGGAAGCTTACCTCAGATGGGTGCGATCTCGTGCTCAGACTTTTATGATGCCATATCCTGCCATCTTGCCAGTTACCATGGAGCCTGTTGCTGAAGGAGACACCTCTTATACCATCCTTCACCCAGACATGCCCACTGACATGGAAGACTTACAGAGATCCTGGATCCAGTTGAAGGAGCAAAGGGATACTTTTGAGACTCATTACAAAGCAAGTCAAGAAAGAATCCTGGAGCTAACAAAGCAACTTCACGAGGAGCGGAATCTCAACTCATACCTCAACACAAAGAGGAAACATCCATGGGAGACTTAAAACCCCATCTTTCGTATTTATCTCATTTCATTTTATTGTAAGCCCAAAGGGCAAACAAATTTATTACTAATAAAAGTTTACCTTCTTGATTGTTTAAGCAAATTTAAATCCCGCGGTCCTTGAAAACATTGCATACGCATTTATACATACCATATCATTGCATCACAGGTTTATTGTGCACAGGTTTCTCATCTTCTCGCTGTTTATTTCAGCAATGGCTCTTGAACAAACAGTTAAGGATCTCCAGGCACAAAATGCACAGTTCCAAGAGCTGATCCTGAACTTGTCCAAGGGGCAGGATGAATTGAAAACACTATTGGCCAAGAAGACTAAGAAGACTAGACGGTCAGGAGGCCTGATCAACATGGGAAGAAGGTTCAGAGGTCCTGTCAAGACCAAAGAACAGGTTGAAGATTATGAGTCTGAAGAGTCTGAGAAAGAGGGAGGCAGTCTCCATAATACAATGGGGGACTCTGATTCTGAAGCTAACTACTATCATGAGCCTAATGAAGATAAGTTCAAAATGCTGGTGGATAGAATGGATGCTATGGAATTGCAAAAGTCTTCTGGGCTGGATTTTGAAGACCTGAGTTTGATATCTGGGGTGGTCATACCCATTGGTTTCAAGGTTCCTACTTTCGTAGTTTATGATGGTGTCTCTTGTCCCAAGCTGCATCTGAGGTCTTATGTCCGGAGAATCCAACCCCATACTGCTGATAAAAAGTTGTGGATCCATTTCTTCCAAGAGAGCTTATCTGGAGCTCAATTGGAGTGGTACTATCAGTTGGAGAGTGTCAACATCCGTGATTGGAATGATCTTGCTGAAGCCTTTTATAAGCAATATCAATACAATGCTGATCTAGCCCCTACTCGCATGCAACTGCAGAGCATGTCCATGGGTGCTAAAGAAAATTTCAAAGAGTATGCCCAGAAGTGGAGAGACTTGGCTGGAAGAGTACAACCTCCTCTAACTGATAGGGAGTTAGTTGATATGTTCATGTGTACGTTGAATGGTCCTTTTTACAGTCATCTCATTGGAAGCTCATCATCTGGCTTCACTGAGTTGATAATGACAGGAGAGCGCGTAGAAAGTGGTATCAGGAGTGGCAAGATCCAAGTGGGTGCTTCTTCATCCAGTACTAACAAGAAGCCTCCCAGTGGGAAGAAAGAGTCAAATGCTGTTTATGGTCAACCTGATCGTAATAAGAGGCATCAGTCTGTGAGTGCAGTTTATATCTCCAACCCTACTCCTGCAACACCGGAGCAGCCACAGGGAAATCAACAGAGGAATAGAAGGCAGTTCACTAAGATCAACATGTCACTGGCCCAAGCCTTGCAACACTTGTTGAAGGGTGAACTTATCACTTTGAGGGACCCTCCTCAGAATCCCAATGTTACCTCTCCCAGGTATAATCCTAATGCACGATGTGCATATCATTCAAATTGTCAGGGACATGATACCAATAGTTGTTGGGTATTGAAGAATAAGATTCAAGATATGATTGATGCTGGAGATATTGAGTTTGACCCTCCGGGTACTCCAAATGTGATCACTGCTCCCATGCCAAATCATGAGAAGACTGTCAATGCCATTGATGAAGATTCACATATTTCCTCAGTTGCAGATTTGACTACTCCATTGTCTGTTATTAAGAAGAAGTTGGTACAAGCTGGGTTCTTTCCAGGTTGTCGTGAAGATTGTGTCTATTGTGCCTATAAGCCGGATAGCTGCTGGAGGTTGAAGGACGGAATTCAACGCCTCATGAATAATTACACCATAGTGTTTGAAAGGACACCACCTTCTGTGGAGAGCATGGTTGATCACATAACTAAAGGTGCAAAGATTGAAGAAGTGGATATGGTTGACAAAGTGCCGGTGAGGATTACTTCCAAGGGTCCTGTCAAAATCACTCATAAGGGTCCAATTAAAATTACTGCTGAAGGCCCTGTGAAGATTGTTGTTGAAGCTAGAGTGGCTCCTATGATCATTACCACTCCTGGTCCTATTCCATATACTTCTGATAGAGCTGTGCCTTGGCATTATGGGTCCGATGTTTATATTCATGGTGTTAAGCAGGAATCTTTGACTGATGCACCTATTGTTGATGAAAATCTGGATGTTGATAATATTGCTGGATCTAGCAAGATCACACGAAGTGGAAGAGTTTTCTCTCCTCCAGTTACCTCCAAGAATGCAGTTACTCCAACTACTACCTCCACTACTGATGCCCGGGGCAAAGGTCCTGTTATTGAACCTATACAAACTGATGTACCAGCTGCTGATGATCTTTCTGAGCAGATGGAAGAAGTACTGAAGATCATTCGCAAGAGTGATTATGACATTGTTGATCAATTGGGGCATACTCCCTCCAAGATTTCCATGTTGTCTTTATTATTGTGTTCTGAGGCTCATGCCAAAGCCTTGATTAAATTTTTGAAGACTGCTCACGTACCAAATGAGATCTTTGTAGACCAGTTTGAAAATTGTGTTGCACACTTGACCTATGATAATGGGTTAGGATTCTCCGATGCTGATTTGACTCCTGCCAAGAGGGATCATAATAGGGCTCTGCATGTCTCTATTGAATGCAGGGGCACTACCCTGTCACATGTGCTAATAGACAATGGTTCCTCGCTGAATGTGTTGCCCAAAGAAGTCCTGAATAAGCTTAGTCCTGAAGATGCTGTGTTGAAGCCCAGTAATATAGTGGTGAAGGCTTTTGATGGTTCAAGAAGAGTGGTTCATGGAGAAATTGATCTCCCAATCAAAGTAGGTTCTCAGGTCTTCAATGCTACTTTTTATGTAATGGATATTCGTCCATCATATTCTTGTTTGCTTGGACTTCCCTGGATCTATGGGGCGGGTACTGTGACTTCTACCTTACATCAGAAGCTGAGATATCCAGTAGAAGGAAAAGTTGTCACTGTTTACGGAGAGGAAGGATATATGATTAGCCATGTGAACACATTTAAATATCTTGAAGTGGAAGGTGAATATGTTGAAACTCCGTGCCAGACATTCGAAGTAGTTCCTTGGGTTGTTAATAATTATAAAGCTCCCCCTGTTGTCAAGAAAGTTCCTGTGGTCACCAGAGTACCTCCTACAATGGCCTCCCTCAAAGATGCTAGAGCTGTGGTGGATGAAGGTGGTTGTACTATTTGGGGTCAGCTTCCTGACATCCCTTACAAGTCTGACAAGTTTGGTTTGGGTTTCACTGCAGAGTCCCAGAAGGTTGTTCGTCGTGCTCGTGCTGTTCGTATCACCAATCAGGGGATTATGAAAGATCAGATCAATGTTGTGGGTGACTATGATGAAGACTACAACTTGGATGCTTGGATTTTTCCTACTGTGGGTGCTGGGCTCAATAATTGGAAAGCTGAAGATGTTATTCCTATCTCCTTTAGTCAGGAGTAAATACTATTACTGTGTTGTTACTTTTAAAGTTTGTAATTTTTGAACAATTTAAACTCTTAAGCCTTGTGCCTTACCCGGGGCACAATGGTGTGCTTGTTACGGGATGTCATTTCATTTGCATACTTCATTCAATAAAAATCAGTGGACGTTTCGTTTTCGTAAATATTGTGTTCCTTGTTTTTCTTTTCTTTTTTTGTTTTGTTTTATCAGCTATGTGTTCTTACACACACCCACGTCACTAAAATGCAGATCCTCATCCACTCTGGATCCTGTTGATAACAGTTCTACTATTACCAATTATAATTTCGAGAATCCGATCTATCAAGCTTAAGACGGAAATGAGGACGATTGTGAAGTACCTGTAGAGGTGGCTAGGTTGTTACAACAAGAAGAGAAAGCTATACGACCACATGAAGAGCCAGTCGAAGTTGTGAATCTGGGAACTAAAGAAAACAGGAAAGAAGTCAAGATAGGGGCTGAATTAGAAGATAGTGTCAAGAGCAGATTGATTCAGATGTTACGTGACTATGTGGAGATCTTTGCTTGGTCCTATGAAGATATGCCAGGTTTGGATACAGACATTGTGGTTCATCGTTTACCAGTAAAAGAAGATTGTCGTCCAAAGAAGCAGAAGGTTCGTCGAATGCGTCCTGAAATGTCAGAAAAGATTAAGGCAGAGGTAATGAAACAGTTTGATGCAGGGTTCTTAGCTGTGACTTCTTATCCTCAGTGGGTTGCAAATGTGGTACCGGTGCCTAAGAAAGATGGTAAGGTACGTATGTGTGTAGATTACAGGGATTTGAACAAGGCCAGCCCCAAAGATGACTTTCCACTTCCTCATATTGACGTTCTGGTAGACAACACTGCTCAGCATAAGGTATTCTCTTTTATGGATGGTTTCTCTGGTTATAATCAAATCAAGATGGCACCTGAAGATATGGAGAAGACAACATTTGTTACACAGTGGGGCACTTTTTGTTATAAGGTGATGCCATTTGGTTTGAAGAATGCAGGGGCAACATATCAGCGTGCTATGGTGGCTTTGTTTCATGATATGATTCATCATGAGATAGAAGTGTACGTGGATGATATGATAGCCAGGTCTCAGAATGAAGAACAAAATCTTGATCATTTGCATAAATTGTTTGAGAGGTTAAAGAAATACAAGTTAAGATTGAACCCAAACAAGTGTACTTTTGGAGTTAGATCTGGTAAACTCCTGGGTTTCATTGTCAGTGGAAAAGGTATTGAAGTAGATCCTGCAAAAGTAAAAGCTATACAAGAGATGCCAGCTCCCCGTACTGAGAAGGAAGTTAGAGGTTTCTTGGGACGATTGAATTACATTGCCAGATTTATTTCCCAATTAACTGCTACCTGTGAGCCAATTTTCAAGTTGTTGAAGAAAGATCAGGTGATGGAATGGAATGATGAGTGCCAGACTGCCTTTGATGAAATCAAGAAATATCTTCTAGAACCTCCAATTCTGATGCCACCAGTTGATGGAAGACCCTTGATTATGTACTTAACAGTGTTAGACAACTCAATGGGGTGTGTCTTGGGGCAACATGACAAGTTTGGTCGAAAAGAGCAGGCAATATACTACCTTAGCAAAAAGTTTACCGACTGTGAAACAAGATACTCACTGCTCGAGAAAACTTGCTGCGCTTTGGCATGGGCTGCTCGCCGACTAAGACAGTATATGTTGACCCATACTACCTTGTTGATTTCAAAGATGGATCCAATCAAGTACATATTCGAGAAACCTGCTCTCTCCGGAAGAATAGCAAGATGGCAAATGATCTTGACAGAATATGATATACAGTATACTACTCAGAAGGCCATTAAGGGAAGTGTTGTAGCTGATCATTTGGCTCATCAAGCAGTGGATGATTATCAGTCAATGAGTTTTGAGTTCCCTGATGAAGACATCATGATTATTACCAAAGAACCTGGACAATATGACGGACCTGAACAAGGATCCCGATGGACTATGGTTTTTGATGGAGCTTCTAATGCACATGGTAATGGTGTTGGTGTTGTGATCAGTTCCCCTGAAGGTTGTCATACCCCGATTACTACCAGACTTTGTTTCTATTGTAATAATAACATGGCTGAGTATGAGGCATGTATCCTGGGTATCAAAGCTGCCATTGATATGAAGATTCAGTTCCTTGACGTGTATGGAGATTCAGCCCTGGTAGTAAGTCAGATCAAAGGAGATTGGGATACAAGGCATGATAATCTCATTCCTTATAGAGAGCATGTGTTGTCTTTGATCCCACATTTCAAAGAAATTACCTTTGGACATATTCCACGAAGAGAAAATCAGTTGGCAAATGCATTAGCTACCATGGCATCCATGTTTGAGATCAGCTGGGATGATGAGGCTCCCAAGATTACTATTGATAGATTTGAGAAGCCTGCATACTGCAATGAGATTGACACTGAAGAA
Source organism: Lathyrus aphaca (assembly GCA_963966055.1). Classification (NCBI taxonomy): domain Eukaryota; kingdom Viridiplantae; phylum Streptophyta; class Magnoliopsida; order Fabales; family Fabaceae; genus Lathyrus; species Lathyrus aphaca. Next base: position 556,650,944 of record OZ014519.1, read on the forward strand.
GCAGGGGAGAAGCCTTGGTTCTATGAAGTAAAAAGGTATCTTGAAGCTCAGGAGTTCCCTGAAGGGGCATCTGTCAAAGATAGAAAGTTTCTGAGAAGGTTTTCTGCTAAGTTCTTTTTGAGTAATGGAAATCTATACAAGCGTAATCATGATTCAACTTTGTTTCGTTGTGTGGATAAGAAGGAAGCAACTGAGATTATGGAAGACATGCATGATGGGATCTTTGGCCCTCATTCTAGTGGTCATACTATGGCAAAGAAGATATTGAGAGCAGGTTACTATTGGTCTACCATGGAAGCTGACTGCTATCAACATTCCAAAACATGTCATAAGTGTCAAATCTATGCTGATAAAGTACACATACCTCCATCACCATTGAATGTGTTGACTGCTCCTTGGCCTTTTGCCATGTGGGGCATTGATATGATTGGTGAGATAAAGCCTACTGCTTCTAATGGGCATCGTTTCATCCTGGTTGCTATTGATTACTTCACGAAGTGGGTAAAGGCAGCTTCATTTGCATCTGTTACTAAGAATGTGGTGGCTCGATTCATTAAGAATAATCTCATATGTAGGTATGGCATCCCTGAAAGGATTATTACTGACAATGGCTCTAATCTGAACAACACTATGATTATTGATCTCTGCACGCAGTTCAGGATTAAGCATCACAACTCTTCTCTGTATCGTCCAAAGATGAATGGGGCAGTTGAAGCTGCTAATAAGAACATTAAGAAGATTATACAGAAGATGACTGTTACTTACAAGGATTGGCATGAGATGTTACCATTTGCTCTTCATGGTTATCGTACTACAATATGTACTTCAACAGGGGCAACTCCATTCTCCTTAGTCTATGGTATGGAAGCAGTTCTGCCCATTGAAGTTCAGATTCCTTCCTTAAGAATTATGAAGGATGTAGGCTTAGATGAAGATGAGTGGATTCAGACTCGACTTGACCAGATAAATTTGATTGATGAGAAGAGGTTAGCAGCTGTGTGTCATGGTCAGACGTACCAGAAACGAATGATCAAGACTTTCAACAAGAAGGTTAAGCCTAAGGTATATCAGGCTGGTGACTTGGTAATCAAGCGTATCATATTACCACAGGGTGATCCTAGGGGCAAGTGGACTCCTACATATGAAGGACCGTTTGTGGTCAAGACAGTATTCTCAGGAGGTGCCATGATACTTACTACTATGGATGGTGAAGAATTTCCGCAGCCTGTAAACGCAGACATAGTTAAAAAATACTACGCATAAAAAGATACCCGCTAGGTTGAATGGCCTAGGAAAAAACAAGGGCATCCCGGCGAACCAAAAGGGTTCGGGCAAAAATTAGGGATATATATAAAAAATGTACACCCGGCAAGTCGAAAACCTGAAAAGGCGGCTTGGGCAAAAAAGGGTATCCCGGTGGATTGAAAACCTGAAAGGGCAATCCAGGCAAAAGTTAGGGATTAAAGCGTATGACTATGTCTCGTTTGGATCACCCATGTAACTACAACCAGTTGTGCTACTTAATCAAGCTCGAACAGATAAAGCTCAATCCAATCGCTTCCGTCTCGACAGCAGAAGATGAGATACTTGAAGATAATTGCAATAGTAGAATTGAAACTCAATAGGATTATTTCCCACATAGCTGATTTTCTTTGTTTTGTAAAAAAATTTTACGACGAATTCCTCTTACTAGGATTTCTGTCTCCTTGTACAAATTTGCCTATGTATAGGTCACTTTGTGATATAAATAAAATTCCATCTTTGAATCCAGATTTACTTTTACCCTATTTACATAAGCGATACGTCCATTGGTTGTGTTTGAATGTATGTATGCTTTTGAATATGATTGATGTTTACGAGAAATGCATAAAATGCTTAATATGATTGATGTTTACCAGAAATGCATGAAAATGCAGTAATAGTATTTACTAAAGACGAAGAGGGAAGGATTTCAACGAAGCCTCGCCGGTTCATTCCCATAAGACAGCTATAAGTTCCCCGGTAGGACGAATCCATCTTCATAAATACTTCAAGTCACATCTCCCCTAGAATTTATATCCATCTCTTTTATCCTCATACGGATAATCGGGAATTTATTCTTCCAATAGAAGTACGATGAACGAAGACGGGAGGTTATGTATACCTTACTATCGAACGAAGATGGGAGGTTATGTATACCTTACTATCGAACGAAGACGGGAGGTTATGAATACTATGTTATCAAGACGGGAACAAGTTCCTCAAATTCTTCAGCAACGAATCGGGATTTAGTTTCCCTGGCCAGCAGTTGTTATACGAAGATATCCAGGCGCTTCAAGCTGCATAATGCATACATACCTCATTTACACCATACCATAACATACATATACATAAATACATAATACATTACTTAAGTGCATCATGCTATACATGCATACATAATGCATAAACTAATATTATCTTGCAGAATGTTATCTTGTTTTTCAGATTAATTCTCCAGCAACAAACTACATTAACAACTTATACCTCAGGGCGTTGTTTATCCTCCTGAAAGCCATATCATGACTTTGGGCCGTTGTTTATCCTCCCAAAAGTTATACTTATACATCAGGACGTTGTTTATCCTCCTGAAGGCTATCATTACCTTAGGCCGTTGTTTATCTTCCCAAAGGTTATCTTATTACATTGGGACGTCATTCATCTTCCCAAAAGCTATCTTGAGACGTTGTTTATCTTCTCAAAAGCCATATCATGACTTTGGGCCGTTGTTTATCCTCCCAAAAGTTATACTTATACCTCGGGACGTTGTTTATCTTCCTGAAAGCTATCATTTCTTTGGGTCGTTGTTTATCTTCCCAAAAGATGTACTTATACCTCAGGACGTTGTTTATCCTCCTGAAAGATATCATTACTTTGGGCCGTTGTTTATCTTCCCAAAAAGCTATATCTTCATACTTTGGACTACTTTATTCTCCAAGAGGTATACTTGAAGAACTTTTTTCAAGTGGCATCTTTAAGCCCACTCAAGCATTTACAGCTAGTCATCAGTATCACTCTACGCACTGGTGAGTGAAAATTTTTGGGCTTTTGTGTTCAATCCCCTTCAACCTTCCAAGTTACGACTGGCACATATACCAATCTAACCCCTCAGGTTTCAGAAAATTGAACAGGGGCAGCTGTTGCACCCCAAAATTTGCCCTCACAAAACAAGACTTTGTGTGCTAAGAGGTTCACAAGGTTCATAAGACATCTCATGAGGTTCACAAGACCTCTCATGAGGTTCACAAGGTTCACAAGACATCTTATAAGGTTCACAATACATCTTATAAGGTTCACAAGACATCTTATGAGGTTCACAAGGTTCACAATGATGTTCACAAGGTTCACAAAGTTCACAATTAGTCAGAAGATTTGGCAATTCCCTCAGACAATGCATCTTCCTAAGCAATGCATCCTAAACTAGGGTTTTGACTTTAATTAGGCTAAATGGATTTCCAAGACTTCAAGTGATCTTCATAACATCTTATATGTGTTCAAGAATCCCCATGACAAGTTTCAAGACTTTTCTCAAAGATTTGCTCAGTCAGATGATCAGATAAGTCAAAATCAGTCAAAGTAGTTAAAAAGTCAAACTGAGGTCAATTGTGGTCAAACCAAAGTCAAACTTCATGATTTTTTGCCAACATCAATTATATGAAGTAAAATTCATCATTTGATCAAGGGTTGATCATGATTCATCAAGGATATTCAGATCATCAAGAATCAGAGGTTTCTAAGTTAGGGTTTCCTCAGGAAAAGTCAACTGAACTTTGACCAGCCATAACTTTCACATGCTTCATCAAATTTTTCCCATCCAAATCTCATTTTGAAGGAAATTGAATTCTCTACAACTTTGTGTATCACAAGCCAAGCCCAAAAATGCTTCATTTGAAAGGTATGAGCTAAGACATTATAGGTCCTTTTGAAAGTCAACAAAAAGTCAACAATTTCAAAAGGGCATAACTTGAGAATGGTAAATGATATGGACATGAAACCAATGGGGTTGGTTAGAGGACTCTTTAAGCTTTCCAAAATGTCCAAGAACACCCTCATAGTATTAAAATTGAAGGATGTGTGCCCTTGAAAAGTTGGGAAATTTTTGGGTGGTTTATGAAGAAAATAGGGTCTTAAAACCATAATTCTTCAAATGGGCTGAACTTTTTGTGACCCAAGGTGTTCCATGACATCATGCACGAAATTTATTTAATATTTTAATAATTTTATTTTATTTATTTTATTTATTATGATTTTTTATATTAAAAATCATTTTAAATTTAAATAAAATATCAAATATGAAGATTTAAAATATATTTTGATTCTAGAAAGTCATAAACATAAATTGGATCAGATTGATATGCAATTGATGATGATTGTCTTAAGATAGAAAGGTCTCATTCAAAAATATATGAAATTCAAGTCATGATCTTTTTCAATTTCCAAAAATCAAAAAGTCCAAATAACCATCCAATCTTTTGACCTAATTCCATCCACTATAAGTACATAAACATATCACAATGCACAAGGACGAATTTTTAGCCTCAAGAGTAAGTTTCCAATTTTTCAAAACTCACCAAAAACTCAAATTCGGATTCCATTCTTTAGGCCCTTTCAAGACAATTTGAAGGTTGCAAAAGACTCCTTGATCATCACTGATACTTTTTCAATACTCATTTGCATCCAAGGCATCCGAAATTGCATAAACCGAACCAACATTGCTCTTGTACTTAACTTTTTCGATTCTCATTGTTTGTGTAATAATAATGCATTCTAACCATATGTTTGTGTTGAGTATGATGCCTAGATGATTTCTGGGCAAGAAGATTGAAGAACCAGGCCCTAAACCGCAAGTTGCCATGGCTAGGGTTTTTGAATAGAATTTGGGATTCTTCGATTTAACTAATATAAATTAATTCTAAAGCTATGAATGAACTGTGTGATGTCTGGGGATCATGATAATGTGATCAATTTGATGAAATTTTACATATTTATGATGATATGGAATTGGCAGGTTTTGTACGCAGGAAAAATCGCAGGAAATTTCCGAGTAGATTTCGCAGGAAAACCTGCGAAAAATCCAAGGAAGAAGATGAAGTCAGCGCGCCAAATTTCATATTCAAATTTTATTATAATATTTTATGTTATGTTGTTGGTATTATATCAGAACAGGTTGCTAGCTCAGTTGGTTGGTGTGTGCGCGTTTGAGGTTGAGGGTCCTGGGTTCGAATCCCCCCAGGCCCTTTTTGCTTTGTTTTGTTTTTGTGGTAATTTTACAGGTGAAGAAACAAAACACATTGGCATCCATCTCATGTCACCTGCGCGCGCGTAGCCCAGTGGCTGGCTTGTTGGTCTTGAAGGAGTGAAAGCTCAGGGAATGGGTTCGAATCCCAGCCCAGGTAAGTTTTTTTCCACTTTTTTCTTGTTTTCTTATTTTATTTGTTTATATTATAATTAAATAAATTTAAATAATAAAAATAAGATGTTTATATTATTTTCTTTTCTATAATTCAAAATTCATCTTTTCAAAAGTTAAACTTATTTAGTAAAATTATTTAATATTTTGTTGTATATTATTAATATTATGTAATTTTGTATGATAAATTTATATTAGATAATTAACCCTAATTCTATTGTATAAATTTCTAAAACCCTAAAACCTAATATTTTCACAAACCCTAATTTTCTTTTACAAAATCTAATTATATTATAACTTTTAATTTATTTATTTGAAAACTTTAATTATGTACATATTTTTATAATTTGTTTATAATTATTATTTAATATAGTTTTTGCATATAAATAATTTTAGATTATGTTTAAAATAATTAAAAAACTCTTAATTTAATCTTGTAAATATAATTTATTTTTATAATATGTGTAGATGTCTAGAATTGGCAGAATTTTTGACCAACAAGAAATATTGAATTCAGTTCAGAATGTCCTATCAAATGTTGGGACATTATCAAACAGAGTATATGAACTTATTTCAGGATGTCTCACCAGATGTTGGGACATTGTGTAAATGACTTAAGTTCAGTTTTTCAGGATGTCCCAACAGATGTTGAGACATCTCAATCCTGCTACCAGAATTAATTATTGACTAACTGATCAGAGATATTTAAGGAGAGTTATCTGGAATTAATTAATGATGGATAAAAACAGAACAAGGCGCATCTGTAGGGAGTTTTATATTGAGGATTCAGATTAAAACAGAAGACCTAAATCACCTAGAATCTAGGAAGTAACAAACCCTAAATTCAAGGTGGAAGCTGCATGAGCATTAGGGCTGGATCATCCTACAGAAAGCCCAAATTACAGATACCTATTTAATCAACAGAAACTCACAGAATTGAGTACGAATTTCAGAAGACCAAATAGGGTGTCTAGTGTTTTAATAGCAGGTTGTTTTAATTGTACCACTTTATGAGCTTTTAAGCAAAAGTGCATTTGTAACTTGATTGAAACTGTGAAGTAAGATCAAGCTGTTTTGTTTGAAGTATGACTTCAATTTCATTAAACTTGTAAACAAAATCACTGTGTGATTGAGGGGGAGTGAGTAGGGTACTCTTATCTAAGTTGTGTCTTAGGTAGAAATTGCATTGGGTAGTTATTAAGTGATAGATTAAACAGGGTGGTTTAAGTCTAGAATTAATATTACTTATAGTGGATTTCCTCCTGGCTTGGTAGCCTCCAGATGTAAGTGTGGTTATACACTGAACTGGGTTAACAAACTTCTGTGTTGTTTACTTTTCTTGCTATTTAAGTTTTGGTTAAATCTGTCAAGTGTTGGGACATCTCTTAGGACATCTCATACCTGATCACAGAATTTCAATTGGCATCAGAGCAGGCACCCTGCCTGTTTATACTGGGTGAGATCTAGGGAATACAAATTCTGTAACATGGACAGAGATATAGGGTCAGTAAATAGACCACCTATTCTGGATGGATCTAATTATGACTACTGGAAGCCAAGAATGATTGCATTCTTAAGATCACTTGACAACAGGGCATGGAGAGCAGTCAATGTTGGATGGGATCATCCTGTCCAAGATACCAAAGATGGATCAAAAGTGCTGAAACCTGAAGAAGAATGGAGTAAGGAGGAAGAAGATTCAGCACTAGGCAACTCAAAGGCCTTAAATGCTCTATTCAATGGCATTGATAGGAACATCTTTAGACTTGTGCATCATTGTGAGCTAGCCAAAGATGTGTGGGATACTCTCAAAACAACTCATGAAGGAACATCAAAGGTAAAGATGTCAAGACTTCAACTTCTCACCACCAAGTTTGAAAACTTGAGAATGAAGGAAGATGAGACAGTTCATGAATTCTACATGAACATCTTAGAAGTAGCTAATACTTCTGGAGCTTTGGGAGAAAAGATGACTGATGAAAAGCTTGTAAGAAAAATCCTCAGATCTTTGCCAAAAAGATTTGACATGAAAGTCACAGCAATAGAAGAAGCTCAAGACATATGCTCTATGAAAGTTGAAGAACTCATTGGTTCCCTTCAAACTTTTGAGATGGGAATGAATGACACAAATGTTAAAAAGAACAAAAGCATAGCCTTGGTGACAAACACTGATGAAGAAGAAGATGATGAATCAGAAAATGGTAAAAGCTTATCAGACAACCTTGCTATGCTTGGAAGACAATTCAAAAAGATTCTCAGAGGAATGGAAGGCAAATCCAAACCCAGTGGAAGATACACAAACTCTTCTGAGAACAGGAGACCTTATGATGCTAACAGAAGGTCAAATTATGATGAAAAGACCAGTCAAGAAAAAGGAGTCAAATGCCATGGATGTGAAGGATATGGACACATCAGGAATGAATGTCCTACCTACTTAAAAAGGCAAAAGAAAGGACTATCTGTAACCTGGTCTGATGAAGACTCAGGAGGTGACTCAGAAGAAGAATCAGCTAAGCATATCACTGCTTTAGCTGGATTATGTGAGTCTGAAAGTGAATCCAGTGATGGGGAGCTTACTTTTGAAGAACTTGAGCAAGCATTCAAAGATCTATACAAAAGAAGCACTGAAATATGCAGTGAGGTTATAAAGCTAAAAAGGCAGAATGAGGCACTAGAAGATGAAAAAGCAAGTGATCAAGAGATCATTGACACCTTGAAAAGTGAAGTAAGTCTTCTCAACTCCAAGTTGGAACATATGTCCAAATCTGTTAGAATGTTGAACAGTAGCTCAAATACACTGGATGTTATTCTCAACAACAATAAGCATTCAGGGGATAAAAGTGGACTGGGATTTAACAGAGTACATAAAGATGAAGCTAGCTCTAGCAAAACAACTTCAAAATCCATACAGTCAAACAAGATGTCCCAACAGATGCTTCAACATCAGGAAAAGAACACAAAGTCAAACATAATGTTCCAACAGATGTCTCAACATTCTGGAAAGAACAAAATGAAGAAGAAGTATCAAAGATGGAGATGCCATCACTCTGGAAGATTTGGACATATCAAACCTCATTGTTATAAGCTTCATGGATATCCAAATCAGATGTGTCAGCAACCTTCTAAGCAGAAAATAGAAGCTAACAAGAAAGTGCTGCATAGACATCAAAGAAATCAGCAACCTCTTAAGCAGAAGAAAGAAGTCATCAAGAAGGTATGGAGACCAAAAACTAGCATTCAGGCTGATCAAAGCTACATACCCAAGAACAAGATCAACAATCAATCTTGGAGATCTGCTGTTGAACAACACACAGGGCAGAGACATCAAAATAAATCTCAACTCAAATGGTCAAAGAAAAGTGTTGCATATATAGCACATACATCACTAAGAGTATCAGCTAAGGAAGACTGGTACTTTGACAATGGATGTTCAAGACACATGACTGGATTGAAGAACCTGCTAGTAAACTTAAATTCACATTCATCCAGGTATGTAACCTTTGGAGATGGAGCTAAAGGAGAAATCAAGGGAGTTGGGACCTTGGACTGTCAAGATGTTCCAAGACTAGATGATGTGCTGCTAGTTAAAGGTTTAACTGCTAACCTGATCAGTATAAGTCAATTATGTGATCAAGGGTACAGTGTAAACTTTACCAAAACTGAATGTATAGTGACTAACAAAGAACAAGAGGTTGTCATGAGAGGAGCCAGATCTAAAGACAACTGTTACATGTGGGAATCTCAAAACCTCAGTCTCACTTCAACTTGTTCTTTAGCTAAAGAAGAAGAAGTGAAACTATGGCACCAAAGACTAGGTCATCTTCATTTCAGAGGCATAAAGAAGATAATATCTATGGATGCTGTAAGAGGTATTCCTAAACTGAAGATTGATGATGGCAAATTATGTGGTGAATGTCAAATAGGCAAGCAAACCAAGATGTCTCATCCAAAGCTCCAACATCTGACAACTTCCAAAGTTTTGGAACTTTTGCATATGGATCTTATGAGACCTATGCAGGTTGAAAGCCTTGGTGGTAAGAGGTATGCCTATGTTGTGGTTGATGACTTTTCAAGATATACATGGATAAATTTCATCAAAGAAAAGTCTGATGTATTTGATGTATTCAAAGAATTATGCCAAAGATTACAAAGGGAAAAATCCAGCTGTGTGATCAGAATAAGAAGTGATCATGGAAAAGAATTTGAGAACCAAAAGTTCTTAGATTTCTGCTCTTCAGAAGGAATCAATCATGAATATTCTTCACCTATCACTCCTCAACAGAATGGGATTGTTGAGAGGAAGAATAGAACTATTCAAGAATCAGCAAGAGCTATGATCCATGCTAAAAAGTTACCTTTGTACTTCTGGGCTGAAGCTATGAACACTGCTTGTTACATCCATAACAGAGTTACTTTAAGGAAAGGAACTTTGTCCATAATATATGAAGTCTGGAAGGGCAGAAAACCCACAGTTAAGTACTTTCATGTGTTTGGAAGTAACTGTTACATTCTGGCAGATAGGGAGCAAAGGAGAAAAATGGATCCTAAAAGTGATGAAGGGATTTTCCTTGGATACTCTATAAACAGCAGAGCATATAGAGTATTTAATTCTAGAACCAAGGTTATCATGGAGTCCATAAATATGATAATTGATGATGCTCCTACAGATGTCCCAGAAGATGTTGGAACATCTGCTGATATCAAGATTGAAGCTGAAGAAAAGAATGATCATTATAACTTCACTCAAACTGATACAAGGACAGAAGAATCCAGCAAACCTCCCTCCATCAGAATACAGAAGGATCATCCCAAAGATTTGATAATTGGTGATCCCAACAGAGGTGTGAGCACTAGATCAAGAGAAGTGATTTCAGGTTCTTGTTTTGTTTCTAAAATAGAACCTAAAAACATCAAGGAAGCTCTTACTGATGAATACTGGATTTGTGCTATGCAAGAGGAATTAGGTCAATTCACAAGGAATGAAGTGTGGAATCTTGTTCCTAGACCTGATGACATAAATGTGATTGGAACAAAATGGGTGTATAAGAACAAGTCAAATGAACAAGGAGTTGTTACAAAGAACAAAGCTAGACTTGTAGCTCAAGGATACACTCAAATTGAAGGAGTAGACTTTGATGAAATCTTTGCACCAGTAGCAAGGCTTGAATCAATCAGACTACTTTTGGGAATTGCTTGTATCTTAAAGTTCAAGCTATTTCAAATGGATGTGAAAAGTGCCTTTTGAAATGGTTATCTTAATGAAGAGGTATATGTAGAACAGCCTAAAGGATTTGTTGATCCAAGCTGTCCAAATCATGTATACAAACTAAAGAAGGCACTTTATGGTCTGAAGCAAGCTCCAAGGGCATGGTATGAAAGACTGACTACATTTCTTATCAAGCAAGGGTACATAAAAGGTGGAATTGACAAAACCCTGTTTGTTAAAGATGAAGAAGGAAATGTCATGATTGCTCAAATATATGTTGATGACATTGTCTTTGGTGGGATGTCTGACAGGATGGTCAAACATTTTGTCAAGCAGATGGAATCTGAATTTGAAATGAGCCTAGTAGGAGAGTTAACCTACTTTCTTGGTCTGCAAATAAAGCAAATGGAAGACTCAATGTTCATTTCCTAAAGCAAGTATACCAAGAACATAGTCAAGAAATTTGGAATGGAAAATACTACTCATAAGAGAACTCCTGCCCCCACACATTTAAAGCTGACTAAAGATGAAAAGGGTGAGAATGTAGATCAAAGCTTATACAGAAGCATGATTGGAAGCTTGTTATACTTGACTGCTAGCAGACCAGACATAGCATTTGCAGTAGGTGTATGTGCAAGATATCAAGCTGATCCAAAAGTCAGTCATCTCAATCAAGTCAAGAGAATTCTTAAATATGTTAATGGTACTTGTGACTATGGCATAATGTACTTTCATGGATGTAAACCAATTCTCACTGGCTTCTGTGATGCTGATTGGGCTGGAAGTGCTGATGACAGAAAAAGCACTTCAGGAGGATGCTTCTTTCTAGGAAAAAATTTGATTTCTTGGTTCAGTAAGAAACAAAATTGTGTATCCTTATCTACAGCTGAAGCTGAATATATAGCAGCTGGAAGCAGTTGTTCTCAGTTGGTTTGGATGAAGCAAATGCTCACTGAGTACAATGTCCCACAGGATGTCATGACATTGTACTGTGACAACTTAAGTGCAATCAACATATCAAAGAATCCTATCCAACATAGCAGGACCAAGCATATTGATATCAGACATCATTTCATCAGAGATCTTGTAGAAGAAAAGGTGATTTCATTGGAACATGTAGCTACAAATCTGCAGTTGGCTGATATCTTTACCAAAGCATTGGATGCTACACAATTTGAGAACTTAAGGGGCAAACTGGGAATCTGTTTATGTGAGATTTAGCAGTTAATGAGATGTGCCAACATGTCATATGACATTGTATGGCATAAGTTCCAGATGGCAACACCAGTCTGGTCAAGAACCTTGGGTATTCCATTCCTAATAATTTGCAATGTAACGGCTACTTATTTAGTAACAGCTTATAATCAGCTATCAATATTCTCATCACACTATCAAAAGCGAATCATATTATCTAGCTGTTCTTCAGAAATCATCAACCCTAAAACTCTTCATCCATCTTCCTTGACAATGTCTCAAAACCCTAACACTCCTGAAGAAGTTCTCAACAATGAAGATGTAGTTCATGCAACCCCCATCTCTGTGGTACCAATGAAATCAACCCCATTGGACGAAATCAGAGGAAGTGCTTCTCATGCTAAAAAGCCAAGAACTCCAAAAAGAGCTAAAGATCAAGTCTGCAGCAAATCCAAAGGCATTCCTTCTCCAGCAAACATGCCTCCAAAATCTTCTGACTATGTGGATGCTTCCATAAAAGAGATAGTTAACAAGATTCTTTTTGAACAGAGAGTGGTTAGTGGGATTTCTATTCCTATGAACACCATGCCTGCCCCTTAAGAAGAACAAGCTCAAGCTGCAAAGGACACTCCTGCTCAACAGGATGTCCCAATAGATGTTGGAACATCTGAGGATGAGAAAAAGACCTCATCTGATGCTGATATTGAACAAACTGAGGACCAGAAAAAGGCCTCAAATGAAAGTGATGAAGAAGACTCTGAGGATCAGACCAAAGCCTCAACTGAAGATCATATCTCTGCTGATCAACCAGCTGAAGAGGAGACTGCTCAATCTCCTCCTGTGGTGAATCTGGAGCAGGATTCTGATACAGAGATCATAGCCTCTGTAAGACCTAGCATAGCCAAAAGGCTCAGGTCTAGGAAAGGAAAGATGCAAGCAGAACTTGAAATTCCTGAAAAGAAGAAAGCTACACCAAAGAAAGACAAAGCTAAAGCTGCCTTTGGTCCAACAAAACAATGGAGTAAAGTCCAAACCCAGAAGAGGAAAGGTGTCACTCCTCCAGACTCAGATGTTGAATCAGATGTCCCAACATCTCCTCCAAAGAAGAAACCAGCACCATCTAGGGCTTCAACTGCTGTTCCAGAAGCTCCCTTGGACAACATCTCATTTCATCATGTTTCTAGTGTAAACAGATGGAAGTTTGTGTACCATAGAAGGGTAGCTCTTGAAAGAGAGCTGAGCAGTAATGCACTTGAGTGCACTGAACTGATTGATCTCATCTCTGCTGCAGGCCTCTTCAAAACAGTCTCAAATCTCTCTCCCTGCTATGAACTTCTTGTCAAAGAATTCATTGTCAATCTTCAGGAAGATTGTGCCAATGGTAAATCTTCTGAATTTAGAAAAGTCTTTGTTAGAGGTAGGTGTGTAGAGTTCTTTCCTCAGATCATCAACCAATACCTTGGAAGAGAAATAGATGGTCCAAATGAACTAGGGAAAACTGATAACCAGATCTGCAAGGTTATCACTGCAAACCAGGTCAAGGCATGGCCAGTGAAAGGAAAGCTCTCAGTGAGCATGCTGACAAGAAAATATGCAATGCTGAACAGGATTGGTACAGCAAACTGGGTGCCTACCAATCACACATCCTCAATATCCACTGGCTTGGGCAGGTTTATCTATGCTGTGGGAACTCAGACTAAGCTGGATTATGGTGCTTACATATTTGATCAAACCTTGAAGCATGCTAGCTCTTCTGCAACAAAGCTGCCAATAGCTTTTCCCTCCTTGTTGTGTGGTATAGTGCTAAGTCAATACCCTGGAATCCTCAATGAGAAGGACACAGTCTGCAAAAGAGAAAGCCCTCTGGCATTTCACTACAAACTGTTCCTCAGTCATCATGCAGCAGATGTTGAAGCACCTTCTGGGACATCTGCAGGTCCTTCAACTACTAAGACTCCAATCTCCAAGACTGCATTAATTGCTGAACTGAAGAGCACTTGCAAAGAACTTGAAGCAAGAAAGCAAAAGCTTGAGGAAATCATCCAAAGGCTGGAGAGTGAAGGAGATCAGAAAACTGCCTCTGATGAAGAAACTGAAGATGATGAAGAAACTGAAAGTGAGGAGTCTGAGTGATCTGTATGTGAGGACAAATGTAATGACAACTGCATTGTAATTTAGATTTAGTCTCTTTGGCCCCAAAATTTGTGTCTAACAAGGGGGAGAACAACACCAACAACAATGTAATGCTGTTTGATTATGAATGAAAATTCTGTTTGCCTCTGAACTGAATAAGTTTTTTCTGTTGCAACAAGACTGGATACATATATGTTTGAGGGGGAGTAATCTCAAATATGAATCAACAGAAAAGTAATGCTATACTCTGATAAAAGATCTTCTGCTGCACTCTGAAAAATCAGAAAAGAATGTTAGCCAAAAATTAGCCAAAGGGGGAGTTTGTAGATGTCTAGAATTGGCAGAATTTTTGACCAACAAGAAATATTGAATTCAGTTCAGAATGTCCTATCAAATGTTGGGACATTATCAAACAGAGTATATGAACTTATTTCAGGATGTCTCACCAGATGTTGGGACATTGTGTAAATGACTTAAGTTCAGTTTTTCAGGATGTCCCAACAGATGTTGAGACATCTCAATCCTGCTACCAGAATTAATTATTGACTAACTGATCAGAGATATTTAAGGAGAGTTATCTGGAATTAATTAATGATGGATAAAAACAGAACAATGCGCATCTGTAGGGAGTTTTATATTGAGGATTCAGATTAAAACAGAATACCTAAATCACCTAGAATCTAGGAAGTAACAAACCCTAAATTCAAGGTGGAAGCTGCATGCGCATTAGGGCTGGATCATCCTACAGAAAGCCCAAATTACAGATACCTATTTAATCAACAGAAACTCACAAAATTGAGTACGAATTTCAGAAGACCAAATAGGGTGTCTAGTGTTTTAATAGCAGGTTGTTTTAATTGTACCACTTTATGAGCTTTTAAGCAAAAGTGCATTTGTGACTTGATTGAAACTGTGAAGTAAGATCAAGCTGTTTTGTTTGAAGTATGACTTCAATTTCATTAAACTTGTAAACAAAATCACTGTGTGATTGAGGGGGAGTGAGTAGGGTACTCTTATCTAAGTTGTGTCTTAGGTAGAAATTGCATTGGGTAGTTATTAAGTGATAGATTAAACAGGGTGGTTTAAGTCTAGAATTAATATTACTTATAGTGGATTTCCTCCTGGCTTGGTAGCCTCCAGATGTAAGTGTGGTTATACACTGAACTGGGTTAACAAACTTCTGTGTTGTTTACTTTTCTTGCTATTTAAGTTTTGGTTAAATCTGTCAAGTGTTGGGACATCTCTTAGGACATCTCATACCTGATCACAGAATTTCAATATGCTTATTTAATTATAATTAATCATTATTTTTATAACATGTATATAAATTTAAATCTTTAGAATAATTAGTATATAATATGAATTGTTTATTCTTCTTCTTAAAATCTTAAAAACTAATCATTTATTAAAAATTGAACTTTTAATTTATTTCTTTATTTCTTGTTTATTTTATTATTACTAATCCTATTTATTTTTATATGATTGTTATTCATTTTATTATCACTAACCCCATTTATTTATTTATTTGATTATTATCATTATTATTATTACTAACCCAATTAGTTATTATTATTTATTTTCTCATTTAATTTATTTTAATTATTATTATTATGTAATTGTATTCCATATGTAATAGTTGTAGTAGTAATTTTTATTATTTATTTTAAATGCTATGGTTAGTAAAATAGGGAGTGCAAGATATGTTTGTATTTAAAATTTGAAATTAGCTCATTTAATCTTAAAGATAAATATTTAAATTGGTACACTCACACACGTAAGTCGATCCTAGATCGCCATCTCACTTCTTAAGGGTTACCTCTCAAGTTGCCTAAACAAATGGTCAAGTAGGGTGTATAAAGCAAAGTCCCGCATCTTATATCATCTAGTCCCTTAAACAGATAAAAAGATCAAGTCCCTTCGAATGTTGCCTTCGTAATGATCTTGTCCCTTTCGAATAAAGATGATAAGTCCCTTCGAACTGCTTATACACCTTACAGTTGCCTAAATAACAGATGTCCCTTCACTTGTCCCTCATACATCCAAGGTAATGACTACCTATTCCTTAATAATAGGGATAGTCTTACCACTTAAAGGATATTTAAGAACATAAAAGACTTAACTTAGGGTAGGTTCCTCTTATGTACTTGCTCACTTTTCAAAAACATTTCAAAACACTTCACATTTTTCAAGCAATTTTCAAAACAAAGGCTTTATATATATCCGTACATGGATCATTATAAAGTACTTAAGAAAATTTCTAAACACACACTACACTTCTCAAAAACATTTTAAAGTGAGCTAAGTAACTAAGAGCCCATGGATAACCATGGATGTAAAGGGTGCTAACACCTTCCCTTTACATAACCTACCCCCCGAACCCAAAAATCTTTTAAGGTCTTTCCTGTTCTTTTATGCCCTTTCCTTTGGATAAAATAAAAGTCGGTGGCGACTCTTGCTATCCGCAACATTTAACTAAAGTCAGTTCTCCCACCGTGTTACACCAAGCATGATAACAATTAGGGTATGATTAGTCCCCCATTAGTTTTACCTTTGTGTCATCTTTGTGTCTTCTCTTCTCATCTCTTAATCAAGGACTAAACCTTAAAGGTTTTAAGGCTTTGTGATTAGGGTTATGTCTGTATCCTTCTATTAGGATGGAGTGTATAACTTTAATCCTAAGTGTTAAACCCTTAATGTGTTTAACTCCTTTAATCAATCCACTTTAATAATCACTAAGACATCAAGCTTGTAACTTGGGCCTTGCATTAGGGTTCTAATTCTTCCTTAATTGGTTAAGAAGGACTAACCCTAGTGTTAATGGACAAGTCCCCCTCAAGTTGTCTTACAAATCATAAAATCCACTTCTTAACCTTACCATTAACCAAAATCCATCTTAATAAAGGCTTTGTTTTGTCATGAGGTTAATCCCTAATCATGGATTAAGTTGAGGAGCCTTTCTCAGCTTAAATGTTCTCATCTATTATCCTTCTATTAGGATGGTGTAATGAGTCCATTAAATCCTTGATTATGGCTTAAAATCATTACTTAGCACTAAACAAAAACCCCAAAAACATCTAAATAATCACAAGTAGGTTAATGATCTTAATCCTACATCATGGTGATTAAGTGTGAGGTGCTTACTTCATACTTAAGGTATTCTCATTACCCCTAATCAGAGGGAGGATGTGATGAGTTTACTAACCCTTGGTTTAGGCTTAAGCTCATTTTCTTATGACAAATCCAAAAAAGCAATAAAAGATTGAAAACACAAAAAAAAAAAATCGTCTCCTCCGGGATTCTTTTCTCACCTCATTCACTCTTAACCGAGAACTTGCATCTTCCGTCTAATGCAAGACAGTTTGCACCTGAGCCAGACATGTCATACACTTGAGCATAGATAAGTAAGCAGTTCACAAGTCAATTTATCTTTCAGTCTCTTTGAGTCGAACTACGGTGTTCTGAATTCCTCATTGCACGAGAGGATACGTAGGCATAACTTAACAGTTATCGAACAAAAGTCTCTGTATATTCCCCCTCCTTCCAGCATTATTCTTTAAGCCTCATAGTCTTCAGCTTCATTCATTTCTTACACTGACACTTATCTTATTCACTTCACATTTCTTTTACACTGACACTTGCATTCTTTTCCAGCTCTTACACACAAAATAGCACTGACACTACCCCTTTAGACACAAATCTTTTAAGCGTGGATCCCGTCGAGTACGACGGACAATCTGGGTGCTAACACCTTCCCAGGTTGTAACCAACCCCCTTTCTCAGTTTCTCTGGTTCGCGACCGTCTTGTCCATCTTTTCTTAGGTCTATGCAGCATTACCTTTCCTTCAGGATAAAAATGCCTAGCTGGCGACTCTTTTCATTTCTTTCCCCTTCGCCGACCGTTCGCGTCTGTACCCCTCTTGACCGGGTGTCATTTGGTGGGAGCGACATCAGGCACTCCTCATCAACGTAACTAGTGATGTTGATGCTTCTCTCACAGAACTCTGTAAAACACATCCTTTGGAGAACTCCGGCGGCACCTTCTCTTGAAATGAGGTTTGTGGGTGTTTGATTTGCCATTATAGAAAGGTTTTGGAGAATATAAGATGAAAAGCAAAGAAAATAGAATTTGTTTTTGAAGCTTGGACTGGTATGAAACAAAAATAATGTTGTAAATATAGAAACAGATAGTGGATGAGTGGGGTGGTTGAGAAAATTATACGAAAAATGATGCTCTGAAATGGTTGTGTGAAAATGATGCTCTGAAATGACGCTCTAACGGTCGTCTCAATTCTTGGCCGGTCGTCTCAACTCATAATTCTAAACAACTCCAAATTTTTGTGCTTCTACCCAGTCTGTTATACATGTAATTCATTTGTACACTGCTTTCGTATATCTGGTGTGTGTAGCAGGTAACAGAATAAATAATGTAGCAGGTTAACTTCTTATATCAGTACTGAAATTTTTTTAGCAGTAGGTAAACAATAATTCAATATTTGCATCAGACTAGAAGTGCATTATAATTTGATCAAACTGATATATTTAAACACCAATAACACATGAATTTTAATATTTGGTTAGAGCACTCTTAACACACTTGAGCAATCATAATTTAAGGCACACACAAATTAAGAACAAGACCAAAGTAATTTATTAAGGCTTAGAAAATTGCAAGAGTCATAATTCAAAATAAGCTGAAAATTAAAAATGGACTAGACATCAAATTTAACTAAATTAAAAATGCTGAAATTTTATAAAAATGCAAGAGAATTTTGAAGAGTGTTGATGTTGAAATTTAGCCACGATTTTTGCGGATTGAGTCTATCGCATCTCTCAAATACTCAAATTGATCAATTTCCATATCTCTTAAAGTGACGATATCTATACGCAGGTCACATATGTCATACTGCATGGTTTGCATCTTAGCTCGAAGACTTTTTATAGTTAGCTCAAGATTGTTTGTAGTAGGTGTAGATTTCTCAGCAGGTTTTAGTTTCTCTTTTTCGGGCTTCTTGACTTCTATCATATCATCTTAATCATAGTAATTTGAGGGGGTCTGTGGATCTATTTCAACTTCGGACCAAGCATCTCCTGGTTCATAAATTGGCTCATCTAGATCATAAAGCCAACTGTGTTTACTATTCACACTTGTGCGCTCATGGTCAGGTAGCATTAAATGCAGCACAACTACACCATTGATCAGAAGCTTAAAATGGTCAGGACCTCGGTTATAAAGCATTTCCCTCTCAAAACAGAATGTGATATTCATGGGGCTAAACTCTCCAAGTGGTTTAATATTAGCAAGGCAAGTTCTAAATTCCATTGCATCAACAATCTTGGTAACTAGTCCATATATCATGATTTGACGGTGTTCACTCTGAATAATTTTGCAAAAGTTTGCAAACATGAAAGTCACCGCATTAACCTCTCTGGAGGTGAAAGCACAAAACATAATGAATAATTCCTCTCTCGAAACAGTGTTATCGCTCTCGGCTTTTCCGAACAATGAATATGCTAGGATCATATGGAAGTATCTAATAGTTAGGTTATGAATCTCAGTGGACAACATAGGATATAAATCATGATCGGGTCGTCCTGTGATACTACTCCAAAAATGGTCTAACTCACCATGTGCAAGCAAATCCTCTTGTGGCTCCGAGAAAACGGAAGGGCCATCTGGAAACTCTAGAAGGTTAGCCATCTCATGAATGTTAAACTCACAGGGGTATCCAAAAAGTCTAAAAGTTATCTTTCCTCTAGTTAAGCCTTTTCCACAGTTTGGCTTGTAAACCAATGAACTTAGAAATTCTAAGGTCATCTCATAGTAGGTTCTATGTTTCCTAAGTGCAAATCCCTTCTAGCCTAGCTAGCTAAACAGGTAGTCAATGCTGGAACCTATGCCTAAAGCTTTCATGGTAGGTACATCAGCAAATTTGGTCAAGGACATAGGCCGTAGGGCTAAAGCTTCAAAACGACGCCTCTGGACTCCATCTCAGAATTCCACAGTCATATTGGTAGTCATGATCAGAGTTAGTGAAAAACAAAGAGATAGAAAGTAGAAAAACTTTAAAAATCCTGGAATCACACAATAAAACAAATCAACAGAAAAATCAGTGAGTTTAAAGCATTTAAAAGTCAAAAATTTAAAAACGCAAATAAAATGAAAATTTTAAACAAAAATTTTAAAAAAATAAATCACGGGTTGCCTCCCCCTAAGCGCTTCATTTAATGTCTGGGCTTGACACGGTTTAAGGGAAACTAATCTAAGGTCTCTGATGGCAATTCTGCCAATTTCAAACCCATTGAAAATTCTTTGTCTTCTACGCAATTATAATGTTTAAGACGTTGCCCATTTACTATAAATGTTGAACTAGACCTACCCTTAAATTCAATAGCGCCACTGGTTAAAAATTTAGTTATTTTGAAAGGATCAGACCATCTAGATCGTAATTTTCTTGGAAACAACCTAAGTCTAAAGTTGAATAAAAGAACGACGTCTCCCACACATAATTATTTCCTGGAGATTCGCTTGTCATGCCATTTCTTGGTTCTCTCCTCATATATGCGGGCATTCTCGTAAGCGTCTAGTCTTAGTTCTTCCAATTCATGTAAGTCTAGAATACGTTTCTCACATGCGTTAGTGTAGTTAATGTTTAGGTTTTTAATTTCCCAATAGGCCTTATGCTCTAATTCTACTAGAAAGTGGCATGATTTTCCGTAGACTAATTTGAATGGTGTGGTTCCGATGGGTGTCTTAAAAGTTGTTATGTAGGCCCATAAAGCTTCAAGTAATTTAATAGACCAATCTTTCCTCGATGTAGCTATAGTTTTCTCCAAAATTTGTTTTATTTCTCTATTTGAAACTTTTACTTGTCCGCTAGTTTGCGGATGGTAAGGTGTAGCTACTCGGTGTCTTACTCAATATTTTAATAAGAGCCTTCGTCACTTATGACGAGTCTTGGTACACTGAATCTTGGGAAGATAATGTTCTTAAAAAGCAATATGAATACTCTAGTGTCATTTGTTGGATAAGCTATAACTTCTATCCATTTTGAAACATAATCAACAGCTACGAGTATGAATTTATTTCCAAAAGAAGATGGAAATGGTCCCATAAAATCAATTCCCCAGATATC
This sequence comes from Lathyrus aphaca, assembly GCA_963966055.1. Lineage (NCBI taxonomy): Eukaryota > Viridiplantae > Streptophyta > Magnoliopsida > Fabales > Fabaceae > Lathyrus > Lathyrus aphaca. The sequence goes on from OZ014519.1 coordinate 556,672,038, forward strand.
GAAAACTTCCACTTCAAGAATTCCTTTTTGGGGAATCTCATCGCGCCTTGAGATGCTACAAGTGTGTTGGCACCAGCCGCAATTTAGAATGGCGAGGTGAACATCTTTCCATATAGTGGGCCAAAATAGGCCTGATTGAAGGATCTTCGCACAAGTCTTTGAAGTGCTTGCATGTCCACCGTAAGGAGCGGAGTGGCACTAGGAAATTATGTTTTCTATTTCTTCATCTGGGACACATCGATAGTAAATACTATCAGGTCCTCGCTTGAAAAACAACAGTTCATCCTAGTAATATTGTTTTAAATCATGGAAGAATTTCTTCTTTTGCTGATAAGTGAGATCTGGTGGAAGTACCCCAGCAGCTAAATAGTTGACTATGTCAGTGTACCATGGCAAAACGGTTTGCGTACAAATTTCTTCCACTAATGTTTCTTGGATTTGTTCGTCTAAAGAAGATATCTCATGTTCTAGTTGAGCTATAAGATGTTTATCACGGAAGTCATCGTTAATTGGTATCGGGTCGGATTTAATTCCTTCTATACGTGATAAGTGGTCTGCTACTACGTTGTCAATCACTTTCTTATCCTTAATTTCTAAATCAAACTCTTGTAGCAATAAGATCTACCTTAGTAACCTAGGCTTTTCATCCTTTTTACTTAGAAGGTATTTGATGGCTACGTGATCGGTATAAATGATGATGTTAGCTCCAACAAGGTAAGAACGAAATTTATCAAGTGCGAAAACTACGACTAATGTCGCTCCCGGGATTTTTATCATATTACAAACGCGAAAGTGATACGGAAAAGGTAGAGTCGCCAGCCAGGCATTTTTATCCCGAAGGAACGGGAAAGGTAATGCTGCACAAACCTGAGGAAGAAGGAAATGACAAGGTCCTGCAAACCAAAGATCTGGGTTCGGGAGTCGGTTACGACCTGGGAAGGTATTAGCACCCCAGATCGTCCTCCGTACTCGACGGGATCCACGCTTGCTTGTTTGTCTCAATGGAAATGGAACTGGAATAGGGAACTGGAACAGAAAATGGAAAGAAAGAATGGGAAAATGTAGGGAAAATAAAGAATGTGCTCGAACGGGCCCTACCCCGCTGCCTATGTACCTCATCGGGAAAATAAGGATCAGAGTCGACGTAGTTCGCCTAACTAGGCAGGAACTTTGTTTGTGTTTTTTTATAGCTGGAACTGTGTATGTCCATGCTCAGGTGTTGCAGGCTCGTCTGGTACGAATGCGTTTACCATCTTACATGCAAGATAAGTCGTTACAAGTTCGCGTTGTGAGTGAATGAGATGAGAAGAGAATTCCTGCAAGAAAGTCACTTATTGTTTGTTGCTTGCTTTTTAAGAGTTTTGCATGAATTTGGCACAAGGAAGTGAATTCAAACTCTTTTCCATGAAATGTGTACTTGCTACTACATTCCAAGATGGAATAATAGAACAAGCACACCAAGCAAGGAGAATTTATCCAAGACTTGTTTCCAAGGATTAGGGTCTAAGTTCACTAGCTTGTTGAACTTATTAGGTGTTTTTGTAGCTTTTATGAAGAAATGTCTTTAGATTTTTCTTTGTGAAACAACCCCTTCATAAGACTTGTACATCATGCTAGACAAGCCTACACCACTCCAAGATGGAATGAATGTAAGTTCCCCATGGAATAAGGCTATACACAAGGGATCCTTTCATGCATTTATTAAGTCTTTTTGGATTTTTGTTTGAAGATGAGAAAGAAGACTCAAATGGGAAAAGGACAAAAAATAAGGGGGACTAAGACACAACCCTAAGTTATCTCATTATGTACAAAAGTGTGGTCCTATGGTTAATGAGGTATTCTAACATAAGGAGAAGAAAGAAGAAAAAGGATGCAACTTACTTCCTAAGGAAGATAAGTTGGTCCTAACAAAAGGGAAATCCTACCAATCACAAATATGGAAGTAAAAGGTGAATTAAATGCATAAAGGGAATGCATAAAAAATATAAGGTGTAGGGAAACATACCTTTCCCTCCCTACAAAACAAAGATTAGTGTGCATTTTATTAAAAATAATAAAGCAAACATACACCAATTAAATCCTAATAACTCTAGGACTTAATCTAAACTCTATCTTAATTCTAAAAGAACTAAAAAAATGCTAAAACAAAATACAACACCTATTACAGCCCCTAAGGTAACAAATAGCTACCCAACAAAAGGCAAAACACATGCAACTTTCTACAACCAGCATACAACATGTAAAGATAGGTGTAGAAAGTCACATACAACATGAAAAACATAACAAACAACATGTATTTTACAACACCTATATGCAAAGTCAACTATGAAATGTAAAATGCATATTTGATTATTTTCATTTTTTAATGCACAAACTCAATGAAAAATGTACCAATTAATCATGAATATGCATTTGAGAATAGATCAACATACATAATTGAATGAATATGAGAATTTTTTAGGGATTATGCAAGAATGCATCACATGATTTATTATGCAACAAGTATGCAAAATATGGCACATGAACATGGCATATGAACATAATGAGCATTGACCCTGAATATGCAACATGATAGATCAACAAGAATGCCAAGCTCAATGCAAAATTCAGAATTGAATTGATGTGAATGATATGATCAAACATGCAACCAAATGCAACCAAATGCACATACATACATGGTTATGTTAAATACAACATATATATTGATACAATGAAATGCAAATGAGTTAACAAATTGTGCGAAAGATGCAAAAACAGAATGCAACATGATTATTTACATGACAAAAGTGTCTGGACATAGCAACAAGGTGCAAGAAGTTAAATTATACACAAATGAACACATAAACGCATAATATGCAATATGAACGGAAACGCGTCGAAACGACTCGAAATGGGGGAATGAAATGTCGAAACCAACTTAGAAAATTCCCTAAAATTAGTACCTAAGCATGTATGAATATTAGAGGAACAAAGAAGCAAGAAAAGGCAAGAATATAAGCTAAAATTCTGAATTTCTACAGCGTTAACCGGTTAACCAAATGGTTAACCCGTTAACGCACCCCAGACAACACTAAAAATGGCCAAAAATGAATGTGTTAACCGGTTAACCAAAGCGTTAACCGGTTAACACTGAACAGAAAGTGAAAATTGTTTTGAAATAAGTGATTTTGGCCACAATATTACTTCTAAACAACCCTAACACACATATAATCATGTTAACACGAATTTCTACTCAAATAGGGCTTATTAACACATGCTAGAACCTATAACAAGCTACAACCTAACTTCTAATCCATCAAAAACCACAAATCACAAGCAAAACGTAACGAAAAAATAATCAACCACAAATAATACGAAAAGAAATTAAAGAATGCCGAAATGGCAAGATGGAGAGAATAACTAAAGCTAGCATGGTTTTAGATTACCAACCTACGAAGCAGAGAAGTGCTTCGGTAAATTTTGCAAGAATCGGAGCTTGATCGAAGAGAAAATCAAGAGAACCGCGAATCCGTAAAATAAATGCGTTCTTGATGATTGAGCCTTCTTGCACTTCCGATAAGTCGAAATCTTCACAAAAATCAGTAGCTTCTTCTTCTACAATCCACAATTCAATGGAGGTTGGAGGCTAAGCTTTAAGATCTTCAAGTTTCAATGTGAAACTTGAAGAGCTTCTTCAAAAAATGCTTTGGTGAAAAGGGAAATGGAGGAAAAGTGAGAGAGAAAAATTGATTCTAGAAATTGCGAGAGAGTGAAAAAATTGAGAACCTTTTGCATTGAAGTGATTAATCATTATATAGGGGCTAGGCTTGGAGCTAGGTTTGGGAACGGAGTTAGGTTTAGAAATGGAGTTAGGTTTGTAGTTAGTTAGGGTTAGGGTTGGAGAAGGAATATTCCTTGGAATATTCCATGGAATACTCTAAAAGGTTGTGGAATATGGTAGAAGCATCCAAAGGAAATGGAGTGGAATTGAAGTGGAGAAACAAGAGGGAAAGAATGAAAGGAAATATGGAAAGAAAGTGGAAGGAAAAGTGGAGGGAAAGGCAAAATCAACCATTTTTCAAATGATTTTTTTTCCTTGATTTTTTATGATTCCTCCATCACTTGACCAAATTTGAACCATAGGATCCTTGTAACCCTAATTTCATGATTTTGATCTAAAAAGTTAGAAGTCGACCTTTTTAACCTAGCTCGGTTGCCTTTTCCCTGATTCCTCGATTTTCAGTCATCCAGCCAATTGAACCTCTTCCAAAATGAATTTGTGGATGAAATTTGAACCATTGGCATTTGACATCATATATAAGACAATGGAATCCTCTATGAATCAAAACTTCATGGAGAAGCCCAGTAGAAGTGAAACCCTAATTTGGCCTTCTTCATCAGGAGATGTTGCACTACTTGCCTCCTTTGATCAAATCAAATCTTTCCATGGCTTGTGGCTTCAAAGGAAGACTTGTAGGATGTTGTGAACCCTTTACACAATGTTGAGAAGCTTTGTTCCCCTTTGATTGCCTTTGTATAGCCTTCAGTTGCTCCAATCATTGATCACATACCTATGCCTTAGCCATGATGAATATGATGCAATGTTTTTTTGGTTATTTTATGAATCTATGTATGCAAAATGCTATGCAAAATGTTGAGGAAATGAGAGGGAAAATTTTGAGGTATTACAGCTGCCCCTATTCAATCATCTACAAGCCTGAACGAATAATTGCAAGAGCTTTTAGACGTTCGAGGTATGGAGAGATTGAATACTCAAATAAAACCTGGAAATTTGAACTTGGTGGATAAGAGAACCGCCATCTTCTTTTATTATCTAATTTTTGTTTTGTGTTTCGACCTATGAATAGGTAACGGAAGTAGAACCAGGTGGAATGGAATTATTGAAATAACCTGCAATGTGACTGCGGAGCGAATCAAGCCACAAAGAGGATGCCTGTTGGCGAAATAGGGCTTTACGAGATCGTTAGCGAAACGAGACTCGACAATGTGACTGCTGAGCGAATCAAGCCACAAGGAAAAAACGTGACTATTGAGCGAATCTAGCCACGGAAAGTGCCTGTTGGAGAAACAGGGCTTAACGAGACCATTAGCAGAATGGGACTCGACAATGTGACTGCTGAGCGAATCAAGCCACAAGGAAAAAACGTGACTGCTGAGCGAATCAAGCCACGGAAAGTGCCTGTTGGTGAAACAGGGCTTAACGAGACCATTAGCGGAATGTGACTTGACAATCTGACTGCTGAGTGAATCAAGCCACAAGGAAAATACGCGACTGTTGAGCGAATCAAGCCACGGAAAGTGCCTGTTGGCGAAACAGGGCTTAACGAGAGCATTAGCGAAATGGGACTCGACAATGTGACTGCTATAAACACCCCAAATTTGCCATAACTCATTTCACCATAGCTTGTGATTCTTTTCATTTTTCAAAAGTTCCATCATATCATCTCATAGTGCACTTTAGCTTCACTGCATTAATTCAAGTTCATCTGCATCTAGGGTTTGTGATCTGAGCAATCCAAGATCCATTTGAGCCACTCCAAAGGCCTCCAATCATCTCAAGGGGATCCATGTATGTTCAATCATCATATTTGTATCCTCCAAAGATCAAGAAAGTCAAAGGATCACAAGAACTGGCAAGGTATGGAAGCAGAGCCAGGGTTTAACTGCGCAGATGACCTAAAATTAGGGTTTTGGTTTCAGAGGCCATAACTCCAAAAGTTTTGGTCATTCTTGTTTCTATTGGTCTATATATGTTATGAGGATCATGCAAACCAATGTTTATGAAGAGATTCAATGGGGAAGGCATCTGATCAAAAGATAACTTCTTGAGCAAGTCAGTGCAAAATCAGGGCATCTGAGGCCCCCAATCACTCAACCAAAGGGTCTTCCCCATCATTTTGGGTGTATATGATCTTTATTTGATCTTAGAAGAAGTTAGAAGTTCACAAAATTAGAGAATTTCAAGCCATTTGCAAAGTTGCCATTTTGGGAAAGTGACTTGTAATGAAAAGTTGCCATTTTGGGGAAGTTTTTCAACCTCCTCTTTTTGATTAAAAAATGCTTCAAATGAAAAATTCTTGGTCATCAAAGTTATAGATTGGATCATTCCCTTTTCAAAAAGTACAAGAACTTGATCTAATTCATTATAGAACTCAAGTTATGGCTTTGCAAAGTTGGGAAAAATCACAAAATTTCACTTATGCACCAAAGAGGGAAACTTGCAAATTCTTGTACCAAGGCAATTTGTGACTTCTAATTGATGTCTAAGCATTACACAAATATCACACATGACATAAAATTCAGAATTTCCCAAAGATTTCTCAAGTTTCATGCCTTAAACTTCAAGAATTTCAAAAGGGGCCAAAGTGGTACAAAATTGCAAAATGATCCAAATCTCTTCATCCACTTGAGCCAGCTCACTAAATCATTTTCCATGGACCTCCTTGAAGTTGGCTGACTCGAGCCATGCCCCTAAACCAGCCTGCCATGAGCCCATACCTCAAGTACACAAAGTCATGACTTTTTGCATTTTTGCCCATACCAATCAACATAGGCCAGCACCCACTCTCTGACCTATCACATTTCATTATGTGGATCAAAACCAAGAAAAAGCATACAACATTGCAGCCTAACACTTGAGAATCCTCATCACACTCAAAAATCCCAAAATTTGCAAAAGCCTTCGAATCTCTCAACTCAACCATCAAACCTTCAAACTTTTTCCACCATTCAACTCCATAAACATCACTGATCATTTCCCACCCTTCATTTTGCCCTAAAACCTTCAGAATCAAAAACACGATTTCAACATTTCATGAACTGAACTTCTTCCAACTTCCTTGTGAGGCCATTTAAGCTCCAACCAAGCATCACAAGCTCTTGGGGGAATCATTGGAGTGGATTTGAGGCAAAGAACTGGCCAAAAAGCTCCTGTTTCGAAAGCTCAACTTCAGGTAGCCATGGCATTTATTTTTCCAGAACTCTCATTTTATGTTATATAATGATTCTACATGCTTCACTGATCACCATGATGTCTTTACTTTTGAGAATAGTTAAGAAATAAGCATTTCATAAGCTTCTGAAACTTTTGCCATGTTTTCCGTTTTGCTTTGATTCGTGCTTTTGATGATGAACAAATGATTTTTGGTGGTTGATTCTTGTTGGGGTTGAGGAGAAGATCATTTATGGAGCTTTAGGGGGCTTGGGGTTGCGTATTGAGGGAGATTGAGTGAGGAGCTAGCTGGAGAAGATGACCGGAACACTGTTCCGGTCACCTGAGAGTAATTAGGGTTCAGATTAGGGTTAATGACATAATTAGCGTAGTTTGAATGTGGGCCGTCCATTTGCGCGTGCTGGTCAATTCCCTCCCCTTTTTATTTGAATCCAGGCCTTTGGATCTGAATACTTTCCTTTTAATTCAATTTTATTTTCATTTTTATTCCTTTTTCTTGCACATTTTATTTAAAATAGTAAAACATTTCTAAAAAATTTCATTTTTTGCATCATGCCTTAAAATATTTTTCTCATTCTGAAAATAATTTTTATTTTATTTTTTGCATAAATTTCGTATTTTAAAAATATTTAAATGTTTATTTTAATTAGTTAATGAGAATTAATTAATTAAAATAGCATTTAAGTTTCTAAAAATCACCAAAAAAATCACATTGCATTTTGATACATTTAGAAACATTATCAAACCCTTCAAACAAATTTCTTTTTGGTTCTTGACCTATTTTGGCATTTTTCTTTGGAATTAGGGTTCATAAAAGTCAATATTTTTGCCCTAACTTAGAAAAATTCATTCTGCCTAACCTTGAAGAGTTTGATGATGGTTCTTTTTGCATTGCATTCCTCATATCATGTAGTTTCTAGGATAAAATTGGTTTGAATTTATTCTTCACTTTTAATTTGTTTTGCATTTATCATTGAAAGGTACCTTAAAACCCTAGCCAACTTGAAAATCATAACTTCCATTAGGTTAAGATTTAGGTCTCCTCCTTTGGGCAGTGAACTTGTGTAGGGTTAGGGTTCCTTTGATCCCATTTTCAATTTTTTTATCATGTCATTTGTTTCTGGTTTTTATTTTTGTATTGCATGTTATGTATGAACCCTAATTTTTGCCTTCATTTGCATCCATCTTCCATATGCTTGCATTCATGAACTTGCCATGATATTTTTGTGTATCCACATGACTTCTAATACATCTTAGGACATATTAGAATCATGTTTGATCATTGCATCATTCATTTGCCATGTTGTGCATTCATTTCATTTCATAAACTTTCATGGTTCAAAACATGCTTCATTTGCATCCTCATCCTTGTATGATCGTCCACAACTCTTGTCATGTGTTTGCATTTTCTCTTAGCATCATTAACATCATGTTTATGCTTCTGGTTTTGGTTTGCATCATTGCATTCATTTTCTTGTTCATTTCATTTCATTTCTTTTTGCTAACTTTTCAGGTGGTAAGTATTTGAGAAGTGAATTTGCCTTCACTTCTCATAATCTCTTCTCATCTCTCTCATGCATCCTTGCTGCATTTTACTTTTGTATTAGAGTGAGCTTGCTCATTCATGTTCCTTCTCCTCTTTCTTTCTTCAAGCAACTTGTCTTCTTAAGTGAAGCAAGTTGTCTTGTTTCTTTTGCTTCTCCTTCCTTCATCTTGTTTCTTCCATGGTGGTTTCTTTCCTGAAGATCTTTTGCAATCCTCATGAACCCTAGGAACCCTCAATCATGATCACAAATAGGGTTTGATTAGTCCCCCATTAGTTTTACCTTTGTGTCATCTTTGTGTCTTCTCTTCTCATCTCATAATCAAGGACTAAACCTTAAAGGTTTTAAGGCTTTGTGATTAAGCTTATACCTGCATCCTTCTATTAGGATGGAGTGTATAACTTTAATCCTAAGTGTTAAACCCTTAATGTGTTTAAATCCTTAATCAATCCACCTAATAATCACTAAGACATCAAGCTTGTAACTTAGGCCTTGCATTAGGGTTCTAATTCTTCCTTAATTGGTTAAGAAGGACTAACCCTAGTGTTAATGGACAAGTCCCCCTCAAGTTGTCTTACAAACCATAAAATCCACTTCTTAATCTTTCCATTAACTAAATCCATTTTAATGCAGGCTTTGTTTTGTCATGAGGTTAATCCCTAATCATGGATTAAGTTGAGGAGCCTTCCTCATCTTAAATGTTCTCATCTATTATCCTTCTATTAGGATGGTGTAATGGGTCCATTGAATCCTTGATTACGGCTTAAACTCATTACTTAACACTAAACAAAAACTCCAAAAACATCTAATAAATGCAAGTAGGTTAATGATCTTAATCCTACATCATGGTGATTAAGTGTGAGGTGTTTACTTCATACTTAAGGTATTCTCATTACCCCTAATCAGAGGGAAGATGTGATGAGTTTACTAACCCTTGGTTTAGGCTTAAGCTCATCTTCTTATGACAAATTCCAAAAAGGCAATAAAAGACTGAAAACACAAAAACAAACAATAATCGTCTCCTCCGGAATTCTTTTCTCACCTCATTCACTCACAAACGCGAACTTGCTTCTTCCGTCTAATGCAAGACAGTTAGCACCTGAGCCAGACAGGTCATACACTTGAGCATAGATAAGTAAGCAGTTCACAAGTCAATTTATCTTTCAGTCTCTTTGAGTCGAACTATGGTGTTCTGACTTCCTCATTGCACAAGAGGATACGTAGGCATAACTTAACGGTTATCGAACAAAAGTCTCTGTTTATTCCCCCCTCCTCAGGCATTATTCTTTAAGCCTCATTGTCTTGAGCTTTGAAATCCTGTTCCTACACTGACACTTCACATACTTCACCTTCACTTTCCTGCACTGACAGTTGTACATTCATTATCAGCTTTTGCACACAGATAGCACAGACACTACCCTCTTTAAACACAAACTTTCAAGTGTGGATCCCGTCGAGTACGGCGGACAATCTGGGTGCTGATACCTTCCCAGGTTGTAATCAACCCCCTTTCTCAGTTTCTCTGGTTCACAACCTTCTTATCCATCTTTTCTTAGGTTTATGCAACATTACCTTTCCTTTGAGATAAATATGCCTAGCTGGCGACTCTATTCATTCTCTTCTCTTTCGCCGACCGTTCGCGTCTGTACCCCTCTTGGCCCTGTGTCATTTGGTGGGAGCGACAGCTTGGCCACTCTGCTGGGGACCCTTATATTGCAACTAGGGCTTCTGGTTCTTTTTGTGGGTTCCTCCTAGCGCTTGTTTAATTTGTGTTTACTGGGGTGTTATGTGCTATTGTGTGTTTATTTGTTTGCTGCTATGTGTACAGTTATTTATTGCTTTCTTTATCAGTTTTATATATCATACTGTCATACTATCGTTTGCTGGATCTGGTTTCTGTTTTGGCGGGTGGGGTTCCATTGAGAGTTTAAGGTCCTATACCTGGGACCTGAGTGACACCTAGGCTAGAGTGGTTCATGTTCTTTCCTATTCCATTTCGGTCTGGTGCGGGAATATGAAACACGGTTCAGATGTGGGTTTCTTCTTGAGAACTCTGTGCTACAGATTTCCTGTAGTGTTAGGGCTATCTGGGAAGCCTGCTAAGTCTGGATGACCTTTATTATGAACTTCAGAAGCTGAGGTGAATTAGAGGAGGATCTTTTATGGTTATTGTAAACATTGTACCTCCGGGTTAGAAGTGTTTACACTTCTCATAATTGATCCAAGTATGAGGATCCTTGTTTTAGAACATTACATGTGAGGGGGTTGGGCTGTTTACAGGTTTGCAGGAGCCCATGGCCACATCATACCCTGTTACTTTTCTGTTTAAGAATACTCCACCTTGGACAGTTCTTGTGATTTAACCCTGGACATGTGACTCTTTATTTGAGTCCCCCACCCTGGTTACTGGATTTCTGAGCCTTCATCTGGACTTTTGAACATACATGGACTTATATCTAGACAGATAATCAGATCCAGCTTGATCACAAACCCTTGCATATCATTTGCATATATCGTCATTGCAACATTTAACATTTGTTTATTTTCTTTTCAGGGTATCCATTTCACTGTATCTTGGTTTTGGTTTTGACCCCTTATTCTGCATAGACCTCTGCTTCAGTTGTCTTCATCAGTTATCTGCTTCAGCTATCCCCATCCTCACTAGCATCAGTCTATCAGAGACTTATCTCCAGTATCGGTCTTAATCTTTATCAGCACTTATCTTCAGTTTCTTCAGCAGCACTCATGACTACTCCCAAGAAGAGCAACATATCCTACCATTTCTTTGAGCCTGTGTTGACTGGTATCAGGCAGGTCCAGTCACTCATCACACCTTATTATATCCCTTTGTTCAGAGAGCACCATGGAGGTATCCTGGATATGGTCATGGACCTTAACCATTCTCAGAGGAGCATGATCCACACATGCTTGCAGTTTTATGACCCTCCTCTGAGATGCTTCACATTTCCAGATTTCCAGTTAGGGCCTCTGCTGGAAAAGTTTTCTTTATTGATTGGAGTACCTATCAGAGATGGAATCCCCTTTAACCCAGAGATGCCAGCTCCCAGAAATGAAGAGATAGCAAAGGCATTGTACCTGGAGCCTGCCTTGATTTAGCAAAGTATGACCACAAAGGCTGGGATCCCTGGCTTGCATTTGGATTTCTTGATTTCTCAGGCCATCCTGAAAGCTTCATTGGGAGAATGAAGGACAATCTATGCACTATTAGCCCTCGGCATATATGGGGTTATACTATTTGCAGATGAGCCTAAATTTGTCAGCAAAAATGCTATCCATTTGTTTCTTCTGAAGAACCCAGTGCCCACATTGCTAGGAGATTTTTACTACTCCATTCATTAGAGGAATGAGAAACAAAGGGGGAAGTTGGTAAGATGTTGTGCTCCTTTGTTTTACACTTGGCTGCTCAGACACCTGCCTAAGTCAGATGCCTTCCTGAATCCCTACCAACAGAAGAATTGGGCCAAGAGGCTCATTGCCTTGACTTCAGATGATATTAGATGGTGCACCCAGAGCACCAAAGGCAAGGACATTATCACCAGCTGTGGACAATACCCAAATGTGCCTCTGATAGGAGTAAAGGGTTGCATCAACTACAATACTTTGCTGTTTAAGAGACAACTGGGCTATGCTTTGGTTCACCCTCCCAGAGGACAAGATTTAGCTGAGACCCTGTATTGTGAAGTGAAGCCTAATTCAGCTGCTGTCAGACAAGCATCCTGGGCTTGGGACAACATCCGGACAAAGGGGGTAGCTATCCTTGGAAGGTGTAATAATGTTGTTGTAGCTCAATACTATGACTGGTCCCGTGCTAGAGCTCAAATTACCGGAATGCCTTTTATCTTGGAAGACATACCTGGGCCATCCATAGTGCAGCCTGCAGCAACTGTCAGCCTAGAAGAATTTGAGAAGCTGAAGGAAAGGAATGAGAACCTATCTCAAGCCTTGAAGAAGACTCTCTGGGAAAGAAGTGATGGTCGCATGGATATTGAGAGGTTGGAGAAGCTTAGGGTGGAGCATCTCACCAAAATTGAGAAGACAGAGGACTATATCAGGAAAGCAAGAGCTGGGGAATAGATATTGAAGAATGCCTGTAAGGAGGCCAAAATTCAGAAAGCTAGGGCTGAGCACTATCTGCAAGAGAGTCAGGCTAGGTGGGTCAGGATCACCGAAGCCCGTACACAAGAAGACCAAAAGACTCAAGCTAAGATTGAACAGCTAGAGGCCAATGAGAAGAAGCAGCAGGAAGCTTTGATGGCAGCCTAGAAGGAGATTTCAGAGTTGAAGCTTAGAGCAGGATTGAAGAGATCAAAGGACCAGGACAGGCATAAGAAACTGACCACTGCCATCGCTACCAGGAACCTCCTCATTAGGACTATTACAGAGCACCCAGCTGGTCCAGTGACTGAGGCACTCCTGAAGGAGGTCAGGGAGGATGAGTTTGGACTGGATGTTTGATTGTTTGTTTGTTGTTATTTCCATTTGATGTACTTTTCCTTTTATTATATTTTGACCCTCCATGGGCATGTGTTGTAAAAAACAAACTATGTATTGTTCACCATTTGTAATATATTTTAGTTTGTTTCCATTTGGGCTTTTCTCTCAACAACATCAAGCATCTTCCTCGAGGTCTGGAAAGGTCAAAACCAAGAACCAAACCGGATACCTTGGAAAACAAATAAGCATACTACATTGCATACTAACCTTTGTGTTTGTTTTTGTAGGTTTTGTTATTATCTTTGTTTCTAACTTTGTTGTGATCTCAGGAAACATTGCTCGTCGCCGAGTGTTCCCTGTCAACCGCGCGCACCGGTACCCGACTCGTAACAACCTTCCCGGTATTCAAATGGAACAAGTACAGCAGGATCTGACTGAGGTCAGAAATCAGATGACCAATGAGAGATTGGAGATGAGAAACCAGATGTCTCAATTCATGGCAGTAATGACTGGCTTAGCCCAGAGTCAAGAAAGGTTCAGAGAGCTGGTGGAAAGACAAACTCCTGAGGAGCCTCATCTTGGAACAGGAGGAACTAGTAACAATGAGCGGGGCCAACCTCGTATTGACCCACCAGTATTTAGACCTCATCTGGATCCAGAAGTTAATATCCCGAGAAATGTTCAAGGTAATACTGTTGGGGGGAGAATCTTGCAAGAAGATCCCCAAGAAGAACAATTTACTGTTATGGGGGCTGGAGACGAAGTATATGACCGGAGATTGGACGAAATTGCTGAAAAGTTAAGATCTTTGGAGTCTCAGAATTCTTTGGGCTTTGATGTGATGGACATGGGGCTGGTGGATGGAGTGAGAATTCCCTAAAAATTCAAACCCCCATGCTTTGATAAGTACAATGGTACCTCCTGTCCGCGAACTCACCTGCAGTCTTTCCTGGGGAGGCTCAAAGCTTATACTATGGATGAAAAGTTGTGGATGTTCTACTTTGAAGACAGTCTGACTGGAGCTTCGAGAGAGTGGTATTCAAATTTGTCTAGGGCCACCATAAGATGCTGGAAAGATTTGGATGAAGCTTTCATCCGTCAATATCAATACAATCTGGACATGGCTCCCAACAGGACCCTTCTAATGGGAATGTCTCAATCTTCCCGAGAGAGCTTCAGGGAATATGCCCAAAGGTGGAGACAGCTTGCTGCTGCTGTCCAACCACCCATGTCAGAGAGGGAAATGGCTGACATGTTCATGAATACATTGCAAGGGACTTATATTGATAGATTGGCTGCCTTCTCCTCTACCAGTTTTGCTGATGTGGTCATAGCTGGTGAAAGGATTGAAAGTCTCTTGAAGATGGGCAAAATTTCCGACAGTGGTGCAAGTTCATCCAGCAATCCTAGAAAGCCTTTTGTGGGACCTCGAAGGGCCGGTGAAACAAATTCCATTCATGCAAGCAGGGGCAGACCTCAGTATGTTCACCGGTAAGTAGCAACAATTACCATTCCAGCTCCGATTCCTCAACAATCAGCATATCCTCAACAACAACAACCACAGTATCAACAAAAGGTTCATTATCCGCAACAGAGAACCTACAACAACAGCAACAACCAACAACAGCGTCCTTTCCAACAAAGACCATCACAGGCAAACAGGGTAATTGACCCAATCCCAATGCCGTATGCTGCACTCTTGCCACAACTCCTGAAGCTCAACCTAGTTGAATTAAGGACATTGGCACCTCCAGATCCCACCAATATGCCAAAGAATTATGATGCAAATGCCAGGTGTGCATTTCATTCAAACGCACCGGGGCATAATACTGAAAAGTGCAGGGCCTTACAGATGAAAGTCCAAGACCTGGTAGACTCAAAAGCTCTCAACTTTGCACCTCCTCCGAATGTCACAAGAAATCCAATGCCTAGTCACAACGGGCCTAGGATTAATGCTATTGAGAAAGGCAAACCATCCACCTTAATCACCAGTGTTGCACAAATTCGAACACCTTTGGTTGAAATCAAAGCTCAGCTTTTAGAATGCCAAATTTTCCCCGGGTGTGAGCTCGGCTGTGGGTATTGCAATATTGCAGTCAATGGGCGTGAAAGGCTGAGAAACGGCATAGATGGTATTATTAAGGATGGTATCCTTCAAATTACGACGATAGCGCCTACAACTCCAACAATTCCTTCATCAATAATCCCAGATACTCCTACAACATCAGCAACCATTGTTCCAACGGATTCTACTACAACTCCAACAACTGCTCGATCAATCACTTCAACGGATGCAAGTTCAGTCACCATCCCTGCTACAACTTCAACACCCATTCAGTCAACAGTACCTTCTACAACATCAACAGCAATTAATGAAAGTGTCTCAACGGTTACAATATACTACGATCCTGCAAATGTTCTTGCCAACAATTCACAACAAAATACTACTCCTGTCAGAACTCCGGTCACCATATATTATGATCCGCACACCATTATGGTCCCCTCTGCAGCTGTTATCAGTCCGGTCACTATCACGGTGCCTGGGCCAGTTCCTTACGAAAGCAGTAATGCCATCCCTTGGCATTATGGCTCAGATCTATACTGCTAGGGGCAGAAAATCACCTTAGAATCATCAACTTCTTCACCTTAGATAGACAATGTGGGGGGAGGCAGAGGCTTCACTAGAAGTGGACGTCTCTTCGCCTCACAAATTCCAAGACCCGTTGCTGAAGCAGAAGCTGCTACCAAAGAAAAAGGAAAGAGCATGGTGCAAGAAGAACAAGTTGTCAAAGAAACTGTGAAGACTCCTTTTGATCAAGAGGTTGATGAATTCATGAGAATTATAAAGAAAAGTGATTACAAGGTGGTAGACCAGCTTCACCAAACGCCTTCCAAAATCTCCATACTATCATTGCTAATGTGCTCCGAGGCTCATCGGAACGCACTATTAAAAGTCCTGCACGTAGCTTATGTGCCGGAGGAGATTACCGTCAATCAGTTAGAGGCTGTGGTTGGAAATGTCAACGCTAGTCATGGACTAGGTTTTACCAACACTGATTTGACGGTGGAAGGTCACAACCACAACAAGGCTTTGCACATTACCTTGGAGTGTAAGGGTGCAGTTCTTTCTCACGTACTGGTAGACACAAGGTCATCACTCAATGTCCTACCTAAGAAAGCCCTTGTGAAGCTGGAGTATGACGGGTTGGCACTACGCCCAAGCAACTTGGTAGTAAGAGCCTTTGACGGTTCTAAGAGATCAGTTCTGGGAGAGATAGAATTACCAATAATGATTGGCCCACAAGTTTTCAAAACGACCTTCTTTGTGATGGATATACAGCCTGCCTACAGCTGTCTATTGTGTAGACCATGGATACACGCCGCTGTCGCAGTGACGTCAACCCTTCACCAGAAGTTAAAATTCGAGTGGGAAGGCCAAGTCATTACCATTTGTGGGGAGGAGGATATCTTCGTTAGCCAGCTGGCTACTTTCAAATACATTGAAATGGATGGGGAGATCCATGAAACAATGAGTCATGGGTTTGAGGCCCTTAATATTAATGAAACATCTGTTGTGCTAGGGACTTCCATCACATCATATCAGCAAGCCCAAAAGGTTGTTGAGGAGGCTACCGCTCAAGGCTGGGGCAAGCTGCTTCCAGTTGAAAAGAAAGAAGACCGATTCGGGTTGGGTTACAAACCAAATCGACAAGATCAACCAGAGGCAGCGAAGGAGCCCAAGTTTGTTAGTGGGGGGATGCTCACCCCGGATGTTGTGAATAGCTTGGAAGATGAGTCAGAGGACGAACGCCACCTGGAAAGCTGGATACGTCCAAGGATCCCGGGGAGCCATGTCTCAAACTGGTCTTCCCAAGAAATTATAAGAGTTACTCCGGCAGAGTAATTATTATTTCCTGTTTTTAAAGCATGCATCAAGTCCCACATCTTGCCCAAGATGTCAGGGCTCATTTTGTAATCGGGCCATCTTGTATTTTGTGCAAACGATCAATTAATGAATATCAGGACATCTTTTGCAAATGAGTCTTTTTCTTTCTCCGCTCACTGTTTTTCATTTTTTATTTTTTGTACAAAAATAAAATGGCAATAGTTTTCAAATTAATAACTTTATTTTTCACTTTTTCTAAGCAAGATAAAATTTATCACTAAAATGAACAAATCTAAACCCTTGCAGAGAGTGCCCTCCAGACTGCACCGACAACAACACTGCTATGACTTCGTATGACTTTGACAATCCGATTAATCAGGCCGATGAAGGGGTTGAAGAAGATTATGAGCTACCTGAAGAGCTAGCCAGATTGTTAAGACAAGAGGAGAAGGTTATCACTCCTCATCAGGAGGAAGTTGAGACGGTTAATCTAAGTACAGAAGATGACTTGAAGGAAGTTAAGATTGGGGCCTGCCTACAAGATTCAGTAAAAGAGCAACTGATTGACATGCTTCGAGTGTATGTGGATGTTTTTGCTTGGTCTTATTAGGATATGCCAGGGTTGGACACCGACATTGTCATGCACAAGCTGCCTCTGAAAGAAGATTTTCAGCCAGTAAAACAGAAGCTGCGCCGTACTCGCCCAGATATGGCTATGAAGATAAAAGAAGAGGTACAGAAATAGTGGGATGCCGGTTTCCTTGCTGTGACCAGTTACCCGCCGTGGGTTTCTAACATTGTACCTGTGCCTAAGAAGGATGGCAAAGTAAGGATGTGTGTGGATTACCGAGATCTGAACAGAGCTAGCCCGAAAGATGACTTCCCATTACCTCACATTGATGTATTGGTTGATAATACGGCTCAGTTCTCGGTGTTCTCCTTCATGGATGGATTTTCAGGATATAATCAGATCAAGATGTCACCTGAAGACATGGAGAAGACTACTTTTATCACACCCTGGGGCACATTCTGTTATAAGGTAATGCCATTCGGACTGAAGAATGCGGGTGCCACTTATCAACGGGCTATGGTAACATTATTCAATGACATGATCCACAAAGAAATTAAATGTTATGTGGATGACATGATTGCCAAGTCCCTCACAGAAGAAGACCACCTAGTGAATCTGTTGAAGCTGTTCAAACGTCTGAGGAAGTACCAATTGAAGTTGAACCCCAACAAGTGCACATTCGGGGTGCGGTCTGGTAAGATGCTGGGATTTATTGTAAGC
Organism: Lathyrus aphaca; assembly: GCA_963966055.1. NCBI lineage: Eukaryota > Viridiplantae > Streptophyta > Magnoliopsida > Fabales > Fabaceae > Lathyrus > Lathyrus aphaca. The sequence goes on from OZ014519.1 coordinate 556,690,166, forward strand.
GAGAAAGGGATTGAATTCTACCCTGACAAAGTCAAAGCCATTCAAGAAATGCCTGCACCAAAGACTGAAAAAGAAGTTCGAGGGTTTCTGGGTAGATTGAACTACATCTCGCGGTTCATATATCACCTTACTGCAACCTGTGAACCCTTGTTCAAATTGTTGAGAAAAGAACAAACGGTCAGGTGGAACGAAGATTGTCAGAGGGCTTTTGACAAAGTCAAGGAATACTTACAAGAGCCTCCTATACTTATGCCTCCAGTTGAAGGAAGACCTCTAATCATGTACTTGACCGTATTAGAAGAGTCAATAGGGTGTGTGTTGGGCCAGCATGACGAGTCTGGTCGAAAAGAGTATGCAATATACTACCTAAGCAAAAAGTTTACCGACTGTGAACAACGTTATTCACTGCTTGAGAAAACTTGTTGTGCTTTAGCGTGGGCTGCTCGCCGACTGAGGCAGTATATGTTGACCCACACTACCTTATTGATCTCCAAGATGGACCCAGTAAAGTACATTTTTTAGAATCCAACACTTACCGGACGGGTTGCAAGATGGAAAATGATCCTCAGAAGAATATGACATTCAGTACATATCTCAAAAGGCCATCAAAGGCAGTGTATTGTCGGATTATCTCGCTGAGCAACCCATTGATGATTACCAGCCTATGAGATTTGACTTTCCCGATGAAGACATTATGTTCATAAAAGCAAAAGATCATGAAGAGCCCGTTCACACTAAAGGGCCTGACCCAGAAGAAGAATGGACTATGATGTTTGATGGGGCTGTTAATATGAATGGTCGGGGTGTTGGTGCAGTACTCATTACACCTAAGGGAGTTCACATGCCATTGACCTCAGGATCAAGACTTTGACTGTGTTCGGAGATTCAGCTCTGGTAATCAATAAAAAGTTAGGAGTCGACCTTTTTAACCTAGCTCGGTTTCCTTTTCCCTGATTCCTCGATTTTCAGTCATCCAGCCAATTGAACCTCTTCCAAAATAAATTTGTGGATGAAATTTGAACCATAGGCATTTGACATCATATATAAGACAATGGAATCCTCTATGAATCAAAACTTCATGGAGAAGCCCAGTAGAAGTGAAACCCTAATTTGGCCTTCTTCATTAGGAGATGTTGCACTACCTGCCTCCTTTGATCAAATCAAATCTTTCCATGGCTTGTGGCTTCAAAGGAAGACTTGTAGGATGTTGTGAACCCTTTACATAATGTTGAGAAGCTTTGTTCCCCTTTGATTGCCTTTGTATAGCCTTCAGTTGCTCCAATCATTGATCACATACCTATGCCTTAGCCATGATGAATATGATGCAATGTTTTTTTGGTTATTTTATGAATCTATGTATGCTAAATGCTATGCAAAATGTTGAGGAAATGAGAGGGAAAATTTTGAGGTATTACAACTGCCCCTATTCAATCATCTACAAGCCTGAACGAATAATTGCAAGAGCTTTTAAACGTTCGAGGTATGGAGAGATTGAATACTCAAATAAAACCTGGAAATTTGAACTCGGTGGATAAGAGAACCGCCATCTTCTTTTATTATCTAATTTTTGTTTTGTGTTTCGACCTATGAATAGGTAACGGAAGTAGAACCAGGTGGAATGGAATTATTGAAATAACCTGCAATGTGACTGCTGAGCGAATCAAGCCACAAAGAGGATGCCTGTTGGCGAAATAGGGCTTTACGAGATCGTTAGCGAAACGAGACTCGACAATGTGACTGCTGAGCGAATCAAGCCACAAGGAAAAAACGTGACTGCTGAGCGAATCTAGCCACGGAAAGTGCCTATTGGTGAAGCAGGGCTTAACGAGACCATTAGTGGAATGTGACTTGACAATCTGACTGCTGAGCGAATCAAGCCACAAGGAAAATACGCGACTGTTGAGTGAATCAAGCCACGGAAAGTGCCTGTTGGCGAAATAGGGCTTAACGAGAGCATTAGCGAAATGGGACTCGACAATGTGACTGCCGTAAACACCCCAAATTTTCCCTCACTCATTTCACCATGGCTTGTGATTATTTTCATTTTGCACAAGTTCCATCATATCATCTCATAGTGCACTTTAGCTTCACTGCATTAGTTCAAGTTCATCTGCATCTAGGGTTTGTGATCTGAGCAATCCAAGATCCATTTAAGCCACTCCAAAGGCCTCTAATCATCTCAAGGGGATCCATGTATGTTCAATCATCATATTTTTATCCTCCAAAGATCAAGAAAGTCAAAGGATCACAAGAACTGGCAAGGTATGGAAGCAGAGCCAGGGTTTAATTGCGCAGATGACCTAAAATTAGGGTTTTGGTTTCAGAGGCCATAACTCCAAAAATTTTGGTCATTCTTGTTTCTATTGGTCTATATATGTTATGAGGATCATTCACACCAATTTTTATGAAGAGATTCAATGGGGAAGGCATCTGATCAAAAGATAACTTCTTGAGCAAGTCAGTGCAAAATCAGGGCATCTGAGGCCCCCAATCACTCAACTAAAGGGTCTTCCCCATCATTTTGGGTGTATATGATCTTAGAAGAAGTTAGAAGTTCACAAAATTAGAGAATTTCAAGCCATTTGCAAAGTTGCCATTTTGGGAAAGTGACTTGTAATGAAAAGTTGCCATTTTGGGAAAGTTTTTCAACCTCCTCTTTTTGATTCAAAAATGATTCAAATGAAAAATTCTTGGTCATCAAAGTTATAGATTGGATCATTCCCTTTTCAAAAAGTACAAGAACTTGATCTAATTCATCATAGAACTCAAGTTATGGCTTTGCAAAGTTGGGGAAAATCACAAAATTTCACTTATGCACCAAAGAGGGAAACTTGCAAATTCTTGTACCAAGGCAATTTGTGACTTCTAATTGATGTCTAAGCATTACACAAACATCACACATGACATAAAATTCAGGATTGCCCAAAGATTTCTCAAGTTTCATGCCTTAAACTTCAAGAATTTCAAAAGGGGCCAAAGTGGTACAAAATTGCAAAATGATCCAAATCTCTTCATCCACTTGAGCCAGCTCACTAAATCATTTTCCATGGACCTCCTTGAAGTTGGATGACTCGAGCCATGCCCCTAAACCAGCCTGCCATGAGCCCATACCTCAAGTACACAAAGTCATGACTTTTTGCATTTTTGCCCATACCAATCAACATAGGCCAGCACCCACTCTCTGACCTATCACATTTCATTATGTGGATCAAAACCAAGAAAAAGCATACAACATTGCAGCCTAACACTTGAGAATCCTTATCACACTCAAAAATCCCAAAATTTGCAAAAGCCTTCGAATCTCTCAACTCAACCATCAAACCTTCAAACTTTTTCCACCATTCAACTCCATAAACATCACTGATCATTTCCCACCCTTCATTTTGCCCTAAAACCTTCAGAATCAAAAACACGATTTCAACATTTCATGAACTGAACTTCTGCCAACTTCCTTCTGAGGCCATTTAAGCTCTAACCAAGCATCACAAGCTCTTGGGGGGAATCATTGGGGTGGATTTGAGGCAAAGAACTGGCCAGAAAGCTCCTGTTTCGAAAGCTCAACTTCAGGTAGCCATGGCATTTATTTTTCTAGAACTCTCATTTTATGTTATAGAATGATTCTACATGCTTCACTGATCACCATGATGTCTTTACTTTTGAGAATAGTTAAGAAATAAGCATTTCATAAGCTTCTGAAATTTTTGCCATGTTTTCCGTTTTGCTTTGATTCGTGCTTTTGATGATGAACAAATGATTTTTGGTGGTTGATTCTTGTTGGGGTTGAGGAGAGGATCATTTCTGGAGCTTTAGGGGGCTTGGGGTTACGTATTGAGGGAGATTGAGTGAGGAGCTAGCCGGAGAAGATGACCGGAACACTGTTCCGATCACCTGAGAGTAATTAGGGTTCAGATTAGGGTTAATGACATAATTAGAGTAGTTTGAATGTGGGCCGTCCATTTGCGCGCGCTGGTCAATTCCCTCCCCTTTTTATTTGAATCCAGGCCTTTAGATCTGAATACTTTCCTTTTAATTCAATTTTATTTTCATTTTTATTCCTTTTTCTTGCACATTTTATTTAAAATAGTAAAACATTTCTAAAAAATTTCATTTTTTGCATCATGCCTTAAAATATTTTTCTCATTCTGAAAATAATTTTTATTTTATTTTTTGCATAAATTTAATATTTTAAAAATATTTAAATGTTTATTTTAATTAGTTAATGAGAATTAATTAATTAAAATAGCATTTAAGTTTCTAAAAATCACCAAAAAAATCACATTGCATTTTGATACATTTAGAAACATTATCAAACCCTTCAAACAAATTTCTTTTTGGTTCTTGACCTATTTTGGCATTTTTCTTTGGAATTAGGGTTCTTAAAAGTCAATATTTTTGCCCTAACTTAGAAAAATTCATTCTGCCTAACCGTGAAGAGTTTGATGATGGTTCTTTTTGCATTGCATTCCTTATATCATGTAGTTTCTAGGATAAAATTGGTTTGAATTTATTCTTCACTTTCAATTTGTTTTGCATTTATCATTGAAAGGTACCTTAAAACCCTAGCCAACTTGAGAAAATCATAACTTCCATTAGGTTAAGATTTAGGTCTCCTCCTTTGGGCAGTGAACTTGTGTAGGGTTAGGGTTCCTTTGATCCCATTTTCAATTTTTTTATCATGTCATTTGTTTCTGGTTTTGATTTTTGTATTGCATGTTATGTATGAACCCTAATTTTTGCCTTCATTTGCATCCATCTTCCATATGCTTGCATTCATGAACTTTCCATGATATTTTTGTGCATCCACATGACTTCTAAGACATCTTAGGACATATTAGAATCATGTTTGATCATTGCATCATTCATTTGACATGTTGTGCATTCATTTTATTTCATAAACTTTCATGAACTTTCATGGTTCAAAACATGCTTCATTTGCATCCTCATCCTTGTATGATCATCCACAACTCTTGTCATGTGTTTGAATTTTCTCTTAGCATCATTAAAATCATGTTTATGCTTCTGGTTTTGGTTTGCATCATTGCATTCATTTTATTGTTCATTTCATTTCATTTCTTTTTGCTAACTTTTCAAGTGGTAAGTATTTGAGAAGTGAATTTGCCTTCACTTCTCATAATCTCTTCTCATCTCTCTCATGCATCCTTGCTGCATTTTACTTTTGTATTAGATTGAGCTTGCTCATTCATGTTCCTTCTCCTCTTTCTTTCTTCAAGCAACTTGTCTTCTTAAGTGAAGCAAGTTGTCTTGTTTCTTTTGCTTCTCCTTCCTTCATCCTGTTTCTTCCAAGGTGGTTTCTTTCCTGAAGATCTTTTGCAATCCTCATGAACCCTAGGAACCCCCAAGCATTATCACAAATAGGGTTTGATTAGTCCCCTATTAGTTTTATCTTTGTGTCATCTTTGTGTCTTCTCTTCTAATCTCATAATCAAGGACTAAACCTTAAAGGTTTTAAGGCTTTGTGATTAAGCTTTTATCTGCATCCTTCTATTAGGATGGAGTGTATAACTTTAATCCTATGTGTTAAACCCTTAATGTGTTTAAATCCTTAATCAATCCACCTAATAATCACTAAGACATCAAGCTTGTAACTTGGGCCTTGCATTAGGGTTCTAATTCTTCCTTAATTGGTTAAGGACTAACCCTAGTGTTAATGGACATGTCCCCCTCAAGTTGTCTTACAAACCATAAAATCCACTTCTTAATCTTAACATTAACTAAAATCCATTTTAATGTAGGCTTTGTTTTGTCATGAGGTTAATCCCTAATCATGGATTAAGTTGAGGAGCCTTCCTCAGCTTAAATGTTCTAATCTATTATCCTTCTATTAGGATGGTGTAATGGGTCCATTGAATCCTTGATTACGGCTTAAACTCATTACTTAACACTAAACAAAAACTCCAAAAACATCTAATAAATGCAAGTAGGTTAATGATCTTAATCCTACATCATGGTGATTAAGTGTGAGGTGTTTACTTCATACTTAAGGTATTCTCATTACCCCTAATCAGAGGGAAGATGTGATGAGTTTACTAACCCTTGGTTTAGGCTTAAGCTCATCTTCTTATGACAAATTCCAAAAAGGCAATAAAAGACTGAAAACACAAAAACAAACAATAATCGTCTCCTCCGGGATTCTTTTCTCACCTCATTCACTCACAAACGAGAACTTGCTTCTTCCGTCTAATGCAAGACCGTTAGCACCTGAGCCAGACAGGTCATACACTTGAGCATAGATAAGTAAGCAGTTCACAAGTCAATTTATCTTTCAGTCTCTTTGAGTCGAACTACGGTGTTCTGACTTCCTCATTGCACGAGAGGATACGTAGGCATAACTTAACGGTTATCGAACAAAAGTCTTTGTTTATTCCCCCCTCCTCCAGCATTATTCTTTAAGCCTCATTGTCTTGAGCTTTGCATTCCTGTTCCTACACTGACACTTCACATACTTCACCTTCACTTTCCTGCACTGACACTTGTACATTCATTATCAACTTTTGCACACAGATAGCACAAACACTACCCTCTTTAAACACAAACTTTCAAGCGTGGATCCCGTCGAGTACGACGGAAAATCTGGGTGCTGATACCATCCCAGGTTGTAATAAACCCCCTTTCTCAGTTTCTCTGGTTCACAACCGTCTTATCCATCTTTTCTTAGGTTTATGCAGCATTACCTTTCCTTCGGGATAAAAATGCCTAGCTGGCGACTCTATTCATTCTCTTCTCGTTCGCCGACCGTTCGCGTCTGTACCCCTCTTGGCCCTGTGTCATTTGGTGGGAGCGACAACTTGCTGAGCGAATCAAGCCACAAAGAAAAAAACATTGACTTGGAAAGACAAATATGCCTGGAAAATAGTGTAAGTATCTTCTGCGGGGAGTACTTCAGGTTGTGAAGATGTTACGGGTCTTATGTAATATATCTCAAAACTGGCCCATGCTGGTATGCATATGTTTGAGTTTATGGCGTAATGCTCCATGATGATGGAAATGCTACGCTTTGGAGGATGCAAATGTAATGATGATTATGCATATGTGAATGTAAAGAGATCTCCTGGCAAGGAGACTGCAAGTATCCCAGATGGCTTGACTAGGGAGAACTGTTGATCACTGCAATGATTTGGTTAATCCTTGTAAGGAGAAAACAACTCTGCGGGGAACGCTGTTAATGATACATCGGCTCTGAACTTCCGCCATTTCCAAAAATACATCGGACTTTGAAGTTGGAGAGCCAAGACCCTGCTGGAGATAAACTCTTCTTGAACTCTGATGGGGAAATGGAGACCATCTGACTTGGCTGGGGAGCCAGATGTATGGAACTGCTGAGGAAGCAACATGTTGGGGAGAAAAGACACTCCTTGTACTGCTGGAGGGTTGCCCCTGTATTGAAATAAAACCTCTGCTTGGGGAGGATACATAATGTCAATGAGAAGGCTTCTTATTGAAGATAAGAGTTCAAGTTGCCTCTCGCTGTGTATGAGAGGTGTAGAGTGTCTCATGTTGGGGATGAGAGATGATGATATCTTTCTACTCGAGAAGTATCCTTCCCTTTTCTACTCTGTTGTAGAAGGGATTGTCTAATGAGACTTGCTAAGGAATTTTGATCAATGAAGCATGCTGATGAAACAACCCTTGAAGTATTGTGTTGACAATGGCTTTGCTTCCAGCCTCTGGGTTGATAGATTGCCAACTAATCATGAGTGAACAATGGTTCCTTGCAATTTTCAACTCGCCTCAAATTAAGGTCCATCGGAAGAAAATGTCTCAAGAGGACTTTACAGAAAACATGGCATATGCAATGCCTCAGTGTCTTTAAACTCTTTGAGAGATTCATTGGATCTCGAAATAACGGCCCCAGATTGTATAGTCTATGAAAGAATTTGCCTCGCGAGGATTCATGAAAGACCTCATATCACAGTGAGATATTTTGTCCTTGTATTTTGAACCTTGGGTAGGTGTTTCTGATTAACCTTCTTCGGGAGAAAGTAACTTCTAGTACTCTTGGGGTGGCCTGCCCTAGTACGAGCCTTGATATGATCACCTATGACTGACTATGTTTTGAGGAATACACCCATACCAATTGTTCTTTGAGAGACTGGATCTCAAAGTAATTGCCCCAGTTTGGCTGAAATTTGAATGCATGCCTCAGACTAATGGCTCTTTGAGAGATTTGAATCTCGAAGCGACTGCCCCAGTTTGGTGGAATTTTGAAGAGAGTGCTCGACGTGATTGCCCCAGATTAGTTGGCTCTTACCATGACTGTTGGGAAAGTCCCTACTCAATGGGGGTTTCTTGGAAACGTACATCTTCATGTACTGGTCTCTCAGAAGTTTCATACTTCTCAACTTTGAAGGATTAAGCTTCTAGACTGAGATTCCATATGTGAACTTTTATGATGCCAAACAAATGTATGCAAGCAGAAAATGTTTATTCTGAGAATGAAAATTCTAATGCAACACACATGTCAATCTTGAAGTTTTACTGAAAAAGATATCGCAAACCCTTGTGAGTGAATCACTGGTTAAGATACGACATTGATTTTTGATAAACGAAAGCATGCACATGCAACACCAACAAAGAACTTTTAGCACAACTCATAGGAGTCGGGAACGCTGTCTCGTGGTAGTACGCTCTCAAAATGACCCTGTTTCAGTTAGGACTTTTAAGGGTTGTATCGTGGCTGGGTTCACGGTTATAAAAACAAAGGATATAGGCTTGAAAGTTTTTGGTACCCACCCCTCTTCGTGATGTTCTCCATTCCTATGTTCAGCTAGCTTTCACAAGCGCTCACCTCTCAAAAAGGGTTTTGTGATGATTAAGGAACCAATTACACTAGTGGTTTAAACACCAATCAGGTTGTTGTCGGGAGTTAGTCACCCCTTTGTCTTTCGTGTCTGTGCCACACGATTTTGTTCTTGTTTTAAGGACCTTTCTTGTGTATCCTTTTCGTTTTACGCTTTTGCATTCTTTTGCTTATCCCTAACTTTTGCCTGGACTGATTCTTGTGAATCTTTGATTGTGAAGTCCAGCAGGATGCCCTAATTTTTGCCTAAGTCGCTTGTTTTCAAGTTTCGACTTAGCGGGCTTTTTCATTCATTTTTTTCCTTTTCTTTTTTTGAACAAATCGTGTGACACTGTTTGTCTTGATTGCTTTGAAAGGGTCGTGACTGTCTCACTTCTTGGTTGTTTGAGGGATAACCATTGTGGTTTCCGGTCTTTGGACCTCTTGATTGGGATAACCATTATGGTTTCTGCTTATTGGACCTCTTGATTTGGTACAACGAAAGGTAATGGATCCTCAGATGAGCACTCCTTTTCAAAATTTGAACGCTCGGTCAAACTAACTGACGTCTACCCTGCCCCTGGGTTACATGCAAGGTTTTTTCATGCGAAAAGAAATTCCTACTTCAAGGCTCAAATGGGTTGGAGAGGGTTTATCTCCCTTATATCTCCAGTGTTTAGGATTTGAAACAATGCCTGTAGATCGTCAACAGGGTCTTTCTCAAAAGCACACAATTAGAGATTTTTGCGTCTTCATTTCGTCATCCTCCCTCACAGAGTTTAAGCACAACAGTTGGTATTGCAATGCACATACACAAAATCATGAGTGAATATGAATGGATTACTTCCAGAAAAACATGTGCATTTTATTATGGTTATCATTCAAAAACAAATAAGTTTCATGCATGCATACAAATTTTTAAACAAACAATAGAAACTACAAATGAAAATGCAGTAAAGAAACTGAACATTGCCGTCATTGAGGAGACTTGACTCCGTCTGGACTTATTGCTTCTGAAGATGCCTTGGCGAATTGGGAGGTCCATTTGATGAGACTTCAATATGTGAGTAGACTTTCTTGCATGATGACCTTTGAGTCGATCAAATTTTGCACCTTGTGCCTGAACGCATCACAATTGTAAACGGTATGCCTAAATGCTCCTGACTGGTACTTGTATCTAGCATTCACATCGTAGTTGCCATTATTGAGGAGGTCTGACTCTGTCTGGACCTATTACTCTCAGAGACTTTCAGCAGGCAGCATTCTGGATGTTCATTCTATTACTAATTCGGTGCCATATTCCTACCTTTTCCTGGTGTGAACATAATTGTCTTGGCGTCAATCAAATTCGGGACCTTGTATTTACCTCTGCCCCTGAAAGACTTGCAATCTTCAATTAGACGATCAGGTGCTCCAGAATGGTAGTCAAACTTGGCGTTCGGCATTGAAACCCCAAAGGAAGCTTTATCGGAGATGATCCTGATGTGACCAGTTCAACTAGCCTGAATCTGAGCAAATGAGGAAACCCGTTGCACGTACGACCTCGGAATATGATCAAACTTCTTCTCAAGTTGTTCTGGCCTTTACCCGTATTCTCTGTCCCTAGGATTATCTTGGGAAGCTGAAATTGGATGCCGACAAATGACGTCTGGAGAGAAGAGGTTGATAAAGTTAATAGATAAGGTTGCTCGGAATGATCTCATATGATCTCCTGCCTACATATCTTCATTGACCAATGGAGAATCAGAGCGACGTAGTTCCCCTCACTAGGGATGAAAATAGTTCATTCATAATTCCCATAACCAAGCTCATCTGAGTCTTCATCTAGTTGACTTCCTCTTTCAACATTTTCTGATTCTGAAATAAAGCTTGCACATCTGCCCTGAATGGCCTTAAATGGGTCTTCGTTTGGTTACCTCCGCCCGGAGTTATACCTTGATAGTTGTGATTCAAGTTGATCATTGTGAAGGGAAAACAAGTCAGGATAATAATTTGTCTCTGAACACTTGTCAAGAATGCAAGGATGTATGTAAATGCCATGTTCAGTTATTTCTGAGGAATCTATCTGCTTTGATTCAAGTTTTGACATAGAAAAAGTATAATGGCATGATTCAGATATATGATCCTCGGAAATAACCGAACATGTGTACTGGAATGTTAGGATGTCAAAATCAACAAAAGTACAAACAAAATGAAATACAAGTACAAAGAAATCAAACATCCAACCCAAATTCATCCTCTTTGACTTCCTTCAGGAGAGCATCAGTCACTGCTCCAACTGGATGCTCTGTGATGGTCCTGATAAGAAGGTTTCTGGTGGCAATAGCACTTGTCAACTTCTTATACTTGTCTTGGTATTTTGATCTCTTCAACCCCGCCCGGAGTTTCAACTCGGAGATTTCCTTCTGTACTGCTAACAAGGCTTCCTGACTCTTCTTCTCATTAGCTTCTAGTTTCTCTATCCTAGCCTGGGTCTTCTGATCTTCCTGTGAACGAGCCTCAGTAATTCTGATCCATCTAGCCTGACTCTCTTCCAAGTAGTGCTCAGCTCTGGCTTTCTGAATCTTAGCTTCTTTGCAAGCATTCTTCAATACCAACTCCCCTGCTCGGGCCCTTCTGATGTAATCATCTGTCTTCTCAATCTTGGTCATATGCTCGATCCAGAGCTTCTCTAACCTTTCATTTTCCAGACGACTATCATTCCTCTCCCATAGGGTCTTCTTTAGAGCTTCAAAAAGCTGAGCATTCCTTTCTTTCAACTTCTCAAACTCCTCTAAACTGACTGTAGCTACATGCTCTACTGCTGATGGTCCTGGAACATCCTCCAGGGTGAATGGCATGCGGGTGATCTGTCCTTTGATACGAGACCAATCAATATACTGAACTGAAGCTATGTTGTTGCACCTGCCAAGAATGGCAGTCCCTTTTGTCTTAATGTTGTCCCAAGCCCAGGCTTCTTGTCAAATGATAGCATGATTATTCTGAATGTCACAGTAAAGGGTTTCTCATAAGTCCTGCTCTCTTGGTGGATGTACTAAGGCATACCCTAGTTGCCTTTTGAACAGCAAAGGATTGTAGTTGATGCAACCCTTCACTCCAATAAGAGGTACATTGGGATATTGCCCACAGCTTATGATTATGTCCCTGCCCTTGGTGCTCTGAGTGCACCACCTGATGTCTTCTGAAGTGAGAGAAATCATTCTCTTAGCCCAATTTCTTGACTGATGAGGATTCAGGAAAGCTTTTGTCTTTGGTAAGTGTCTCAATAACCAACAGTATAAGAGAGGTGCACAACATCTGACTAATCTTCCCCTCTGCTTCTCATTCCTTTGATGCACTGAGTAATAGAAATCCCCGAGCAAGGTAAGAACTTGATTCTTCAGCAAGAAGAGATGGATAACACTCCTGCTTACAAACTTAGGCTCGTCTGCAAACAAGATGATACCCTATATTCTAAGGGCTAAGAGAGCACAGACAGTGTCCCATTTCCCTGCTGCAGCATGACTGGTGGCTTGAGTGATCAAAAAGTCCAAATGGAGGCCTGGGATTTCAGCCTTAGTGGTCATATTCTAATAAATGATGGTGGTTTCCAAATACAGAGCCTTAGCTATGTCCTCATTCCTAGGAGCAGTCATCTCAGGGTTGAAAGGAATCCCCCTCCTAATGGGGACACCAAACAACATGGAAAATTCTTCTAACAAAGGACCCAACTGAAAGTCTGGGAAAGTAAAGCATCTGAGAGGAGGGTCATAAAACTGAAGGCAAGTGTGAATCACGCTCCTCTGTGATGCATCCAAGTCCATGATCATGTCCATAATACTACCATAATGTTCCCTAAATAAAGGGACATGATCAGGAGTGATAAGTGTCTGGATCTTCCTGATGCCTGCTGATGAAGATAACTGAGGAGAAATACTGATGAAGACAACTGATCAAGGTGCTGAAGAGAATCTCTGATGAAGATGGCTGATGAATATATCTGAGCAGAAGAACAGTCAAAACCAAACCAAAGATGATGTGGATACCCTGTAAAACAAATAGACAAATGTTAAAATGATGCAAAATGATGTATGCAGAATGATATGCAAGGGTTTGTGATCAAGTGTGGATCTGTCATTTGCTTTGATAGGGTCCATGTGTGTTTATAAGTCTAGATGAAAGCCTAGAGAACAGTAACCAAGTGGGGGACTCAAATTAAGAGTCACAAGTCTAGGGTTTCATAAGATCAGTCCAAAATAATGTAACCTTAACAATATTAGTAACAGGGAATGATAAGGTCAAGGGTTCCTGCAAACCTGTAAACATCCCAACCCCCTCACAGGTATTGTTCTAGAACAAAGATCCTCAGACTTGGATCAGTTATGAGAAGTGTAAACACTTCTAACCCGGAGGTACAATGCTTACATTAATCATAAATGATCCTCCTCTAATTCACCTCAGATGATGAAGGTCATCTAAAAAGGTCATCCAGACTTAGCAGGCTTCCCAGATAGCCCTAGTACTACAGGAAATCCGTAGCACAGAGTTCTCAAGAAGAAACCCATGTCTGAACCGTGTTTCATATTCCCGCACCAGACCAAAATGGTATGGGAAATAATATGATGCCACTCTAATCCTATGTGTCACTCAGGCTCCCGGTATGGAACCTTACTCACTGAGTATCCCTCCCACCAAAGTAAACAACAAATCCAGCACATGATATGATGATAGTAATATGAAATGCATCAAAACAGTAAATAAAAACGATAAATAAAGTTGTACAAAAAGCAATAAATAAAGCAATCAACAAAAGAACACATAACACATAAAACCCCCATAAACACAAATCAAACAAGCGCTAGGAGAAACCCACAAAAAGAACCAGAAGCCCTGGTTGCAAGAGACACCTCCCAAGCAGAGTCGCCAAGCTGTCGCTCCCCGGATTTACATCCCGGAGAAGACGCGAATGGTCGGCGAAAGAGAAAATGTGGTTGAATTGAATATAGTCGCCAGCTAGGCATTTTTATCCCGAAGGAAAGGTAATGCTGCATAAACCTGGAAAGAGACGGATAAGACGGTTGCGAACCAGAGAAACTGAGAAAGGGGATTGGTTACAACCTGGGAAGATATTAGCACCCGGATTGTCCATCGTACTCGACGGTATCCACGCTTACAATATTGTGTTTAAAGGGGTAAGTGTATGTGCTATCTATGTACAAAAGCTAAGGAAAGAAAGTACAGGTGTCAATGCAAAATGGTGAATTGCTCGGGAATTGAGGCTTTTAGAAAGGAATGTTGAAAGAGGGGGATGACAAAGAGACTTTTGTTCGATAAATGTTAAGTTATGCCTACGTATCCTCTTGTGCAATGAGGAAGTCAGAACACCGTAGTTCGACTCAAATAGACTTGGATGGTTTTGTTATGATCAAGTGTATGACTCGTCTAGCTCGAGTGCTAACTGTCTTGCATTAGACGGGTGAAGCGAGTTCTTGTTTTCAGAGTGAATGTGATGAGAAAAGAATCCCGGAGGAGACAATTATTGTTTGTTTGTTTTTGTGTTTTCAGTTTTTTATTGTTTTTGGTGTTTTGCATAAGTTAATGAGCTTAAGCCTAAATCAAGGTCTTGTAAACTCATTATATCCTCCCTGATTAGGGATGATGAGTCTACTTAAGTGTGAGATAAACACCTCAACTTAATTACCATGATGATGTAAGATTAAGATCATTAACCTACTTGTGATTAATTAGATGTTTTTGGGTTTTTGTTTAGTGTTAAGTAATGAGTTTAATCTCTAATCACGGATTAGTGAACTCATTACACCATCCTAATAGAAGGATAATATATGAGAACACTTAAGTTGAGGAAGATACCTCAACTTAATCTATGGTTAGGGATTAAATTCATTATATAACAAACCTTTATTAATTGGATTTTAATTAAAGGGTGAGATTAAGAAATATATTTTATGGTTTGTAAGACAACTTGAGGGGGACTTGTCCATTAAACACTAGGGTTAGTCCCTCTTAACCATAAGGAAGAGATAGAACCCTAATGTAAGGCCCAAGTTACAGGATAAAGTCTTGGTGATTAGTAATGTGATTTGATTAAGAGGTGTAAACAAATTAAAGGTTTAACACTTAGGATTAAAGTTATACACTCCATCCTAAGAGAAGGATGCAGACATAACCCTAATTCAAAGTCCTAAAGCTTTAAGAGTCTAGTCTCTGATTATTGAGATGAGAAGAGAGACTCAAGGAGACTCAAAGGTAAAAGACTAAGGGGGAATATATACAACCCTAAAATTTATCATGCTTGGGTATCCTATGGTTTGTTAGGCTTAAGAGAAAGGATCTTCAAGGCCACCAATGGAAAAGGCAGATGAAAGGAGAAGGAAGAAGAAGAATAAGTTACTTACTTCCTGAAGAAGATAAGTAACTTAAAAGAAAGAAAGTAAGAAGAATGGAACACAAGTGAAACAAATTCACTTCAAAGAAAAGTAAATATGCATATGAATGATGAGAAGAGATGGGAAGTGAAGGCAAATCCACCTCCCAAATAACTTACCAAAAGTCTTGAAAATGTTAGTATGAATGCATAAGACATAAAGTAAAAGGAAATGAAATGAAATGAGATGTGAAGACAAAAGTCAGAATTAAATATGCAATGTAAAATGCATATGAGATGATGCAAAGTCATACAATATGCATATGAATGATCATACAAGGATGAGATGCAATGAAAGCATGTTTAGAAGCATGAAAACACATGAATGTCCATGAAGTGTAATGGATGCAAAGCATAGAAAATGAATGAAGAAATGATCAATCAATGTTCAAGCATGTCATTAGATGTCTAAGATGTCATACAAATGCTTGAAATGTCATGGCAAGTTCACATGATGATGATATGCAAAGATGAATGCAAAAGAACATGAGAAATTATGGTTTTATGAATGTATGAGATGCAAATGACCAAAACAGAAGCATACATCATGATAAAAATTTAAAATCAATCCCAAACAAACCCTAAACCTATACAAGCTCACACCCCAAAGGAGAAAGTCAGAAGCTTAACCTAATGGAAGTTATGGATTTTCTAAGTTTGCTAGTGTTTTTTGGGTGATTCTTAAGGGAAAATGCAAATCAAGTTGAAAATGCAAGATAAAAACATGATATAAATAACCTAGAAACTACATGCAATATGTGAAACAATTAAAAAAGAATCAAGTTCAAACTCATCATGGTTAGGCAGAAATGAATTTTTCAAGTTAGGGTTAGAAAATGTGATTTTTAAGAACCCTAATTCAAAGAAAATTGTGAAATTGTGATCAAACCTAAAAATAAATTTGTATGATGAGTTTGAAAATGTTTCTAAATGTATTGGAATGGTTCATGAATTTTTTGGTGATTTTTAGAAACCTAAATGCATTTTTAATTAATTAAAATCCATTAATTAATTAAAAATAACATTTAAATATTTTAAAAATACTTTTTAAATGAAAAAACTAAAATAAAATTATTTTTGGGTTAAGAAAATTATTTGGATTAGAAATAAAAAAGATCATATTTTTTTGATAAGTTTTGATATTTTAAATAAAATGAGAAAGAAAATGCAATACAAATGAAAATAAAATGAATTTAAATAGAAATATGCATATCTGAGGGCCAGGATTCAAACTAGGATGGAGGGAGTTGACCACGCGCGTTATCCAAGGGCTGAGGTTTAATCTGGGTTAATTTCATTAATTAATCCTTATTAATCTAATTAAATAGGATTAGGGTTTTAATGACAAATCTGGGCCATCCATTCACCCGCGAAATGAAGATCCTAAGGCTGAGATTCAAATTAAACCTAAACCCTAATTAGAGCCCTAATGACTCTCAGGTGGCCGGAGAAGACCTCCGGTCATCTTCTCCGGCCAGTCCCCTCCCCTGAATCTCTCAATTGGCCATGAAACTTCACCAAAAGCTCCAGAATCAAACCTTAAACAACCCTAAACACGAATCAAACCTCAAAAATCATTTATCACTCAAGAACATCATTTATCACTCATTTTCGAAACAAAACATATCAGTGTGATCAGGGGAACATAAAGAATCATATTGTAACTTAAAAAACAAATTCTGGAAAAATTGTTTGAAGAAGCTACCTGAGATGAAGCTTTACAGTTTGGTGCTTTCTGGCCCTTTCCTTGATGCTAATCCACCCGCTTGATCCCCTTGTGCTTCTGGAAAGCTTGAATGATGTTTAAATGGCTTGGTTTGGAAGATTCAATTCTGATAGTCCAGGAATCGTGTTTTTGTTTGGCTGTGTTTCAGGGCTTTTTAAAGGGTGTTTTGTGTTCTATGGGCCATTTGAAGATGATCGGTGAAGCTTGTTTTGAGGTTTGATGGCTGGTTTTTGAGAATCGAAGAAGGGAAGCTTTTTGGCAAATTTTGTGAATGCTGAGTTCTTGGAAGTTCTGAGCTTGTGTGTCTATGCTTTGGAGTGCTTGAGATTTGTATAAACAAATGTGATTGGTTCAGAGAGTTGGTGTGGCACAGCTTGATTGGTATGGAAGGTTTTGCAAAAGAGTCAAATTTGTGTACTTGGAGGTATGGCACGGGTTAGAGCTGCTCAAAGGGTTGTCTTGGCCTCAACTTGCATCAAGGATGGCCATAGGATCAGATTACATGAGCTGGCACAAGTGGATGGAAGGTTTCCAAGGTTTTTGCAACTTTCCCTCTTTGAGAATTTTGCGAAAATGCCTTGATGAATCTTGCAATCCAAGGCACAATTTTGGTTCAAATGCATTGCACTATGTTTGTATGATGTTTAAAAATCAATTAGAGGTCATGAAATGGCTTGAAACTTGAATTTGCAAAAAATCCTCTTTGGCATGAACTTGAAAATTATAGGATTTTTGGCAACTTTGAAAGGCCATATCACTTCTTGGATTGCTCAGATCACAAACCCCAGATGCAGATCACAAACCCCAGATGCAGATGAAATGGAACTATGCAGTGCAATATGAGATGGTATGCTTATGTTACTGCAAAAATGAAAGATCACAAGCCATGGTGTGAGAAAAAGTGAGGGCAAATTTGGGGTGTTTACATCAATTTGGTGATTTTGTGATGAAATGAAGCTGAACTTGGCACTGAGGTGAGGACCTTGCTTTATAGAACCCTTAACCATGGTTAATCATCCCTTGGGTTAACTGAGTGAGTGAGGTTAACTGAGTGAGGCAGTTATGGCAGTTATGCCAGCTATAACATCCAGAAGCTTCTCCAATAGAACTCAATCCAATGCTGCAGGCTTCATTTTGCTTATGGTGTGACTCGAGTGCAGCTTGGCTTTATGCATTTGGAAATGGAATGATGCAATGCAGTCATGAACATGATCCTTATAGTGAGGTGTCTTCTGGTGTAGGCTGAAGCAATGCATTGTGAATGAAAAATGCTCATTGACTTGGATGCTTGATGAAGCATAACAACTAAGGTGGAGGTGCAAGTAGGTAATGATTTGATCCTTTCAAAGGAGACCTCATGGTCATAATATGATGAAAAACACAACAAGACTGAGACTGAATTCTTCACTTGATCACTTTCTTAGAATGCAAGAAACCAGGCTTCATACCATGATCTTCAAAGGAAAATTTCTTCCATATCAAGCAATCAACTCAAGTGCTTCTTGGACTCAAATTGAAGTGGAGGGATCATGGAACAAGTTTGGTGTTTGGACCATAATGAATGATGACCTCTAATCATCTTAAAATGGTCATTGAATAGCATGCCAACAAGCTGCACAATTGGCCTACCAAATTGCCTTGCCACAATCCCATAGTGCCTATGCATGATCAGTTTCAACCCTCTCACTTTACCCCTTCATAGTCATCAATCCTTTGCTCAAATGAAAAAAAGTTGAACATCAATATTGTAGGGATTATGTAGAGGAACAACTTTGTAGTTCAAAGGAAATTAATTTGAGGCCTCTAACATGGAGATAATTGCCTTGCATTGTGACCCACCACCTGCTTGAAGAAATGTCTTGCCTGGCGCGCGCAGGAGGCAAGGCCTGCCTTGGCTTTTTGCCCTAGCTTGCCTTGATTTTCTTCAACTTTACAAGATCATATCTTTCTCATTTTTTATGATATGTAAGAGTTCCACCCATGGATTTGAAGCTCAAGATTCCCTCTTTAATTGGCTCCAAGTAGAATTTTCATATCTTTCATATTTTGGGAGAAGGCCTCATTCAAAGTAGCTGCAAAAATAGCCAAAACTTTCCATTTTTGGAAACCCTAATTTTCCAAAAATGGTAAGTTTTGGTTTTCTTGATTTCTCTTGATTCCTCCATCATTTCTTGGTCAAATTTGAATCATAGGATCCTTGTAACCCTAATTTCATGATTTTGATCTCAAAAAGTCAGGAGTTGACTTTTTCCTCAGCATGGTTAACTTTTCC
The DNA here is from genome assembly GCA_963966055.1 of Lathyrus aphaca. NCBI lineage: Eukaryota > Viridiplantae > Streptophyta > Magnoliopsida > Fabales > Fabaceae > Lathyrus > Lathyrus aphaca. The sequence goes on from OZ014519.1 coordinate 556,709,385, forward strand.
CCAAATTCTTGATTTTCAATCATCTGACCAATTGAGCCTTTTCCAAAATGAATTTGTGGATGAAATTTGAACCCTATACACTTGTTGTCATATAGAACACAATGGAATCCACTTTTGCTCAAAAATTCATGGAGAAGCCCTTCACAACTGAAACCCTAATTTGGATCATTTTATTAGGAGATGTTGCACTGCTTGCAATCCTTAGAGCCATTCACTTCTTTCCAAGATTTAAGGCTTCAAATGGAGACTTGTTGGATGTTGTAGACCCCTTGCACATGATTGAAGAGTTTTGTGGCCCTTTGATTGCCTTTGTATAGCCTTCAGTTGCTCTAGTCATTGACCACATACCTATTGTCGCTCCCGATAAATGGGACTGGCCCAGATAAGGGTACAGACGCGAACGGTCGGCGAGAGGAGGATGTGAGAACACACAGGAGTGAACTCACAGGGAATGAATAGAGTCGCCAGCTAGGCATTTTTATCCCGAAGGAAAGGTAATGCTGCATAAACCTAGAAAGATATGGATAAGACAATTGCGAACCAGAGAGACTGAGAAAGGGGGTTGGTTACAACCTGGGAAGGTATTAACTCCCAGATTGTCCGTCGTACTCGACGGGATCCACGCTTAAAAGATTTGTGTTTCAAAGGGGTAGTATCAGTGCAATTTGTGTATAAAAGAGCTGGAAAAGAATGTACAGGTGTCAGTGTAAGAGAAATGAAGTGTAATATGTATAGTGTCAGTGTAAGAAATGAATGAAGTACTCAAGATAATGAGGCTAAGAAAATAATGCTGGAAGAGGGGGAATATACAGAAACTTTTGTTCGATAACTGTTAAGTTATGCCTACGTATCCTCTCGTGCAATGAGGAAGTCAGAACACCGTAGTTCGACCCAAAGAGACTGAAAGATGAATTGACTGATGAACTGCTTACTGGTCTATGCTCAAGTGTATGACCTGTCTGGCTCAGGTGCAAACTGTCTTGCATTAGACGGAAGAAGCAAGTTCTCGTTTATGAGTGAATGAGATGAGAAAAGAATCCCGAAGGAGACGATTATTGTTTGTTTTTGAGTTTTCAGTCTTTTATTGCTTTTGAAAGTGTGTCATAAGTTAATGAGCTTAAGCCTAAACCAATGGATTTAGTAAACTCATCACATCTTCCCTCTGATTAGGGGTAATGAGAATACCTTAAGTGTGAAGTCAGTTTCTCACACTTAATCACCTTTGATGCAGGATTAAGATAATTAACCTACTTGTGATTATTTAGATATTTTTGTTGTTTTTGTTTAGTGTTGAGTAATGAGATTAAGCCATAATTAGGGATTAAACAGACTCATTACACCATCCTAATAGAAGGATAATAGATGAGAATGTTTAAGCTGAGGAAAGCTCCTCAACTTAATCCATGATTAGGGATTAAACCCATGACAAAACAAAGCCTTTATTGAGTGGATTTTATTTAATGATATGATGAAGAAGTGAGTTTTATGGTTTGTAAGACAACTTGAGGGGGACTTGTCCATTAACATTAGGGTTAGTCCTTCTTAACCAATTAAGGAAGAATTAGAACCCTAATGCAAGGCCCAAGTTACAAGCTTGATGTCTTGATGATTATTAAGTGAATTGATTAAAGGATTTAAACACATTAAGGGTTTAACACTTAGGATTAAAGTTATACACTCCATCCTAATAGAAGGATGCAGGCATAAGCTTAATCACAAAGCCTTAAAGCCTTTAGGGTTTAGTCCCTGATTATGAGATGAGAAGAGAAGACTCAATGAGACACAAAGGTAAAAAACTAAGTGGGGGACTAATGAAAACCCTAATTATTGTCATGCTTGGTTGTTCCTAAGGTTTGTGAGTTTTACAAGAAAGATCTTCAGAGAAACCACCAGGAAGCAGATGAAAGGAGCAAAGAGAAGCAAAGCAACTTGCTTCATTTAAGAAGACAAGTCACTTGAAGAAAGAAAGTAAGATGAAGAAGAATGAGCAAGCTCAATCTCAAACACAAGATAAGAATGCAGCAATGATGCATAAGAGGGATGAAAAGAAATTGTGAGAAGTGAAGGCAAATTCACTTCTCAAAGTGACTTACCACCTGAAAAGTTAGTGAAAGAAATGCAATACAATGCAAAATGAGATGGAATGGCATGATGCAAATCAAAACCAGAAGCATAAGTATGATGCTAATGATGCTATGAGATGATGCAAACATGAATCAAGGCATGGGGATGATCATATGAACATATGGATGCAAGAGAAGCATGCTTAGAACCATGATCATACATGAAAAGTTATGAAATGCAAATGACATACAACAGGGCAAATGCAAGAAGCAATGATCAAACATGATTCTAATATGTCTTAAGATGTCTAATGAATCAAATGGATGCATAAAATGTCATGGAGAGTCATGGTATGCAAGCAAATGCAAGATGAATGCAAAAGGAAGCCCAAATTAGGGTTTATGATCAATGCTCAAAACAAAAACCAAAACCAGAAGCAAATATCAAGATAAAAAATTGAAAATGCATCCAAGGGAACCCTAAACCTATACAAACTCACTGCCCAAAGGAGGGGTTCTAACTCTTAACCTAATGGGGGTTATGAATTTCTTAAGTATGCTAGGGTTTTAAGGTACCTTGTCAAGAAAAATACCAAACAAATAGGAAATGCAAGATCAAATCATGCCAATTTAATCCTGCAAACTACATGATATGCAAGACACAATGCAAAAAGAATCAAAGTCCAACTCTCAATGGTTAGGCAGAAATGAATTTTGGAAGTTTGGAACAAAATATTGCCTTGAAATGAAATTAATTCCATGAAAAATTGTCAAAAGACATCAAGATCAAGAAAGAAATTTGGTTTGAGGGTTGGACAATGTTTCTAAATGATTTTAAAGGTTTCATGAATTTTTTGGTGATTTTTAAATACCTAAAAGTATTTTTAATTAATTAATTCTCATTAATTAATTAAAAATAAACTTTTAAATGATTTAAAAATATTTTTTAATGCAAAAAATAAAAATAAAAATGTTTTTGGTTTCTGAAAATTAATAAAAGTTTGTATAAAAATTTTCAGAATTTTTGAAAATGTTTTACTATTTTAAATTAAATGAAGAAAACAAATGAAATTAAATGAAATAAAATTGCATAAAAATGAAAGTATGCAGGATGGAAGGCTCAGATGCAATCTGGGTTTAAAACGTTTGACTGGGCGCGCATCTGGACGGCCCAAGTTCAAACCAGCCTAATTTTAATTAATTAATTATTAATCCATAATTAAGAGTTAATGAAATGATCCAGGCCCTCTATACGCGCGCGGGAAACAACAACCAGTGGCTCACATTCAAACTTGGTGCCCTAACCCTAATTATCAATTAATCACTCTCAGGTCACCGGAGACGAGCTCCGGTCGTCTTCTCCGGTGACCTCCCTCCCTGAAAATCTCCAAAACACTCCCTAGGTCAAATCAAACCCCCCAAATCTCCAGAAATGATCCCTAAGCCCTCTAGAACAAGAATCCAACCTCAAAGCTCATTTCTTCTTGCTCAAAACCATGATTCGAAACAAAAATGCAAAAATGACAAAACTTTCAGAGAAGCAATACACACTCAATAATCAACCATTTTCAAAAATAAAAAGTTCAATGAACTCAGGGAAGCATATAGATCATTTCAGAAACAAGAAAAGAGAGTTCTGGAAAAATGAATTTCCATGGCTACCTGAATCGAAGCTTTGGTTTCTGGCACTTTCTGGCTGATGTCTTGCTTGCAATCAACTCCCTTGGACCTCCTGAGAAGCTTTCAAGGCTTGTTTGAAGTTTGTAATGGTTGGTTTGAAAGATGGCTGAAGTTCTGCTCAATGAGGGGCATAAATCGTATTTGTGATTCAGTGACTTTCAAGCTATGGTGATGGGTGGTTTTTGATCAGTGGAGTATGCTGAGTATGTTTATGAAGTTGGTTTGTATGTTTGTGGCTTGTACTGAGTGTTTCGAAGGCTCTTGCAAATGGGGGAGATTTTGATAACTATGGCTATGGGCAAGATCAGAGTGTGTTGTTATGTGCTTTGGCTTGCTTTTTGTTTGCATAAACTATTGTGATAGGTCAGATGAGTTGATGTGTGCTTTAGTGATTGGTATGGCTCAAGTTGCCAAAATGTCAAGTTTGTGTAAGAGAAGCATGGGCCACTTGCTAGCCAAGGACAGATGGGGTGTCCTGCGCAGCAAGATGTGTGGAGAGCCCTTGGATTGTTTGTGGAGTCAGCAAGCAAGTGGATTCACACTTGAGTGAGTTTTTGCAACTTGCCTCACTTTTGCTTCCTTTGAGAAATCTTGCTCCATAAGCCATGAAAGTGAGTAATCTCTTGGCCCATTCTGAATTTTAGGTGTTGTATGATCATGTTGTGAAGTTTAGAAGTCCATTTGATAGCTCAATTTGCCTTGACAAGTGAATTTGCAACTTTGCCTCTTTGGTAGAAAACTTCAAATTTTGTGATTTTTGCCAACTTTGACATGCCATAACTTTTGATCCAAAATGAATTAGGTCATGTTCTTGTACTTTTTGAAAAGGGAATGATCCATTCTACAACTTTCATGACCAAAGTTTTTCCATTTGAAGCATTTTTGAATCAAAAAGTAAAGGTTGAAAAAGGTTCCTAAAATGGCAATTTCATCAAAAGTCAAACTTTCCCAAAAAGTCAACTTTGCAAAAGACTTGAAATTCTTCAATTTTGTGAACTTCCAACATATTATATGATCAAATAAAGATCATAAACAATCAAAATGATGAAGAACACCCTTTGGTTGGGTCATTGGGGGCCTCAGATGCCCTGATTTTACACTGACTTGCTTGAAAAGTCAACTCTTGATCAGATGACTTCCCCATGGAATTTCTTCATGAAAATTGATATGCATACTCCCTATACCATATAGAGACCAATAATAACAAGAATGACCAAAAAATTTGGAGTTATGGCCTCTGAAACCAAAACCCTAATTCTAGGTCATCTATGCAGTCAAACCTGGCTCTGCTTCCATGGCATTCTCAGTTCTTGTGATTTTTTGACATTCTTGACTTTGAGAGGATATAATATGATACTTGAACATATATGGACCCCTTTGAAGTGATTTATGGCCTTTGGAGTGGCTCAAGAAGCTCTTGGATTGCTCAGATCACAAACCCTAGATGCAGATGACTTAGGATCAATGCAGTGAATCAAAAATGTGGTATGAGATGCTATGATTGGATTTGTGTATATGAAATGATCACAAGCCATGGTGTGAATGGGTGAGGGCAAATTTGGGGTGTTTACAGCTGCCCCTATTCAAACATGAGTTAGCTGTGTAGGATGTAAGCAGCGGCTTAACAGGCTAACAAGATAACTTGTGGTTGAATACCAAAGACAGTCCAAAATTTGCACTCACAGAATGAAGAAGAAAAGGGATATAGATTGTAAAAGAAAATAAAGTATAATATAAAGTGTGGGCGACGGAGGATGACCGTCGAGCAGAGAACGACTGCTGGGGAAATAGCAATGACGGGGACGGCCGACATGCTGGGAAAAGTGCGGGAAATAAAGCGATGACGGGGACGGCCGACATGCTGGGGATAAAAGGGATTATGATGGGGACGGCCATCAAGTAAAGCTGTAAGATTCTTTGGGGATTAATGAAAAATGATGGGGACGGCCATCAAGTTCATAAAGTAAAGTAACCAACGATGGGGACGGCCATCGGGCTAAATTGGAAAAGAAAAAGGGACCACGACGGGGACGACCATCGGGTTAAAGAATAAATGGAATAATGATGAGGGACGGTCATCTTAAGGTGAAGGACGATCACCTGGCAGGGTACGGCTGCCGAAAATATCGCGACATAGGACGAATGCCGGATAAAAGGTCAACGATGGGGACGGCCATCGGACGAGCATGATGAAGGACGATCATCAAGAGGTGAAGGACGATCACCTAGCAGGGTACGACTGCTCTCAAAGTTTACTATGACATAGGACGAATGTCAGGTAAAAAAGATCAACGATGGGGACGGCCATCGGATAAAATGATGAAGGACGGTCATCAAAAGGTGAAGGACGATCACCTAGCAGGGGACGGCTGCTAAATATCACGACATAGGACGAATGTCGGATAAAAGGTCGACGATGGGGACGACCATCGGATGATCATGATGAAGGACGATCATCAAGAGGTGAAGGACGATCACCTAGCAGGGTACGGCTGCTCTCAGGGTTTATCATGACATAGGACGAATGTCAGATAACAAAAGAAGTTTCACTCTACTGGGGAGTAGTAAACACGGACGAGTGTTTACATCCAAAAGGAAATAAGAGGTATAAGTGTTTGGTATTGTGTATAGATTAAAGATGCGGACGAGCATCCCTAAGACTACGATATGGATGAGTATCGGGTAGAAACAACAAACTGACATCTGTTCAGAGATGATGATACGGACGAGTATCAACTGGTTAACAAAGAACACGGACGAGTGTTGATTCTGAGGGGACTCTTCTGGGGAAAAGTAGACACAGACGAGTGTCTAAATACAAGAAGACATGAGTGTCTGACACAGTGTATGGATTAAAGATGCGAACGAGCATCCCTAAGACTATGATACGGACGAGTATCAGGTAGAAACAAACGCTAGACGCATGTTCTGAGATGATGGTACGGACGAGTACCAACTGGTTAACAAAGAACACGGACGAGTGTTGAATCTGCGGGGATATAAATGGTGTATATAAGATACGGACGAGTATCTGTATAAGTAAAATAAGTATGAGTGGTGTGTAGATGAGTGTTCAACCTGCTGGAGAGAGTGACACGGACGAGTGTCAAAAGGGGAAGAGTATAGTATAAACAAGTATCTGATATACAAAGTGTTTAAGTAATTATGTTGGGGAAGGTGACACGGACGGGTGTCAAGGAATTGTGTATGTATGTATCTGTGAGTGCAAAGAGGACGCTTTGGCTTTCTGCTGGGGATGTGACACGGACGGGCGTCACAAGGAGTATGTACTGGTGTTTGTGGGTGTAAGGAAACTGCTTTAGCTTCAGCTCTCCGCTGGGGAATCTGGGGAGCATTCCGTATATTATTGATGGATTGTTGGTATTCACAAGTGTTTGATTCAGAAAATGGCTTATGATTATGCAACATGTTTGATTTTTGCCGTAATGCTCCGTATTAGACAGAATGCTACGCTTTGTGGGGTGAATATGATGCGAATGCTATGATTATGCAAAGATACCAATCCGGGATTCGGATCCCGTTGTTGTGAAGATCTCTGGTCGATCTGCTTGAAGTGAACATCCCAGCTGGGGATGAGATCATTGGTAGATCTGATGAGATGATTCTGCTTGGGGAAATGGGTCAATGATAGAACTATTCCCGTAAATGAAGGACCCAGCTGGGGTTTGTAGAAGCTTTTGTCACTCTGTTGTGATTCCTTTGTGTGCTGCTCTTCTGGATAGAGGCTGAGACTCTGTGGGGAGATGATTCCCTGGCTTTTATGTTTGGCTGAGGAGGAAGAATGATTGGCACCTTGGCTGGGGAGGAACAACAAGTGGCAACTCAGCTAGGGAGAAAACACTTTGGGTGCTAAGGCTGAGTGAGTATTGATTTGCCAGTTTGCTGGGAGTGAAGTTTTCATGCCCCATGTCGTGTTTTGGATACCTGCAATCCTGCAAAGATAGAAACGTACAAGTAATCCCGAGGTATCCCTTACCGGATTCCATCATAGGAGTCTAGACACTCCCGGGAGTAAACATATTCCCTGCAAGCACACATTCTTTAGGAAAGAAACATCTGTGTTTATGCAATCAGTATCTCAAAGACATCGGACATTTTGCAAATGAAAATAAAATGTACGAGACGAGACATGACTGAAAATCTGATTTTATTAATTCATATGCCCTGAATTGGCAAGATACAGTCAAAGAAACAAATCCCCTAGAATGAGGAGATTGTTATAATTTAAGAAACAAAATGTTGGCAATGTTGACGACGCTTCAAGGAGCTTCCCTTGGCTATGACTTGTATGACTTTTGACGTTCTTCTCGTCTTGCTTTCTGAAGAAGGCTGATTCTGAAAGAGGCTTGATCCTTTCGAAGCCTACCAAGTTGTAAGTGATACAGATGAATTCAGAGTGCAGTTGTTCGCTTATTCCCTTATTTTGCATGGATCGCCCTTTCGGGTTTTCAATCCATCGGGATACCCATTTTTGCCTAAGCTGTCCAATGCGGCTTTTCAACTAAGCGGGTGTACATTTTTTTTGTTTATTCTCCCTTATTTTTGCCCGAGTCTTTTATTCTGTTTTTGACTCGCCGGGATGCCCTATTTTTGCCTGGACTTACATTCTGTTTTTATGTCCAGCGGGTCATTTTTATGTTAAGTATTTTTTAACTGCATCTGAATTCGTAGGGGACGGGAAGTCTTCACCATCCATAGTGCTGAGCATCAGTGCTCCAGCAGAGAAAACTTTCTTGACTACGAATGGTCCTTCATAGTTCGGAGTCCACTTGCCCCTGTGGTCTGTATGAGGAGGGAGGATTCTTTTCAGCACAAGATCTCCTACTTGGTACTCTCGGTGCCTGACTTTATGATCAAAGGCTTTCTTCATTCTTCTTTGATACAACTGCCCATGACAGATTGCAGCCAATCTTTTCTCTTTGATCAGACTCAGTTGCTCGTATCGGGATCGGACCCATTCTGCTTAGTTTAGCTTAACATCCATCAGTACCTGTAGGGAGGGTAGTTCAACTTCAACCGGTAGGACTGCTTCCATACCATACACAAGCTGATACGGTGTGTCGCTCCCGATAAATGGGAAATGGCCCAGATAAAGGTACAGACGCGAACGGTCGGCGAAAAGAACAAATGAGAACACACAGGAGTGAACTCACAGGGAATGAATAGAGTCGCCAGCTAGGCATTTTTATCCCGGAGGAAAGGTAATGCTGCATAGACCTAGAAAAAGATGGATAAGACGGTTGCGAACCAGAGAAACTGAGAAAGGGGGTTGGTTACAACCTGGGAAGGTATTAGCACCTAGATTGTCCGTCGTACTCGACGGGATCCACGCTTAAAAGATTTGTGTTTCAAAGGGGTAGTGTCAGTGCAATTTGTGTGTAAAAGAACTGGAAAAGGATGTACAGGTGTCAGTGTAAAAGAAAGTGATGTGTGATATGTATGGTGTCAGTGTAAGAACAAAAGTGAAATGCTCATGATAAATAGGGCTAAGAAAATAATACAGAAAAGGGGGGAATATACAGAGACTTTTGTTAGATAACCGTTAAGTTATGCCTACGTATCCTCTCGTGCAATGAGGAAGTCAGAACACCGTAGTTCGACCCAAAGAGACTGAAAGGTGAATTGACTTGTGAACTGCTTGCTAGCCTATGCTCAAGTGTATGACCTGTCTGGCTCAGGTGCTAACTGTCTTGCATTAGACAGAAGAAGCGAGTTCTCGTTTGTGAGTGAATGAGATGAGAAAAGAATCCCGGAGGAGACGATTATTGTTTGTTTTTGAGCTTCAATCTTTTATTGCTTTTGGAAGTTTGTCATAAGAAAATGAGCTTAAGCCTAAACCAATGGATTAGTAAACTCATCACATCCTCCCTCTGATTAGGGGTAATGAGAATACTTTAAATGTGAAGTCAGCATCTCACACTTAATTACCATGATGTAGGATTAAGATCATTAACCTATTTGTGATTATTTAGATGTTTTTTGGGGTTTTTGTTTAGTGTTAAGTAATGAGATTAAGCCATAATCAGGGATTAAACAGACTCATTACACCATCCTAATAAAAGGATAATAGATGAGAATGTTTAAGCTGAGGAAAGCTCCTCAACTTAATCCATGATTAGGGATTAAACTCATGACAAAACAAAGCCTTTATTAAGTGGATTTTATTTAATGATATGATGATGAAGTGATTTTTAGGGTTTGTAAGACAACTTGAGGGGGACTTGTCCATTAACACTAGGGTTAGTCCTTCTTAACCAATTAAGGAAGAATTAGAACCCCAATGCAAGGCCCAAGTTACAAGTGTGATGTCTTGATGATTATTAGATGAATTGGTTAAAGGATTTAAACATATTAAGGGTTTAACACTTAGGATTAAAGTTATACACTCCATCCTAATAGAAGGATGCAGGCACAAACTTAATCACAAAGCCTTAAAGCCTTTAGGGTTTAGTCCCCGATTATGAGATGAGAAGAGAAGACTCAAAGAGACACAAAGGTAAAACTAAGTGGGGAGACTAATCAAAACCCTAATCATTGTCATGCTTGGTTGTTCCTAAAGTTTGTGAGGTTAACAAGAGAAATCTTCAATGGAACCACCAGGAGACAGATGAAAAGGATTAGGAAAAGCAAAGTAACTTACTTCATTTAAGAAGACAAGTCACTTGAAGAAAGAAAGTAAGGAGAAGAAGAATGAGCAAGCTCAATCTCAAACACATACAAAAATGCAGCAAGGGTGCATAAAAGAGATGAAGAGGAGTTATGAGAAGTGAAGGCAAATTCACTTCTCAAAGCCACTTACCACCTGAAAAGTTAGAAAAGGAATGTAATGCAATGCAAGATGGGATGGAATGGCATGATGAGAGACAAAACCAGAAGCACATACATGATGCTAATGATGCTATGAGAGGCTACAAACATGTGACAAGGCATGGGGATGATCATACAAGCTCATGGATGCAAATGAAACAAGTTAAGAAACATTAACAAACATGGAAAGTTATGACATGCAAATGGCATACAACATGGCAAATGCAAGATGCAAAGATCAAACATGCTTTCAATATGTCTTATGATGTTAAATGAATCACATGGATGCATAAAATGTCATGGCAAGTCAAGGTATGAATGCAAATGAAAGATGGATGCATATGGAAGCCCAAATTAGGGTTTATGATCAAAGCATCAAACACAAACCAAAATCAGAAGCAAACATCAAGATAAAAAATTGAAAATGCATTCAAAGGATCCCTAATCCTATACTAACTCACTGCCCAAAGGAGGGATTCCAACTCTTCACCAAATTCAAGTTATGATTTTCCTAAGTTTTCTAGGGTTTTAGGGTTCCTTAACAAGAAAAATGCCAAACAAATGGAAAATGAAAGATCAAATCATGGCCATTTAATCTCACAAACTACATGATATGCTAAACACAATGCAAAAAGAATCAAAGTCCAACTCTTTAGGGTTAGGCAGAAATGATTTTTGGAAGTTTGGATCAAAATAATGCATCAAAATGATTTTAATTCCATGGACAATTCTTAAAATGCATCAAGATCAAAAAATAAATTTGGTTTGAGGGTTGGACAATGTTTCTAAATGTTTTTAAAGGTTTCATGAATTTTTTGGTGATTTTTAAATACCTAAAAGCATTTTTAATTAATTAATTCTCATTAATTAATTAAAAGGAAACTTTTAAATATTTACAAATACTTTTTTAATGCTAAAAATAAAAACAAAAATATTTTTGTGTTCTGAAATTAAATAATAGTGTGCATAAAAAATTTCAGAATTTTTAGAGTGGTTTTGATATTTTTAATAAAATGGAGAAATTAAGTATGAAACAAATAAAATAAGAATGAAATTAAATGGGAAAAAGAGAAAGTCAGCCAATCTAATGGCTGAGATTCAAACTCAGGGACGCGGGAGCTGACTGCGCGCGCGAACGAACGGACCAAATTCAAACTGGCTTAATTACACTTAGCCCTAATTAAACAAACCCTAATTACTTTCAGACGACCGGAACACTGTTCCGGTCGTCTTCTCCGGCTAGGTCATCTCTCAATCTCTTTCAATACGCCATGAAAACATGCCAAACTCTCCAGAATCAAAGCTTAACTCATTCTAAACAAGATTCAAGCAACAAAAATCATTTATTTCAACACACAAACAAGATTCGAATCAAACATCAAAAACTGCCAAAATTTCAGAAACATCATACAACCTCATTTCTCCATCTTTTTCAAAAGTAACAAGTTCAGTGAACTCAGGGAAGCATGCTTTATCATTTAGAAACTTAAAAAGCAAGTTCTGGAAAAAAAGTTCATGAAGCTACCTGAGATTGAGCTTTCGATTCAGGAGCTTTCTGGCTTGTTCTTTGGCTCAAACAAGTCCCAATGATCTTCCTTTGAAGCTTTTGACACTTAGTTGGAGTTTGTGTAGCCTCTAGAGCAAGTTGGCAGGAGCTCAGGCCAAGGGAATGAGAAAATCGTATTTGTGATGTGGGAGGTTTCAGGCCAAAACAATGGTGGGTTTGTGATCAGTGAAGTGAGTTGAGATTGTTTGTGAAGTTTGTTTTTGTGTTTGAGGCTTGTGGGGAGAGTTTCGAAGGAAAATGCAAGTTGGAGTGATTTTGTGAATGCTGAGTTCTAGTGTGTTTCAGGCTTGCCTCTTGTGTGGTTTGGCTTGCAATTTGTTTGTATAAACAAATGCTATTGGTCAGATGAAGTGACATGTCCTTTTGTGATAGGTATGGTTACTTTTGCAAATTGTCAACTTTGTGTAAGAGAAAGCATGGGTCATGTTCTAGCCAAGTACAAGGGGTGTGGGCTGCGCAGCAAGGTGAGGGAGAAAGGCTAGGATTGATCAGCAGGCTAGGCAACAAGTGGATGAGAAGTTATCATTGGTTTTGCAACTTGGCTTGCCTTTGCTTTTCATGAAAAAGTCTTGCTCCATAGGCCTCAAAAGTGAATGATCTCTTGGCCCATTCTGATTTTTGAATGTTGTGTGATCATGTGATGAAGTTTTGAAGTCATTTTGAAGTCAATAGAATGCTTGGTACAAGAATTTGCAAGTTTTTCCATTTGGTGCATAACTTGAATTTTAGTGATTTTTGCCAACTTTGACAAACCATAACTTTTGATCCAAAATGAATTAGGTCATGTTCTTGTACTTTTTGAAAAGGGAAAGATCTAATCTTCAACTTTCATGACCAAAGTTTTTCCATTTGAAGCATTTTTGAATCAAAAAGTAAAGGTTGAAAAAGTTGCATAAAATGACATTTTCATTAAAAGTCAAACTTGCCCAAAAAAGTCAACTTTGCAAAAAACTTGAAATTCTTGAATTTTGTGAACTTCCAACTTCTCCCATGATCAAATAAAGATCATATACACTCAAAATGATGAAGATCACCCCTTGGTTGGGTCATTTGGGGCCTCAGATGCCCTGATTTTGCACTGACTTGTCTGAAAAGTCAACTCTTGATCAGATGACTTCCCCATGGAATTTCTTCATGATAATTGATATGCATACTCCCTATACCATATAAAGACCAATAGAAACAATAATGACCAAAAAATTTAAAGTTATGGCCTCTGAAACCAAAACCCTAATTTTAGGTCATCTGTGCAGTCAAGCCTAGCTCTGCTTCCATACCAATCTCAGTTCTTGTGATTCTTTGGGATTCTTGACTTTGAGAGGATATAATATGACACTTGAACACATATGGATCCCTTTTAAGTGATTGATGACCTTTGGAGTGGCTTAAGAAGCTCTTGGATTGCTCAGATCACAAACCCTAGATGCAAATGACTTTGAGTCTATGCAGTGAATCAAAAATGCAATATGAGATGGTATGATTGTGTTTATGCATATGAAATGATCACAAGCCATAGTGTGAATGGGTGAGGGCAAATTTGGGGTGTTTACAGCTGCCCCTATTCAAGCATGAGTTAGCTGTGCAGGATGTAAGCAATGGCTTAACAGGCAAACAAGATAACTTGTGGTTGAATACCAAAGACAGTCCGAAATTTGCACTCACAGAATGAAGAAGAAAAGGGATATAGATTGTAAAAGAAAGTAAAGTATAGTATAAAGTATGGGCGACGGAGGACGACCGTCGAGCATAGGATGACTGCTGGGTAAAGAGCAATGACGGGGACGGCCGACATGCTGGGGATAAAAGAATAATGATGGGGACAGCCATCAAGATAAAGTTGTAAGGTTCTCTGGGGATAAAATGAAACATGACGGGGACGGCCGTCAAGCTCATAAAGCAAAGCAACCAACGATGGGGACGGCCATCGGGCTAAAAAGAAAAGGGACCACGACGGGGACGACCATCGGGTTAAAGAATAAATGAAATAAACAGATGATGAGGTACGGTCATCTAAGGTGGAGGACGACCACCTGGCAGGGTACGGCTGCCGAAATTATCGCGACATAGGACGAATGCCGGATAAAAGGTCAACGATGGGGACGACCATCGGATGAGCATGATGGAGGACGACCATCAAGAGGTGGAGGACGACCACCTAGCAGGGGACGGCTGCTCTCAAGGTTTGTCATGACATAGGACGAATGTCAGATAACCGAAATCAACAATGGGGACGGCCATTGGATAAAATGATGAAGGACGATCATCAAGAGGTGGAGGACGACCACCTAGCAGGGGACGGCTGCTAAATATCAACGATGGGGACGGCCATCGGATGAGCATGATGGAGGACGACCATCAAGAGGTGGAGGACGACCACCTAGCAGGGTACGGCTGCTCTCAGGGTTTATCATGACACAGGACGAGTGTCAGATAAAAGGAAAATGCTTTACTGGGGAATAGTAGACACGGACGAGTGTTTACATCCAAGAAAATAAAAGGTATAAGTGTTTGGTATTGTGTATAGATTAAAGATGTGGACGAGCATCCTTAAGACTATGATACGGACGAGTATCAGGTAGAAACAAAAACTGACACGTGTTCAGAGATGATGGTACGGACGAGTACCAACTGGTTAACAAAGAACACAGACGAGTGTTGAATCTGAAAGGATTCCTCCGGGGAAAAGTAGACACAGACGAGTGTCTATATTCAAGAAGACGTAAGTATTTGGCACAGTGTATGGATTAAAGATGCGGACGAGCATCCTTAAGACTATGATACAGACGAGTATCAGGTAGAAACAAACGCCTGACACATGTTCTGAGATGATGATATGGACGAGTATCAACTGGTTAACAAAGAACACGGACGAGTGTTTGAATCTGCGGGGATATAACTGGTGTATACAAGATACGGACGAGTATCTGTATAAGTATGAGTAGTATGAGTGGTGTATAGATGAATGTTTAACTTGCTGGGGAGAGCGACACGGACGAGTGTCAAAAGGAGAAAAGTATAGTATAAACAAGTTTCTAGTATACAAAGTGTTTATGTTACTGTGCTGGGAAAATGACATGGACGGATGTCAAGGAAATGTATATATGTATCTGTGAGTGCAAAGAGAATGTCTTTGGCTTTCTGCTGGGGATATGACACGGACGGGTGTCAAAGGGAGTATCTGTTTTTACAAGTGTTTGTTTCAAAACATGGCTTATGATTATGCAATATGCTTGATTTTTGCCGTAATGCTCCGTATTAGACGGAATGCTACGCTTTGTGGGTGAATATGATGCAAATGCCATGACCATGCAAAGGTACCGATTCGGGACTCGGATCCCGATGCCGCGAAGATCTCTGGTTGATCTTCTTGAATCGGACATCCCAGCTGGGGAGGAGATCATTGGTAGATCTGATGAGATGTATCTGCTTGGGGATATAGGTCACTGATAGACATATCCTTGTAATGAGGGACCCAGCTGGGGTTTGTAGAAGCTTTCTCCATTCTGTTGTGATTTCTCCATGCGTTGCTCTTCTAGATAGAGGCCGGAGCTCCGTGGGGAAATGGTTCCCTGGCTTTTGTATTCTGCTGGGGAAGAATGATCGGCAACTCGGTTTGGGGGAAACAATAAGTGGCAACTCGGCTGGGGAGAAAACACCTTGGGTGCTAAGACTGAGTGTCGATTTGCCAGCTTGCTGGGATGAAGCTTTCATGCCCCGAGTTGCGTTTTAGATACCTGCAATCCTGCAAAGATAGAGAAACGCACAAGTGATCCCGAGGTATCCTTTACTGGATTCCGTCATAGGAGTTTGGACACTTCTAAGAATAAGTATATTCCCTGCAAGCATGTATTTTTATTTTTGGAGAAAAGCATCTGTACTTATGCAATCAGTTTTTTAGAGACATCAGACATTCTTTGCAAAATAAAAAGGCACAAGACGAAACATGACTGAAAAATATGATTTTATTAATTCAAATGCCCTGAATTGGCGAGATACAGTCAAAGAAACAAATCTCCTAAAATGAGGAGATTGTTATAAATTGAGAAACAAAATGCTGGCGATGTTGACGACGCTTTCAAAGGAGCTTCCTCTTTCGCTATGACTCGTATGACTTTTGACGTTCTTCTCGTCTTGCTTTCTGGAGAAGGCTGATTCTGATTGAAGCTTGATCCTTTCGAAGCTTAACAAGTTGTGAGCGCTACAGATGAATTCAGAGTGCAGTTGTTCGCTTATTCCCTTATTTTGCATGGATCGCCCTTTCGGGTTTTCAATCCATCGGGATACCCATTTTTGCCTGAGTCGTCCAATGCGGCTTTTCAACTCAGCGGGTGTACATTTTTTTATTTTTCCCTTATTTTTGCCCGAGTCTTTTATTCTGTTTTTGACTCGCCGGGATGCCCTATTTTTGCCTGGACTTACATTCTGTTTTTATGTCCAGCGGGTCATCTTATGCGAAGTATTTTTTAACTGCATCTGAATTCACAGGGGACGGGAAGTATTCACTATCCATGGTGCTGAGCATCAGCGCTCCACCAGAGAAAACTTTCTTTACCACGAATGGTCCTTCATAATTCGGAGTCCATTTGCCCCTGTGGTCTGTATGAGGAGGGATGATTCTTTTCAGCACAAGATCTCCTACTTGGTACTCTCGGTGCCTGACTTTCTGATCGAAGGATTTCTTCATTCTTTTCTGATACAACTGCCCATGATAGATTGCAGCCAATCTTTTCTCTTCAATCAAACTCAGCTGTTCATATCGGGACCGGACCCACTCTGCTTCGTTTAACTTAACATCCATCAGTACCCGTAGAGAGGGTAATTCAACCTCAACAGGTAGGACTGCTTCCATACCATACATAAGTTGATACGGTGTTGCCCCAGTGGATGTCCTGATTGACGTGCGGTACCCATGCAAAGCAAATGGTAGCATCTCATGCCAGTCTTTGTACGTAACTACCATCTTCTGCACAATCTTCTTGATATTCTTATTAGCTGCCTCAACAACGCCATTCATCTTTGGCCTGTAAGGAGAAGAATTGTGATGTTGGATCTTGAAGTCCCGGCATAGCTCAGCCATCATTTTGTTGTTCAAGTTAGAACCATTATCAGTAATGATTCGCTCGGGCACTCCATACCGACAGATGATATCCCTTTTCAGAAATCTGGCTACCACTTGCCTTGTAACATTTGCATATGAAGCTGCTTCGACCCACTTGGTGAAATAGTCGATGGCGACCAGGATGAATCTGTGGCCGTTTGAAGCAGTCGGTTCAATCTTGCCAATCATATCAATGCCCCACATAGCAAAGGGCCATGGTGAAGACATTATATTCAAAGGACTGGGAGGCACATGCACCTTATCCGCATAAATCTGGCATTTATGACATTTTCTGGCATAGGCACAACAGTCGACATCCATTGTGATCCAGTAATAGCCTGATCTTAACAACTTCTTGGCCATTGCATGCCCTCCGGCATGGGTACCAAAGGATCCTTCATGCACTTCGTGCATCAACAAGTCTGCTTCTGTTCTATCGACGCATCTGAGGAGTACCATATCAAAGTTTCTCTTGTATAGGGAACCATCAGTATTCAAAAAGAAACTACCAGCAAGCCTTCTTAAAGTCTTCTTATCATTGGAAGATGCCCCAGGTGGGTATGTTTGATCCTCCAAGAAGCACCTAATGTCATGGAACCAGGGCTTGTCATCTTTGACAACATCTGCTGCAAATACATATGCTGGTCTGTCAAGTCTGGACACTGAAATCTGCGGTACAAAGTTGGCAACTTGAACTTTGATCATAGATGAAATGGTAGCCAGAGCATCTGCAAACTGATTCTCGTCCCGAGGGATATACTCAAGCTTGACTGTTGTAAAGAAAGTCAATAACCCCCTTGTATAATCCCTGTAAGGTATCAGATGATCCTGGTGTGTATACCATTTGTCGTTGGTTTGATTAACTACCAGAGCTGAATCTCCGAATACAGTCAATGTCTTGATCCTGAGGTCAATGGCTTCCTCAAGACCCATAATGCAAGCTTCGTATTCAGCTTCGTTGTTAGTGCAGTTGAAAGTGAGTTTTGCCGAGAAAGGCATGTGAACTCCTTTAGGTGTAATAAGTAATGCACCAACACCACGACCATTCATGTTAACAGCCCCATCAAACATCATAGTCCATTCCTCTTCCGGTTCAGGCCCTTCAGTGTGAACAGGCTCTTCATGATCTTTTGCTTTTATGAACATGATGTCTTCATCAGGGAAGTCAAATCTCATAGGCTGGTAGTCATCAATAGGTTGCTCAGCAAGATATTCAGATAGTACACTGCCCTTGATGGCTTTCTGAGATGTGTAATGAATGTCATATTCCGTGAGAATCATTTGCAATCTTGCAACCCGTCCGGTAAGAGCTGGCTTCTCGAAAATGTCTTGACTGGGTCCATTTTGGATATCAATAAAGTAGTGTGGGTCAACATATACTGTCTCAGTCGGCGAGCAGCCCACGCTAAAGCACAGCAAGTTTTCTCGAGCAGTGAATAACGTTGTTCACAGTCGGTAAACTTTTTGCTCAGGTAGTAAATTGCATACTCTTTTCGACCAGACTCGTCATGCTGGCCCAGCACACACCCCATTGACTCTTCTAATACTGTCAAGTACATTATCAGAGGTCTTCCTTCAACTGGAGGCATAAGGATTGGAGGTTCTTGCAAGTATTCCTTGATCTTGTCAAAAGCCCTCTGGCAGTCTTCGTTCCACCTGACCGTTTGTTCTTTTCTCAATAGCTTGAACAAAGGTTCACAGGTTGCTGTAAGGTGAGATATGAACCGTGAAATGTAGTTCAATCGTCCCAAGAACCCTCGAACTTCTTTTTCTGACTTTGGTGCAGGCATTTCTTGAATGGCTTTGACTTTATCAGGGTCAACCTCAATCCCTTTCTCACTTACAATAAATCCCAGCAACTTACCGGATCGCACCCCGATTGTGCACTTGTTGGGGTTCAGCTTGAGTTGGTACTTCCTCAGACGCTTGAATAACTTCAGCAGATTCACCAGGTGGTATTCTTCAGTGAGGGACTTGGCAATCATGTCATCCACATAACACTCGATTTCTTTATGGATCATATTGTGGAATAATGTTACCATAGCCCGTTGATATGTGGCACCAGCATTCTTCAGTCCGAATGGCATCACCTTGTAACAGAACGTGCCCCAGGGTGTAATGAAGGTTGTCTTCTCCATGTCTTCAGGTGACATCTTGATCTGATTGTATCCTGAAAATCCGTCCATGAAGGAGAATACCGAGAACTGAGCCGTGTTATCCACCAATACATCGATGTGAGGTAATGGGAAGTCATCTTTCGGGCTGGCTCTGTTCAGATCTCGATAGTCAACACACATTCTTACTTTGCCGTCTTTCTTAGGCACAGGTACTATATTAGCAACCCACGGCGGATAGCTAGTTACAGCAAGGAACCCGACGTCCCACTGTTTCTGTACCTCTTCTTTGATTTTCATTGCCATGTCCGGGCGAGTACGGCGCAGTTTCTGTTTAACCGGCGGGCATTCTTCCCTTAAAGGCAGCTTGTGCACAACAATATCGGTGTCCAACCCTGGCATATCTTGATAAGACCAAGCAAACACATCCACATATTCTTGAAGCAGATCAATTAGTTGTCTCTTCACTGAGTCTTGTAGGCAGGCCCCGATTTTAACCTCTTTCACGTCTTCATCTGTACCAAGATTAATCGTTTCGACCTCCTCCTGATGAGGAGTGATAACCTTCTCCTCTTGTCTCAACAATCTGGCTAGCTCTTCAGGGAGCTCGTAATCTTCTTCAACCCCTTCATCAGCTTGATTGATTGGATTGTCAAAGTCATATGAAGTCATATCCGTGCTGTTGTCGGTGCGGTCTGGAAGGCATTCTCTGCAAGGGTTCAGTTTGTTCATTTTAGTGATTGATTTTAATCTTGTTTAGAAAAGTGAAATGAAGTTAACATTTTGAAAACATCGCCATTTATTTTTTTGTACAAAAAGAAAAATGGAAAAACAGTGAGCGGAAAAGAAAAAGACTCATTTGCAAAAAGATGTCTGATATTTCATTTATTAATCTTGTTGCACAAAAAGTACAGATGGCCCGATTACAAAATGAGTCTTGTCATCTTGGGCAAGATGCAAGACTTTGATGCATGCTATAAAAATACAGGAAATAATAATTACTCTGCATGAGTAACTCTTATAATTTCCTGGGAAGACCAGTTTGAGATACTGCTCCCCGGGACCTTTGGACGTATCCAATTCTCCAGATTGTGTTCTTCTTCCAACTCGTCTTCCAAATTGTTGATAGCATCAGGGGTGAGCATCCCCCCACTGACAAAGCCTGGTTTCTCAGCAGCCTCTGCTTGATTTTGTTGAGTTGGTCTGTAACCCAACCCAAATTTGTCCTTCTTCTCCTCCACAGATAAAACCTTGCCCCAGCCTTGGGCAGTTCCTTCCTCAACAACCTTCCGGGCTTGTTGATAAGATGCCATGGAGATTCCAGGTACAGCAGATGTTTCATTTACGTTCAGGGCCTCAAACCCTTGGCTCATCGTTTCGTGGATCTCCCCATCCATCTCAATATACTTGTAGGTAGCCAGATGACTAACAAAAATATCCTCCTCTCCACAGATTGTAACGACTTGGCCCTCCCACTCGAATTTTAACTTCTGGTGAAGGGTAGACGTAACTGCGCCAGTGGCATGAATCCATGGTTTACCCAACAAACAGCTGTAGGCAGGCTGAATGTCCATCACGTAGAATGTCGTTTTGAAAGTTTGTGGGCCAATCGTTACAGGCAACTCAATTTCCCCCAGAACTGATCTCTTGGAGCCGTCAAAGGCCCTCACCACTAAGTTACTGGGACGTAATACCAATCCTTCATACTCTAGTTTCACAAGGGCCTTTTTAGGTAAGACATTGAGGGATGACCCTGTGTCTACCAGCACATGGGAAAGGACTGCACCTTTACATTCCATGGTGATGTGCAAAGCCTTGTTATGATTGCGGCCTTCCGTAGTCAGATCAGTGTTGGTGAACCCTAGTCCATTGCTAGCAGTAACATTTCCAACCACAGCTTCCAACTGATTGACGGTGATCTCTTCTGGCACATAAGCTGCGTGCAAGACTTTGAGTAGTGCGTTCCGATGGGCTTCGGAGCACATAAGCAATGATAGAATGGAGATCTTGGAAGGCGTCTGGTGAAGTTGGTCCACTATCTTGTAATCACTCTTCTTGATGATTCTCATGAACTCATCGACTTCTTGATCAAAGGGTGTTTTCAAAGATTCCTTAACAGCTTGATCTTCCTGCACCAGGCTCTTCCCTTTTGCCTTGGCAGCAGCTTCTGCTTCGGCAGTGGGTCTTTGAATTTGTGGAGCAAAGAGACGTCCGCTTCAAGTGAAGCCTCCGCCTCCTCCCACATTGTCTATTTGTGGTGTAGGGGTTGATGATTCAAGAGTGATTTTCTGTCCTTCGCAGTATAGATCAACACCGTAATGTCAGGGGATGGCATTACTGCTTTCATAAGGTATTGGCCCAAGCACTGTGATAGTGACTGGACTGATTGCAGCTGCAGAAGGGACCATGATAGTTTGTGGATCATAATATATTGTGACTGGTGCTCTGATAGGAGTAGCACTTTGTGAGTTGTAGGCAGAATCATTTTCAGGATCATAATAAATTGTAACGGTTGAGACATCTTCATTGTTTACTGTTGATGTTGTAGGAGACATTGTTGGAAGGATGGGTGTTGTTGTTGTAGGAGCTTCAAAATGAAGTGGTGCTGAAGTTGTAGAAGGAATGTTTGTTGATATCTAGTCAGTTGAAATGACAAATGAAGCATTTGTTGATGAAGCTGAAGAGTTGTCGGGAACAATGGTTGTTGCAGTTGTAGGAGATACTGGAATTGTTGCTGATGAGATTGCTGGATTTGTTGGAATTGATGTTGTAATTTGAAGCAGGCCACTCTGGATGAGACCATCTATGCCATCTCTCAAGTTATCACAACCATTCACTAAAATGTTGCAATAAGCACACCCTAGCTCACATCCCGGGAACATTTGACATTCGAGGAGTTGAGCTTTAATCTCTACCAATGGTGTCCGAATCTGACCCACACTGGTTATTAAATAAGATGGCTTGTCTTCTTCAATAGCATTGATTCTGGGACCTCCGTGGTGTGGCATAGGGTTTTTGTTAACATTTGGTGGTGGTGCAAAGTTTAGAGCCTTAGAGTCTACCAGGTCTTGTACCTTCATGTGCAAAGCTTTGCACTTCTCTGTACTATGCCCAGGTGCATTTGAATGAAAAGCACACCTGGCATTGGAGTCGTAATTTCTGGGTAGACTATTAGGATCTGGAGGTGCCAACGTCCTTAGCTCAACCAGGTTGAGTTTCAGGAGTTGTGGCAGTAATGTTGCATAGGGCATAGGGATCGGATCAATCACCCTGTTGGCCTGTGATGGTCTCTGTTGATATGGTCTTTGCTGATTTTTGTTGTTGGTGTTGTTGTAGTTTCTCGGAGGGTACTGAGTTTGTTGCTGGTACTGAGGTTGTTGCTGATAATTTTGTTGCGGTGGTTGATAAGCTGGTTGAGGATGAACTGGAGCGGGAATGGTGACTGCTGCCACAGACCTATGAACATATTGGGGCCTGCCCCTGCTGGTGTGGATAGCATTGGTCTCACCAGTTCTTCTTGGACCTACGAAAGGTTTCCTTGTATTGTTGGATGAGCTAGCACCGTTGTCAGAAATTTTGCCCATCTTTAACAAGCTCTCAATTCTCTCCCCAGCTATAACAACATCTGCAAAGCTGGTGGAAGAGAAGGCAGCTAACCTGTCAATGTATGTTCCTTGGAGGGTGTTCATAAACATATCTTCCATTTCCCTCTCCGACATAGGTGGCTGGACAGCAGCAGCCAATTGCCTCCATCTCTGGGCATACTCTCGGAAACGTTCTCTAGACGACTGTGAGATTCCCATTAGGAGGGTCCTGTTGGGTGCCATATCCAAATTATACTGGTATTGTCTAATGAAGGCTTCTGCCAAATCCTTCCAACACCTGATGGTTGCTCTTGTCAGATGAGAGTACCATTCTCTTGAAGCTCCCGTCAAACTATCCTCAAAATAAAACATCCATAGCTTCTCGTCCATGGTATATGCTTTCAACCTCCCCAGAAAGGATTGTAAGTGGGTCCGGGGGCAGGAAGTCCCGTTGTACTTTTCAAAACAAGGAGGCTTAAACTTATGGGGAATCCTGACCCCGTCTACCAAGCCCATGTCCATAACATCAAAACCCAAAGAGTTTTGAGACTCCAAGGATCTTAATTTCTCATCTATCTCATCCAGCCTTCTGTCATAAGCTTCCTCCCCAGCTCCCATCACTGTGAACTGATCTTCCTGGGGGTCTTCTTGCAGCACTCTGCCTGCAGTGGCAGTCCCTTGAACATTAGCAGGAATGTTGATCTCTGGATGAAGGTGGGGTCCAAATACAGGGGGGTTAACATGAGGTTGGACCCTCTCATTGTTGCTTGTGCCAGCAGTCCCTGGATGGGGATCTTCCTGATTCTGCCTTTCTACCATGGCTCTCAACCTCTCCTAACTCTGAGCCATATTGTTCATCACCTCCATAAATTGTGTCATCTGATTCCTCATTTCTAGCCTCTCATTGGCCATTTGGTTCCTGACCTCTGTAAGGTCCTGCTGTACCTGGTCCATTTGTATGCCCGGAAGATTGTTGCGGGTTGGATATCTATGTGGACGGTTGAGTGGGAACACACGTCGTCGAGCAATAGTTCCTGAGGTCACGACAGAGTTAGTAACAAATAAACAAAAAACCTACAAAACAAGGTAAAAGGTTAGTATGCAATGCAGTTATGCTTATTTGTTTCCAAGGCATCCGGCTTGGCACTTGGTTTTGACCCTTCCAGACCCTTGAAGATGCTTGTGATGTTGCTTTGAAAGAAACTCAGATAGAGCAAACTGATACATATATTACAAAAGGTAAAATAATACATAGTTTGTTTCCTCTTACAATACAAGCCCTCTGAGGGGTCAAAATACATCATAAAAGTACATGAAATGAAAGCAACAACAAGCAAAAGTCAAACACTAAGACCAAACTCATCCTCCCGAACTTCCTTGAGAAGTGCTTCAGTCACAGGATCAGCTGGACGCTCTGTAAGGTTCCTGATAAGGAGATTCCTGGTTGTAATAGCTGCAGCTAGCTTGTTGTGTTGACTCTGGTCCTTTGACCTCTTCACTCCAGCTCTGATCTTCAACTCTGAGATCTCTCTCTGGGCTACTGCCAGGGCTTCCTGTTGCTCTTTTGCACTAGCTTCCAGTTGCTCGATCTTGTCCTGAGTCCTCTTAAATTCCAGAGTGCGAGCTTCGGTGATCCTGACCCACCTAGCCTGACTCTCTTTTAGATACAAATCAGTCCTGGCTTTTTGGAACTGAGCTTCCTTGCAGGCATTCTTCAGAATCTGTTCTCCAGCCCTAGACTTCTTGATGTAATCTTCCGACTTCTCAATTCTGGCCAGATGCTCCACTTTCAGCTTCTCTAACCTCTCAATATCCAGTCTACCATCACTCCTCTCCCAGAGGGTCTTCTGTAGAGCTTGAGTCAGTTTCTCATTCCTCTCTTTCAATTTCTCAAACTCCTCTAAGCTGACAGTGACAGGAGGTGGTGCTGAGGATGGTCCAGGCATATCTTCCATGGTAAAGGGCATCCCAGAAAACTGAGCCCTGGCATGGGACCACTCATAGTACTGGGCTGAGGCCACATTATTGCATCTCCCAAGAATGGTTACCCCCTTAGTCTGCACATTGTCCCAGGCCCAGGCTGCTTGCCTGACAACAGCCAGATTAGGCTTGATTTCACAATAAAGGGTCTCAGTCAGATCCTGTGCCCTAGGAGGATGGACTAATGCATAGCCCAGTTGTCTTTTGAATAGCAGAGGGTTGTAATTGATGCAACCTTTCACTCCAATCAGAGGCACATTGGGAAATTGCCCACAACTTGTAATGATGTCTCTGCCCTTGGTGCTCTGAGTGCACCACCTGATATCATCTGAGGTTAGAGCAACAAGCCTCCTAGCCCAGTTCTTCTGCTGGTGAGGGTTCAGGAATGCATCAGTCTTTGGCAAATGCTTGAGCAGCCAAGTATGGAACAGAGGAGCACAGCATCTCACTAATCTTCCCCTTTGCTTCTCATTCCTTTGATGAACAGAGTAGTAAAGATCTCCCAGTAAGGTGGGCACTGGGTTTCTCAGGATGAAAAGATGGATTGCATTCTTGCTAATAAACTTAGGCTCATCTGCAAAAAGTATGACCCCATATATGCTAAGGGCCAACAGAGCACAGACTGCCTTCCACTCCCCCAAGGAGGCCTTCAGAGTAGCCTGAGAGATCAAGAAGTCTAGATGAAATCCAGAGACTCCAGCCTTAGCTGTCAAATTTTGCCCAATCAGAACTGGTTCCAGATGTAATGCTTTTGCTATCTCCTCATTACTTGGGAAAGCCATCTCAGGGTTGAAGGGGATTCCACCCCTGATGGGTACACCAACCAATGATGAATATTCCTCCAACAAGGGTCCCAACTGAAAATTCTGAAATGTGAAGCACCTCAGAGGGGGATCATAGAACTGCAGGCAAGTATGCATCAAGCTCCTCTGTGAAGGGTTCAAATCCATAACCACATCAAGGATTCCTCCATAATGTTCTCTAAAGAGTGGTATATGGTCTGGAGTAATCAGGGTCTGCATCCTCCTGATGCTAGCTAGCTCAGGTTCAAAGAAGTGATAGGAGATGTTACTTTTCTTAGGTGCCATGTTACTAAAGGAAAATAAAATTGATGATGGGCCTCTGACAGGCTGAGACTGATGGTGCAGATAGCTGATAACTGGAGTAGATACTGGTGAAGATAGGCCTATGCTGATGATGGGGTCAAAACCAAGCCAAAATGATAGGATGGATACCCTGAAAAACAAATAAACACATGTTAAAATGATGCAATGAGGATGTATGCAAATGATATGCAAGGGTTTGTGACTGAGCTGGATCTGATCAAGTGCTCTGATATAAGTCCAAGTATGTTCAAGAAATCCAGATGGAGGTCTATAAGTCCAGTAACCAAGGTGGGGGACTCAAATAAAGAGTCACATGTCCAGGGTTTAGAATCACAAGAACTGTTCCAACATGGAGTACTCTTAAACAAAACAAAGTAACAAGGTATGCTGAGGTCAAGGGTACCTGCAAACCTGTAAACAGCCCAACCCCCTCACAGGTGGTGTTCTAAAACAAGGATCCTCAGACTTGGATCAGTTATGAGAAGTGTAAACACTTCTAACCCGGAGGTACAGTGTTTACAATAACCATAAAAGTTCCTCCTCTAATTCACCTCAATTTCTGAAGGTCATAAAAGGGTCATCCAGACTTAGCAGGCTTCCCAGATAGCCCTAGTACTGCAGGAAATCTGCAACACAGAGTTCTCAAGAAGAAACCCATATCTGAACCGTGTTTCATATTCCCGCACCAGACCGAGATGGAATGGGAAAGAATATGAACCACTCTAGCCTAGGTGTCACTCAGGTCCCAGGTATAGGACCTTAACTCTCAATAGAACCCCACCCATCAAAACAACCAAACAGATCCAGCCAGCACAGTATGACAGTATGATATATGTAAAGCTATAAAGAAAGCAATAAAACAACTGTACAATAAAGCAAAAATAAATACAAACACAAGCACAAATAGCACATAACACCCTAGTAAACACAAATCAAACAAGCGCTAGGAGGAACCCACAAAAAGAACCAGAAGCCCTGGTTACAATATAAAACTCCCCAGCAGAGTCGCCAAGCTGTCGCTCCCGATAAATGGGAAATGGCCCAGATAAAGGTACAGACGCGAACGGTCGGCAAAAAGAACAAATGAGAACACACAGGAGTGAACTCACAGGGAATGAATAGAGTCGCCAGCTAGGCATTTTTATCCCGGAGGAAAGGTAATGCTGCATAGACCTAGAAAAAGATGGATAAGACGGTTGCGAACCAGAGAAACTGAGAAAGGGGGTTGGTTACAACCTGGGAAGGTATTAGCACCCAGATTGTCCGTCGTACTCGACAGGATCCACGCTTAAAAGATTTGTGTTTCAAAGGGGTAGTGTCAGTGCAATTTGTGTGTAAAAGAACTGGAAAAGGATGTACAGGTGTCAGTGTAAAAGAAAGTGATGTGTGATATGTATGGTGTCAGTGTAAGAACAAAAGTGAAATGCTCATGATAAATAGGGCTAAGAAAATAATACAGAAAAGGGGGGAATATACAGAGACTTTTGTTCGATAACCGTTAAGTTATGCCTACGTATCCTCTTGTGCAATGACGAAGTCAGAACACCGTAATTCGACCCAAAGAGACTGAAAGGTGAATTGACTTGTGAACTGCTTGCTAGCCTATGCTCAAGTGTATGACCTGTCTGGCTCAGGTGCTAACTGTCTTGCATTAGACAGAAGAAGCGAGTTCTCGTTTGTGAGTGAATGAGATGAGAAATGAATCCCGGAGGAGACGATTATTGTTTGTTTTTGAGCTTTCAATCTTTTATTGCTTTTGGAAGTTTGTCATAAGAAAATGAGCTTAAGCCTAAACCAATGGATTAGTAAACTCATCACATCCTCCCTCTGATTAGGGGTAATGAGAATACTTTAAATGTGAAGTCAGCATCTCACACTTAATTACCATGATGTAGGATTAAGATCATTAACCTATTTGTGATTATTTAGATGTTTTTTGGGGTTTTTGTTTAGTGTTAAGTAATGAGATTAAGCCATAATCAGGGATTAAACAGACTCATTACACCATCCTAATAGAAGGATAATAGATGAGAATGTTTAAGCTGAGGAAAGCTCCTCAACTTAATCCATGATTAGGGATTAAACTCATGACAAAACAAAGCCTTTATTAAGTGGATTTTATTTAATGATATGATGATGAAGTGATTTTTAGGGTTTGTAAGACAACTTGAGGGGGACTTGTCCATTAACACTAGGGTTAGTCCTTCTTAACCAATTAAGGAAGAATTAGAACCCCAATGCAAGGCCCAAGTTACAAGTGTGATGTCTTGATGATTATTAGATGAATTGGTTAAAGGATTTAAACACATTAAGGGTTTAACACTTAGGATTAAAGTTATACACTCCATCCTAATAGAAGGATGCAGGCGTAAACTTAATCACAAAGCCTTAAAGCCTTTAGGGTTTAGTCCCCGATTATGAGATGAGAAGAAAAGACTCAAAGAGACACAAAGGTAAAACTAAGTGGGGAGACTAATCAAAACCCTAATCATTGTCATGCTTGGTTGTTCCTAAAGTTTGTGAGGTTAACAAGAGAAATCTTCAATGGAACCACCAGGAGACAGATGAAAAGGATTAGGAAAAGCAAAGTAACTTGTTACTTCATTTAACTTACTTCATTTCAGAATTTTTAGAGTGGTTTTGATATTTTTAATAAAATGGAGAAATTAAGTATGAAACAAATAAAATAAGAATGAAATTAAATGGGAAAAAGAGAAAGTCAGCCAATCTAATGGCTGAGATTCAAACTCAGGGACGCGGGAGCTGACTGCGCGCGCGAACGAACGGGCCAAATTCAAACTGGCTTAATTACACTTAGCCCTAATTAAACAAACCCTAATTACTTTCAGACGACCGGAACACTGTTCCGGTCGTCTTCTCCGGCTAGGTCATCTCTCAATCTCTCTCAATACGCCATGAAAACATGCCAAACTCTCCAGAATCAAAGCTTAACTCATTCTAAACAAGATTCAAGCAACAAAATCATTTATTTCAACACACAAACAAGATTCGAATCAAACATCAAAAACTGCCAAAATTTCAGAAACATCATACAACCTCATTTCTCCATCTTTTTCAAAAGTAACAAGTTCAGTGAACTCAGGGAAGCATTCTTTATCATTTAGAAACTTAAAAAGCAAGTTCTGGAAAAAAAGTTTATGAAGCTACCTGAGATTGAGCTTTCGATTCAGGAGCTTTCTGGCTTGTTCTTTGGCTCAAACAAGTCCCAATGATCTTCCTTTGAAGCTTTTGACACTTAGTTGGAGTTTGTGTAGCCTCTAGAGCAAGTTGGCAGGAGCTCAGGCCAAGGGAATGAGAAAATCGTATTTGTGATGTGGGAGGTTTCAGGCCAAAACAATGGTGGGTTTGTGATCAGTGAAGTGAGTTGAGATTGTTTGTGAAGTTTGTTTTTGTGTTTGAGGCTTGTGGGGAGAGTTTCGAAGGAAAATGCAAGTTGGAGTGATTTTGTGAATGCTGAGTTCTATTGTGTTTCAGGCTTGCCTCTTGTGTGGTTTGGCTTGCAATTTGTTTGTATAAACAAATGCTATTGGTCAGATGAAGTGACATGTCCTTTTGTGATAGGTATGGTTACTTTTGCAAATTGTCAACTTTGTGTAAGAGAAAGCATGGGTCATGTTCTAGCCAAGTACAAGGGGTGTGGGCTGCGCAGCAAGGTGAGGGAGAAAGGCTAGGATTGATCAGCAGGCTAGGCAACAAGTGGATGAGAAGTTATCATTGGTTTTGCAACTTGGCTTGCCTTTGCTTTTCATGAAAAAGTCTTGCTCCATAGGCCTCAAAAGTGAATGATCTCTTGGCCCATTCTGATTTTTGAATGTTGTGTGATCATGTGATGAAGTTTTGAAGTCATTTTGAAGTCAATAGAATGCTTGGTACAAGAATTTGCAAGTTTTTCCATTTGGTGCATAACTTGAATTTTAGTGATTTTTGCCAACTTTGACAAACCATAACTTTTGATCCAAAATGAATTAGGTCATGTTCTTGTACTTTTTGAAAAGGGAAAGATCTAATCTTCAACTTTCATGACCAAAGTTTTTCCATTTGAAGCATTTTTGAATCAAAAAGTAAAGGTTGAAAAAGTTGCATAAAATGACATTTTCATTAAAAGTCAAACTTGCCCAAAAAAGTCAACTTTGCAAAAAACTTGAAATTCTTGAATTTTGTGAACTTCCAACTTCTCCCATGATCAAATAAAGATCATATACACTCAAAATGATGAAGATCACCCCTTGGTTGGGTCATTTGGGGCCTCAGATGCCCTGATTTTGCACTGACTTGTCTGAAAAGTCAACTCTTGATCAGATGACTTCCCCATGGAATTTCTTCATGAAAATTGATATGCATACTCCCTATACCATATAGAGACCAATAGAAACAAGAATGACCAAAAAATTTGAAGTTATGGCCTCTGAAACCAAAACCCTAATTTTAGGTCATCTGTGCAGTCAAGCCTAGCTCTGCTTCCATACCAATCCCAGTTCTTGTGATTCTTTGGCATTCTTGACTTTGAGAGGATATAATATGACACTTGAACACATATGGATCCCTTTGAAGTGATTGATGACCTTTGGAGTGGCTTAAGAAGCTCTTGGATTGCTCAGATCACAAACCCTAGATGCAAATGACTTTGAGTCTATGCAGTGAATAAAAAATGCAATATGAGATGGTATGATTGTGTTTATGCATATGGTATGATAGTGTGAATGGGTGAGGGCAAATTTGGGGTGTTTACACGGTGTTGCCCTAGTGGATGTTCTGATTGACGTGCGGTACCCATGCAAGGCAAATGGTAGCATCTCATGCCAGTCTTTGTAGGTGACTACCATATTCTGCACAATCTTCTTGATATTCTTGTTGGCTGCCTCAACAGCGCCGTTCATCTTTGGCCTGTAAGGAGAAGAATTGTGGTGTTGGATCTTGAAGTCCCGGCATAGCTCTGCCATCATTTTGTTGTTTAAGTTGGAACCATTATCAGTAATGATTCGCTCGGGAACTCCGTATCGACAGATGATATCTTTCTTCAGAAATCGGGCTACCACTTGCCTTGTAACATTTGCATAGGAAGCTGCTTCGACCCACTTGGTAAAATAGTCAATGGCTACCAAGATGAATCTGTGACCATTCGAAGCAGTCGGCTCAATCTTGCCAATCATGTCAATGCCCCACATAGCAAAGGGCCAGGGTCAAGACATCACGTTCAGAGGATTGGGAGGCACATGCACCTTATCCGCATAGATCTGGCATTTATGGCATTTTCTGGCATAGGCACAACAGTCGGCATCCATTGTGATCCAGTAATAACCTGATCTTAGCAATTTCTTGGCCATTGCATGCCCTTCTGCGTGGGTACCAAAGGATCCTTCGTGCACCTCGTGCATCAACAAGCCTGCTTCTGTTCTATCAACGCATCTGAGGAGTACCATATCAAAGTTTCTC
Source organism: Lathyrus aphaca (assembly GCA_963966055.1). NCBI lineage: Eukaryota > Viridiplantae > Streptophyta > Magnoliopsida > Fabales > Fabaceae > Lathyrus > Lathyrus aphaca. Next base: position 556,740,859 of record OZ014519.1, read on the forward strand.
TTGTACAGGGAACCGTCAGTATTCAGGAAGAAACTACCAGCAAGCCTTCTCAAAGTCTTCTTATCATTGGAAGATGCCCCAGGTGGGTATGTTTGATCCTCCAAGAAACACTTAATGTCATGGAACCAAGGCTTATCATCTTTGACAACGTCTGCTGCAAATACATATGCTGGTCTGTCGAGTCTGGACACTGAAATCCGAGGCACAAAGTTGGCAGCTTGAACTTTGATCATGGATGAAATGGTAGCCAGAGCATCTGCAAACTGATTCTCGTCCCGAGGGATATACTCAAGCTTGACCGTTGTGAAGAAAGTCAGTAACCTTCTTGTATAATCCCTGTAAGGTATCAGATGATCCTGGTGTGTGTACCATTTGCCGTTGGTTTGATTAACTACCAGAGCTGAATCTCCGAATACAGTTAATGTCTTGATCCTGAGGTCACTAGCTTCCTCAAGACCCATAATGCAAGCTTCGTATTCAGCTTCGTTGTTAGTGCAGTTAAAGGTGAGTTTTGCCGATAAAGTCATGTGAACTCCCTTAGGTGTAATGAGTACTGCACCAACACCACGACCATTCATATTAACAGCCCCATCAAACATCATAGTCCATTCTTCTTCCGGGTCAGGCCCTTCAGTGTGAATAGGCTCTTCATGATCTTTCGCTTTTATGAACATGATGTCTTCATCAGGGAAGTCAAATCTCATAGGCTGGTAATCATCAATAGGTTGCTCAGCAAGATAATCAGACAATACACTGCCATTGATGGCTTTCTGGGATGTGTACTGGATGTCATATTCTGTGAGGATCATTTGCCATCTTGCAACCCGTCCGGTAAGAGCTGGCTTCTCGAAAATGTACTTAACTGGGTCCATTTTTGATATTAATAAGGTAGTGTGGGTCAACATATATTGTCTCAGTCGGCGAGCAGCCCACGCTAAAGCACAACAAGTTTTCTCGAGCAGTGAATAACGTTGTTCACAGTCGGTAAACTTTTTGCTCAGGTAGTATATTGCATACTCTTTTCGACCAGACTCGTCATGCTGGCCCAGCACACACCCCATTGACTCTTCTAATACTGTCAAGTACATTATCAGAGGTCTTCCTTCGACTGGAGGCATAAGGATCGGTGGTTCTTGCAAATACTCCTTGATCTTGTCAAAAGCCCTCTGGCAGTCTTCATTCCACCTGACCGTTTGTTCCTTTCTTAACAGCTTGAACAAGGGTTCACAAGTTGCAGTGAGGTGAGATATGAACCGTGAAATGTAGTTCAATCTACCTAGAAACCCTCGTACTTCTTTTTCAGACTTTGGTGCAGGAATTTCTTGAATGGCTTTGACTTTATCAGGGTCAACCTCAATCCCTTTCTCGCTTACGATAAAACCCAGCAGCTTACCAGATCGCACCCCGAATGTGCACTTGTTGGGGTTCAATTTCAGTTGGTACTTCCTCAGACGCTTGAATAGCTTCAGCAGATTCACCAGGTGGTCTTCTTCTGTGAGGGACTTGGCAATCATGTCATCCACATAACACTCGATTTCTTTATGGATCATATCGTGGAATAATGTTACCATAGCCCGTTGATATGTCGCACCAGCATTCTTCAATCCGAATGGCATCACCTTGTAACAGAACGTGCCCCAGGGTGTGATGAAGGTTGTCTTCTCCATGTCTTCAGGTGACATTTTGATCTGATTGTATCCTGAAAATCCGTCCATGAAGGAGAATACCGAGAACTGAGCCGTATTATCAACTAATACATCAATGTGAGGTAATGGGAAGTCATTTTTCAGGCTGGCTCTGTTCAGATCTTGGTAGTCAACACACATTCTCACTTTGCCGTCTTTCTTAGGCACAGGTACAATATTAGCAACCCACGGCGGATAGCTAGTCACAGCAAGGAACCCGACATCCCACTTCTTTTGTACCTCTTCCTTTATCTTCATTGCCATGTCTAGGCGAGTACGGCGCAGCTTCTGTTTTACTGGCGGGCAGTCTTCTTTTAGTGGCAGCTTGTGCATGACGATATCGGTGTCCAACCCTGGCATATCCTGGTAAGACCAAGCAAACACATCCGCATACTCCCGAAGTAGATCAATCAGTTGTTCTTTCACTGAGTTTTGTAGGCAGGCCCCGATCTTAACTTCTTTCACGTCTTCATCCGTACCAAGATTAACTGTTTCAATCTCCTCCTGATGAGGAGTGATAACCTTCTCCTCTTGCCTTAACAACCTGGCTAGCTCTTCAGGAAGCTCATAATCTTCTTCAACCCCTTCATCGACTTGATTGATTGGATTGTCAAAGTCATACGAAGCCATAGCTGTGTTGTTGTCGGTGCAGTCTGAAAGGCGCTCTCTGCAAGGGTTTAGATTGTTCATTTTAGTGATTGATTTTAATCTTGTTTAGAAAAAGTGAAATGAAGTTATCATTTTGAAAACATTGCCATTTATTTTTGTACAAAAAGAAAAATGGAAAAACAGTGAGCGAAAAAGAAAAAGACTCATTTGCAAAAGATGTCTGATTATCATTGATTGATCTGTTTGCACAAAATTACAGATGGCCCGATTACAAAATGAGTCTTGTCATCTTGGGCAAGATGCAAGACTTGATGCATTCTTAAAATACACAGGAAATAATAATTACTCTGCAGGAGTAACCCTTATAATTTCCTGGGAAGACCAGTTTGAGATACGGCTCCCCGGGATCCTTGGACGTATCCAGCTCTCCAGGTTGCGCTCATCTTCCGACTCATCTTCCAAGTTGTTTACTGCATCGGGGGTGAGCATCCCCCCACTGACAAAGTTGGGCTTCTTAGCAGCCTCTGCTTGATCTTGTTGAGTTGGTTTGTAACCCAACCCAAATCTGTCCTCTTTCTTCTCCACAGGCAACAGCTTGCCCCAGCCTTGAGCATTCCCCTCTTCAACAACCTTCCTGGCTTGCTGGTAGGATGTCATGGAAGTCCCAAATACAGCAGATGTTTCATTAATGTTTAGGGCTTCAAATCCCTGACTCATAGTTTCATGGATCTCCCCATCCATCTCAATATATTTGTATGTAGCCAGATGGCTAACAAAAATATGTTCCTCTCCACAAATAGTAACGACTTGGCCCTCCCACTCGAATTTTAACTTCTGGTGAAGGGTTGAGGTCACGGCGCCAGCGGCGTGTATCCATGGTCTACCCAATAGACAGCTGTAGGCAGGCTGTATATCCATCACGAAGTAGGTCGTTTTGAAAGTCTGTGGGCCAATTGTTACAGGCAACTCAATTTCTCCCAGAACTGATCTCTTAGAACCGTCAAAGGCTATTACTACCATGTTGCTGGGGCGTAATGCCAATCCTTCATACTCCAGCTTCACCAAGGCTTTCTTTGGTAAGACATTGAGTGAAGACCCAGTGTCTACCAGTACATGTGATAGAACAGCACCCTTGCATTCCAGGGTAATGTGCAGAGCCTTGTTGTGATTGCGGCCTTCCGTTGTCAAATCAGTGTTGGTAAATCCTAGTCCGTGACTAGTGTTAACATTTCCAACTACAGCTTCCAACTGATTGACGGTAATCTCCTCTGGCACATAAGCTGCGTGCAAGACTTTTAATAGTGCGTTCCGATGAGCCTCGGAGCACATTAGCAATGATAAAATGGAGATCTTGGAAGGTGTCTGGTGAAGCTGGTCCACTATCTTGTAATCACTTTTCTTGATGATTCTCATGAATTCATCAACCTCTTGATCAAAAGGGGTCTTTAAAACTTCTTTAGCAACTTGTTCTTCTTGCACCATGCTCTCCCCTTTTGCCTTGGCAGCAGCTTCTGCTTCAGCAATGGGTCTTGGAATTTGTGGGGCAAAAAGACGTCCGCTTCGAGTGAAGCCTCCGCCTCCCCCCACATTGTCTATTTGTGGTGAAGAAGTTGATGATTCAAGAGTGATTTTCTGCCCCTCGCAGTATAAGTCAGAGCCATAATGCCAGGGAATGGCATTACTGCTTTCATACGGAACAGGCCCAGGTACCGTGATGGTAATCGGGCTGACTGCAGCAGAGGAGGGTGTTGCAATAGTATGCGGATCATAGTAGATAGTAACTGGTGATATGGCAGGGGATGCCACTGCTTGTTGTTGAAAATTGATGTTCGGAGGAATACTTGCCGGATCATAATAAATAGTGATTGCTGAGATATTTGTTGGTGTTGTAGGAGAAGATTCTGAATAGAGGGGTGCTGACGTTGTAGAAGTAGTGTTTGTTGATGTCTGGTCCGTTGAAGTAACAGATGAAGCATTTGTTGATGAAACTGAAGAATTGTTTGGAATTATTGTTGTTGTAGTTGTAGGAGACTCTGGAATTGTTGTCGGAGGGATTGCCGGATTTGAAGGTATTGATGTTGTAATTTGAAGTAGACCATTCTGGATAAGATTGTCTATGCCGCTTCTCAAGTTATCAGATCCATTCACCGAAATGTTGCAATAACCGCACCCAAGTTCACACCCAGGGAATATCTCGCATTCAAGGAGTTGAGCTTTAATCTCTACCAGGGGTGTCTGGATCTGCCCAACACTGGTTATTAAGAAAGACGGCATATCTTCCTCAATAGCATTAATTTTGGGCCCTCCATGGTTGGGCATAGGGTTTTTGTTAACATTTGGCGGGGGTGCAAAGTTTAGAGCCTTAGAATCTACCAGGTCTTGCACCTTCATCTGTAAAGCTCTGCACTTCTCCGTACTGTGTCCAGGTGCGTTAGAATGAAAAGCGCATCTGGCGTTGGCGTCGTAATTTCTTGGCAAACTGGAAGGATCTGGTGGTGCCAACGTCCTTAACTCAACCAGGTTGAGCTTCAGGAGCTGTGGCAGTAAAGCGGCATAAGGCATAAGGATCGGATCGATCACCCTATTGGCCTGAGATGGTCTCTGTTGAAATGGTCTTTGTTGACTGTTGTTGTTGTTGTAGTTTCTCTGAGGAGGGTACTGAGTTTGTTGTCTGTAATGGGTTTGTTGTTGTGGTTGATATACTGGTTGCTGAGGAAGTGGAGAGGGAATGGTGACTGCTGCCACTGACCAATGAACATATTGTGGTCTGCCCCTGCTGGCCTGAATAGCATTGGTCTCACCAGTTCTTCTTGGACCTACAAAAGGTTTTCTGGGGTTGCTGGACGAGCTCGCACCATTGTCAGAAATCTTGCCCATCTTTAATAGGCTCTCAATTCTTTCCCCGGCTATGACCACGTCAGCAAAGCTAGTGGAAGAAAAGGCAGCTAGCTTGTCAATGTATGTCCCTTGGAGGGTGTTCATAAACATATCAGCCATTTCCCTCTCTGACATGGGTGGCTGGACAGCAGCAGCAAGCTGTCTCCACCTCTGGGCGTACTCCCAGAAGCTTTCCCTGGATGATTGAGACATTCCCATCAGGAGGGTCCTGTTGGGAGCCATATCCAAGTTGTACTGGTATTGTCTGATAAAGGCCTCAGCCAGGTCCTTCCAGCATCTAATGGTTGCTCTAGTCAAGTGAGAGTACCATTCCCTTGAAGCTACTGTTAAGCTATCTTCAAAATAAAACATCCATAGCTTTTCGTCCATGGTATATGCCTTCAGCCTCCCCAGAAAGGATTGTAAATGGGTGCGGGGACAGGAAGTTCCGTTGTACTTCTCGAAGCACGGAGGTTTAAACTTGTGGGGAATCCTTACCCCGTCCACTAGACCCATGTCCATAACATCAAAGCCCAAAGAGTTTTGAGACTCCAGGGATCTCAATTTTTCAGCAATTTCATCTAGCCTTCTGTCATAGGCTTCATCCCCAGCTCCCATCATAGTGAACTGATCTTCCTGGGGGTCTTCTTGTAGTACTCTGCCTGCAGTGGCATTCCCTTGCACATTAGTAGGGATGTTGATCTCTGGATGAAGGTGGGGTCCATAGACTGGAGGGTTAACATGAGGCTGAACCCTCTCATTATTGCTTGTCCCCCCAGTCCCTAGACGGGGTTCCTCCTGGGTCTGCCTTTCTACTAGTGCCCTTAATCTCTCTTGGCTCTGTGCCAATCCATTCATCACCTCCATAAATTGGGTCATCTGATTTCTCATTTCCAGTCTCTCATTGGCCATTTGAGTCCTGACCTCTATAAGGTCCTGTTGTACTTGGTCCATTTGTATACCCGGAAGGTTGTTGCGGGTAGGATATCTGTGTGGACGGTTGAGTGGGAACACCCGACGCCGAGCAATAGTTCCTAAATCACAACAGAGTTAGTAACAAAAACAAAACAAAACCTACAAAACAAAACAAAGGGTTAATATGCAATGCAGTATGCTTATTTGTTTCCAAGGTATCCGGCTTGGCATATGGTTTTGACCTTTCCAGACCCCGAGGAAGATGCTGTTTGATGTTGCTTAGGAGAGAGAGATTCAAATGAAACAAACTAATGAATATATTACAAAGAAGTGAATGATACATAGTTTGTTTTTTTACAATACATGCCCTCTGAGGGGTCAAAAATACAAGATAAAAGAAAAGTACATGAAATGAAAGCTACAACAAGCAAAAGTCAGACACCAAGACCAAACTCATCCTCTTGGACTTCCTTCAAAAGTGCTTCAGTCACAGGATTAGCTGGATGCTCCGTGAGGTTCCTGATGAGAAGATTCCTGGTGGTGATGGCAGTGGTTAGCTTCTTGTGTCTGCCCTGGTCCTTTGACCTCTTCACTCCAGCCCTAATCCTCAACTCTGAGATCTCCCTCTGGGCTGCTTGCAGGGCTTCCTGTTGCTCCTTTGCATTAGCCTCCAACTGCTCAATTTTGTCTTGGGTTCTCTTATCCTCCTGAGTGCGAGCTTCAGTGATCCTGACCCACCTAGCTTGGCTCTCCTTCAGATAAAGATCAGTCCTAGCTCTCTGGAACAGGGCCTCTTTGCAGGCATTCTTCAAAATCTGTTCTCCAGCCCTTGACTTCTTGATGTAGTCTTCTGACTTTTCAATCCTAGCTAGATGCTCCACCTTAAGCTTTTCTAACCTTTCAATGTCCAGACGACCATCACTCCTCTCCCAGAGGGTTCTCTTCAAGGCTTCAGACAAATTCTCATTCCTCTCTTTTAGCTTCTCAAACTCTTCCAGACTGACAGTGGCTGGAGGTGGTGCTGTGGAAGGTCCAGGTACATCTTCAATGGTGAAGGGCATCCCAGAAATTTGAGCCCTGGCATGAGACCACTCATAATACTGAGCTGAGGCCACATTGTTGCATCTCCCAAGGATGGTTACCCCTTTAGTCTGGACATTGTCCCAAGCCCAGGATGCTTGCCTGACAATAGCCAGATTAGGCTTGATCTCACAATAAAGGGTCTCAGCTAGATCTTGTACTCTAGGAGGGTGGACCAATGCATAGCCCAGTTGTCTTTTGAATAGTAGAGGGTTGTAGTTGATGCAACCCTTCACTCCTATCAGAGGTACATTGGGAAATTGCCCACAACTAGTAATGATGTCCCTGCCCTTGGTGCTCTGGGTGCACCACCTGATGTCATCTGAGGTTAGAGCAACAAGCCTCCTTGCCCAATTCTTTTGTTGATGAGGGTTCAAGAATGCATCAGTCTTGGGCAGGTGTTTGAGTAACCAGGTATGGAAAAAAGGAGCACAGCATCTCACCAATCTTCCCCTTTGCTTTTCATTCCTTTGGTGAACAGAGTAGTAGAAATCTCCCAGTAAGGTGGGCACTGGGTTCCTCAGAATGAAAAGATGGATTGCATTCTTGCTAATAAACTTAGGCTCATCTGCAAATAATATAACCCCATATATTCTAAGGGCTAATAATGCACAGACTGCCTTCCACTCTCCCAAGGAGGCCTTCAGAATAGCCTGAGAGGTCAAGAAATCCAAGTGTAGACCAGAGATTCCAGCCTTTGCTGTCATGTTCTGCCCAATTAGAACTGGTTCCAGATGCAATGCCTTTGCCACCTCTTAATTACTAGGAAAAGCCATCTCAGGGTTGAAAGGGACTCCACCCCTGATAGGTACAGCAATCAGTGATGAATACTCTTCCAACAAGGGTCCCAACTGAAAATTCTGGAAGGTGAAGCACCTCAGAGGGGGATCATAGAACTGCAGGCAAGTATGAATCAAGCTCCTCTGTGAAGGGTCCAAATCCATAACCACATCAAGGATTCCTCCATAATGTTCTCTGAATAGTGGTATATGGTCTGGAGTAATCAGGGCCTGGACCTTCCTGATGCCAGCTAGCTCAGGCTCAAAGAAATGATAGGAGATGTTGCTCTTCTTAGGTGCCATGTTGCTGAAGAAAAGCTGAAACAGATGCTGATGATGGTGACTGATACTAGAAGATGGGCCACTGACAGGCTGAGACTGGTGATGCGGGTGACTGAAGCAGGTAGCTGATGAGGAATAGCTAAAGCAGATACTGGTGAAGATAGGTCTATGCAGATGAAGGGGTCAAAACCAAGCCAAAATGTAATATGGATACCCTGAAAAACAAATAAACACATGTTAAATGATGCAATGATGATGTATGCAAATGATATGCAAGGGTTTGTGATCAAGCTGGATCTGATTAACTGCCTTGATATAGGTCCATGTATGTTCAAGAAATCCAGATGGAGGTTCATAAGTCCAGTAACCAAGGTGGGGGACTCAAATAAAGAGTCACATGTCCAGGGTTAAAAATCACAAGAACTGTTCCAAAATGGAGTACTCTTAATCAAAACAAAGTAACAGGGTATGTTGAGGTCAAAGGCACCTGGAAACCTGTAAACAGCCCAACCCCCTCACAGGTGGTGTTCTAAAACAAGGATCCTCAGACTTGGATCAGTTATGAGAAGTGTAAACACTTCCAACCCGGAGGTACAGTGTTTACAATAACCATAAAAGATCCTCCTCTAATTCACTTCATTTTCTGAAGGTCAATACTAAAGGTCATCCAGACTTAGCAGGCTTCCCAGATAGCCCTAGCACTACAGGAAATCTGTAGCACAGAGTTCTCAAGAAGAAACCCATATCTGAACCGTGTTTCATATTCCCGCACCAGACCGAAATGGAATGGGAATGAACATGAACCACTCTAGCCTAGGTGTCACTCAGGTCCCAGGTATAGGACCTTAAATCTCAATGGAACCCCACCCACCAAAGCAGAAACAACAGATCCATCCAGAACAGTATGATAGTATGATATATGTAAAGCTGTAAAGAAAGCAGTAAACAAACTGTACATAAAGCAATAAATAAAACAAATATACAAACACAAATAGCACATAACACCCCAGTGAACACAAATCAATCAAGCGCTAGGAGGAACCCACAAAAAGAACCAGAAGCCCTGGTTACAGTATAAGGGTCCCCAGCAGAGTCGCCAAGCTGTCGCTCCCGATAAATGGGACTGGCCCAGATAAGGGTACAGACGCAAACAGTCGGCGAGAGGAGGATGTGAGAACACACTGGAGTGAACTCACAGGGAATGAATAGAGTCGCCAGCTAGGCATTTTTATCCCGAAGGAAAGGTAATGCTGCATAAACCTAGAAAGATATGGATAAGACGGTTGTGAACCAGAGAGACTGAGAAAGGGGGTTGGTTACAACCTGGGAAGGTATTATCACCCAGATTGTCCGTCGTACTCGACGGGATCCACGCTTAAAAGATTTGTGTTTCAAAGGAGTAGTGTCAGTGCAATTTGTGTATAAAAGAGCTGGAAAAGAATGTACAGGTGTCAGTGTAAGAGAAATGAAGTGTAATATTTATAGTGTCAGTGTAAGAAATGAATGAAGTACTCAAGATAATGAGGCTAAGAAAATAATGCTGGAAGAGGGGGAATATACAGAAACTTTTGTTCGATAACTGTTAAGTTATGCCTACGTATCCTCTCGTGCAATGAGGAAGTCAGAACACCGTAGTTCGACCCAAAGAGACTGAAAGATGAATTGACTCATGAACTGCTTACTGGTCTATGCTCAAGTGTATGACCTGTCTGGCTCAGGTGCAAACTGTCTTGCATTAGACGGAAGAAGCAAGTTCTCGTTTATGAGTGAATGAGATGAGAAAAGAATCCCGAAGGAGACGATTATTGTTTGTTTTTGAGTTTTCAGTCTTTTATTGCTTTTGAAAGTGTGTCATAAGTTAATGAGCTTAAGCCTAAACCAATGGATTTAGTAAACTCATCACATCTTCCCTCTGATTAGGGGTAATGAGAATACCTTAAGTGTGAAGTCAGTTTCTCACACTTAATCACCTTTGATGCAGGATTAAGATAATTAACCTACTTGTGATTATTTAGATATTTTTGTTATTTTTGTTTAGTGTTGAGTAATGAGATTAATCCATAATCAGGGATTAAACAGACTCATTACACCATCCTAATAGAAGGATAATAGATGAGAATGTTTAAGCTGAGGAAAGCTCCTCAACTTAATCCATGATTAGGGATTAAACCCATGACAAAACAAAGCCTTTATTGAGTGGATTTTATTTAATGATATGATGAAGAAGTGAGTTTTATGGTTTGTAAGACAACTTGAGGGGGACTTGTCCATTAACATTTGGGTTAGTCCTTCTTAACCAATTAAGGAAGAATTAGAACCCTAATGCAAGGCCCAAGTTACAAGCTTGATGTCTTGATGATTATTAAGTGAATTGATTAAAGGATTTAAACACATTAAGGGTTTAACACTTAGGATTAAAGTTATACACTCCATCCTAATAGAAGGATGCAGGCATAAGCTTAATCACAAAGCCTTAAAGCCTTTAGGGTTTAGTCCCTGATTATGAGATGAGAAGAGAAGACTCAATGAGACAAAAAGGTAAAAAACTAAGTGGGGGACTAATCAAAACCCTAATTATTGTCATGCTTGGTTGTTCCTAAGGTTTGTGAGTTTTACAAGAAAGATCTTCAGAGAAACCACCAGGAAGCAGATGAAAGGAGCAAAGAGAAGCAAAGCAACTTGCTTCATTTAAGAAGACAAGTCACTTGAAGAAAGAAAGTAAGATGAAGAAGAATGAGCAAGCTCAATATCAAACACAAGACAAGAATGCAGCAATGATGCATAAGAGGGATGAAAAGAAATTGTGAGAAGTGAAGGCAAATTCACTTCTCAAAGTGACTTACCACCTGAAAAGTTAGTGAAAGAAATGCAATACAATGCAAAATGAGATGGAATGGCATGATGCAAATCAAAACCAGAAGCATAAGTATGATGCTAATGATGCTATGAGATGATGCAAACATGAATCAAGGCATGGGGATGATCATATGAACATATGGATGCAAGAGAAGCATGCTTAGAACCATGATCATACATGAAAAGTTATGAAATGCAAATGACATACAACAGGGCAAATGCAAGAAGCAATGATCAAACATGATTCTAATATGTCTTAAGATGTCTAATGAATCAAATGGATGCATAAAATGTCATGGCAAGTCATGGTATGCAAGCAAATGCAAGATGAATGCAAAAGGAAGCCCAAATTAGGGTTTATGATCAATGCTCAAAACAAAAACAAAAACCAGAAGCAAATATCAAGATAAAAAATTGAAAATGCATCCAAGGGAACCCTAAACCTATACAAACTCACTGCCCAAAGGAGGGGTTCTAACTCTTAACCTAACGGGGGTTATAAATTTCTTAAGTATGCTAGGGTTTTAAGGTACCTTGTCAAGAAAAATACCAAACAAATAGGAAATGCAAGATCAAATCATGCCAATTTAATCCTGCAAACTACATGATATGCAAGACACAATGCAAAAAGAATCAAAGTCCAACTCTCAATGGTTAGGCAGAAATGAATTTTGGAAGTTTGGAACAAAATATTGCCTTGAAATGAAATTAATTCCATGAAAAATTGTCAAAAGAAATCAAGATCAAGAAAGAAATTTGGTTTGAGGGTTGGACAATGTTTCTAAATGATTTTAAAGGTTTCATGAATTTTTTGGTGATTTTTAAATACCTAAAAGTATTTTTAATTAATTAATTCTCATTAATTAATTATAAATAAACTTTTAAATGATTTAAAAATATTTTTTAATGCAAAAAATAAAAATAAAAATGTTTTTGGTTTCTGAAAATTAATAAAAGTTTGTATAAAAATTTTCAGAATTTTTGAAAATGTTTTACTATTTTAAATTAAATGAAGAAAACAAATGAAATTAAATGAAATAAAATTGAATAAAAATGAAAGTATGCAGGATGGAAGGCTCAGATGCAATCTGGGTTTAAAACGTTTGACTGGGTGCGCATCTGGACGGCCCAAGTTCAAACCAGCCTAATTTTAATTAATTAATTATTAATCCATAATTAAGAGTTAATGAAATGATCCAGGCCCTCTATACGCGCGCGGGAAACAACATCCAGTGGCTCACATTCAAACTTGGTGCCCTAACCCTAATTATCAATTAATCACTCTCAGGTCACCGGAGACGAGCTCCGGTCGTCTTCTCCGGTGACCTCCCTCCCTGAAAATCTCCAAAACACTCCCTAGGTCAAATCAAACCCCCCAAATCTCCAGAAATGATCCCTAAGCCCTCTAGAACAAGAATCCAACCTCAAAGCTCATTTCTTCTTGCTCAAAACCATGATTCGAAACAAAAATGCAAAAATGACAAAACTTTCAGAGAAGCAATACACACTCAATAATCAACCATTTTCAAAAATAAAAAGTTCAATGAACTCAGGGAAGCATATAGATCATTTCAGAAACAAGAAAAGAGAGTTCTGGAAAAATGAATTTCCATGGCTACCTGAATCGAAGCTTTGGTTTCTGGCACTTTCTGGCTGATGTCTTGCTTGCAATCAACTCCCTTGGACCTCCTGAGAAGCTTTCAAGGCTTGTTTGAAGTTTGTAATGGTTGGTTTGAAAGATGGCTGAAGTTCTGCTCAATGAGGGGCAGAAATCGTATTTGTGATTCAGTGACTTTCAAGCTATGGTGATGGGTGGTTTTTGATCAGTGGAGTATGCTGAGTATGTTTATGAAGTTGGTTTGTATGTTTGTGGCTTGTACTGAGTGTTTCGAAGGCTCTTGCAAATGGGGGAGATTTTGATAACTATGGCTATGGGCAAGATCAGAGTGTGTTGTTATGTGCTTTGGCTTGCTTTTTGTTTGCATAAACTATTGTGATAGGTCAGATGAGTTGATGTGTGCTTTAGTGATTGGTATGGCTCAAGTTGCCAAAATGTCAAGTTTGTGTAAGAGAAGCATGGGCCACTTGCTAGCCAAGGACAGATGGGGTGTCCTGCGCAGCAAGATGTGTGGAGAGCCCTTGGATTGTTTGTGGAGTCAGCAAGCAAGTGGATTCACACTTGAGTGAGTTTTTGCAACTTGCCTCACTTTTGCTTCCTTGGAGAAATCTTGCTCCATAAGCCATGAAAGTGAGTAATCTCTTGGCCCATTCTGAATTTTAGGTGTTGTATGATCATGTTGTGAAGTTTAGAAGTCCATTTGATAGCTCAATTTGCCTTGACAAGTGAATTTGCAACTTTGCCTCTTTGGTAGAAAACTTCAAATTTTGTGATTTTTGCCAACTTTGACAAGCCATAACTTTTGATCCAAAATGAATTAGGTCATGTTTTTGTACTTTTTGAAAAGGGAATGATCCATTCTACAACTTTCATGACCAAAGTTTTTCCATTTGAAGCATTTTTGAATCAAAAAGTAAAGGTTGAAAAAGGTTCCTAAAATGGCAATTTCATCAAAAGTCAAACTTTCCCAAAAGGTCAACTTTGCAAAAGACTTGAAATTATTCAATTTTGTGAACTTACAACATCTTCTATGATCAAATAAAGATCATACACAATCAAAATGATGAAGAACACCCTTTGGTTGGGTCATTGGGGGCCTCAGATGCCCTGATTTTACACTGACTTGCTTGAAAAGTCAACTCTTGATCAGATGACTTCCCCATGGAATTTCTTCATGAAAATTGATATGCATACTCCCTATACCATATAGAGACCAATAGAAACAAGAATGACCAAAAAATTTGGAGTTATGGCCTCTGAAACCAAAACCCTAATTCTAGGTCATCTGTGCAGTCAAACCTGGCTCTGCTTCCATGCCATTCTCAGTTCTTGTGATTTTTTTACATTATTGACTTTGAGAGGATATAATATGATACTTGAACATATATGGACCCTTTTGAAGTGATTTATGGCCTTTGGAGTGGCTCAAGAAGCTCTTGGATTGCTCAGATCACAAACCCTAGATGCAGATGACTTAGGATCAATGCAGTGAATCAAAAATGTGGTATGAGATGCTATGATTGGATTTGTGTATATGAAATGATCACAAGCCATGGTGTGAATGGGTGAGGGCAAATTTGGGGTGTTTACACCTATGCCTCAAATATGCTTCACATGATGCAATGTTTTGGTTATTTTGTGAACATATATATGCTAAATGATATGCCAAATGTTGAGGATATGAGAAGGCAAATTTTGAGGTATTACACGCCTGATATCTTCTGAAGTAAGGGAAATCATCCTCTTAGCCCAATTCCTTGACTGATGTGGATTCAAAAAAGCTTCCGTCTTCGGCATATGCTTCATCAACCAACTGTAGAAAAGAGGTCCACAACACCTCACCAATCTTCCTCTCTGTTTCTCATTCCTCTGATGAACTGAGTAGTAAAAGTCTCCTAACAAGGTGGGAACTGGGTTCTTGGGCATGAAGATGTGGATGGCATTTTTGCTTACAAACTTAGGCTCGTCTGCAAACAAGATGATACCATAAATACTGAGAGCCAGGAGAGCACACACAGTCTCCCAATTCCCTACTGCAGCTTGCTTTGTAGCCTGAGTGATCAAGTAATCTAGATGAAGACTTGGGATTCCAGCCTTAGAAGTCAGGTGCTCATCAATAGTAGCTACTTATAGATGTAGTGCCTTAACTATGTCTTCATTCTTTGGAGGGGTCATTTCAGGGTTGAAAGGGATTCCTCTTCTGATAGGGACACCAAATAACATAGAATACTCTTCCAGCAAAGGTCCTATCTGAAAATCTGGGAATGTGAAGCAACAAAGAGGAGGGTCATAAAACTGAAGACAAGTGTGAATCATGCTCCTCTGCAATGTGTCCAAATCCATGATCATGTCTAGGATTCCACCATAATGCTCTCTGAATAAGGGAACATGATCAGGGGTTATAAGAGCATGTATCTGCCTGATGCCTGCCAGAGGATACTGAAAGAAGTGGTAGGTGATGTTGCTTTTCCTGGTTGAATCCATGCTGAATATGTGTGTTGAAGGAGACAACTGAAGAAGATAGATAAGTTGAGCAGAAGAACGGTCAAAACCAAACCAAGAAGAGATGGATACCCTGCAAAAGAAATAAACAAAATGTTAAATTATGCAATATGATGTATGTTTATGATATGCAAGGGTTTGTGATCATGTTCTGGATAATCAGTTACCTTTGGTAGGACCCTTGAGTGTTCATAGTTTCGGATGGAGGTCTGAGAACCAGTAACCACGTGAGGGACTTAAATAAAGAGTCAAAAGTCCAGGGTTTCAAAGAATCTGTCCAAAATAGTATAACCTTAAAAATAGAATCCAGTAGCAAGGTATGATGAGGTCAAGGGTTCCTGCAAACTTGTAAACAACCCAACCCACTCACAGGTATTGTTCTAGAACAAGGATCCTCAAATTCAGATCTATTATGAGAAGTGTAAACACTTCTAACCCGGAGGTACAGTGTTTACCCTAATCATAAAGAATCCTCCTCTAATTCACCTTAGATGTTGAAGGTCGTCTAAAAAGGTCATCCAGACTTAGCAGGCTTCCCAGATAGCCCTAGCACTACAGGAAATCTGTAGCACAGAGTTCTCAAGAAGAAACCCATGTCTGAACCGTGTTTTCATATTCCTGCACCAGACCGAAATGGAATGGGAAAGAATATAAAACCACTATAATCCTAGGTGTCACTCAGGCCTTTTTGTTGAGCCTTTCTCACTGGAATACCCCTCCCACCAAGGCAAACCAACAAATCCCGTACAGATGATATGATAAAAATGAAATGCGTAAAGCAGTAAATGAAAGAAATAAATAAAGCTGTACAGAAAGCAATAAATAAAGCAATAAACAAGTATGCACATAACACCCCCAATAAACAAAATCAGACAAGCGCTAGGAGAAACCCACAAGAGAACCAGAAGCCCTGGTTGCAAAAAGTCCCCAGCAGAGTCGCCAAGCTGTCGCTCCCCGGACTTTTGTCCCGGTGCAAACGCGAACCGTCGGCGATGTTGGAGGTTGAGGTTGAATAGAGTCGCCAGTTAGGCATTTTTATCTCGAAGAAAAGGTAATGCTGCATAAACCTGGAAAGAAGTGGATAAGACGGTTGCGAACCAAAGAAACTGAGAAAGGGGGTTGGTTACGACCTGGGAAGGTATTAGCACCCAGATCATCCTTCGTACTCGACAGGATCCACGCTTACTTGATTGTGTTTAAAAGGGGATAATGTTTGTGCTAAACTATGCATAAAAGATAAGGGGAAAAAGATGTACAAAGTGCCAGTGCAAAAAGGATATGGAATTCAAGATTAGGATTTTGAAAAGAAAAGCTGGAGGAAGGAGAGGGGGGAAGACCTGGGGACTTTTGTTCGATAACCGTTAAGTTATGCCTACGTATCCTCTCGTGCAATGAGGAAGTCAGAAAACCGTAGTTCGACTCAAAGAGACTAATATGATTTTGTTGTGAACCGCTTGCTTGTCTATGCTCAAGTGTATGACTCGTCTGGCTCGAGTGCTAACTTTCTTGCATTAGACGAAAGAAGAAAGTTCTCGCTTTTAGAGTGAGTGTGATGAGAAAAGAATCCCGGAGGAGACGTTTATTGTTTGTTCTTGTTTTTTAGTTTTTTTATTATTTTTGGTGTTTGGCATAGGATAATGAGCTTAAGCCTAAATCAAAGGTTGTAAACTCATCATATCCTCCCTGATTAGGGATAATGAGCCTACTTAATTATGAGATGAAGATCCCAACTTAATTACCATGATGATATAGCATTAATATCATTAACCTACTATGGTAATTATTATGTTTTTTTGGGTTTTTTGTTTAGTGTTAAGTAATGAGTTTAATCTCCAATCAAAGATTAGTGAACTCATTACACCATCCTAAGAGAAGGATGATAGATGAGGACACTTAAGCTGAGGAAGATACCTCAACTTAATCCACGGTAAGGGATTAAATTCATTATATAAAAAGCCTTTATTAAGTGGATTTTAATTAAAGATAGGATGAAAAAGTGTTTTTTATGTTTGCAAGACTTTAGCATGAGGGGGACTTGTCCATTGAACACTAGGATTAGTCCCTCTGAATCACCAGGAAGAGATGTAACCCTAATATAAGGCCCAAGTTACAAGCTTAAGTCTTTAATGATTATTAGGTGTTTTTGATTGAAGGTGAAAAAAACTTAAAGGTTTAACACTAAGGATCAAATTTATACACTCCATCCTAAGATAAGGATGCATGCATAACCCTAATTAAGAGTCCCAAAACTTTAACTGTTTAGCCTTGATTATGAGATGAGAGAGAGAGAGACTCAAAAGGTAAAAACTAGGGGGGACTATGTACAATCCTAAAGTTATCATGCTTGGATATTCCTAAGGTTTGTGAGGCATCAAGATAAGTCTTCAAGTTGGTCACCAAAGGAGGAGAAGCAGATGAAAAGAGAGAGAGAGAGAGAGAGAGAGAGAGAGAGAGAGAGAGAGAGAGAAGGATTAGGTTACTTACTTCATGAAGACGTTAAGTAACCTAGGAACAAGAGATGACATAAGTGAATGAGATTCACTTCAAGCACAAACAAAATGCATAAAAATAAATAGAGAAAGAGAGGTTGGATGTGGATGCACATCCACATCCTGATTAACTTACCAAATGCACATGAAATGGTTAGTTTGAAAGCAAGATATGTACAAATTCAAAAGCATAAGCAAATCAAGTGATAAAAAATTGAAAATGCATCCAAGGGGACCCTAAGAACTCATGAAATCATCATCCAAAGGGGGAGGTCTAAAGGTTTACCAAGTTTAAGTTATGGTTTACCTAAGATTGGCTAGGGTTTTGGATACTTCTCAAAGGGAAAATGTACATTAATTTGAAAATGCAAGATAAAAGTGTGACAAAAATATATTTAGAAACTAGAGGTCAAGTGTGAAATATTGCCAAAAGAATAAAATGCAAACTCATCTTGGTTTGAGAGAAATGAATTTTTGAAGTTAAGGTTGAAAAATATGAAATTTAGGAACCCTAATTCAAAGGAAAATGGAAACGTTTGATCAAAACCAAAAATAAATTTGTGAGATGAGTTTGAAAATATTTCTAAATGTTTAAGAAAACTCTCTGAGTTTTTTGGTGAGTTTTAAATACTTTAAAGTATTTTTAATTAATTAAATGGACTTAATTAATTAAAATATACAATAAAATTATTTAAAAATGCATTTTTAATGGAAAAAATAAAAATAAAAATATTTTTGGTTTCTGAAAATTAATTAAAGTGATGATAAAAAATTTCAGAATTTTAAAATGATTTTTGGTATTTTTAATAAATAAGAGAAAATAAAATGAAATAAATAAAAAGAAAATGAAAAGTAATTCAAAGCAAAGGCTGAGATTTAAAGTTGAAGGGATCAAGGGTCCAGATGGGAAGTCACGCTGACTTGGGGTATTCAGGATCAAAGGCCCAGGTTTGAAGTTGTATTTCGCGCGTGATCCAAGGGATGACATTTAAACTGACCTAATTAACTATAATTAATTTAATTAATCAAAACTAATATTAAGTGAGCTAATCTAAGTCGTTCAAAGCCTAACCCTAATCACCATCCAATGGCCAGAAATGAAACTGGGGAGTTAAATGTGATTAAACCCTAATTACTTTCAGGTGACCGGAGCTAAGCTCTGGTCATCTTCTCCAGTGAGACAAAATCCCAGAATCCTACACAAGCATCTAAACTTCTAATTTCTTGCCCAGAAACACTCTCCTAACATCATAGAACATGAATCCATAAAAAAATTCAATTATCATGCATATTAAAGTTGAATCGAATCAAACAAGTTCTAGGTCAAAAATTTCAGAACATCATGAAATCCTCATTTCTAACCTATTTTCAATTCTAATCATATCAGGATCATCAGGGAAGCATGGGGAATCATTCTATAACATAAAATCAAGCTTCTGGAAAAAATGATCTTGAAGGTTACCTGAGATGAAGTTCTTTGAAATGGAGCTTTTTGGGCCTCTCCTTTGTGTAATCCAGTCCCCTTTGACCTCCCGAGGCTATTGGCAAGCTTGAATGAAGCTTAGAGTGGCTGGTTTGTGTGTTTCAGTTATGAGTTTGCAGAAATCATGTTTTGGCTTTAGGGTGTTTCCAGCTATGGTGATGGGTGGGAAATGATCCTTAGGCTATGAGGAGTTGAATGGTGAAAGAAATTTTGGTTTTTGTTTGCTGAATTGTGAAATTCGATAGCATGAAGGTTTTGAGGAATTTTTCTTAATCTGAAGTTGTATGTTGATGAAGGCCATGAAGCTTGCTTTTATAGAGTCTTAAGGGTGTGTATGAGCCATACTATTGGTCAGGAGAGTGGGTGTGGCACTGTGTGATTGGTATGGGAGCTTTGTGCAAAAAAGTCAAGAATTGTGTACCATAGGTATGGGCTTATGCATGGAGGGCCCTTGGATCAATAAAATGCAGTTGTATTGCCTTGATCAAGAGTTTGCAATGTTTATGCATAATGGCAATTTTGTGAAGTTTGTGAAATCAAGCCTTGAAATGCTTCAATCCTTAGGCCAATTCTGATCTTGGCAAGTTGCATTAACATGTTGTGACATAATTGAGTGGATTAGAGGTCATTTGAATGCTTAGAAACCAAAAATGCAAATTTCCCTCTTTGACATGTATGTGAAAATTATGTGATTTTTGCCAACTTTGCAAGGCCATAACTTGAGTTCTAGGAAGAATTAGAATGAGTTCTTGTACTTTTTGAAAATGGGAGGATCCAATCTACAACTTTCATGTTTGAAGAAATTTCATTTGAAACCTTTTTGATCAAGGAAGAGGGGGTTGAAGATCTTTCCCAAAATAGAAAGTTTACATTACAAGTCATTTCCATTTTTGGCAAGTTTTGGCTTTGTTCATTTTTATTCAATTTTGTGAACTTCCAAGCATTCCAATGATCAAATAAAGACCATATGACTTCAAAATAATGTTGATGACCCTTTGGAACCATTGTTGGGGGCCTTAGATGCCCTGATTCTGACTTTTCTTACACAACAAGTTATCATTTGATCAGATGACTTCCACAAGGGATTTTTTCCATGAAATTTGATGCACATGCTCCTTATAACATATATGGACCAATAGCAACAAGAATGACCAAAAGTTTAGGGTGTAAGGCCTCTGAAACCAAAACCCTAATTTTAGGTCATTTGTGTAGGAGCCTTAGCTTAGCTTCCATACCTCTGCAATGCTTTGACATTTCTTGACTTCAATGGACCCATGGGGGCATAAGATGATCATAGAAAACTCATGGACCTTCTTGGCATGCTTCATGGCCTCTGAGATAGCTCACACCACTTCTAGGATTCATCTGATCACAAACCCTAGATGCAACTATGCAGATGAAATGTTTAAAGGGGGATTATGCATTGTGGAATGTGTTGATAGCCTATGAAATGATGATAATCATAAGTCAAGATGATAAAAGAGAGAGGGAAAATTTGGGGTGTTTACAGTGATGCTGAACTCAACTTTGTCAAGGCTTGCGTACCAAGGTGCTCCCATGAGGCATAGTGGGATTATTGTAAAAGCTTTTGACGGATCAAAGAAAACCGTGATTGGTGAAGTTGATTTTCCTATTATAATTGGACCGTTTATATTCCAAATTACTTTTCAAGTAATGGATATACGACCCGCTTACAGTTGTCTCCTTGGAAGACCCTGGATTCATGAGGAAGGAGTCGTGACATCTACTCTCCATGAGAAGCTGAAGTTTGTGAAAGATAGGAAATTAGTGACTATTGGCGGTGAACAGGTGATGGGCGCGAAGACGCGATATGTGTCTAGCGGTATCTGAACTGCAAGCGCACAACCTATCGAAGTAATATAAAAGATTGTCGATCCCACATGGACTTTATAATCACTTAGTGCTAGAGGGTCTACTAGTTTAGCTAAGGTGGATGGTTGTCACGATTTTGGTTTTAAGGATTAAAAACGGGAATTAAATTTAGTTTTAATGAAATAATGAGAAGGCGGTCGGTATGTAATTATGCTAACCTATGCGGGTCAATCTAACCTAAGCTTATAAAGATGGTTCACTTAAATTATTCTGTAGAGATTATCAGTTTAAATACCCTCGACTCACACTCTCGTGGTCTTATCTCTGATCTTATTCCTAAAGCCCTATGCCTGCTCTCGCTAGCCCATAAGTGTTTAGAAAATAATTTTTGAAAACTTAATAAGTCTAATTCATTTTAAAGCGCTCTCGCTGTATTTAAATCAAATGCCTAACTTTAGCTATCCGGTTAAAATCACACACTCTCGTGGTCTCGACCTAACCTATTACACTTTTCTTACTCTTGTAACAAAAAGATTAATTTTAATTATAAAAAGTCTCAGCCAGAATATAAGTTCTTAATTATTTTAGCTTAGATTCGATTTTACCGGTTTGGTTTAGTTTAATTACATACCGCAAAATTAATTTAGCTACTCATTTTTGTTGTACCAGACAGATGCAGAATCAGATAAATATAAATTAAAACATGCATTATAAAATAATAGCAATAATATCTTAACATATATAAATAAATAACTTAGTATAAATGCGAAATTATAAAAACCTGAATGATTAAAATCTTAATACTCCTTCTTCCACAGACTGGTAAGCTCGGAGTGCAGAACCGGAATCGAAAATAAAACTAAACAATTTCTGAAGGCTTGAAAAGAAATTAATAATAACAATTTCCTAATGTTGGAAATTGTTATTGAGTTTGGTTTGGATATAGAAGCAGAAAATTAAACAAGAACAATTGCTAGAAAAATAAAATAAGGGTGCAACAAAAATACGGCAGAGCTTCCGCGAAAATCTTAAAATAAAACTCTGTGTTTTCTAATTCGTAACTAGGCTATTTATAGAAAATAATTTATGGGCTTGGGCAGTTTAAATCCATCAGCGTGGGTATCGTTCCGTTGAAGAGAGAATCCAGGAAAATGCATACTGAATCTGAGGAAAAGTAGGAATGACTTTTGACCCACGTTGTGCATGTCCTCGGGAATTCTTCAATATTAATTAACCTATTTTCCTTTGTCACGTTCGTGACAAAGGTGTCACGGCCACTTTTTCCAAATAAAGCGTGTCACGGTCGTGACACTTGAGTGACGATCGTGAGTGTTCCAAGTAGGGTGTCACGGTCGTGATGATGTGGTAACGACCGTGAGTGTTACAAATTATGCAGAATTAACAGAATTCCTTTCTTCTTCTTCTTTTCATGCTTGTTTTTGTTCATTTGATCTTTGGCTCATGGTTTAGCTCTAGAAATGTTATACCTGCAATATGACATAAAAAACACGAAGAATCGGGAGTTAATAGGATAAATGTGCGATAAATCGGACTTAAAACGTAGTAATAAAGTGATAGGATTTCTCGTTATCAAACTTCCCCAAACTTAAACCTTTGCTTGTCCTTAAGCAAATAGTCGGTTGAAAAATGATCGGACAATTTTCATCGGACGCATACACATAACAAACCATACGAGGAATCATTTAGCTAGGTAAACCGGTACTAGAATAGAACACTAACGATACACTAATGACACAAGAAACAAGCTAAGTCGTCAACTTCCCGTTAAACAAAACATTCGGTAATTGCGTTACGATTCTACCTAGAGTCTTTCGATCTTATTTCACCCGGTATCATTCTAGCGCAATCACATTAAGCCCTTTGCCTTAGCACGCACGTAGTGGAGTAGCCGGTTAGTGACTTTGATTCTTTATAAGCACGGGGTCTGGTACACGAATGTGACAACCCTATATGTATTATCCGAATTGGAGGTTGTGGGGGATCGAGCCGTAGCACGCCCTACCAAGTTCAGAACCAGGTACCTCTGAACTAACCCGCAATGGACTCCTTCTTATATTTCTCGTTTCTTATATTCGACCGTGTACTTTGGTGCAATTTCTTTTTATTGGCCTCGAGATATGAAGGATCATTTATAGATTAGGCATCAAACACTTATGTTCATCGGCTCCCCACGTGGTTTGTGTTCAGACGGTGTTGACTGCTAGTATAAACTACTAGGGGTTACTTTAGAACTAAAACTTAAGGTGTAGTCGTAACAATTATCGGAACGGAATGCTTAAATAGGAAGTCTAAGGTGTCAAGACTGTATTGATCTTGTTAGATCTTTCTCAGCTTCCTAACTACGATTTCATAGGTAAGTCGGGTAATGCGAAGATAAAGCAAAAATTTTCGGTATGGCTAAATAAACGGGGAAAATTTGAAACTGAAGAAATAGCACAAATATTACTTTGTTTAATTGAAATACAGAAAGGGAAATACAATGAAATGGAAAATGCGGAAAGGGAAAGGTATCTCTCCCACACTATATCAGACATTGTCCTCAATGTTGTGATATAATAGCGGGGAAAATACAATACAAAAACAAAAATGCAAAAACAAAAACATAAAATAAGGCTGCTGACGACCACGACCTCGGCTTCTGGTGCGGGAGCGTCTGGTAGGAGTGACTTCCTGATAAGAACCGGTGGTGGTGAGAGCAGTGATATCTATACGCAAAGCTTCCAGCTTGCTAAAACTCTCTCCTAGCTTTTCATCTGTCGTCCTCTGGTTACTGGCAACAGCTGAAAGTAGTGCATCGTATTGCTCTTTTTGCCTACGCTCAAGTGCTGCATTCATATGATTCTGCTGATGAATGGCACGGAGGACGTCTTCAAGTGAAATGTCGGGTACATGTGGCTGCCTGGTGGAGGACTCAGGGATGTCCTGAACTGGTGCAGCAACATCCATGGCATCCTGCATCTCGTCCACGGGTGCATCAGTCTGCTCATCAATAATCGTAACGTGGCCTGCGGCATCCGGTAAAGCAAATAGCCAATTGGCTCGGTTCGATGGATCGATGCGATCACGGCAAGGCAAGGTGATGTGATGATAGATGGTGCCTTGGATCACAGGGTTGAACCTGTCATCCTCTCTCTACGATATCAAATGTGCGGAGTTGCAATAGCTCTTTGTAAGCAACTCTGCTGCTCTATGAGGCAAATGAGTAATCTGGTCACCAAGCTCCAGCTGTATGGCAAGGGTGGTAACAATCCCGCCAATGTAGAAGGGAGTTGCGCCTCTATGCGCTACAGACTGGATATGGGATAAAAGGAACGGGGCTGCATTGATGCGTTCCTCATTTAAGGCACAGTGCAAGAACAAGAGCTCTTTGGAATTAAGCTTGTGGTTGCTCTCTCTTGCGAAAATAGTGTTGCAGATGATGCGATGGAAATACTGAATCGTCGGATTATGGATGTGGGTGGCATTCAGACTCTGGTAGGCGGTAGCACGGGTATTAGTGATGTTGTGCCACAAAGTGAAAGCAACTTTGTTGAAGTTGTCGGGCACGCGGAGATGAGCATCGTCGTCGTGGCTGAAGCCTAACAGTTCAGCGATGAGTGATTTGGAACTCTCTTCCGAGCATTCTGAACTTTGCAATGCCGGTGAGTTGACTTGTTGAACCGGGTGGTGTGATATACTGAAACGAACTCAGAAACTCCAAGGTGAGGTTTTCGAATGTCGGTTGTGGTTGACTGCACAAGTCCCACAAACCAACATGCTCAAGCAGTAGCTTCACGCTGTCTAGTAGTCCTAACTCCCTCAAGCAGTCAAGGTCGACATACCGAGTGGGTTGGATGCCACGGTTTTGAAACCTGATAAACTTCTGTCTTTGTGCTTCTCCTTGGTCACCATCTCTAAACTGGATATTCTCCATTGCATGCAAGTAAGGTAAATGAGAGATAAGAGTTTTTGAGGTTTTGTGAGAAAATGAAGAAATGTGAAGAATTTGTTCGGATTATAATGAAATGAGTGAATGTGAGAAGTTTGGAATAAATGGAGAGGTTGAACGGGTAAATGAAATTGATTGAAAGTAATGGGTGGTTACGGGAGAATGAGGAGATAATGGGAGGTTTCTATTTTGTGAGAAATGAGAATGGGGTTCTGCAAAGGTGAACGGTTATGTTTCTTCAGAATTCGTAAAATAGGGTTGTCACGGTCGTGAGGGAGGTCTTACGGTCGTGACGCGCTAAATAGCTCGTCACGATCGTTAGGGAATGGTGACGACCGTGATGGCTTCAAAACTTGTAATTTTTCACATAATGCATTATCTCACTTCAGTTCAACGCAATTTCTTATCACTTTCATTTATTTGCAACATAAACATAATACATAATAGTGGATCAACATATAAGCAGTAAATTTCATCACACGAGAATTCATAAAATATCAAGCAATTCAATTATATCAGCAAATAATGAAAATCATGGAAATTGATTAAATTAGAAAGTTGCAAAAATAGACGTACTTTGCTTTTGACATAATAGAAGGAAAATTACATTGATAAAAATAAGCTACGAAATGTTTGCAAAATATTAAACTAACTAGAAACAAAAGCGAAAAGTAAAATAAATTAAATCACTACAGCATTATCAAAGTTGCTTCTTCAAATCTTCAAGTGCGGAGTTTAAATGATAGAATTGTTCACATGTTATGTCAGTTAAACCTATAACGTCCAATCACATGCTTTTAACCTCACCCTTAACAGCATTAATATCGGCTTGGTAAACTTCAAGAGTATTCAAAATTTTCTTTAAGTTGTCAGCATATCCTACTTGATTTACTTCAGGGGTTTCAATAACTTCATCAGTGTGGTCGATATCATGGTAACCAGGAGGCGTCTCAGGGTCACTTTCTACATCAGTCATTATGTCATCCCTAATTTGGTAAGATTGTGGTGTTTCGGGAGTGGATGGATAGTCAGGAGGGGTAAGCTCATAAAGCCAATTATCTTTATTGTGAACACTGACTCTAGCATGGTTCGGTAATGTGAACAGGGTTACTACTTCATTTCTGATTAGGTACTCGTAAGGTGGTTGTCCTAAGTTTCTTATAATTTGGCGGTTAAAGCAGAAGTTCAGATTCATAGGACGGATGGTACCTAAATGGTTGCATTTGTGTAATTGGTATCTAAGTCCGAGGGCATCAGCAATCATGGTGACCAGGCCTCCTACCAATATTGGTAGATCAGGTTCCTCTTGGATTCGGGTAAAAGTTTGCATCATGAATGGTACAACATTAACGGGTTTTCCATTGGTCAAACAGGACATTATGAATATCTCATCTTTAGATACTCCAGTGAGGTTCTCTTCCTTTCCAAAGAAGGTGTGGGCAAGGATCTTATGGAAATAGCGGATAGCAGGGTTATGTATTTCATCATTGTTCATGTTATCCGGCTCAGGATGATAATTTCCGGTTAAGGTTCCCCAAAAGAAGTCTAGCTCAATATCCATTAATTCCACCTGGGTGGTAGTAAAAGCAAAGGGTCCACTAGGGAATCCTAATAAGTCAGCTAGTTCCTTATGGTTAAAGTCATATTCGATTCCGAATAGTCGGAAACTGATAAATCCTTTCCTTAATCCAAAACCGCGCTCGGGTAAGTAAACTAAGGAGCTTAAGAACTCAAGGGTGAGCTCGCGGTAAGTCACAAACCTATGTTTTATGAGAGCATTCTCCCATCCAAGTTGGTTAAACAGGTATAAGATGCTATCATGTATACCTAAAGTTTTCATGGTATGTTCATCATAGTACAGAGTCAAATCCATTTGTCTCTGTGACAACTCCTCAAATTTCATTCTTTGGATTCTACCTCTAAATTTGGTTTCCATAATGTTTCTTGGTTGGTTAGCCATAGTTAGTGTAAATGTGGAGGAAACAAATCAGGGGGAAAAGGAAAGTGGAAAAGACTTTAGAAAATCTGTAAAAGTGATTTAGAAAATAAAAATTAAAATAAAGAAAATAAGAAAATAAATGCATAAATGAAATCAATAATGATAGTAATGAAATAAAACAATAAAACAATAAAATGATAAAACGATAAAATGATAAAATGATAAATTGATTAAAATGATAAAATGGGTTGCCTCCCACTAAGCGCTATTTTTATCGTTATAAGCCTGACGTAATGCTTAGGGGTAGATTAATTAGGGAAATTAGTGGACAACTCTAAAAGCTTTAGACTATTTGCATAATCTCTATTTTCAATTTTATGGTAATGTTTTAATCGTTGTCCGTTTACTGTGAACGGTTCACTATTCCTACCCTTAATTTCTATTGCTCCGCTCGGGAACACTCTAGTTATTTCAAAGGGTCCTGACCATCTAGATTTTAGTTTTCCAGGAAAGAGCCTAAGTCTTGAATTAAATAGGAGTACAACGTCTCCCACACTAAATTCTTTACTGGATAGGCGTTTATCGTGCCATCGCTTAGTTCTTTCTTTATATATCTTAGCATTCTCATAAGCATCTAACCTTAATTCTTCTAATTCGTTAATGTCGAGGATTCGCTTTTCCCCAGCGGCATTGTAGTTTATATTGAGTGTTTTAATCGCCCAATATGCTTTGTGTTCTAGTTCTACCGGGAGATGACAAGCCTTCCCATACACTAATTTGAAAGGTGTAGTTCCTATGGGTGTCTTGTAGGCTGTCCTATAAGCCCATAAAGCTTCATTAAGTTTAGATGACCAGTCTTTCCTAGATAAGGCGACAGTCTTTTCTAGGATTTGTTTAATTTCTCTGTTTGAGACTTCGACCTGTCCACTCGTTTGTGGATGATATGGTGTTGCTACACGATGTCTGACTCCATACTTAGATAGTAATTTGTCAAATATTTTCGAAATGAAATGCGAGCCACCGTCACTTATGGCAAGTCTAGGCACACCAAATCTTGGAAAGATTATATTCTTGAAAAGCTTAATTACTACTCGTGTGTCATTTGTAGGAGAAGCTATAGCCTCAATCCATTTTGAAACATAATCGACAGCTACGAGTATGTACTTATTACCGAAAGATGATGGGAATGGTCCCATGAAAGCTATTCCCCAGACGTCAAAGATTTCTACTTCTAATATTCCTCTTTGAGGCATTTCATCTCTTCTTGAAATATTTCCGGTGCGTTGACACCGATCGCAATTTATAACAGCGATGTGGACATCTTTCCATAAATTAGGCCAAAATAGGCCGGCTTGTAAGATTTTTGCACAAGTCTTGGAAGTGCTTGCATGTCCACCATAAGGAGATGAATGACAATGAGCAATGACATCTTCTATTTCTTCTTCGGAAATACATCGACGAAAGATTCCGTCGGGTCCTCTTTTAAACAATAATGGTTCGTCCCAATAGTAATGCTTGAGATTGTGAAAGAATTTCTTTTTCTGCTGATAGGTTAAATCAGGTGGAAGTGCTCCTGCAGCTAAGTAGTTGACAATGTCAGCGTACCATGGCAGTCCTACGGTTGTTTGGATTGTTTCCACGGGTTCTGGTTCATCTATGTCTAACTGAACTGGGTCGCTTCCTATTTGCGCTATCAGCTGTTCATACGGAAAATCGTCGTTAATCGGCACTTGTTCGGGTTTAATACCTTCTATTCTAGACAAATGGTCCGCTACGACGTTTTCAGTACCTTTCTTATCTTTTATTTCGAGATCAAACTCTTGTAAGAGTAAAATCCATCTCAAGAGTCTTGGTTTAGCATCTTTCTTGGTTAATAGATATCTGATAGCAGCGTGGTCTGTGTAGACGATTATTTTTGCTCCCACTAGGTAGGAACGGAATTTATCAAGTGCAATGACAACTGCTAATAATTCTTTTTCAGTAGTGGCGTAGTTCATCTGAGCAGAATCTAAAGTTCTACTGGCATAGTAAATTGCGTGAAGTTTCTTGTCCTTCCTTTGTCCTAGAACTGCGCCTACAACATAGTCACTCGCATCGCACATGATTTCGAAAGGTAATATCCAGTCAGGGGGTTGCATGATTGGTGCGGTGATGAGGGCTGTTTTTAAAGTTTCGAATGCTTTAAGACAATCTTTATTTAATATGAACTCAGCGTCTTTCATTAATAAACCGGTAAGAGGTTTAGTGATTTTCGAGAAATCTTTGATGAATCGTCGGTAGAAACCGGCGTGTCCTAAAAAGCTTCGTATTTCTCGAACGGTCTTAGGGGGTTGAAGATATTTTATGACTTCTATCTTAGCTTTATCAACTTCAATTCCCTTATCAGATATAACGTGTCCTAGTACGATTCCTTCTCTGACCATGAAATGGCGTTTCTCCCAGTTAAGCACGAGGTTTACTTTTACACATCTTTCTAATACCATTTCTAAATTCGATAGACATCCTTCAAAACTTTGCCCGCATACAGAGAAGTCGTCCATGAACACTTCCATGATGTTGTCTATGAAATCTGCGAAGATTGACATCATACATCTTTGAAAGGTTGCAGGAGCGTTGCATAATCCAAAGGGCATTCGTCTATAAGCGAACGTTCCATAAGGGCATGTGAATGTAGTCTTTTCTTGATCATCTGGGTGGATAGGGATTTGGAAAAATCCTGAGTAACCATCAAGATAACAGAAATACGAGTGCTTGGCTAACCGTTCTAACATTTGATCTATAAAAGGTAGTGGGAAGTGATCTTTTCGAGTGGCTTTGTTTAGTTTATGATAATCGATGCACACTCTATGTCCGGTCACTACTCTTTGTGATATCGATTCGCCTTTAGCGTTTTTCACAACAGTGATACCTCCTTTCTTTGGTACTACATGTACTGGACTAACCCATTTACTATTAGAGATTGGATATATTATTCCAGCGTCTAGTAGTTTCTTAACTTCTTCCTTTACTACAGTGCTAAGTATTGGGTTAATTCTTCTTCGAGATTCTCTGGAGGTTTTGTAATCTTCTTCTAGCAGAATACGATGCATACAGATTGAAGGACATATTCCTTTGAGATCAGATATGTTATATCCTAATGCAGTTGGATATTTCTTTAAGACATCTAAAAGTTTCTTTGTTTCAATTGTTCCTAAACTGGAATTGATTATAACTGGTCTTGTACATTCAGTGTCTAGGAATTCGTATCTTAGGTTCTTAGGTAAAGTTTTTAACTCTAATGTAGGTTTATTCTTACTTGGCATGGGATCCGGTGTAAGTGCTAAACTTTCGCTTAGACTATCATCCTGATATGGTTTACGCCAATTGTCATCTTCAAAAATCGGAGGGATTTGAATTTTCATAATTTCAGAATAGGTAGTTTCTTTCATTTCCATTTCTCTTATACATTCGTCAATTACATCCAATAAATAGCATGTATCCTCTATAGCTGGTGATTGTAAGAATTGTGTTAAAATAAATTCAACTTTCTCTTCACCTACTTCAAAATTTAGCTTTCCTTTCTTTACGTCTATAATAGCTCCGGCGGTAGCTAAGAATGGTCTTCCTAGTATGATAGGTGTAGTGGAGTCTTTAGAGATGTCCATGATTATAAAATCAGTAGGAATATAGAATTGTCCTATACGTACTGGGACGTTTTCTAGTATGCCTACAGGATATTTAATAGAGCGATCGGATAGTTGAACAGACATTTTAGTTGGTCTTAGGTCTCCCATGTCTAGCCTTTTGCAAATTGTTAAGGGCATAACACTGATACTGACTCCTAAATCGCATAGAGCTTTGTCAATGACGAATTTTCCTATTACACAGGGTATAGAGAAACTTCCTGGATCTTTTAACTTAGGAGGCATATTATTTTGAATTATTGCGCTACACTCAGCAGTAAGTGTAACGGTTCCGTTATCCTCTATCTTCTTCTTATTGGATAAGATTTCCTTTAGAAACTTAGCATACACGGGCATTTGAGTGATAACTTCTGTAAACGGAATAGTAATATTCAACTGTTTCAGAAGTTCAACAAATTTTTTAAACTGGCCCATCGTCTTAGAATTGGTTAATCTCTGAGGGCACGGAATTGGTGGTTTATAAGGTGGTGGAGGCACATAAGGCTTTTCTTTCTCCACTGCCTCTTGATTATTATCTTCCTTTTCTTCTGGTTCATTCACCTTTTCAGTCGGCTTATCCGGTTTTTGGTACATGGCTGGATCGTCAAGTCTTGGATCGGTAGGTCCGTCAGGTTCCTTGCCACTTCTTAATATCACAGCATTGGCCTGTCCTTTTGGATTAGGTTGGGGTTGTCCAGGAAATACTCCAGCTGGTACAGCGGTAGGTGCTTGTTGTTGAGCTACTTGTGAAATCTGAGTTTCAAGCATTTTGTTATGTGTAGCTAACGCATCTATCTTGCTCACTAATTGCTTAATCTGCTCACTAGTATGTATGTTTTGATTTAGGAAATCCTTGTTTGTTTGAGATTGGGTAGCTATGAAGTTCTCCATCATCAACTCAAGGTTTGACTTTCTAGGAACATTAGGAGCAGTCTTTTGATATCCTGGTGGTGTAGCTGGTGCTTGACCTGGTGCGTATAAAGCATTGTTGTTTTTATAAGAGAAGTTCGGATGATTCTTCCAACCTGGGTTGTATGTGTTTGAGTACGGGTTTCCTTGAGCATAATTCACTTGATCTGTGGGAATTCCTGCTAATAGTTGACAATCAGGGACAGCATGTCCTGGAACTCCACATAACTCACAGTTAGGTGTTACCGCAGCCACAGTGGTTGTTGGTGTTATGGCCAAGTTGTCGATCTTTTGGTTAAGTTGGTCAAACTTTGCATTGACTTGATCCATACTACTCACTTTGTACATACCTCCTTTTGTTGGTTTCTCAGTTGCGACTCTCTCGCTTCCCCATTGGTAATGGTTCTGAGCCATACTCTTGATAAGTGCATAACAATCATTATATTCTTTGTCCATTAGTGCGCCGCCTGCGGCAGCGTCAATCGTCATTCTTGTGTTGTACAAGAGTCCATTGTAGAAGGTATGGATGACCATCCATTCTACTATCCATCCATTCTTGTGTTGTACAAAGTCTCAGCATATCTTTGTAGCGTTCCCAAGCTTCGAAAAGTGACTCGTTTTCCTTTTGCTTAAATCCGTTGATTTGAGCTCTTAGCATAGCTATCTTGCTAGGTGGGAAATATCTTGTCAAGAAGACTCTCTTTAGTTCCTCCCACGTAGTTACTGAATTCGAGGGTAGAGATTGAAGCCAGGCTCTCGCTCTGTCTCGAAGTGAAAAAGGAAAAAGACGTAATCTAATAGCTTCTTGGGTAACTCCATTAGCTTTTACAGTATCTGCGTACTGCACAAATATCGAAAGATGAAGGTTCGGATCCTCGGTAGGATTTCCGGCGAATTGATTTTGATGGTTTCAATTCAAAATTGTTTCGGTTGATAGCCGGTGCAGCAATGCTGGAATGCGGCTCAGCTTGTGAAGGACTAGCGTAATATTTGAGTGGATGATTCGGTTCTTCAGCCATCTCTGCGTCCTTTGATGTTCCAACCGGTTTAGGTGGATCAACATGAAGATCTGGAATGTTGTATTTTCGTTCGTAATCGAATATTCATCTTCTTACGTGTAAGAAGCGTTCTAATTCTTGAACTGGAGGTTGCAAGTCTTCGCCTTGAGAGAGAGTACTTGGCATACACTCGGGAAATTAGATTAGGAAAAGAATAAGTTGTTACCTTAGTCTAGAAAATGCTACTCTAATAGTGCACTAGTAACTAAAGTAAGGTCCCCGGCAACGGCGCCAAAAACTTGATGGGCGCGAAGACGCGATATGTGTCTAGCGGTATCTGAACTGCAAGCGCACAGCCTATCGAAGTAATATAAAAGATTGTCGATCCCACAGGGACTTTATAATCACTTAGTGCTAGAGGGTCTACTAGTTTAGCTAAGGTGGATGGTTGTCACGATTTTGGTTTTAAGGATTAAAAACGGGAATTAAATTTAGTTTTAATGAAATAATGAGAAGGCGGTCGGTATGTAATTATGCTAACCTATGCGGGTCAATCTAACCTAAGCTTATAAAGATGGTTCACTTAAATTATTCTGTAGAGATTATCAGTTTAAATACCCTCGACTCACACTCTCGTGGTCTTATCTCAAATCTTATTCCTAAAGCCCTATGCCTGCTCTCGCTAGCCCATAAGTGTTTAGAAAATAATTTTTGAAAAATTAATAAGTCTAATTCATTTTAAAGCGCTCTCGCTGTATTTAAATCAAATGCCTAACTTTAGCTATCCGGTTAAAATCTCACACTCTCGTGGTCTCGACCTAACCTATTACACTTTTCTTACTCTCGTAACAAAAAGATTAATTTTAATTATAAAAAGTCTCAGCCAGAATATAAGTTCTTAATTATTTTAGCTTAGATTCGATTTTACCGGTTTGGTTTAGTTTAATTACATACCGCCTAATTAATTTAGCTACTCATTTTTGTTGTACCAGACTGATGCAGAAACAAATAAATATAAATTAAAACATGCATTATAAAATAATAGCAATAATATCTTAACATATATAAATAAATAACTTAATATAAATGCGAAATTATAAAAACCTGAATGATTAAAATCTTAATACTCCTTCTTCCACAGACTGGTAAGCTCGGAGTGCAGAACCGGAATCGAAAATAAAACTAAACAATTTCTGAAGGCTTGAAAAGAAATTAATAATAACAATTTCCTAATGTTGGAAATTGTTATTGAGTTTGGTTTGGATATAGAAGCAGAAAATTAAACAAGAACAATTGCTAGAAAAATAAAATAAGGGTGCAACAAAAATACGGCAGAGCTTCCGCGAAAATCTTAAAATAAAACTCTGTGTTTTCTAATTCGTAACTAGGCTATTTATAGAAAATAATTTCTGGGCTTGGGCAGTTGAAATCCATCAGCGTGGGTATCGTTCCGTTGAAGAGAGAATCCAGGAAAATGCATACTGAGTCTGAGGAAAAGTAGGAATGACTTTTGACCCACGTTGTGCACGTTCTCAGGAATTCTTCAATATTAATTAACCTATTTTCCTTTGTCATGTTCGTGACAAAGGTGTCACGGCCACTTTTTCCAAATAAAGCGTGTCACGGTCGTGACACTTGAGTGACGATCGTGAGTGTTCCAAGTAGGGTGTCACGGTCGTGATGATGTGGTAACGACTGTGAGTGTTACAAATTATGCAGAATTAACAGAATTCCTTTCTTCTTCTTCTTTTCATGCTTGTTTTTGTTCATTTGATCTTTGGCTCATGGTTTAGCTCTAGAAATGTTATACCTGCAATATGACATAAAAAACTCAAAGAATCGGGAGCTAATAGGATAAATGTGAGATAAATCGGACTTAAAACATAGTAATAAAGTGATACGATTTCTCGTTATCAACAGGAGATGCTAGTGAGCAATTTGTCGTATTTCTCCTATATTGATGCTGAAGAAGAGGTGGGAACTTCATTCCAGGCTTTTTCTATTGTTAATAATGCTGCTAAGAAGAATGTTATGCCTATGTCTTCCCTCAAGGAAGCTTCGCGTGTGTTTGAAACTGGTCGATCTGACGGTTGGGGAAGAGTTATTGATGTTGTTAACAACAAAGAAGGATTTGGTATTGGTTTTGCACCAGGTGTGACTCTCAATGACTCGAAGACTATTCAGGAAGGATTCCAAAGTGTTGGGTTTATCAACGATCATTCCGCTGCTGCCATCATTGAAGATGATGAGGAGGAAGAAATACCTAACTTTGTTACGCATGGAAAGATTTGCAAGAACTGGATTGCCATTGATGTTTCTTCTTTTGTTCATGCTTCAAAGTAATTTGTTTTATTTTCTTTCAAAAATCCTTTCACTCTGCCCAAGGTGAAAGTGATGTTTGTTGGGCTTTGTTCCAAATTTTATAATCATCAATAAAATGTTATTTTGTTATTTCCATATGTGTTTTTCCTTTTTTGCTTTATTCTGAAAAATGGTAACCTAAAAAACCCAAAATAATAATAATCATTGTTTATCTGCATAATGTTTGCACTTTTGTTCATACTCTAAAATAAAAATAAAATCATTGTGCATATTGCTTGATAAACCCATTGAAAACAATGATCCTATGCCCACTCCCAACTTTGAATTCCCTATGTTCGAATCTGAGGAAGAGAATTTTGTAGAGATTCTTGATGAGATTTCCTGGTTGCTTGAGCACGAGGAGAAGGTTATTCAGCCTCATGGAGAGTCTACGGAATTGGTCAACTTGGGTTCTGAAGATGATAAGAAAGAGGTCAAGCTTGGAGCATTGCTTGGTTCTGACGTTAAGAAGAGGATGGTAGAGCTTCTTAGAGAATATGTTGATGTGTTTGCTTGGTTCTATCAAGACATGCCAGGTCTTGATACTAATATTGTGGAGCATAGATTGCTACTGAAGCCTAAATGTCCACCTGTGAAGAAAAAGTTGAGAAGAACTCATCCTGATATGGTATCAAAGATCAAAGAGGAGGTTCAAAAGAAGATTGATGCAGGTTTTCTTGTGACATCTAATTATCCTCAATGGTTGGCCAATATTATGCTCGTTCCAAAGAAAGACGGAAAAGTCCAAATGTGTGTTGATTACAGAGATTTGAATAAAGCCAGTCCAAAAGATGATTTTCCATTGCCACACATTGATTTGTTGGTAGATAATATGGATAAGTTTGATGTATTCTCCTTTATGGATGAATTTTCCGGTTATAATCAAATTAAGATGGCACCCGAGGACATGGAAAAGACCATATTTATTACACCATGGGGAACATTCTGCTACAGAGTGATGCCCTTTGGATTGAAGAATGCTGGTGCAACATACAAAAGAGCTATAACCACACTTTTCCATGATATGATGCACAAATAAATTGAGGTATTTGTTGATGATATGATCGCTAAGTCGAGGACTGAAGAGGATCATGTTGAACATTTACTGAAGTTGTTTCAGAGGTTAAGGAAGTTTAAGCTTCATTTGAATCTGAACAAGTGCACATTTGATGTACATTCTGGAAAGTTGTTATGTTTAATTGTCAGCCAAAGAGGCATTGAAGTTGATCCTGATAAAGTGAAAGCTATTCGGGAAATTCCTACTCCAAGAATTGAAAAGAAAGTAAGAGGTTTCATGGGACGTTTGAATTATATTTCGAGGTTTATCTCTCACATGACTGCCGCGTGTGCTCTGATCTTCAAGTTTCTTAGGAAAGACCAAGGTTGTGTATGGACAGATGATTGTCAGAAAGCGTTTGAAAGTATCAAAGAATATCTGCTTGAACATCCTATCATGTCTCCTCCGGTGGAAGGTAGACCGTTGATTATGTACTTGACTGTGTTGGAAGATTCCATAGGTTGTGTGCTTGGTCAGCAAGATGAATCTGGAAGAAAAGAATATGCAATTTATTACTTGAGTAAAAAGTTCACTGATTGTGTGTCTCGGTACTCCATGCTTGAAAAAACTTGTTGCGCCTTAGCTTGGGCTGCAAATCGTCTTCGCCAGTATATGCTGAATCATACAACTTGGTTGATCTCTAAAATGGATCCGATCAAGTATATCTTTGAAAAGCCTGCTTTGACTGGGAGGATTGCTCGTTGTCAAATGTTATTGTTAGAATATGATATCGAGTACCGAGCTCAAAAAGCTATAAAAGGTAGTATCTTGGTTGACCATTTGGCACATCAACCGATTGATGATTACCAGCCTATGAAGTTTGATTTCCTAGATGAGGATGTAATGTATTTGAAAATGAAAGATTGTGATGAAACTTTGATTGAGGAAGGGTCGGAGCCTATGTCTCGATGGGGTTTAGTTTTTAATGGCGCTGTCAATGCACGCGGAAGAGGAATTGGCGAAATGATCATTACTCCATATGGTTCACATATTCCTTTTGCTGCAAGGTTGACTTTCCCTTGTACCAATAATGAAGCTGAGTATGAAGCCTATTGTCGCTCCCCCGAAAAGACACCGGGTCAGATAGGATACAGACGCGAACGGTCGGCAAAAGGATAGAATGAAGGTGAAGATGAATAGAGTCGCCAACTAGGCATTTTTATCCCGAAGGAAAGGTAATGCTGCATAAACCTAGAAAGAGATGGATAAGACGGTTGCGAACCAGAGAAACTGAGAAAGGGGGTTAGTTACAACCTGGGAAGGTATTAGCACCCAGATTGTTCGTCGTACTCGACGGGATCCACGCTTATAAGATTGTGTTTAAAGGGGTAGTATATGTGATATCTGTGTGCAAAAGCTGGAAAAGAACGTACAAGTGTCAGTGCAAGAGGGTATGGGTTGCTCAGGAATGGGTCTTAAAAGAGAATGTTGAGAGAGGGGGAAGACACATAGACTTTTTTTCGATAACTGTTAAGTTATGCCTACGTATCCTCTCGTGCAATGAGGAAGTCAGAACACCGTAGTTCGACTCAAAGAGACTGAAAGATAAATTGACTGATGAACTGCCTGTTTGTCTATGCTCAAGTGTATGGCTCGTCTGGCTCGAGTGCTAACTGTCATTCATTAGACGGAAGAAGCAAGTTCTCGTTTGTGAGTGAAAATGATGAGAAAAGAATCCCGGAGGAGATGATTATTGTTATTTTTTGTGTTTTCAATCTTTTATTGCTTTTGGAGTTTGTCATAAGTTAATGAGCTTAAGCCTAAACCAAGGGTTAGTAAACTCATCATATCCTCCCTTTGATTAGGGATAATGAGAATACCTTAAGTATGAGATAAATACCACAACTTAATTACCATGATGATGTAGGATTAAGATCATTAACCTACTTGTGATTATTTAGATGTTTTTTGGGTTTTTGTTTAGTGTTGAGTAATGAGTTTAAGCCATAATCAAGGATTAGTGAACTCATTACACCATCCTATTAGAAGGATAATAGATGAGCACACTTAAGCTGAGGAAGATACCTCAACTTAATCCACGATTAGGGATTAACCTCACAAAACAAGCCTTTATTAAAGTGGATTTTAATTAAGGGTAAGATTGAGAAGTAAATTTTATAATTTTTAAGACAACTTGAGAGGGACATGTCCATTAACATTAGGGTTAGTCCTTCTTAACCAATAAAGGAAGAATTAGAACCCTAATGTAAGGCCCAAGTTACAAGTTAATGTCTTAGTGATTATTAAGATGAATTGATCAAGAGGTTTAAACAAATTAAGGGTTTAACACTTAGGATTAAAGTTATACACTCCATCCTAAGAGAAGGATGCAGGCATACCCTAATTACAAAGTCTTAAAACCTTAAAGGTTTAGTCTCTAATGATGAGGTGAGAAGAGAGACACAAAGAAGACACAAAGGTAAAATCTAAAGGGGGACTAATCACAACCCTAATTATTGTCATGCTTGGATGTTCCTATGGTTTGTAAGGCTTGATAAAGATCTTCAGGGAAGCCACCAATGGAAGAAGCAGATGAAAAGAGGAGAAGCAGAAGAATAAGTTACTTACTTCATTGAAGAAGATACGTGACTTAGAGATAGAAAGTGGGGAATGGACATGAATGAGAAAGCTCACTCTAAGACCAATAAAAATGAAGCAACAATGCATATAAAGAAGATGAAAAGGAATGAGAAGTGAAGGCAAATTCACTTCTCAAGTTACTTACCACCTGAAAAGATTAGCATAAGGAAAGAAAATGAAATGGAAATGAAGCATATGAAAAGGTAAAAACCAAAACCAGAATCAAACACATGATGCAAATGATGCTATGAGATGATGCAAAGGCAAACCAAGTGCTATGAATGTTCATACAAAGAGAAAGAATGCAAATGAAGCATGTAAGAAGCATGAAAAAACATGGATGCTTATGAAATGAAATAGATGCAAAGCATGACAAATGTATGAATAAATGACCAAGCAATGTTCAAGCAATGTCTTAAGATATCTAAGATGGCATACAAGTGCTTAGAATGTCATGGCAAGTTCACATGTTCATGCAATGCAATGTAAGATGCAAGTATGGATGCAAGATCAGGGTTACATGAAAGGATGAGATGCAAATGACAAAAACAGAAGCAAATCACATGATAAAATTTTGCAAATGAACTCAAAGGAACCCTAACCCCATATGATATCACACCCCAAAGGAGAAGGTCTAACTCTTAACCTAAAAGAAGTTGTGATTTTTCTAAGTTAACAAGGGTTTTTGGGTACCTTAAGAGGGAAAATGAAAATCAAATGGAAAATGCAAGATAAATTCATGGTTAAAATATCCTAGAAACTACATGTTATATGGAAAACAATGCAAAAATAACCGTCATCAAACCATTCATGGTTAGGCAGTAAAGAATTTATAAAACATAGGGTTCCAAAAAAGGGATTTTTTGAACCCTAAATTCAAAGAAAGTGTCAAAGCAAGTTCAAAACAAAAAAGAAATTTGTATGAATGGTTTGATAATATTTCTAAATGTCTTAAGATGCAACGTGAATTTTTTTGGAATTTTTAGAAACCTAAATGGTATTTTAATTAATTAATTTCCATTAATTAATTAAAATAAACATTTAAATATTTTTAAAATGATTTTCTAATGCAAAAAATAAAAATAAATTTTTTTTTGGATGAAGAAAAATATTTGAAATTAAAATCCAGAAGAAAATATTTTTTGGATGATTTTTACTATTTTAAATAAAATGCACAAAATAAATGCTATTTAAATGAGATAAAATTAAAAAAGAGGGAAAGTATGACAATCCAAGGGATCAGATTCAAACTGGGGGGATGCATTGACCAGCGCGCAATCTAAAGGTCCATATTCAATCTGGCCTAATTCTAATTAATTAAATAAATTAAAAAGATTAGGGTTAAGTGAAATGATCATGGCCCTCCACACACGCGCGAAACCTAAATCTAACGCTCCAGATTCAAACTCAGCTAATCACCTGAGATTAGCCCTAATCCAACTCAGACGGCCGAAACAGTGCTCCGGTCGTCTTCTCCGACATGGTAGTTTCTCAAACTCTCTCCCTAGGTCATTTCAGGAGCTCTAAAGCTCCAGATCAACTCCCCACCTCACCCTAAACACGAATCCACCCTCAAAACTAATTCATTTTGCATCAATCATGAGAATCAAACAAGAACATGTTTCACGGGAAAAATTTCAGAAGTAAAATACAAGCTTATTTTCAACTCATTTTCAAAACAAATTACATCATGGTGATCAGCATAACATGTAGAACAATTTAGAAACTTAAAATTATGCTTCTGGAAAAAAGTTTGAAGATTGATACCTGAGCTGGAGCTTTCACCTCAGCAGCTTTTGGACCTCTTCTTTTGTGCAAATCCTATTTACTTTACCCCTTGATGAAGTTGGAATTCTTGGAAGGAGCTTAGAATGGCTGGATTGAGTGGTTGCACTTCAACTGGCCTGAAATCGTGTTTGTGTTCGGCTGGTTTTCAGGCTTGTTTGATGGTTGGGAAATGTTCTAATGATGATGGTGAGTTGAATGATGAAGTTTTTTTTTGAGTTTTAGTGGCTGGACAGAAAGTTTCGAAGGTTTTTGCTTGAAGGTGATTTTTTGTGAAGCTTGGTGTATGAACTGATTCAGGCTTGTGTGTGTTATGGATTGGCTTGCTTTTAGTCCACAAAACATTGTTTGATAGGTCAGAAAGTGGGTGGTGGCCTGTGGTGATTGGTATAGGCAAGTTGCCAAAATGTCAATATAACTTGTACTCGAGGTATGGGCTATGGAAGGGGTTGTTCAAGGGCATGTATGGCCTCAGCATTGATCAAGGAGAACCATCGAAAATGATTTGGGGTGCTGCAGCAAGTTTTATGAGAAGTTTCATCCCCATTTTTAAATTTGAAGAACTTTGGCCCCTTTTGAATTTCTTGAAGTTCAAGGCATGAAACAGAATAATTCTTTGGACAATTTTGGTCACAATTCATTGTATTATGTTGGTATGATGCTTAGATAGTGATTAGAGGTCACAAAATGACTTGGTATGTGAAATTGCACAAAATCCTCTTTGGTGTGAAAGTGAAAATTATAGGATTTTTGCCAACTTTGCAAAGCCATAACTTGAGTTCCATAATGAATTAGGACTTGTTCTTGTACTTTTTGAAAAGGGAATGATCCAATCTACAACTTTCATGACCAACAATTTTTCATTTGAAGCATTTTTGGTTGAGAAAGAGGAGGTTGAAAAACTTTCCCAAAATGGAAAGTTTCCATTACAAGTCATTTCCATTTTTGGCAACTTTTGGTTTAGCTCAAATTTCTTCAATTTTGTGAACTTCCAAGCACTTCAATGATCAAATAAAGATCATATAACTTCAATTTGATGAAAAATCCACTTTGGTTTCATTGTTGGGGCCTCAGATGCCCTGATTTTGCTCTGACTTGCTCAAGAAGTTTCCTAGTGAACAGATGACTTCCACAATGAATTTCTTCATCAAACTTGGTACATATGATCCTTTTAACATATTAAGAACATTAGAAACAAGAATAACCAAACAAATTTGGAGTTATGGCCTCTGAAACCAAAACCCTAATTTCAGGTCATCTGTGCAATGAAACCCTAGCTCTGCTTCCATGCTTTCCAAGTTCTTGTGATTTCTTGACTTCCTAGATCTTTTAGGGATATAATATGATGATAGAACACACATGGATCCTTTTGGAATGATTAGAGGCCTTTGGAGTGGCTCAGATGGATCCCTGGATTACTCAGATCACAAACCCTAGATGCAGATGAACTTGAACTATGCAGATGAAGCAAAAATGCATATGAGGTGGTATGATTAAACTAATGAAAATATGAAAGATCACAAGCCATGGTGAAATTAGTGAGGGCAAATTTGGGGTGTTTACAGCTGCCCCTATTCAAACATGAGTTAGCTGTGTAGGATGTAAGCGCTTGGCTTAACAGACGAAGAAGATAACTTGTGGTTGAATACCAAAGACAGTCCGAAATTTGCACTCACTGGGGAGAAGAAGAAAAGGGATATAAATTGTAAAAGATATTGTAGCATGATTATCAAATGCGGGCGATGGAGGACGACCATCGAGTAGAGGACGACTGCTGGGGGGTAAAATGGTAAGCAAAGCAATGACGGGGACGGCCGACAAGCTGGGGAAATAAGGACATCATGATGGGGTTTAAAACAAAGGAAATGATGGGGACGGCCACCAAGCTCATAAAGTAATGTAAACAACGACGGGGACGGCCATCGGTTCAAATAATAAATGAAATAATGATGAGGGACGGTCATCAAAGGTGAAGGACGATCACCTAGCAGGGGACGGCTGCTCTTTATCGCGACATATGACGAATGTCGGATAGAAAAGGGTCGACGATGGGGACGGCCATCGGATAAGCATGATGAAGGACGATCATCAAGAGGTGAAGGACGATCACCTAAAAGGGTACGACTGCTCTCGGGGTTTATCATGACATAGGACGAATGTCAGATAACAAGATCAACGATGGGGACGACCATCGGATAAAATAATGAAGGACGATCATCAAAATGGTGAAGGACGATCACCTAGCAGGGGACAGCTGCTAAATATCACGACATAGGGCGAATGTCGGATAGAAAAGGGTCGACGATGGGGATGGCCATCGGATAAGCATGATGAAGGACGATCATCAAGAGGTGAAAGACGATCACCTAGTAGGGTACGGCTGCTATCGGGGTTTATCATGACACAGGACGAATTTCAGATAACAAGATCAACGATGGGGACAGACATCGGATAAAATGATGAAGGACGATCATTAAAATGGTGAAGGACGATCACCTAGCAGGGGACGGCTGCTAAATATCACAACATAGGGAGAATGTCGGATAAAAAAGGGTTCCAATAATGGAGACTCCACTGGGGAAAGGATGAGGGACGGTCATCCAAAGGTGAAGGACGATCCTGGCAGGGTACGGCTGCCGAAAGTATCACGAAATAGGACGAATGTCAGATAGAAGAAAAGTTGTTTTATTGGGGAATGGTAAACACGGACGAGTTCTTACGCTTAAGAAATAAAAGGTATAAGTGTTTGACAATGTGTATAGATTAAAGATGCGGACGAGCATCCTTAAGACCGTGATACGGACGAGTATCGGTAGAAACAAACGCTGACGCATGTTCAGAGATGATGATACGGACGAGTACCAACTGGTTAACAAAAAACACTGATGAGTGTCAAATCTGTGGGGGAATAAGTGTATATACAAGATACAGACGAGTATTTGTATAAACATGAATGAGTATTGTGAAGTATAAGCAAGACACAGACGAGTGTTCAACTTGCTGGGGAAAGGTTACACAGACGAGTGTCAGAAGAGGAAGTGTATAAGTTATAAACAAACATTTGTATATGAGAGTGTAAAAGGTGCTTCGGTGATCTTGTGGGGATAGGAGGACACAGACGAGTGTCTAAAGGAGTATATATAAACAAGTATTTGGTTTGTAACAAGTATTTATAGAGAAGTATTTGGTTTGCAATAAGTGTTTGGGCAACCGTGCTAGGGAGAGGTGACACAGACGAGTGTCAGAAGAGTATATAGGTATCTGTATTCAAAGAGGATGTTCGTGGCTTATATCTGCAGGGGAATAATATGACACGGACGAGTGTCGAAAAGGGATATATGAACAGGAATTTGTGCTGGAGAGTGCAAAGGGGACGCTTTGGCTTTTCTTACTTGCAAGGGGAGCAAGTTTATATACATTGCTGGTGGAATATTAGTGATATTTGCAGGTGACCGGTTTGAACCTAACTTGTGATCATGCAAATGTTTGATTTTTGCCGTAATGCTCCGTATTAGACGGAATGCTACGCTTTGTGGGGAAAGATGATGTGAATGCTATGGTTATGCAAAAGAAACCGATTCAGGAATCAGATCCCGCTGTTGTGGAGATCTCTGGCTGATCTGCTTGAAGAAATATCCCAGCTAGGGATGAGATCATTGGTAGATCTGATAAGATATATGGCTTTGCTTGGGGAAATAGATAACTGATAGATCTATCCGGTAAGGAGAAAACCCAACTGGGGATGAGGAAGCTTCTGTCACTTTGTTGTGTGGGAATTTCAGGCATTGCTCTTCTGAGGAGAGGCTAGAATTATGCGGGGAGATGATTCTTTTGTCTTTGAGAGACCTGGTACTCTATTTGAGGGAGGAAAGATCACTGAACGATCTTCCTAGAGATATCTGCGGGGATCCCGACTGGGGATGTGGAGGCTTTGACAACTCCGTTGGGAAAAGCATTCCAGATACTGCTTGGAGGAGGTATGCTGGGGGAATGATGCATGGCATGCCCCATGCTACGCATTGAATACCTGCAACCTGTCAAGACAAAGAAACGCACAAGCATCCCGAGGTATCCCTTACCGGATTCCCTTATAGGAGTTAGATATCCTTGGAAGTAAAATTATTTCCTGCAAGCATTTATTAAGAATGGCTCATTTGTTTTATGTAGATGTTATATCATGGATATTGGACATTTTGCAAACGAAACAAAAAATGTACGAAACGAGGTGTGACTGAAAATCCGATTTTATTAATTTGGGTGCCCTGAATTGGCAAATACAGTCAAAGAAACAGAT
Organism: Lathyrus aphaca; assembly: GCA_963966055.1. Taxonomy (NCBI): domain Eukaryota; kingdom Viridiplantae; phylum Streptophyta; class Magnoliopsida; order Fabales; family Fabaceae; genus Lathyrus; species Lathyrus aphaca. The sequence continues at coordinate 556,785,401 of OZ014519.1, forward strand.
CCCCTGAAATGAGGAGATTGCTACAAATTGAGAAAAGTAAAAGTGCTGGCAATGTTGACGACGCTCCGACGAGCTTCCTTTGCCATGACCTGTATGACCTTGACGTTCTTCTCATCTTGCTTTCTGAAGAAGGTTGATTCTGACCGATGCTTTATCCTTTCGAAGCTTGCCATGTTGTAAATGATACAGACGAATTTAGACTACAGTTGTTCGCTTATTCACTGATTTTGCGTGGATCGCCCTTTCGGGTTTTCAATCCACCGGGATACCCATTTTTGCCTGAGCTGTCCAATGCGGCTTTTCAACTCAGCGGGTGTACATTTTTTTTAATTTTCCCTTATTTTTTCCCGAGTCTTTTATTCTATTTTTGAATCGCCGGGATGCCCTAATTTTGCCTAGACTTACATTCTGTTTTTATGTCCAGCGGGTCATTTTATGCGAAGTATTTTTTGACTGCATCTGAATTCACAAGGGACAAGAAATCTTCACCGTCCATAGTAGTGAGCATCAGTGCTCCACCAGAGAAAACTTTCTTTACTATGAATGGACCATCGTAGTTCGGAGTCCATTTGCCCCTGTGGTCTGTATGAGGAGAAATAAGTCTTTTCAGCACAAGATCTCCTACTTGGTATTCCTGAAGCCTGACTTTCTGATTGAAGGCCTTCTTCATTTTTTCTGATATAACTGTCCATGACAAATTGCAGCTAATCTCTTTTCTTCGATCAGATTCAGTTGATTGTACCGAGAACGGACCCATTCTGCTTCATTCAGCTTGACATCCATCAGTACCCTTAAGGAGGGTAGTTCATCTTCAACAGGTAGGACAGCTTCCATACCATACACAAGTTGATAAGGTGTTGCCCCAGTAGACGTTCTGATTAAGGTACGGTACCCATGCAAGGCAAATGGAAGCATTTCATGCCAGTCTTTATAAGTGACCACCATCTTCTGCACAATCTTCTTGATGTTTTTGTTAGCTGCCTCAACAACGCCATTCATCTTTGGCCTGTAAGGAGAAGAGTTGTGATGTTGGATTTTGAAGTCCCGACACAGTTCTGCCATCATTTTGTTGTTAAAATTGGAACCATTATCAGTAATGATTCGCTCGGGAACTCCGTATCGACAGATGATGTCTCTTTTTAAGAATCTAGCTACCACTTGTCTGGTGACGTTTGCATATGAAGCTGCTTCAACCCATTTTGTGAAGTAATCAATGGCTACCTGGATGAATCTGTGGCCATTTGAAGCTGTCGGTTCGATCTTTCCAATCATGTCAATGCCCCACATGGCAAAGGGCCAAGGTGAAGACATCACGTTCAAAGGATTCGGAGGCACATGCACTTTGTCTGCGTAGATCTGGTATTTGTGGCACTTTCTAGCATAGGCACAACAGTCTGCATCCATTGTGATCCAGTAGTAACCTGATCTTAAAAATTTCTTAGCCATTGCATGTCCTCCAGCATGGGTACCGAAGGATCCTTCATGCACCTCGTGCATCAGCAAGTCTTCTTCTTTCCTATCAACACATCTGAGAAGAACCATGTCGAAGTTTCTCTTGTATAATGAACCATCAGCATTAAGGAAGAAACTCCCAGCCATCCTTCTTAATGTCTTCTTGTCATTGGATGATGCCACAGGTGGGTATGTCTAATCCTTTAAGAAGCTTTTGATGTCATGGAACCAATGCTTGTCATCTTTAGTAATGTCCACGGAGAATACATATGCTGGTCGGTCTAATCTGGAAACCGAAATTCGAGGCACAAAACTGGTAGTCTAAACCTTGATCATGGAGGAAATGGTAGCTAAAGCATCTGCGAACTGATTTTCGTCTCGAGGGATATACTCAATTTTGACTGTTGTGAAGAAAGTTAATAATCTCCTCGTATAGTCACAGTATGGAATCAGACGCTCTTGGTGAGTGTACCATTTGTCGCTGGTCTGATTGATTACTAGAGCTGAATCTCCGAATACAGTTAATGTCTTGATCCTAAGGTCAATGGCTTCCTCAAGACCCATGATACATGCTTCGTACTCAGCTTCGTTGTTAGTGCATGCAAAGGTGAGTTTTTCCGAGAAAGGAATATGAACTCCCTTAGGTGTAATGAGCACTGCACCAACTCCACGAGTATTCATGTTGACAGCCCCATCAAACATCATTGTCCATTCTTCTTCTGGGTCAGGTCCTTCAGTGTGAATAGGCTCTTCATGATCTTTTGCTTTCAGGAACATGATGTCTTCATCAGGGAAGTCAAATCTCATTGGTTGATAATCATCAATGGGTTGCTCAGCTAGATAGTCAGACAGTACACTGCCTTTGATGGCCTTTTGAGATGTGTACTGAATATCATACTCTGTCAGAATCATTTGCCATCTTGCAACCCTTCCGGTAAGTGCTGGCTTCACAAATATGTACTTGACGGGGTCCATTTTTGAGATCAACAAGGTAGTGTGAGTCAACATATACTGTCTTAGTCGGCGAGCAGCCCACGCTAAAGCACAACAAGTTTTCTCGAGCAGCGAATAACATTGTTCATAGTCGGTAAACTTTTTTCTTAGGTAGTATATTGCATACTCTTTTCGACCAGACTCGTCATGCTGGCCCAACACACACCCCATTGATCCTTCTAATACTGTCAGGTACATTATTAAAGGTATTCCTTCAACTGGAGGCATAAGAATTGGAGGTTCTTGTAAATACTCCTTGATTTTGTCAAAAGCCTTCTGACAATATTCATTCCACCTGACCATTTGTTTCTTTCTTAACAATTTGAACAGGGGCTCACAGGTTGCAGTAAGATGAGATATGAACCGTGAAATGTAGTTCAATCTACCTAAGAAACCCCGAACTTCTTTTTCGGTCCTAGGTGCAGGCATCTCCTGAATGGCTTTGACTTTGTCAGGATCAACCTCAATTCCTTTTTCACTTACAATGAATCCCAACAGCTTACCGGAACGTACCCCGAATGTGCATTTGGTTGGGTTTAGCTTCAGCTGATACTTTCTCAGACGCTTGAACAACTTCAGAAGATTTACCAGATGGTCTTCTTCAGTGAGGGACTTGGCAATCATGTCATCCATGTAGCATTCAATTTCTTTGTGGATCATGTCGTGGAACAACGTTACCATAGCCCGTTGATAAGTGGCACCGACATTCTTCAGCCCGAATGGTATTACCTTATAACAAAATATGCCCCAAGGTGTGATGAAGGTAGTCTTCTCCATGTCTTCGGGTGACATCCTGATCTGATTATACCCAGAAAAACCATCCATGAAAGAGAATACCGAGAAATAAGCCGTGTTGTCGACCAATACATCGATGTGAGGTAATGAGAAGTCATCCTTCGGGCTAGTTCTATTCAGATCCCGGTAATCTACACACATACATACTTTGCCATCCTTCTTAGGCACTGGTACAATGTTAGCAACCCACGGCGGGTAACTAGTCACAGCAAGGAAACCGGCGTCCCACTGTTTTTGTACCTCTTCTTTAATCTTCATAGCCATATCTGGACGAGTACGACACAACTTCTGTTTCACTGGAGGGCAATCTTCTTTTAAAGGCAGCTTGTGCATAACAATATCAGTATCCAGACCCGGCATGTCGTGGTAGGACCAAGCAAAGTCGTCAACGTATTCTCGAAGCATATCAATGAGCTGTTCTTTTACTGATGCCTGCAGACTGGCCCCAATCTTCACTTCTTTCAAGTCTTCTTCGGTACCAAGATTAACCGTCTAAACTTCCTCCTGATGAGGAGTGATCACTTTCTCTTATTGCCTCAACAACCTGGCTAACTCTTCAGGTAACTCATAGTCTTCTTCAACCCCTTCATCGGCTTGATTAATCGGATTGTCGAAGTCATACAAGGTCATACCAGTACTTTTGTCGGTGCAATTTGGAGGATAATCTCTGCAAGGGTTGAGATTGGTTCGTTTTAGTGATCAGTTTTAATCTTGTTTAGAAAAAAGTGAAAATGAAGTTGTTTATTTTGAAAACATTGCCATTTTATTGTTTTGTACAAAAGTGAAAAATGAAAAGACAGTGAGCGAAAAAGAGACTCGTTTGCAAAAGATGTCCAATATTCATTGATTAATCATTTGCACAAAATTACAATATGGCCCTATTAATAAATGAGTCCTGACACCTTGGGCAAGATGCAGGACTTGATGCATGCTAAAAGAGACAGGAAATAATAATTACTCTGCAGGAGTAACCCTTATAATTTCCTGGGAAGACCAGTTAAGGACTTGGTTCCCCGAGATCCTTTGACGTATCCAGCTCTCCAGGTTGCGGTCGCCTTCCGCCTCGTCTTCCAGATTATTAACAGCATCTGGGGTGAGCATCCCCCCACTGACAAATTTGGGCTCTTTTGCAGCCTCTGATTGATCTGGTCGGAAAGGTCTGTAACCCAAACCAAATCTATCTTCCTTCTTTTCCACCGGCAGCAGCTTGCCCCAGCCTTGGGCATTACCGTCTTCAACAACCTTCGGGGCTTGCTGATAGGAAACGATCGAAGTACCCATCCTGTCTTCCTGGGATGCAGCAAATACTTCAGTAGCCTCATTGACATTTAGGGCCTCGAACCCTTGGCTCATTGTCTCATGGATTTCACCATCCATCTCAATATATTTATACGTAGCCAGATGGCTAACAAATATGTCCTCCTCACCGCAAATGGTGATAATCTGTCCTTCCCATTCGTACTTCAGTTTCTGGTGAAAGGTCGACGTTACTGCGCCTGCGGCGTGAATCCATGGTCGACCTAGCAAACAACTGTAAGCAGGTTGTATGTCCATCACATAGAAAATGGTCTTAAATACTTGTGGACCGATTATCACTGGAAGCTCCACCTCTCCAAGAACAGATCTTTTGGAGCCATCAAAAGCCCTGACCATAAGGTTATTTGGTCGGAGAGCTATTCCGTCATACTCGAGCTTGACAAGAGCTTTCTTGGGTAAGACATTGAGTGAGGACCCAATGTCTACAAGAACGTGAGATAGTGCAGCTCCTTTGCACTCCAGGGTTATGTGCAAAGCTTTGTTGTGGAGACGTCCTTCTGCAGTTAAATCAACATCAGTGAACCCTAGCCCATGGCTGGTGTTGACATTTGACACCACTGTTTCCAACTGACTTACTGTGATCTCTTCTGGCATGTAGGCAGCGTGTAGGACTTTGAGTAGTGCATCCCGATGGGCTTCGGAACACAACAGCAGAGATAGGATTGAGTTCTTTGAAGGAGTCAGGTGGAGCTGGTCCACAACTTTATAGTCTCTTCTTCTAATAATTCTCATAAATTCATCCACATCCTGATCAAAGGATGACTTATGAGTCTCTTTTGGTGCAGATTCGTCAGGTATCACACTCTTCCCCTTGGCTCTGGTAGCAGCTTCTGCCTCAGTATTGGTTCTAGGGACTTGTGAGGCGAAGAGACGTCCGCTTCGGGTGAAGTCTCCGCCTCCCTAACATTATCCACTTGGGGAGTGAGAACTGGAGAATCAAGAAGGACGTTCTCTCTGTTGCAGTACAGATCAACACCATAATGCCTTGGTATAACATTGTCTTTATCATAAGGGATTGGCCCGGGCACCGTGATAGTGACTGGGCTCACTGCAGCAGATGTTGGGACTGTAATAGTGTGTGGATCATAGAAAATAGTAACAAGACCTCTGGTGGATGTTGGTGGAGGTGAATTGAAGCTTTGTTGAGACTGTTGTTGATGTTGTTGAAAGTTGTTGGGATTCGGGACCGTTGCCGGGTCATAATAGATTGTGACAGTGGAAACATCATTGTTGGTGGTTGCTGAAGTTGTATTAGCTGGTGCAAATGAATTGTTGTGTGTTGAAGTGATAGATGAAATGGTTGTTGAAGTTGTAGATGAATCAGTTGGAACAATGGTTGTTGCAGTTGTAGAAGAACTAATAGGAAAAATGGTTGTTGCATTTGTAGAAGAATCAATTATTGTTGATAAAAGAGTTGCTGGTGTTTTAGAAGCGGTGGTTGTAATTTGCAGAATGCCTTCTTTGATCAAGTCTTTAATTCCACTCCTCAAGCTAGCACACCCATTCTCAGAAAGTTTGCATAATTAACAACAGGCCTCACAACCTGGAAACACTTGGCACTTTAAAAGCTGGGCTTTAACCTCTGCCAGAGGTGTCTGAATACATGCAATGTCTTCTATTAAACGCAGGGGTGATCCATCCTCTACAGCATTAATCCTTGGCCCACCGTGGCTTGGCATAGGATTTTTCATTACATTGGGAGGAGGTGCAAAGTTCAGGGCTTTTGAATCTACGAGATCCTGAACCTTCATATGCAGAGCCCTGCATTTTTTCGTAGAATGACCAGGTGCGTTGGAATGAAAAGCACACCTAGCATTAACATCGTAGTTTCTTGGAAGGTTTTGAGGATAGGGTGGAGCCAATGTCCTCAACTCAACAAGATTGAGCTTCAGGAGTTGTGGCAGCAATGTAGCATACGACATATGAATGAGGTCAATTACCCGGTTGACCTGAGATGGCCTCTGTTGAAACGGGCGTTGTTGTTGGTTGTTGTTATTGTTGTTGTATGATCTCTGTTGTGGAAACTGTTGTTGTTGCGGAAAGTGTTGCGGTTGTTGAGTATACTGAGGAGGTGGAGCAGGGATAGTGTAAACACCCCAAATTTGCCCTCACCCATTCACACCATGGCTTGTGATCATTTCACATGCATAAACACAATCATATCATCTCATATCTCATTTTTTATTCACTGCATAGGTTCTAAGTCATCTGCACCTAGGGTTTGTGATCTGAGCAATCCAAGAGCCTCTTGAGCCACTCCAAGGGTCATCAATCACTTCAAAGGGGTCTATGTGTGTTCAAGCATCATATTATATCCTCTCAAAGTCAAAAATGCCAAAGAATCACAAGAACTGGGATTGGTATGGAAGCAGAGCCAAGTTTGACTGCACAGTTGACCTAAAATTAGGGTTTTGGTTTCAGAGGCCATAACTCCAATTTTTTTGGTCATTTTTGTTTCTATTGGTCTCTATATGGTATAGGGAGTATGCATATCAATTTTCATGAAGAAATTCCATGGGGAAGTCATCTGATCAAGAGTTGACTTTCTGGACAAGTCAGTGCAAAATCAGGGCATCTGAGGCCCCCAATGACCCAACCAAGGGGTGATCTTCATCATTTTGAGTATATATGATCTTTATTTGATCATGGAAGAAGGTTGAAGTTCACAAAATTCAAGAATTACAAGTTTTTGCAAAGTTGACTTTTTAGGGCATGGTTGACTTTTCATGAAATGTCATTTTATGCCAATTTTTCAACCCTTGCTTTTTGATCCAAAAATGCTTCAAATGGAAAAACTTTGGTCATGAAAGTTGTAGATTAGATCTTTCCCTTTTCAAAAAGTACAAGAAAATGATCTAATTCATTTTGGATCAAAAGTTATGGTGTGTCAAAGTTGGCAAAAATCACTAATTTTCAAGTTATGCCTCAAATGAGAAACTTGCAAAAACTTTGTACCAAGGCATTTGTAACTTCTAGTTCATGTCTAACCATTACACAAACATCACATGTGACCTAAAAATCATATTTGAACCAAAATTTCTCATGTTTCATGGTTTGTATAGCAAGAAAGTTTCATGTGAACCAAAAGTGATCAAGTTGCAAAATCATCATCACACTTCCATCCACTTGTTGCCTTGGCTGCTGAACCAACCATAGCCTTTCCCCTCACCATGCTGCACCAGCCCACACCTTTGTACTAGCCTAGAACACAACCCATGCCTCTCTTACACAAAGGTTGACAATTTGCAAAAGTGAACTTACCTATCACAGCAGGCCAGGTCACATCATCTGACCAATGGGAGTTTTTTATGTGGAACAAATGCTAGCCATTTCACACATCAAGCAAGGCAAAAACACACAAGAGCATCACATTCACAAACTCACCCCCTAAAGCAAAACCCTTCGAATCTCTCTCCACAACTCACAAACACAAGAACCAATTCCACTGATCAACTCACCTTGCTTCACTGAGCCAAAACCAGCAAGACTCAGGCCTGAACTAAGCATGAACTGAGCTTCACCATTTCTCATCCTCAAAGCCAGAACTTTCGAATCTCACTTTCCAGCCATAAAACACCCCATTTCTCTTCACCAGCAAGTCAAACACACCCAAAGGAGCAAGAATCCACCATTGGATTAGCCTAAAACCTCACATTTCCTGACTGTGAAACCTGCTGCACCAGAACTCTTCCCTTCAAACCAGCCATCCACAAGGACTTTGAGGCTTCTCTTTGAGTTCAAGGGAGTCAAAGAGGTTCATTTGCACACAAAGGAGGCTCTGGAAGCTCAGTATTGAAGCTTTCCAGCTCAGGTATGACCATGAACATTTTTTCTCAGAGCTTGCATTTTGAGTTATAATCTGGTTGCTTATGTCTTGCTGATCATGGGGATACTCTTAGAATCGAAAATGAGTAGGAAATGAGTTTGTATTGTCACTCTGAAATTTTACCCGTGAAATTTGTTTCTTTCGATTTGCTTGATTCTTGAGGTTTAAATGATGTTTGAAGGTGGATTCGTGACCTAGGTTGTTAGAGGATCACTTGGCTGTGTTTAATTTGTTGTTTAGAAGCCTGAATCAGGATCTAGGGTTTTGTTGTTGCCGGAGAAGATGACCGGAGCTTCCCTCCGGTCACCTGAATGTCATTTGCCCTAATCCCAGTCATTAACTTCCATTTGAATCTCATGCGTCAGATTGCTTGACTTTGTTGACTTCCCGCGTGCATGAATGGCCCAGATTCGTTCATTTGCCCTAATCTTGTTTAATTAAAATAATCATAATTAATTAACTCAGAAGCAATCCAGGCCATCCACTAACGCGCGCAGTCAACCATTTTAAACCCAGGATCCATCCCAGTCCTCCATTCAGTTGACTTTTCTATTTTCTTTGTTTTAATTCATTTATTTCATATTTGTTTTATACAATTTATTTAAAATAGTTAAAATCGTTTAAAAATTATGAAACTTTTTGTCAAGAGTTTCATTAATTTTTAAAACACAAAAATATTTTTATTTTCATTTTTAGCATCAAAAAAGTATTTTTAAATATTTAAAAGTTTATTTTTAATTGATTAATGAAAACTAATTTATTAAAAATACTTTTAGGTATTTAAAAATCACCAAAAAATTCATGAAATGTTCTAAGACATTTAGAAACATTGTCCAACCTTCAAACCAAATTTATTTTTTGATCTTGATGCATTTTGAGAATTTTTCATTGATTTAAAATCATTTTTATGCATTAATTTGATCCAAAGTTCCAAAAATCATTTCTGCCTATCCATGAGGAGTTGGACATTGATTCTTTTTTGCATTGCATTGTGTTTAGCATGTAGTTTGTGAGATTAAATGGCCATGATTTGATCTTTCATTTTCAATTTGTTTGGCATTTCTTTTGTTTGGAAACCCTAAAACCCTAGAAATCTTAAGAAAACCATAACTTGAATTTGGTTAGGAGTTGAAACCTCTCCTTTGGGCATTGGGTTAGTATAGGATTAGGGGTCCTTTGAGTGCATTTTCAATTTTTTATAATGTTGTTTGCTTCTGATTTTGGTTTTTGTTTGTTGTATTGTTCATAAACCCTAATTTGGGCTTCCATATGCATCCATCTTGCATTCTCTTGCATAACATGACTTTCCATGACATTTCAAGCATCCATTTGATTCATTTGACATCATAAGACATATTGAAAGCATGTTTGATCATTGCATCATATATTTGCCATGTTGTATGCCATGTGCACTTCATATCTTTTCATGAATGTCTATGCTTCTTAACTTGCTTCATTGGCATTCATGAACTTGTATGATCATTTCCATGTGCTGCCTCATGTTTGTAGCATCTCATAGCATCATTAGCATCATGTAAATGCTTCTGGTTTTGTTTCTCATCATGTCATCTCATCCCATTTTGCATTGCATTGCATTTCCTTTCTAACCTTTCAGGTGGTAAGTGACTTTGAGAAGTGAATTTGCCTTCACTTCTCACAACTTTTCTTTTCATCTCTCTTGCATCCATGCTGCATTTTTATATGTGTTTGGGTTTGGGCTTGCTCATTCTTCTTCTTCCCACTTTCTTTCTCCAAGTGACTTGACTTCTTGAATGAAGCAAGTTGCTTTGCTTCTCTTGATCCTTTCATCTGCTTCCTGGTGGTTCCATTGAAGATTTCTCTTGAAAACCTCACAAACCTTAGGAACAACCAAGCATGACAATGACTAGGGTTTTGATTAGTCTCCCCTCTTAGTTTTACCTTTGTGTCTCTCTTGAGTCTTCTCTTCCCATCTCATAATCAGGGACTAAACCCTAAAGGCTTTAAGGCTTTGTGATTAAACTTATGCCTGCATCCTTCTATTAGGATGGAGTGTATAACTTTAATCCCAAGTGTTAAACCCTTAATGTGTTTAACTCCTCTAATCAATCCACTTAATAATCATCAAGACATCAAGCTTGTAACTTGGGCCTTGCATTAGGGTTCTAATTCTTCCTTAATTGGTTAAGAAGGACTAACCCTAGTGTTAATGGACAAGTCCCCCTCAAGTTGTCTTACAAACCCTAAAAATCACTTCTTCATCATATCACTAATTAAAATCCATCTAATAAAGGCTTTGTTTTGTCATGAGCTTAATCCCTAATCATGGATTAAGTTGAGGAGCATTCCTCAGCTTAAACATTCTCATCTATTATCCTTCTATTAGGATGGTGTAATGAGTCTGTTTAATCCCTGATTATGGCTTAATCTCATTACTCAACACTAAACAAAAACCATAAAAACATCTAAATAATCACAAGTAGGTTAATGATCTTAATCCTACACCAAAGGTGATTAAGTGCGAGAATCTGACTTCACACTTAAGGTATTCTCATTACCCCTAATCAGAGGGAAGATGTGATGAGTTTACTAAATCCATTGGTTTAGGCTTAAGCTCATTTTCTTATGACAAATTTCCAAAAGCAATAAAAGACTGAAAACTCAAAAACAAACAATAATCGTCTCCTCCGGGATTCTTTTCTCATCTCATTCACTCACAACCAAGAACTTGCTTCTTCCGTCTAATGCAAGACAGTTTGCATCTGTGCCAGACAGATCATACACTTGAGCATAGGCAAGTAAGCAGTTCACAAGTCAATTCATCTTTCAGTCTCTTTGGGTCGAACTACGGTGTTCTGACTTCCTCATTGCACGAGAGGATACGTAGGCATAACTTAACGGTTATCGAACAAAAGTCTCTGTATATTCCCCCTCCTTCCAGCATTATTCTTTAAGCCTCATGATCTTGAGCATATTCTCATTCCCACACTGACACTGTATATATCACACTTCACTTCTCTTACACTGACACCTGTATATCCTTTTCCAGCTCTCTTTATACACAAATTAAACAGACACTACCCCTTTAAAACACAAATCTTTTAAGCATGGATCCCGTCGAGTACGACGGACAATCTGGGTGCTAATACCTTCCCAGGTTGTAACCAACCCCCTTTCTCAGTCTCCCTGGTTCGCAACCGTCTTATCCATCTTTTTCTAGGTCTATGCAGCATTGCCTTTCCTCCGGGATAAAAATGCCTAGCTGGCGACTCTATTCATCTCCAGTGGGTTCACGGCTGTGTGTTCTCATTGTCCCTCTCGCCGACCGTTCGCGTCTGTACCTTTATTTGGGCCAGTCCCATTTTATCGGGAGCGACAGCTTGGCGACTCTGCTGGGGACCCTTATTCTGTAACCAGGGCTTCCGGTTCCTTTTGTGGGTTCCTCCTAGCGCTTGATTGATTTGTGTTTACTGGGGTGTTATGTGCTTATTTGTGCTTGTATATTTATTTTTGTTTATTGCTTTATGTACAGTTGCTTTACTGTTTTCTTTATAGTTTTGCATATTATCATATTTGTCATACTGTGCTGCTGGCTGGATCTGTTGTTTGCTTTGGTGGGTGGGTGTTCCATTGAGAGTTAAGGTCCTATACCTGGGACCTGAGTGACACCTAGGCTAGAGTGGTTCATATTCTTTCCCATTCCATCTCGGTCTGGTGCGGGAATATGAAACACGGTTCAGATATGGGTTTCTTCTTGAGAACTCTGTGTTGCAGATTTCCTGCAGTACTAGGGCTATCTGGGAAGCCTGCTAAGTCTGGATGACCTTTTAGTATTGACCTTCAGAAACTGAGGTGAATTAGAGGAGGAACTTTTATGGTTATTGTAAACACTGTACCTCCGGGTTAGAAGTGTTTACACTTCTCATAACTGATCCAAGTCTGAGGATCCTTGTTTTAGAACACCACCTGTGAGAGGGATGGGCTGTTTACAGGTTTGCAGGTACCTTGACCTCAGAATACCCTGTTACTTTGATTTGATTAAGAATACTCCATGTTGGAACAGTTCTTGTGATTCTAAACCCTGGACATGTGGCTCTTTATTTGAGCCCCCCACCTTGGTTACTGGACTTATGGACCTCCATTTGGTTTTCTTACACCCATGGACTTATATCAGAGCACTTGATCAGATCCAGCTCAGTCACGAACCCTTGCATATCATTTGCATACATAATCATTGCATCATATTGACATTTGCTTATTTGTGTTTCAGGGTATCCATCTTCATTTGGTTTTGGTTTTGACCCCATCTTCAGTATTGACCTATCTTCATCAGCATCTGCTTCAGCTATCAGCTATCTACTTCAGTCACCTCTACCAGCCAATCAGTGGCCCATTCTTCAGTATCATCATCAGTACTTGTCTCAGTCTCAACATCATGGCACCTAAAAAGAGCAACATCACCTACCACTTCTTCCAGCCAGAGTTAGCTGACATCAGGAGGATTCAAACCCTGATCACTCCAGACCATATACCATTGTTCAGGGAACACCATGGAGATATACTTGATATGGTTATGGATCTGGACCCCTCACAGAGAAGCCTGATCCACACTTGCCTTCAGTTTTATGATCCCCCACTGAGATGTTTCACTTTTCATGACTTTCAGCTGGGCCCTTTATTGGAAGAATACTCATCATTAGTTGGTATACCTATCAGGGGTGGAGTCCCTTTCAACCCTGAGATGGTCTTTCCTGGTAATGAAGAGGTAGCAAAGGCATTGCATCTGGAACCAGTCCTGATTGGGCAGCACATGACTTCTAAGGCTGGAATCCCTGGCCTGCATCTGGATTTCTTAATCTCTCAAGCTACCCTGAAAGCTTCTTTAGGAGAGTGGAAAGTAGTCTGTGCTTTATTGGCCTTGAGCATATATGGGATTATATTATTTGCAGATGAGCCTCGGTTCATTAGTAAGAATGCAATCCATCTGTTCATTCTAAGGAACCCAGTGCCAACTTTATTGGGGGATCTCTACTATTCAGTGCATCAGAGGAATGAAAAACAGAGGGGAAAATTAGTGAGGTGTTGTGCTCCATTGTTCCATACATGGCTTCTCAGGCATTTGCCCAGGACAGATGCATTTTTGAACCCTCATCAACAGAGAAACTGGGCTGGAAGACTTACTACTCTAACTTCAGCTGATATCAGGTGGTGCACCCAAAGCACAAAAGGCAGGGACATCATCACCAGCTGTGGGCATTTTCCCAATGTGCCCCTAGTAGGAGTTAAGGGTAGTATTAATTACAACCCTCTGCTGTTCAAAAGACAACTGGGCTATGCACTGGTCCACACTCCTAAAGCACAAGACTTGGTTGAGACTCTTTATTGTGAGAACAAGCTTAATCTGGCTATTGTTAGGCAGGCAGCCTGGGCCTGGGACAATGTGCAGACTAAGGGGGTAACCATCCTGGGGAAGTGTAACAATGTGGCATCAGCACAATACTATGATTGGTCCCATGCCAGGGCTCAATTCTCTGGGATGCCCTTTACTATAGAAGATATGCCTGGGCCTTCCACAACACCACCTCCAGCAACAGTCAGCTTAGAGGAGTTTGAGAAGTTGAAAGAGAGAAATGAGAAGCTGACTCAAGCCCTACAGAAGACCCTCTGGGAGAGGAGTGATGGTAGGTTGGATATTGAGAGGTTAGAAAAGTTGAAAGTGGAGCACTTGGCTAGAATTGAGAAGTCTGAGGATTACATTAAGAAATCTAGGGCTGGAGAACAAATCCTGAAGAATGCTTGCAAGGAAGCCCAATTCCAGAAGGCCAGGACAGACTTGTATCTGAAGGAGAGTCAGGCTAGGTGGGTCAGGATCACCGAGGCTCGTACTCTGGAGGACAAGAGGGTCCAAGACAAGATAGAGCAACTGGAAGCTAGTGCAAAAGAGCAGCAGGAAGCCCTGGCAGCAGCCCAGAGGGAGATATCAGAGCTGAAGATCAGAGCTGGAGTGAAGAGGTCAAAGGACCAGAGTCAACACAAGAAGCTAACTACAACTGTTACTACCCGGAACCTCCTTATTAGGAATCTTACGGAGCGTCCAGCTGATCCTGTGACCGAAGCACTTCTCAAGGAAGTTCGGGAGGATGAGTTTGGTCTTGGTGTTTGACCATTTGCTTGTTGTTGTTTTCATTCCATGTATTTTGATTTCTTATTTTCTTGTAATATATTTTGACCCCTTAGAGGGCCTGTATTTGTAAACAAACTATGTACCATTTGCCTTTTGTAATATATGTATTAGTTTGTTCCATCCGAGTTTACTCCGAAAGCAACATCAACAGCATCATCTTCAAGGGTCTGGAAGGGTCAAAACTGAATGCCAAGCCGGATACCTTGAAAACAAATAAGCATACTGCATTGCATGCTAACCCTTTGTTTGTTTTGTAGGTTTTTGTTTTGTTGTTGCTAACTCTGTTGTGATGTTCAGGAACTATTGCTCGACGCCGGGTATTTCCCATCAACCGTCCGCACCGATATCCAACCCGTAACAACCTCCCGGGCATACAGATGGATCAGATGCAGCAGGACCTTACAGAGGTCAGGAACCAAATGACCAACGAGAGGTTGGAAATGAGGAACCAAATGACACAATTTATGGAGGTAATGAACAACATGGCTCAAAGCCAGGAGAGGCTCAGAGCACTGGTAGAAGGGAGAAATCAGGAAGACCATCAGCCAGGGACTGCTGGGACTAGCAACAATGAAAGAGTCCAACCTAATGTCAATCCCCCAGTCTTTGGACCCCACCTCCATCCAGAGGCCAACATTCCTGTCAATATACAAGGGACTGCCACAGCAGGGAGGGTACTGCAAGAAGACCCCCAAGAAGACCAGTTCACAGTGATGGGAGCCGGGGAAGAAGCTTATGATAGAAGGCTGGATGAGATAGCTGAGAAATTAAGATCCTTAGAGTCTCAAAACTCTTTGGGTTTTGATGTTATGGATATGGGCTTGGTAGATGGGGTCAGGATTCCCCACAAGTTTAAGCCACCATGCTTTGAGAAGTATAATGGGACTTCCTGTCCCCGGACCCATCTACAATCTTTTCTCGGGAGGCTAAAAGCCTATACCATGGACGAGAAGCTGTGGATGTTCTATTTTGAGGATAGCTTGACTGGAGCTTCGAGGGAATGGTATTCCCATCTGACAAGAGCAACTATTAGATGCTGGAAGGACCTGGCAGAGGCCTACATCAGACAGTATCAGTATAATCTGGATATGGCACCCAACAGGACCCTTCTAATGGGAATGTCACAGTCATCTAGAGAGAGCTTCCGAGAGTATGCTCAAAGATGGAGACAGCTTGCTGCTGCTGTCCAACCACCTATGTCAGAAAGGGAGATGGCTGATATGTTCATGAACACCCTTCAGGGGACTTACATTGACAGGCTAGCTGCCTTCTCGTCTACCAGCTTTGCAGATGTAGTCATAGCCGGGGAGAGAATTGAAAGCCTATTGAAGATGGGTAAGATCTTAGACAACGGTGCAAGCTCATCCAGTAATGCAAGAAAGCCTTTTGCGGGCCCAAGAAGGACTGGTGAGACCAATGCCATCCACACCAACAGGGGCAGGCCCCAATATGTTCATAGATCTGTGGCAGCAGTTACCATTCCCGCTCCAGCTCATCCACAACCAGCCTATCAACCTCCGCAGCAAAACTATCAGCAACAACCTCAGTACCATCAACAAAATCAGTATCCTCCGAGAAATTACAACAACAGCAACACCAACAACAATAACCAGCAAAGGCCATTCCAGCAGAGGCCATCTCAAGCCAACAGGGTGATCGATCCGATCCCTATGCCATATGCTACATTGCTGCCACAACTCCTGAAACTCAACCTAGTTGAGCTAAGGACATTGGCACCTCCAGATCCCAACAGTCTACCCAGGAATTATGACTCCAACGCCAGATGTGCCTTTCATTCAAACGCACCTGGCCATAGTACAGAAAAGTGCAGAGCCTTGCACATGAAGGTACAAGACCTGGTAGACTCTAAGGCCCTGAATTTCGCACCACCACCCAATGTCAACAAAAATCCTATGCCACATCACGGAGGTCCCAGAATCAACGCTATTGAAGAAGGCAAGCCGTCTTATTTAATAACCAGTGTGGGTCAGATTCGGACACCGTTGGTAGAGATTAAGGCTCAGCTCCTCGAATGTCAAATGTTCCGGGGTGTGAGTTAGGGTGTGCTTACTACAATATTTCAGTAAATGGGTGCGATAACCTGAGGAATGGCATAGATGGTCTCATTCAGAGTGGCCAACTTCAGATCACCACATCATTTCCAACAAATCCAGCAATCTCATCAGCAACAATTCCGGTATCTCCTACAACTGCAACAACCATTGTTCCTGACAACTCTTCGGCTTCATCAACAAGTACTTCATCTATCATCTCAACTGATCAACTATCAACAAATTTTTCTTCTACAACTTCAGCATCACTCCATTTTGAATCTCCTACAACAACAACGTCCATCCTTCCGACGATATCTCCTACAACACCAGCAACAAATCATGAAGATGTCTCAACTGTCACAATATTTTATGATCCTGAAAACAACTCTGCCTACAACTCAGAAAGTGCTGCTCCCATCAGAGCACCAGTCACAATTTATTATGATCCGCAAACCATCACAATCCCTTCCACAGCTGCCATCAGTCCAGTCACTGTCACAGTGCCTGGACCAGTACCTTATGAAAGCAATAGGGCCATCCCTTGGCACTACGGCTCTGATGTATACTGTGAAGGAAAGAAAATCACCCTTGAACCATCAACACCTGCACCACAAATAGACAATGTGGGAGGAGGCGGAGGCTTCACTCGAAGCGGACGTCTCTTTGCTCCACAAATTCAAAGACCCACTGCCGAAGCAGAAGCTGCTGCCAAGACAAAAGGAAAGAGCCCGGTGCAGGAAGATCAAGCTGTTAAGGAAGCTTTGAAAACACCATTCGATCAAGAAGTTGATGAGTTCATGAGAATCATCAAAAAGAGTGATTACAAAATAGTGGATCAGCTTCACCAGACGCCATCCAAGATCTCTATCCTATCACTGCTTATGTGCTCCGAAGCCCATCGGAATGCACTACTCAAAGTCTTGCACGCAGCTTACGTGCCTGAAGAGATCACCGTCAATCAGTTGGAAACTGTGGTTGGAAATGTTACTGCTAGCAATGGGCTAGGGTTCACCAATACTGACTTGACAACGGAAGGCCGCAACCATAACAAGGCCTTGCACATCACCATGGAATGTAAAGGTGCAGTCCTTTCTCATGTGCTGGTAGACACAGGGTCATCCCTTAATGTCTTACCGAAAATGGCCTTGGTGAAGCTAGAATATGAAGGATTAGCATTGCGTCCCAGCAACCTGGTAGTAAGAGCCTTTGATGGTTCTAAGAGATCGGTTCTGGGGGAAATTGAGCTGCCTGTAACGATTGGCCCACAGACCTTTAAAACGATCTTCTATGTGATGGACATTCAGCCTGCCTACAGCTGTTTGTTGGGTAGACCATGGATTCATGCCGCTGGCGCAGTAACGTCTACCCTTCACCAGAAGTTAAAATTTGAGTGGGAAGGCCAAGTTGTTACTATCTGTGGGGAGGAGGATATATTTGTTAGCCATCTGGCTACCTATAAGTATATTGAGATGGATGGGGAGATCCATGAAACAATGAGCCAAGGGTTTGAGGCCCTGAATGTTAATGAAGCATCTGCTGTATCTGGAATCTCCATGTCATCTTATCAACAAGCCCGGAAGGTTATTGAGGAAGGAACTGCCCAAGGCTGGGGCAAGGTTTTATCTGTGGAGGAGAAGAAAGACAAATTTGGGTTGGGTTACAGACCAACTCAACAACATCAAGCAGAGGCTGCCGAGAAGCCTGGTTTTGTCAGTGGGGGGATGCTCACCCCTGATGCTATCAACAATTTGGAAGACGAGCTGGAAGAGGAGCGCAATCTGGAGAATTGGATTCGTCCAAAGATCCCGGGGAGCAGTATCTCAAACTGGTCTTCCCAGGAAATTATAAGAGTTACTCACGCAGAGTAATTATTATTTCCTGTATTTTTATAGCATGCATCAAAGTCTTGCATCTTGCCCAAGATGACAAGACTCATTTTGTAATCGGGCCATCTGTACTTTTTGTGCAAACAAGATTAATCAATGAAATATCAGACATCTTTTTGCAAATGAGTCCTTTTCTTTTCCGCTCACTGTTTTTCCATTTTTCTTTTTGTACAAAAAAATAAATGGCGATGTTTTCAAAATGACAACTTTATTTCACTTTTCTAAACAAGATTAAAATCAATCACTAAAATGAACAAACTGAACCCTTGCAGAGAGTGCCTTCCTGACAGCACCGACAACAGCACGGCTACGACTTCGTATGACTTTGACAATCCGATCAATCAAGCTGATGAAGGGGTTGAAGAAGAATATGAGCTTCCTGAAGAGCTAGCCAGGTTGTTGAGACAAGAGGAAAAGGTTATTACTCCTCACCAGGAGGAGGTTGAAGTGATTAATCTTGGTATAGATGAAGACGTGAAAGAGGTTAAAATCGGGGCCTGCCTGTAAGACTCAGTGAAGAGACAACTGATTGATCTGCTTCAAGAATATGTGGATGTGTTTGCTTGGTCGTATCAAGATATGCCAGGGTTGGACACCGACATTGTTGTGCACAAGCTACCTTTGAGAGAAGAATGTCCACCAGTTAAACAGAAACTGCGCCGCACCCGCCCAGACATGGCAATGAAGATCAAGGAAGAGGTACAAAAGCAATGGGACGCCGGGTTCCTTGCTGTAACTAGCTACCCGCCGTGGGTTGCTAACATAGTACCTGTGCCTAAGAAGGATGGTAAGGTAAGAATGTGTGTTGACTACCGGGATCTGAACAGAGCCAGCCCAAAAGATGACTTCCCATTACCTCACATCGATGTATTGGTGGATAACACGGCTCAGTTCTCGGTATTCTCCTTCATGGACGGATTTTCGGGATATAATCAGATTAAAATGTCACCTGAAGACATGGAGAAGACAACCTTCATCACACCTTGGGGCACGTTCTGTTACAAAGTGATGCCATTCGGACTGAAGAATGCTGGTGCAACATATCAACGGGCTATGGTGACATTATTCCACGATATGATCCATAAAGAAATAGAATGTTATGTGGATGACATGATCGCTAAGTCCCTTACTGAAGAAGATCACCTGGTGAATCTGCTGAAGCTATTCAAGCGTCTGAGGAAGTACCAACTGAAGCTGAACCCCAACAAATGCACATTCGGGGTGCGATCTGGTAAGCTGCTGGGTTTTATTGTAAGCGAGAAAGGGATTGAAGTTGACCCTGATAAAGTCAAAGCTATTCAAGAGATGCCTGCACCGAAAACTGAGAAAGAAGTTCGAGGTTTCTTAGGTCGATTGAACTACATTTCACGGTTCATATCTCACCTTACAGCAACCTGTGAACCCTTGTTCAAGCTGTTAAGAAAAGAACAGACGGTCAGGTGGAACGAAGACTGCCAAAGGGCTTTTGACAAGATCAAGGAGTACTTACAAGAGCCTCCAATCCTTATGCCTCCAGTGGAAGGAAGACCTCTGATAATGTACTTAACAGTATTAGAAGAGTCAATGGGGTGTGTGCTGGGCCAGCATGACGAGTCTGGTCGAAAAGAGTATGCAATATACTACCTAAGCAAAAAGTTTACCGACTGTGAACAACGTTATTCACTGCTCGAGAAAACTTGCTGTGCTTTAGCGTGGGCTGCTCGCCGACTAAGACAGTATATGTTGACCCACACTACTTTATTGATCTCAAAAATGGACCCGGTTAAGTACATTTTCGAGAAGCCAGCCCTTACCGGACGGGTTGCAAGATGGCAAATGATTCTCACAGAATATGACATCCAGTACACATCTCAGAAAGCCATCAAGGGCAGTGTACTATCTGAATATCTTGCTGAGCAACCCATTGATGACTACCAGCCTATGAGATTTGACTTCCCTGATGAAGACATCATGTTCATAAAATCAAAAGATCATGAAGAGCCTATTCACACTGAAGGGCCCGACCCGAAAGAAGAATGGACTATGATGTTTGATGGGGCTGTTAACATGAATGGTCGTGATGTTGGTGCAGTACTCATTACACCTAAAGGGGTTCACATGCCTTTCTCGGCAAAACTCACTTTCAACTGCACTAACAACGAAGCTGAATACGAAGCTTGCATTATGGGTCTTGAGGAAGCCATTGACCTCAGGATCAAGACTTTAACTGTATTCGGAGATTCAGCTCTGGTAGTTAATCAAACCAACGGAAAATGGTACACCCACCAGGATCATCTGATACCTTACAGGGATTATACAAGAAGGTTATTGACCTTCTTCACAACAGTCAAGCTTGAGTATATCCCTCGGGACGAGAATCAGTTTGCAGATGCTCTTGCTACCATTTCATCCATGATCAAAGTTCAGACTGCCAATTTTGTACCTCAGATTTCGGTGTCCAGACTCGACAGACCAGCATATGTATTTGCGGCAGATATTATCAAAGACGATAAGCCTTGGTTCCATGACATTAAATGCTTCTTGGAGGATCAAACATACCCACCTGGGGCATCTTCCAATGATAAGAAGACTTTGAGAAGGCTTGCTGGTAGTTTCTTTCTGAATACTGATGGGTCTTTATACAAAAGGAACTTTGATATGGTACTCCTCAGATGTGTTGACAAGACGGAAGCAGATTTGTTGATGCATGAAGTGCACGAAGGATCCTTTGGTACCCATGCAGGAGGGCATGCCATGGCTAAGAAATTGTTAAGATCAGGTTATTACTGGATCACAATGGATGTAGACTGTTGTGCTTATGCCAGAAGGTGCCATAAATGCCAGATTTACGCAGATAAGGTGCATGTGCCTCCCAATCCTTTGAACATCATGTCTTCACCATGGCCCTTTGCCATGTGGGGCATTGATATGATTGGCAAGATTGAGCCAACTGCTTCGAACGGCCACAGATTCATCCTGGTTGCCATTGATTATTTCACCAAGTGGGTCGAAGCAGCTTCCTATGCCAATGTTACAAGACAAGTGGTAGCCAGATTTCTGAAGAGAGATATCATCTGTCGATATGGAGTTCCCGAGCGAATCATTACTGATAACGGTTCCAACTTGAACAACAAAATGATGGCAGAGCTGTGCCGGGACTTCAAGATCCAACATCACAATTCTTCTCCTTACAGGCCAAAGATGAATGGCGCCGTTGAGGCAGCAAATAAAAATATCAAGAAGATTGTGCAGAAGATGGTAGTCACTTACAAAGACTGGCATGAAATGCTACCGTTTGCCTTGCATGGGTACCGCACGTCAATCAGAACATCCACTAGGGCAACACCGTATCAGCTTGTGTATGGTATGGAAGCAGTCCTACCTGTTGAAGTTGAATTACCCTCTCTGCGGGTACTAATGGATGTTAAACTGAGTGAAGCAGAATGGGTTCGGACCCGATACGAACAACTGAGTCTGATCGAAGAGAAAAGATTGGCTGCAATCTGTCATGGGCAGTTATATCAGAAGAGAATGAAGAAAGCCTTCGATCAGAAAGTCAGGCACCGAGGGTACCAAGTAGGAGATCTTGTGCTGAAAAGGATCCTCCCTCCTCATACAGACCACAGGGGCAAGTGGACTCCGAATTATGAAGGACCATTCGTGGTAAAGAAAGTTTTCTCTGGTGGAGCACTGATGCTCAGCACCATGGATGGTGAAGACTTCCCATCCCCTGTGAATTCAGATGCGGTTAAAAAATACTTCGCATGAAAATGACCCGCTAGACATAAAAACAGAATGTAAGTCCAGGCAAAAATAGGGCATCCCGGCGAGTCAAAAACAGAATAAAAGACTCGGGCAAAAATAAGGGAAAATAAACAAAAAATTGTACACCCGCTGAGTTGAAAAGCCGCATTGGACAACTCAGGCAAAAATGGGTATCCCGATGGATTGAAAACCCGAAAGGGCGATCCATGCAAAATAAGGGAATAAGCGAACAACTACATTCTGAATTCGTCTATATCGCCTACAACCTGGTAAGCTTCGAAAGGATCAAGCTTCAATCAGAATCAACCTTCTTCAGAAAGCAAGACGAGAAGAACGTCAAAAGTCATACGAGTCATAACGGAAGAGGAAGCTCCTTGAAAGCGTCGTCAACATCGCCAGCACTTTGTTTCTCAATTTGTAACAGTCTCCTCATTTTAGGAGATATGTTTCTTTGACTGTATCTCGCCAATTCAAGGCATTTGAATTAATAAAATCAGATTTTTCAGTCATGTTTCGTCTTGTACATTTTTATTTGCAAAGAATGTCTGATGTCTCTAAAAAACTAATTGCATGAGTACAGATGCTTTTCTCTAAAAAAAATATACGTGCTTACAGGGAATATACTTACTCTCGAAAGTGTTTAACTCCTATGACGGAATCCAGTAAAGGATACCTCGGGACCATTTGTGCGTGTCCTTATCTTTGCAGGATTGCAGGTATCCAGAACGCAACTTGGGGCATGTAGGCTTCACCCCAGCAAGCTGGCAGGTCAACAAATAATCTCAGCATCCGAAGTGCTCTCTCCCCAGCTGAGTTGCCTCTCATTACTCTCCCCAGCTGAGTTACCACCTGTTGCTTCTCCCAGCCGAAGTTCCAATCATTCTTCCTCAGCCAAGCACAAAAGTCGGGGAACCATCTCCCCACAGAACCCTCAGCCTCTATTCAGAAGAACAACGCATGAAGGAGTCACAACAGAGTACAGAAGGCTTCTACAAACCCCAGCTGGGTCCTGTATTACAAGGATATGTCAATCGGTGACCTATATCCCCAAGCAAATATCATATCATCAGATCTACCAGTGATCTCATCCCCAGCTGGGATGTCCACTTCAAACAGATCGACCAGAGACCTTCGCGGCATTGGGATCCGAATCCCGGTTTGGTATCTTTGCATAACCATGGCATTCGCATCATATCCACCCACAAAGCGTAGCATTCCGTCTAATACGGATCATTACGGCAAAAATCAAGTACATAGCATAATCATGAGCCATGTTGTGAATCGAACACTTGTGAATAATAAACCATTCATCAGAATGCAGAATACTTTCCCCAAAATCCCCACCAGAGTCCCCAGCAAAAGCAGTTTCCTCACAAATCACAAACGCCAGTATATACTCCTTTTGAAACCCGTCCGTGTCATCACTCCCCAGCGCAGTCGCTTACACTTTTACAACCCATATACTTGTTGATATTATTATACTTTTCTCTCTTGGCACCCGTCCGTGTCACCCTCCCCAGCAAATAAACACTCCTCTATACAATACTCATACTCACTACTCATGTTACACTTGTGCAGATGATCGTCCGTATCTTGTATATGCCATTTATATCCCCACAGATTCAACTCTGGTCCATGTTCTTTGTTAACCAGTTGGTACTCGTCCGTACCATCATCTCAGAATATGCGTCAAGTGTTTGTTTCTACATGATACTCGTCCGTATCATAGTCTTAAGGATGCCCGTCCGCATCTTTAATCTATACACAAACATCTAAACACTTATACTTTCTTTTCTTGGTTGTAAACACTCGTCCGTGTTTACTATATCCCCAGTAGATTACCAACAAAGCAAATCTTCCTTTTTATCTGACACTCGTCCTGTGTCATGATAAGCCTTGAGAGCAGCCGTACCCTGCTAGGTGGTCGTCCTCCACCTCTTGATGGTCGTCCTCCGTCATGCTCATCCGATGGCCGTCCCCATCGTTGTTTTTAGCAGCCGTCCCCTGCTAGGTGGTCGTCCTCCACCTTTTGATGATCGTCCTTCATCATTTTATCCAATGGCCGTCCCCATTGTTGATTTTGGTTATCGGGCATTCGTCCTATGTCACGATAAATCTTGAGAGCAGCCGTCCCCTGCTAGGTGGTCGTCCTCCACCTCTTTATGGTCGTCCTCCATCATGCTCGTCCGATGGCCGTCCCCATCGTTGACCTTTTATCCGGCATTCGTCCTATGTCGCGATATTTTCGGCAGCCGTACCCTGCCTGGTGGTCGTCCTCCACCTTAGATGACCGTCCCTCATCTTAACCCCAACAGAGCAGCCGTCCCCTGCTAGGTGATCGTCCTTCACCTTTGATGACCGTACCTCGTCATCTGTTTATTTTATTTATTCTTTAACCCGATGGCCGTCCCCGTCGTGGTCCCTTTTCTTTTTAGCCCGATGGCCGTCCCCATCGTCGGTTACTTTACTTTATGAACTTGATGGCCGTCCCCGTCATGTTTCATTAACTCCCGGAGAATCTTACAACTTTATCTTGATGGCCGTCCCCATCATAATCTCTTATTTTTCCCAGCTAGTCGGCCGTCCCCGTCTTGGCTTTACCTTTTATCCCCAGCATGTCGGCCGTCCCCGTCATTGCTTTATTTCCCGCTTTTCCCAGCATGTCAGCCGTCCCCGTCATCGCTCTTTACCCAGCAGTCGTCCTCTGCTCGACGGTCGTCCTCCGTCGCCCACTTTACAATATACTTCATTTTCCTTTTACAATCTATATCCCTTTTCTTCTTCATGTCTGTGAGTGCAAATTTCGGACTGTCTTTGGTATTCAACCACAAGTTATCTTGTTTGCCTGTTAAGTCGTTGCTTACATCCTGCACAGCTAACTCATGTTTGAATAGGGGCAGCTGTAAACACCCCAAATTTTCCCTCACCCATTCACACCATGGCTTGTGATCATTTCACATGCATAAACACAATCATATCATCTCATATCTCATTTTTGATTCACTGCATAGGTTCTAAGTCATCTGCACCTAGGGTTTGTGATCTGAGCAATCCAAGAGCCTCTTGAGCCACTCCAAGGGTCATCAATCACTTCAAAGGGGTCTATGTGTGTTCAAGCATCATATTATATCCTCTCAAAGTCAAAAATGCCAAAGAATCACAAGAACTGGGATTGGTATGGAAGCAGAGCCAAGTTTGACTGCACAGTTGACCTAAAATTAGGGTTTTGGTTTCAGAGGCCATAACTCCAATTTTTTTGGTCATTTTTGTTTCTATTGGTCTCTATATGGTATAGGGAGTATGCATATCAATTTTCATGAAGAAATTCCATGGGGAAGTCATCTGATCAAGAGTTGACTTTCTGGACAAGTCAGTGCAAAATCAGGGCATCTGAGGCCCCCAATGACCCAACCAAGGGGTGATCTTCATCATTTTGAGTATATATGATCTTTATTTGATCATGGAAGAAGGTTGAAGTTCACAAAATTCAAGAATTACAAGTTTTTGCAAAGTTGACTTTTTAGGGCATGGTTGACTTTTCATGAAATGTCATTTTATGCCAATTTTTCAACCCTTGCTTTTTGATCCAAAAATGCTTCAAATGGAAAAACTTTGGTCATGAAAGTTGTAGATTAGATCTTTCCCTTTTCAAAAAGTACAAGAACATGATCTAATTCATTTTGGATCAAAAGTTATGGTGTGTCAAAGTTGGCAAAAATCACTAATTTTCAAGTTATGCCTCAAATGAGAAACTTGCAAAAACTTTGTACCAAGGCATTTGTAACTTCTAGTTCATGTCTAACCATTACACAAACATCACATGTGACCTAAAAATCAGATTTGAACCAAAATTTCTCATGTTTCATGGTTTGTATAGCAAGAAAGTTTCATGTGAACCAAAAGTGATCAAGTTGCAAAATCATCATCACACTTCCATCCACTTGTTGCCTTGGCTGCTTAACCAACCATAGCCTTTCCCCTCACCATGCTGCACCAGCCCACACCTTTGTACTAGCCTAGAATACAACCCATGCCTCTCTTACACAAAGGTTGACAATTTGCAAAAGTGAACTTACCTATCACAGCAGGCCAGGTCACATCATCTGACCAATGGGAGTTTTTTATGTGGAACAAATGCTAGCCATTTCACACATCAAGCAAGGCAAAAACACACAAGAGCATCACATTCACAAACTCACCCCCTAAAGCAAAACCCTTCGAATCTCTCTCCACAACTCACAAACACAAGAACCAATTCCACTGATTAACTCACCTTGCTTCACTGAGCCAAAACCAGCAAGACTCAGGCCTGAACTAAGCATGAACTGAGCTTCACCATTTCTCATCCTCAAAGCCAGAACTTTCGAATCTCACTTTCCAGCCATAAAACACCCCATTTCTCTTCACCAGCAAGTCAAACACACCCAAAGGAGCAAGAATCCACCATTGGATTAGCCTAAAACCTCACATTTCCTGACTGTGAAACCTGCTGCACCAGAACTCTTCCCTTCAAACCAGCCATCCACAAGGACTTTGAGGCTTCTCTTTGAGTTCAAGGGAGTCAAAGAGGTTCATTTGCACACAAAGGAGGCTCTGGAAGCTCAGTATTGAAGCTTTCCAGCTCAGGTATGACCATGAACATTTTTTCTCAGAGCTTGCATTTTGAGTTATAATCTGGTTGCTTATGTCTTGCTGATCATGGGGATACTCTTAGAATCGAAAATGAGTAGGAAATGAGTTTGTATTGTCACTCTGAAATTTTACCCGTGAAATTTGTTTCTTTCGATTTGCTTGATTCTTGAGGTTTAAATGATGTTTGAAGGTGGATTCGTGACCTAGGTTGTTAGAGGATCACTTGGCTGTGTTTAATTTGTTGTTTAGAAGCCTGAATCAGGATCTAGGGTTTTGTTGTTGCCGGAGAAGATGACCGGAGCTTCCCTCCGGTCACCTGAATGTCATTTGCCCTAATCCCAGTCATTAACTTCCATTTGAATCTCATGCGTCAGATTGCTTGACTTTGTTGACTTCCCGCGTGCATGAATGGCCCAGATTCGTTCATTTGCCCTAATCTTGTTTAATTAAAATAATCATAATTAATTAACTCAGAAGCAATCCAGGCCATCCACTAACGCGCGCAGTCAACCATTTTAAACCCAGGATCCATCCCAGCCCTCCATTCAGTTGACTTTTCTATTTTCTTTGTTTTAATTCATTTATTTCATATTTGTTTTATACAATTTATTTAAAATAGTTAAAATCGTTTAAAAATTATGAAACTTTTTGTCAAGAGTTTCATTAATTTTTAAAACACAAAAATATTTTTATTTTCATTTTTAGCATCAAAAAAGTATTTTTAAATATTTAAAAGTTTATTTTTAATTGATTAATGAAAACTAATTTATTAAAAATACTTTTAGGTATTTAAAAATCACCAAAAAATTCATGAAATGTTCTAAGACATTTAGAAACATTGTCCAACCTTCAAACCAAATTTATTTTTTGATCTTGATGCATTTTGAGAATTTTTCATTGATTTAAAATCATTTTTATGCATTAATTTGATCCAAAGTTCCAAAAATCATTTCTGCCTATCCATGAGGAGTTGGACATTGATTCTTTTTTGCATTGCATTGTGTTTAGCATGTAGTTTGTGAGATTAAATGGTCATGATTTGATCTTTCATTTTCAATTTGTTTGGCATTTCTTTTGTTTGGAAACCCTAAAACCCTAGAAATCTTAAGAAAACCATAACTTGAATTTGGTTAGGAGTTGAAACCTCTCCTTTGGGCATTGGGTTAGTATAGGATTAGGGGTCCTTTGAGTGCATTTTCAATTTTTTATAATGTTGTTTGCTTCTGATTTTGGTTTTTGTTTGTTGTATTGTTCATAAACCCTAATTTGGGCTTCCATATGCATCCATCTTGCATTCTCTTGCATAACATGACTTGCCATGACATTTCAAGCATCCATTTGATTCATTTGACATCATAAGACATATTGAAAGCATGTTTGATCATTGCATCATATATTTGCCATGTTGTATGCCATGTGCACTTCATATCTTTTCATGAATGTCTATGCTTCTTAGCTTGCTTCATTGGCATTCATGAACTTGTATGATCATTTCCATGTGCTGCCTCATGTTTGTAGCATCTCATAGCATCATTAGCATCATGTAAATGCTTCTGGTTTTGTTTCTCATCATGTCATCTCATCCCATTTTGCATTGCATTGCATTTCCTTTCTAACCTTTCAGGTGGTAAGTGACTTTGAGAAGTGAATTTGCCTTCACTTCTCACAACTTTTCTTTTCATCTCTCTTGCATCCATGCTGCATTTTTATATGTGTTTGGGTTTGGGCTTGCTCATTCTTCTTCTTCCCACTTTCTTTCTCCAAGTGACTTGACTTCTTGAATGAAGCAAGTTGCTTTGCTTCTCTTGATCCTTTCATCTGCTTCCTGGTGGTTCCATTGAAGATTTCTCTTGAAAACCTCACAAACCTTAGGAACAACCAAGCATGACAATGACTAGGGTTTTGATTAGTCTCCCCTCTTAGTTTTACCTTTGTGTCTCTCTTGAGTCTTCTCTTCCCATCTCATAATCAAGGACTAAACCCTAAAGGCTTTAAGGCTTTGTGATTAAACTTATGCCTGCATCCTTCTATTAGGATGGAGTGTATAACTTTAATCCCAAGTGTTAAACCCTTAATGTGTTTAACTCCTCTAATCAATCCACTTAATAATCATCAAGACATCAAGCTTGTAACTTGGGCCTTGCATTAGGGTTCTAATTCTTCCTTAATTGGTTAAGAAGGACTAACCCTAGTGTTAATGGACAAGTCCCCCTCAAGTTGTCTTACAAACCCTAAAAATCACTTCTTCATCATATCACTAATTAAAATCCATCTAATAAAGGCTTTGTTTTGTCATGAGCTTAATCCCTAATCATGGATTAAGTTGAGGAGCATTCCTCAGCTTAAACATTCTCATCTATTATCCTTCTATTAGGATGGTGTAATGAGTCTGTTTAATCCCTGATTATGGCTTAATCTCATTACTCAACACTAAACAAAAACCATAAAAACATCTAAATAATCACAAGTAGGTTAATGATCTTAATCCTACACCAAAGGTGATTAAGTGCGAGAATCTGACTTCACACTTAAGGTATTCTCATTACCCCTAATCAGAGGGAAGATGTGATGAGTTTACTAAATCCATTGGTTTAGGCTTAAGCTCATTTTCTTATGACAAATTTCCAAAAGCAATAAAAGACTGAAAACTCAAAAACAAACAATAATCGTCTCCTCCGGGATTCTTTTCTCATCTCATTCACTCACAACCAAGAACTTGCTTCTTCCGTCTAATGCAAGACAGTTTGCATCTGTGCCAGACAGATCATACACTTGAGCATAGGCAAGTAAGCAGTTCACAAGTCAATTCATCTTTCAGTCTCTTTGGGTCGAACTACGGTGTTCTGACTTCCTCATTGCACGAGAGGATACGTAGGCATAACTTAACGGTTATCGAACAAAAGTCTCTGTATATTCCCCCTCCTTCCAGCATTATTCTTTAAGCCTCATGATCTTGAGCATATTCTCATTCCCACACTGACACTGTATATATCACACTTCACTTCTCTTACACTGACACCTGTATATCCTTTTCCAGCTCTCTTTATACACAAATTGCACAGACACTACCCCTTTAAAACACAAATCTTTTAAGCGTGGATCCCGTCGAGTACGACGGACAATCTGGGTGCTAATACCTTCCCAGGTTGTAACCAACCCCCTTTCTCAGTCTCCCTGGTTCGCAACCGTCTTATCCATCTTTTTCTAGGTCTATGCAGCATTGCCTTTCCTCCGGGATAAAAATGCCTAGCTGGCGACTCTATTCATCTCCAGTGGGTTCACGGCTGTGTGTTCTCATTGTCCCTCTCGCCGACCGTTCGCGTCTGTACCTTTATTTGGGCCAGTCCCATTTTATCGGGAGCGACCGATAGTAACAACATCAACTGTTCTGGGCAGGTATTGGGGTCTCCCTCTTCCCATGTGCATAGAGTTTGTATCACCAGATCTACGGGGCCCAGCAAATGGTTTTCTTGTACTGCTTGAACTAGCACCGTTATCGGAGATCTTTCCCATCTTCAGTAGGCTCTCTATTCTTTCCCCAGCTATCACCACATCTGCAAATCTGGTAGAAGAAAATGCAGCCAATCTATCAATGTAGGTTCCTTGGAGAGTATTCATGAACATGTCTGCCATTTCCCTTTCAGACATGGGGGGTTGAACTGCAGCGGCAAGTTACCTCCACCTTTGGGCATACTCCCTGAAGCTTTCACGGGAAGATTGAGACATTCCCATTAGAAGGGTCCTGTTTGGGGCCATGTCCAAGTTATACTGATACTGACGGATAAACGCTTCAGCCAAGTCTTTCCAGATCCTCACTGTGGCTCTAGTCAAGTGGGAATACCATTCTCGGGATGCCCCGGTTAGACTATCCTCGAAGTAAAACATCCACAGCTTTTCGTCCATGGTGTATGCTTTTAATCTTCCCAAGAATGATTGAAGGTGGGTGCGTGGGCAGGATGTGCCATTATACCTTTCAAAACATGGGGGTTTGAACTTGTGAGGAATTCTCACCCCTTCCACCAATCCCATGTCCATGACATCAAAACCTAGGGAGTTTTGGGATTCAAGAGACCTCAGCTTCTCTGCAATTTCATCCAGCCTACCGTCGTAAACTTCATCCCCAGCCCCAACAACTGTAAACTGCTCTTCTTGAGGATCCTCTTGCAAGGCCCTTCCTCCAGCAGTGTTACCCTGAGTATTCCTTATGGCATTGATTTCTGGGTTTAGATGAGGCCCAAACTCTGGTGGATCAGTGCGAGGTTGCACGTGGTCGTTGTTACTGGTACCTCTTGTACCTGGATGGTGTTCTTCAGGAGTCTTCCTTTCAACTAACTCCCTTAGTCTTTCCTGGCTCTGAGCTAAACCAGTCATTACAGTCATGAATTGGGTCATCTGATTCCTCATCTCGACCCTCTCATTGGTCATTTGGGTCCTTACTTCATTCAAGTCTTGCTGAACTTGATCCATCTGGAGTCCCGGAAGGTTGTTTCGCGTCGGGTACCAGTGTATTCTGTTGACAGGGAACACTCTTCTGTGAGCAATGTTTCCTGAAACCACAACAAAGTGAGAAACAGTAACAAAACAAAAACCTACAAGACAAAGAAAATGTTAGTATGCAATGCAATATGCCTATTTGTCTTCCAAGGGTATCCGGTTTGGTTCTTTGGTTTTGACCTTTCCAGACCTCGAGGAAATGCTGATGATGAAGAGAGATGAAGCCCACCAATAATACAAACCAATATATTATAAAGAGTGAAAGTACATAGTTTGATTACAATACATCCCCATGGTGGGTCAAAATACAATAACAAAAGAAAAGTACATCAAAAGAAAAGTATAAGCAAAATAGTCAAACATCTAATCCAAAGTCATCCTCTCTGACTTCCTTCAGGAGGGCCTCAGTCACTGGACCTACTGGGTGCTCTGTGATAGTCCTGATGAGGAGGTTCCTGGTAGCAATGGTATTGGTCAACTTCTTATGCTTGTCCTGATCCTTTGACCTCTTCAACCCCGCCCGGAGTTTTAATTCAGATATCTCTCTCTGAGCTGCCAATAATGCCTCATGATGCTTCTTCTCACTAGCCTCCAGTTGCTCTATCTTAGCCTGAATCCTTTGATCCTCCTGTGCACGGGCTTCAGTGATCCTGATCCATCTAGCCTGAATCTCTTCTAGATAATGCTCTGCCCTAGCCTTCTGAATCTTTGCTTCCTTGCAAGCATTCTTCAGTACTAACTCCCCTGCTCTTGCCTTCCTAATGTAGTCATCCGTCTTCTCAATCTTGGTCAAGTGCTCAATCCTGAGCCTTTCCAATCTCTCATTATCTAGACGGCGGTCATTTCTCTCCCATAGAGTCTACTTTAAGGCTTCAGATAGCTGAGTATTCCTCTCTTTCAGTTTCTCAAACTCTTCCATGCTGACAGTACCTGCAGGTTGCACTGTTGAAGGCCCATGTGAATTCTCCAAGGTAAATGGCATTTGATTAATCTGAGCTCTAGTACGAGAGCAATCAAGATACTATGCTGAAGCAATGTTGTTGCACTTGCCAAGGATGGTTGTCCCTTTAGTCTGGATGTTATCCCAAGCCCAGGCAGCTTGCCTGACAATAGCAGAGTTGGGCTGAATTTCACAGTAGAGGGTCTCAGTCAAATCTTTCCCCCTTGGAGGATGAACCAAAGCATATCCTAATTGTCTCTTAAACAGTAAAGGGTTATAGTTGATGCAACCTTTTACTCCTATCAGAGGCACATTAGGATATTGCCCATAACTAGTATGATGTCCTTGCCCTTGGTGCTCTGAGTGCACCATCTGATGTCTTCTGATGTCAAGGCAATAAATCTCTTAGCCCAGTTCTTTTGCTGATGTGGGTTCAGGAAAGTATCTGACTTCGGCAAGTGCCTTAGCAGCCAAGAGTAATAGAGAGGAGCACAACATCTGACTAGTCTTCCTCTTTACTTCTCATTCCTCTGGTGTACTGAGTAGTAGAAGTCTCCAAGCAAGGTAGGAACTGGGTTCCTCAATAAGAACAGGTGAATGGCATTCTTGCTCACAAACTTTGGCACACCTGCAAACAAGATAACCCCATATATACTGAGGGCTATAAGTGCACAGACAACCTTCCATTCTCCTATTACAGCATGCAGGGTAGCCTGGGAGATCAAGAAGTCTAGGTGAAGGCCTGGAACCCCAGCCTTGGTTGTCATGTTCTGATCAATGAGGGCAAGCTCCAAATGCAATGCCCTGGCTATGTCTTCACTTTTGGGAGCAACCATCTCAGGGTTGAAAGGAATCCCTCTCCTGATGGGAACTCCTAACAACATGGAAAATTCTTCTAGCAAAGATCCCAACTGGAAATCAGGGAATGTGAAGAATCTGAGTGGAGGATCATAAAACTGCAAGCAAGTATGGATCATGCTCCTCTGAGATGCATCTAAATCCATGATCATGTCCAATATGCCCCCATAATGCTCTCTGAATAGTGGGACATGATCAGGGGTAATGAGAGACTGGACCTGCCTGATGCCAGTTAGGGTGGGCTCAAAGAAGTGGTATGTGATGTTGCTCTTTCTTGAAGTGTCCATGGATGTTGGTAAAGAAGCTGAGAGCAACTGCTGATGAAGGTCACTGAATGAGATGCTAGAGATGGGTCTCTGATGAAGGTAGCTGGAGGAGAATCACTGACAAACTGATGAAGGTGCTGGAGAAGATAACCGAAGTAGTCTAAGCAGCAGAAGGGGTCAAAACCAAACCAAAGATGATAAGATGGATACCCTGTAAAACAAATAGGCAAATGTTAAATGATGCAAAAATGATGTATGCAAAATGATATGCAAAGGGTTTGTGATCAAGTGCTGGATCTGGTTATCTGCCTGGGTAAAAGTCCATGTGTGTTCATAAGTCCGGATGGAGGCTTAGAAAACCAGTAACCAGGTGGGGGACTCAAATAAAGAGTCACAAGTCCAGGGTAATCACAAGAACTTTCCAAATAATATAACCTTAACAAATCTAGTAACAAGTTATGATGAGGCCAAGGGTTCCTGCAAACCTGTAAACATCCCAACCCCCTCACATGTATTGTTCTAGAACAAGGATCCTCAGACTTGGATCAGTTATGAGAAGTGTAAACACTTCTAACCCGGAGGTACAGTGTTCACAATAACCATAAAAGATCTTCCTCTAATTCACCTCAGATGCTGAAGGTCATAAAAAGGTCATCCAGACTTAGCAGGCTTCCCAGATAGCCCTAGTACTACAGGAAATCCGTAGCATAGAGTTTTCAAGAAGAAACCCATGTCTGAACCGTGTTTCATATTCCCGCACCATACTGAAATGGAATGGGAAAGAATATGAAGCCACTCTAGCCTATGTGTCACCCAGGTCCCCGGTATAGGACCTTAATCACTCAATGATCCCCACCCACCAAAGAAACAACAGATCCAGCATATGATAAGGACAGTATGAAATGCATAAAAACTGTAAATGAAAAGAAATAAATAAAGTTGTATAGAAAGCAATAACTAAAGCAAATAAACAAGCACAAGTAGCACATAACACCCCTGTAAACACAAATCAAACAAGCACTAGGAGGAACCCACAAAAAGAACCAGAAGCCCTGGTTGCAATATAAGGGTCACCAGCAGAGTCGCCAAGTTGTCGCTCCCCCGAAAAGACATCGGGTAAGATAGGGTACAGACGCGAACGGTCGGCGAAAGGAGAGAATGAAGGTGAAGATGAATAGAGTCGCCAACTAGGCATTTTTATCCCGAAGGAAAGGTAATGTTGCATAAAGCTGGAAAGAGATGGATAGGGGTAGTATTATAGGGGTAGTATAATGCTGCATAAAGCTGGAAAGAGATGGATAATGGCATTTTTATCCCGAAGGAAAGGAAATGCTGCATAAACTGAGAAAGGGGGTTGGTTACAACCTGGGAAGGTATTAGCACCAAGATTGTCCGTCGTACTCGACGGGATCCACGCTTATAAGATTGTATTTATAGGGGTAGTATATGTGCTATCTATGTGCAAAAGCTGGAAAAGAACGTACAAGTGTCAGTGCAAAAGGGTATGGATTGCTCAGGAATGGGGCTTAAAAGAGAATGCTGAGAGAGGGGGAAGACATAGAGACTTTTGTTCGATAGCTGTTAAGTTATGCCTACGTATCCTCTCGTGCAATGAGGAAGTCAGAACACCGTAGTTCGACTCAAAGAGACTGAAAGATAAATTGACTGATGAACTGCCTGCTTGTCTATGCTCAAGTGTATGACTCGTCTGGCTCGAGTGCTAACTGTCTTGCATTATACGGAAGAAGCAAGTTCTCGTTTGTGAGTGAAGATGATGAGAAAAGAATCCCGGAGGAGACGATTATTGTTTGTTTTTGTGTTTTCAATCTTTTATTGCTTTTGGAGTTTTTCATAAGTTAATGAGCTTAAGCCTAAACCAAGGGTTAGTAAACTCATCATATCCTCCCTTTGATTAGGGATAATGAGAATACCTTAAGTATGAGATAAATACCTCAACTTAATTACCATGATGATGTATAATTAAGATCATTAACCTACTTGTGATTATTTAGATGTTTTTTGGGTTTTTGTTTAGTGTTGAGTAATGAGTTTAAGCCATAATCAAGGATTAGTGAACTCTTTACACCATCCTAATAGAAGGATAATAGATGAGAACACGTAAGTTGAGGAAGATACCTCAACTTAATCCATGATTAGGGATTAACCTCATGACAAAACAAGCCTTTATTAAAGTGGATATTAATTAAGGGTAAGATTCAGAAGGGAATTTTATGATTTGTAAGACAACTTGAGAGGGAATTGTCCATTAACACTAGGGTTAGTCCTTCTTAACCAATAAAGGATGAATTAGAACCCTAATGCAAGGCCCAAGTTACAAGTTAATGTCTTAGTGATTATTAAGATGAATTGATCAAGGGTTTTAAACAAATTAAGGGTTTAACACTTAGGATTAAAGTTATACACTCCATCCTAAGAGAAGGATGCATGCATACCCTAATTACAAAGTCTTAAAACCTTAAAGGTTTAGTCTCTAATGATGAGGTGAGAAGAGAGACACAAAGAAGACACAAAGGTAAAAGCTAAAGGGGGACTAATCACAACCCTAATTATTGTCATGCTTGGATGTTCCTATGGTTTGTAAGGCTTGAGAAAGATCTTCAGGGAAGCCACCAATGGAAGAAGCAGATGAAAAGAGGAGAAGCAGAAGAATAAGTTACTTACTTTAAAGAATATAAGTGACTTATAGAAATAAAGTGGGGAATGGACATGAATGAGCAAGCTCACTCTAAGACCAAGAAAAATGCAACAATGATGCATATGAAGAAGATGAAAAGGAATGAGAAGTGAAGGCAAATTCACTTCTCAAGTTACTTACTGTAAACTCCCCAAATTTTCCCTCACTAAGTTCACACCATGGCTTGTGATCTTTTCATTTGCATAAGTTCAATCATGTCACCTCATATTTGCATTTTTTACTTCACTGCATTGGTTCAAATTCATCTGCATCTAGGGTTTGTGATCTGAGCAAACCAAGGGTCATCTGAGCCAATCCAAAGGTCTTCAATCATCTAAAGAGGGTCCATGTATGTTCAATTATCATGTTATATCCTCCCAAGATCAAGGAAGTCAGAAAATCACAAGAACTGAGAAAGGCATGGAAGCAGAGCCAAGCTTAACTGCACAGATGACCTAAAATTAGGGTTTTGGTTTCAGAGGCCATAACTCCAAATTGTTTGGTAATTCATGTTTCTATTGGTCTCTATATGTTATAAAGATCCTACACACCCATTTTCATGAAGAAATTCAATGGGGAAGGCATCTGATCAATAGATGACTTCTTGAGCAAGTCAGTGCAAAATTAGGGCATCTGAGGCCCCCCAATCATCCAACCAATGGGTCTTATCCATAATTGGGTGTATATGATCTTTATTTGATCTTATAAGAGGTTAGAAGTTCACAAAATTGAAGAATTTCAAGCCATTTGCAATGTTGCCATTTTGGGAAAGTGACTTGTAATGCAAAATTGCCATTTTGGGAAAGTTTTTCAACCTCCTCTTTTTGATTCAAAAATGCTTCAAATGAAAAATTCTTGGTCATGAAAGTGGTAGATTGGATCATTCCCTTTTCAAAAAGTACAAGAACTTGATCTAATTCATCCTAAAACTAAAGTTATGGCCTTGCAAAATTGGGGAAAATCACTAAATTTTCACTTATGCACCAAAGAGGGAAACTTGCAAAAACTCATGCCAAGGCAAAATATGACCTCTAATTGACTTCTAAGCATTACACAAACATCACACATGACCTAAAACTCAGAATTTCCCAAATAATCATGCCATTCCATGTCTTGATCATCAAGTAATTCAAAAGGGGCCAAAACTTCATGAATTTGCAAAATGGCACAAATCTTGTTATCCACTTGTGCCAGCTCCTCAAATCAGTTCCCATGGACCTCCCTAATGCCAGCTGACTCGAGCCATACCTCTAAGCCAGCCTGCCATGAGCCCATACCTCAAAGGACAACTTTCTTGACTTTTTGCAAAATGAACCATACCAATCAGCATAGGCCACCAACAACTCTCTGACCTATCAAGACTTGATACATGGACCAAATACAAGCCTTTTCATACAACAAGCAAGCCAGAATCCTCCAATAAGCCAGCATTCACCAAAACTCCCTCTTATGCATTTTCTTTCGAAACTCATCACACAAGCCACAAACCTTCAAACAAACTTCATAGAACAACTCACCATCAACCCCTGATCATTTCCCACCCTTCATCTTTCCCTGAAAACAGCCATATCAAAAACACGATTTTGCCCCCTCCTTGAACTGAACTTCAGCAAACTTCAAAAAGAGCCCACAAAAGCTTTAGCCAAGCATCCCAGAAGCAAAAGGGAGTCAAAAGAAGGAGAAAAGCACCAAGGAAAGGTCCAGACAGTACCATTTTCGAAAGCTCCATTTCAGGTAACATCAAGAACAAATTTTCCAGAAATGATTTCTTAAGTTCTTAGATTGTTCTCCATACTTCACTGATCACACCGCACCTTTTGGTTTTGAAAATGATTAAGTTTTAAGCATGTATGAAGCTTCTGAAATTTCTGAATAATTTTCCGTTTTGCTTCGAATCTTGTGGTTCATGTGAAATAAATGAGGTTTGATGGCTGAATCTTGTTTAGAATGGAGTAGGGATCATTTCTGGAGAGTTTAGTGGTTTGATTTTACGAATTGAGTGAGTTAGCAGGAGTGGATTGCCGGAGAAGATGACCGGAACATTGTTCCGGTCACCTGAAAGTAGTTAGGGTATAACCTTGTAATTAGGCTAAGTTTGAATTGTGGCCCTTAGATCCAAGTTACCCGCGCGCGTGAATGGCCTAGATTGCTTGATTAAAACCCTAATCTGACTTAATTATTTAATTAATTAGGTTTAATAAGTTTAAATGTGGGCCTTAGGATGACGCCCCAAGTCAACTTCCCCCAGCCCATAGTGAATCTCAGCCCTTCTTTCAGCTTACTTTCTTTTTATTTAATTTTTATTGCATTTTCTTTATTTAATTTTGTACGAATTTTAAAAAATAGTAAAACACATCAAAAAATTCTGAAAATTTTTATTAAATGTTTTATTAATTTTCAGAACCCAAAAATATTTTTATTTTCATTTTTTGCATTAAAAATTATTTTTAAATCATTTAAATGTTTATTTTTAATTAGTTAATGGAAATTAATTAATTAAAAATACATTTAGGTATTTAAAAATCCCAAAAAAATCCAGAGAACATTTCCAAACATTTACAAACTCACAACACAAATTTCTTTTTGGTTTTGATCATACTTTGGCAATTTTCATTTGAATTAGGGTTCTTTAATTTGAATACTTTTAACCTTAACTTCAAAAATCCATAACTTTTGATCCAAGTTGAGTTTGTGAATGGTTCTTTTTGCATTGTGTTATGCATACTTTAAAGCATCCAAAAACATTTTTGTTTCATTTTTATAGTGCATTTTCAATTTGTTTGGCATTTTCCCTTTAGGATCACCCTTAAAACCCTAGAAATTTAGGAAAATCATAAGTCCTTTAAGGTTTAGCTTCTGACCTTCCCCTTTGGGCAGTGAACTTGTATAGGTCTAGGGTCCCTTTGATCCCATTTTCAATTTTTTTTATCTTACCATTTGCTTCTGATTTTGAATTTTGCATCTCATGTTGTACATAAACCCTAATTTGCATCCATCTTGCATAAGCTTGCATACATGAACTTGCTATGACATGTTGTGCATCCATATGACATATAAGACATCCTATGACATATTAGAATCATGTTTGATCATTGCATCATTCATTTGCCATGTTTTTGTTTTCATTTAATGTCATATGCATTCATGAACTTTCATGCTTCTTACATGTCTCATTTGCATCCCCATCCTTTGTATGATCATCCCCATATCATGACATACATTTATGTCGTCTCTTTGCATCATTAGCATCATGAACATGCTTCTGGTTTTGACTTTCACCTTTGCACTCATTTCATTTTCATTTCTTTTCATTTCCTTTTGCTAACTTTTCAGGTGGTAAGTGTTTGAGAAGTGAATTTGCCTTCACTTCCCACAACCTCTTCTCATCCCTCTTTTGCATCATTGCTGCATTTTACTTTTGTGTTAGAGTGAGCTTGCTCATTCATGTTCCTTCCTCACTTTCTTTCCTCAAGCAACTTATCTTCTTAAGTGAAGTAAGTTGTCTTGCTTCATTCCTGCTTCTTTTCTTTCCATCTTTCTGCTTCCCTGGTGGCTCTTCTTGAAGACTTCTTGCAAGCCTCATAAACCCTAGGAATACCCAAGCATGATCACAATTAGGGTTTGATTAGTCCCCCATTAGTTTTACCTTTTGTCGCTCCCACCGAATGACACCTGGTCAGAAGGGGTACAGACGCGAACGGTCGGCGAAAGGGATGAGAACACACAGGAGTGAACTTAAGAGAAAGAAAGAGTCGCCAGCTAGGCATTTTCATCCCGTAGGAAAGGTAATGCTGCATAGACCTAGGAAAAGATATGGATAAGACGGTTGAGAACCAGAGAGACTGAGAAAGGGGGATGGTTACAACCTGGGAAGGTATTAGCACCCAGATTGTCCATCGTACTCGACGGGATCCACGCTTAAAAGATTTGTGTTTTAAAGGGGTAGTGTTAGTGTAATCTGTGTATCAAAGCTGGAAAGAATGCAAGTGTCAGTGTAAAAGAAGTGTAAAGTGTATTATGAAGTGTCAGTGTAAGAAAAAGAATGAGATGCCCAAGATGAAGAGGCTAAAAGGATAATGCTAGAAGGAGGGGGAATATA
This sequence comes from Lathyrus aphaca, assembly GCA_963966055.1. NCBI lineage: Eukaryota > Viridiplantae > Streptophyta > Magnoliopsida > Fabales > Fabaceae > Lathyrus > Lathyrus aphaca. The sequence continues at coordinate 556,825,615 of OZ014519.1, forward strand.
CAAAGACTTTTGTTCGATAACTATTAAGTTATGCCTACGTATCCTCTCGTGCAATGAGGAAGTCAGAACACCGTAGTTCGACTCAAAGAGACTAAAAGATAAATTGACTTGTGAACTGCTTACTTGTCTATGGTCAAGTGTATGACCTGTCTGGCTCAGGTGCAAACTGTCTTGCATTAGACGGAAGAAGCAAGTTCTCGTTTGTGAGTGAATGAGATGAGAAGAGAATCCCGGGGGAGACGATTATTGTTTGTTTTTTTTGTTTTCAGTCTTTTATTTCTTTTGAAAGTTTGTCATAAGTTAATGAGCTTAAGCCTAAACCAATGGGTTAGTAAACCCATCACATCCTCCCTCTGATTAGGGGTAATGAGAATACCTTAAGTGTGAAGTCAGCATCTCACACTTAATCACCCTGAAGTAGGATTAAGATCATTAACCTACTTGTGATTATTTAGATGTTTTTGTTGTTTTTGTTTAGTGTTAAGTAATGAGTTTAAGCCATAGTCAAGGATCTAATGGACTCATTACACCATCCTAATAGAAGGATAATAGATGAGAACATTTAAGCTGAGAAAGACTCCTCAACTTGATCCATGATTAGGGATTAACCTCATGACAAAACAAAGCCTTTATTAGATGGATTTTAGTTAATGATAAGATGAAGAAATGATTTTATGGTTCGTAAGACAACTTGAGGGGGACTTGTCCATTAACACTAGGGTTAGTCCTTCTTAACCAACTAAGGAAGAATTAGAACCCTAATGCAAGGCCCAAGTTACAAGCTTGATGTCTTGATGATTATTAAGTGAATTGATTAAAGGATTTAAACACATTAAGGGTTTAACACTTAGGATTAAAGTTATACACTCCATCCTAATAGAAGGATGCAGGCATAAGCTTAATCACAAAGCCTTAAAGCCTTTAGGGTTTAGTCCCTGATTATGAGATGAGAAGAGAAGACTCCATGATGACACAAAGGTAAAAAGCTAAATGGGGGACTAATTAAAACCCTAATTGTTATCATGCTTGGGTGATCCTAGGGTTAATGAGGTTTACAAGGAAATCTTCAGAGAAACCACCAAGAAGGAAGCAGCTGAAAGGAGCAAAGAGAAGCAAAACAACTTGCTTCACTTAAGAAGACAAGTTGCTTGAAGAAAGAAAGTAAGATGAAAAAGAATGAGCAAGCTCAATCCCATACACATACAAAAAAGCAGCAAATGAATTATGAAAGAGATGAAAAAAGAATGTGAGAAGTGAAGGCAAATTCACTTCTCAAAGTAACTTACCACCTGAAAAGTTAGTGAAAAAAAAATTAAATGCAATGCAAATGAGATGAAATGGCCTGATGCAAGACAAAGTCAGAAGCAAATACATGATGTTAATGATTCTAAGAGATGGTACAAACATGAGGCAAGGCAAGAGAATGATCAAGCAAGCATAAAGATGTAAATAAGACATGTTTAGAGCCATGAACATACATGAAAAGTTATGAAATGCAAATGGACATATAACATGGCAAATGAAAGATGCAATGATCAAGCATGATTATAATATGTCCTAGGATATCTTATGAATCAAATGAATGCACAAAATGTCATGGCAAGTCATGGTATGCAAGCAAATGGAAGATGGATGCAAAGGAAGACATGAATTAGGGTTATATGCAACATACAAAGCAAAAATCCAAAACCAGAAGCAAATGACATGATAAAAATTTGAAAATGCAATCAAAGGAACCCTAAACCTATACAAACTCACTGCCCAAAGGAGGGGATCCAACTCTTAACCTATCAAAAGTTGTGAATTTTCTAAGATTGCTAGGGTGTTAAGGTACCTTGACAAGAAAAATGCAAAACAAATTGAAAATGCAAGATCAATTCATGCCAATTTTAATCTATAAACTACATGCTATGCAAGATACAATGCCAAAAGAATCATCATCCAACTCTTAATGGTTAGGCAGAAATGAATTTTTGAAGTTTGAAACAAAATAATGCCTAAAAATGAATTTAATTCCATTGAAAATGATCAAAAGGCATCAAGAACAAAAAAGAAATTTGGTTTGAGAGTTGGACAATGTTTCTAAATGTTTTTAAATGTTACATGAATTTTTTTGTGATTTTTAAATACCTAAAAGTATTTTTAATTAATTAATTTTCATTAACTAATTAAAAATAAGCTTTTAAATGTTTTAAAAATGATTTTTAATGCAAAAAATAAAAATGAAAATATTTTTGTGTTCTGAAAAATAATGAAAATCTTGACAAAAATTTTCATAATTTTTAAACATTTTTTGCTATTTTAAATTAAATGTACAAAATAAATCAAATAAAATGAAAATAAAAAAGAAATTAAATGGAAGTATGCAGGATGGACGAACCAGATGGGTTCTCGGAAAGGAAAGGTTGACTTGGCGCCACATCCAATGGCCCAAGTTCAAACCTGGTTAAATCTGATTTTAAAATTAATTAATCTGGATTAATTAAGTCAAATGAGGATTAGGGCAAAATGGTGGAATCCTGACCATCCAAACACGCGCGGGTCAACGCATCTAAGGGCCATAATTCAAAGTTCATTAATTAAATAGGTTAGGGTTAATGACTTTCAGGTGACCGGAGGGAAGCTCCGGTCATCTTCTCCGGCGAGTCAAAAACCCTAAATCATGCTACAGGCCACCCCACATCAAATTGAACACAGGGAAATGATCCTCTAACATCATGGAACATGAATCAATCATCAAACAACATTTAAACTACATGAATCAAGCAAATCGAATAAACATTTTTCACTGGAAAAACTTCAGAACATCAATACATACTCATTTTCCACTCTTGTTCAATTTTAAACACATCATGATGATCAGGATAACATGTAGAATCAATTTATAACAAGTAAATGAAGTTCTGGAAAATTTGTTCTTGATGGATACCTGAACTGTAGTTCTTCAAACTGGAGCTTTCTGAGCCTTTCTCTTATGCAAACTGACTCCTCTGGTCCCCCTGAGCTCAATGGAATGCTTCAAAACTTTTGTTGATGGCTGATTTGTGAAGATGAGTTCTGGTGTAGCAGAAATGAAGGTCTCTATGTGTGGTGATTCATGCTGTTTCAGGGGGTGTTTCTTGTTCTATGAGTGATTTGTGGTTTGTGGGTGAAGAAATTTCTGGATTTTGTTAAGTTTTGAGGGAGTTTCGAAGAGAACAAGTTTGTGCACAAATTTGTGAATCTGAGGTTGTGTGTGTTTTTAGGCCCCAATGCTTGCACTTATCTCTCCCATATTGTTTGAATATAATATATGGTAGGTTCTGAATGGCTGTAAAACACTATTCCAAGAGTATGGGAGTTTTGGCCAAAAAGTCAAATATGTGTCCTTGAGAGTATGGGCCATGGCAGAGGAGATCTAAAGGGTGTATCTGCCTCAGCTGAGTTTGAGGATGACCCTTGGATGGTTCATGAGAGGCTGCTGCATTTGGATCATGAGTTGGGAAGGTTCTTGCAACTTGGCCACTTGGTACATTTCATGACTTTTGGCTATGTGAATGTGAGAAAACCTTGCTGAATTTTGGTGTGTGATGCCTCATGAAGTCATGGCAATGCTTTGAAACCAGCTAGAGATCAAACAATCCCTTTGAGAATGATTTTGCAAAAAATCCTTCTTTGTACTTTCATGAAGAATGGCTTATGGTTATGTGAAAATCAAGGCAAATAAATGAGAAATCCCTTGGGCCAATTCTGATTTTAGGTCATGCATTGCATTGGTATGATGATTAGAGGTCATATTGAATTCACATAAAGGCTTGCCATGAGAAATTGCAAGTTTTTTCATTTTGTGCAAAAGTGAAATTTCAATGATTTTGTCCAACTTTGCAAGGCCATAACTTTTGATCCAAAATGAATTAGAATGAGTTCTTGTACTTTTTGAAAAGGGAAAGATCCATTCTATGACTTTCATGACCAAATTTTTCTCATTTTAGGCATTTTTGAATCAAAAAGCAAGGGTTGAAAAAGTTTCCCAAAAGGGCAATTTTCCATTACAAGTCATTTTCCCAAAAAGTCAACTTTGCAAATGGCTTGAAATTCTTCAAATTTGTGAACTTCTAACATCTTCCATGATCAAATAAAGATCATACATAATCAAAATGATGATGAACACCCTTTGGTTGGGTCATTGGGGGCCTCAGATGCCCTGATTTTGCACTGACTTGCTCAAAAAGTCAACTCTTGATTAGATGCCTTCCCCATTGAATTTATTCATGAAACTTGATATGCATGATCCCTATACCATATAGAGACCAATAGAAAAAAGAATGACCAAAAATTTTGGAGTTATGGCCTCTGAAACCAAAACCCTAATTCTAGGTCATTTGTGCAGTTAAACCTGGCTCTGCTTCCATGCCATTCTCAGTTCTTGTGATTCTTTGATTTTCTTGACTTTGTGGGGATATAATATGATGCTTGAACATGCATGGACCCCTTTGAAATGATTGATGACCTTTGGAGTGGCTTAAGAAGCTCTTGGATTGCTCAGATCATAAACCCTAGATGCAGATGACTTTGAAGCTATGCAGTGGATCAAAAATGTGGTATGAGATGCTATGATTGAATTGATGCATATGAAAAGATCACAAGCCATGGTGTGAATGGGTGAGGGCAAATTTGGGGTGTTTACAGCTGCCCCTATTCAAGCATGAGTTAGCTTTGCAGGATGTAAGCAACGGCTTAACAGGCAAACAAGATAACTTGTGGTTGAATACCAAAGACAGTCCAAAATTTGCACTCACAGAATGAAGAAAAGGGATATAGATTGTAAAAGCAAGTAAAGTATGATTATAAAGTGCGGGCGACGGAGGACGACCGCCGAGCAGAGGACGACTGCTGGGGAAAGAGCAATGAAGGGGACGGCCGACATGCTGGGGATATAAAAGATTATGATGGGGACGGCCATCAAGTAAAGCTATAAGAGTCTATGGGGATTAGAGGTAAATGAAATAAATGATGAGGTACGGTCATCAAAGGTGAAGGACGATCACCTAGCAGGGGACAGCTGCTCTGTTGGGGGATAAGATGAGGGACGGTCATCTAAGGTGAAGGACGATCACCTGGCAGGGTACGGCTGCCGAAAGTACCACGACATAGGACGAATGTCGGATAAAAAGGTCGACGATGGGGACGGCCATCGGATAAGCATGATGAAGGACGATCATCAAGAGGTGAAGGACGATCACCTAGCAGGGTACGGCTGCTCTCAGGGTTTATCGTGACATAGGACGAATGTCAGATAACGTGATCAACGATGGGGACGACCACCGGATAAAATGATGAAGGACGATCATCAGGAGGTGAAGGACGATCACCTAGCAGGGGACGGCTGCTAAAAATCACGACATAGGACGAATGTCGGATAGAAGAGGGGTCTAATGAATAGAGACTCCGCTGGGGAAAGGATGAGGGACGGTCATCCGAAGGTGAAGGACGATCATCTAGCAGGGTACGGCTGCCGAAAAAGGTATCATGACATAGGACGAATGTCAGATAGAAAAGAAATATTTTAACAAGTTTTGTTGAGGACTTCGCTGGGGAATAGTAAACACGGACGAGTGTTTATATCCAAGGAAATGAAAGGTATAAGTGTTTGGGTACTGTGTATAGACTAAAGATGCAGACGAGCATCATTAAGACCGTGATACGGACGAGTATCAGGTAGAAACAAACATTGACACATGTTCAGAGATGATGATACGGACGAGTATCAACCGGTTAACAAAGAACACGGACGAGTATCGATTCTGCGGGGACTCTTCTGGGGAATAGTAGACACAGACGAGTGTCTAAATTCAAGAAGACATAAGTGTTTGACACGTGTATGGATTAAAGATGCGGACAAGCGTCCTTAAGACTATGATACGGACGAGTATCAGGTAGAAACAAACGCTTGACGCATGCTCTGAGATGATGATACAGACGAGTACCAACTGGTTAACAAAGAAAACGGACGAGTGTCGGATCTGAGGAGGCATAAGTGGTATATATAAGATACGGACGAGTATCTGTATGAGTGGAACAAGAGTAATATGTATGAGTGGTGTACGGATGAGTGTTTAACTCGCTGGGGAGAGTGACACGGACGAGTGTCAAAAGGAGAAAAGTATAGTATAAACAAGTATATGGTTTACAAAGTGTTCAGGAAACTATGCTGGGGAAAGTGACATGGACGGATGCCAAGGAATTGTGTATATGTGTATTTGTAAGTGCAAAGGGGACGCTTTGACTTTCTACTGGGGATATGACACGGACGGGTGTCAAGAAGTATCTGTAATATAAGTGGCCTGTTTGTAAGGAATGCTCGGGCGACCTTACTGGGGAATCATGACACAGACGAGTGCCAAAAGGAGTGTGTATCTGTATTTGTGAGTGTAAGGCAAATGCTTTAGCTTTCTGCTGGGGATATGACACGGATGGGTGTCAAGAAGTATCTGTATCTTTACGGGAAGTGCCTTGGCTCTCTGCCGGGGAATCTGGGGGAATTTCTGTACATTGTTGATGGATTGTCAATATTCACAAGTGTTTGATTCAACACATGGCTCATGATTATGCAATATGTTTGATTTTTTTCCGTAATGCTCCGTATTAGACGGAATGCTACGCTTTGTGGGGAGAATATGATGCGAATGCCATGATTATGCAAAGATACAGATCCGGGATTCGGATCCCGTTGCTGCGAAGATCTCTGGCTGATCTGCTTGAAGTGGACATCCCAGCTGGGGATGAGATCATTGGTAGATCTGTCATGTATGTCTCTGCTTGGGGATATAGGTCACCGATAAACCTATCTCATTAATGAGGGACCCAGATGGGGTTTGTAGAAGCTTTCTTCACTCTGTTGTGATTCCTTCGCGCGTTGCTCTTCCGGGTAGAGGCTGACACCATGTGGGGAGACGGTCCCCTGGCTTTTGTACTTGGCTGAGGAATAATGGATGGCAACTCAGTTGGGGAGAAAATTCCTCCGGTGCTAAGACTGAGTAGATAATGATTTGCCAGCTCGCTGTGGTGAAGCTGTCATGCCCTATGTTGTGCTTTGAATACCTGCAATCCTGAAAAGACATAGAAACGCACAAGTAATCCCGAGGTATCCCTTATTGGATTCCATCATAGGAGTTTAGACACTCCCAGGAGCAAGTATATTTCCTGCAAGCACGTATTCTTTAGAAGAGAAGCATCTGTATTTATGCAATCAGTATCTTAAAGACATCGGACATTTTGCAACTGAAAATAAAATGTACGAGACGAGACATGACTGAAAATCTGATTTTATTAATTCATGTGCCTTGAATTGGCAAGATACAGCCAAAGAAACAAGTCCCCTAAAATGAGGAGATCGTTATAAATTGAGAAACAAAAGTCGTTGGCAATGTTGATGACGCTTCAAGGAGCTTCCCTTTTGCTATGACTCGTATGACATTTGACGTTCTTCTCGTCTTGCTTTCTGAAGAAGGCTGATTCTGACAAAAGCTTGATCCTTTCAAAGCTTACCAAGTTGTAAGTGATACAGACGAATTCAGAATGCAGTTGTTCGCTTATTCCCTTATTTTGCATGGATCGCGCTTTCGGGTTTTCAATCCATCGGGATACCCATTTTTGCCTGAGTTGTCCAATGCGGCTTTTCAACTCAGCGGGTGTACATTTTTTATTTATTTCCCTTATTTTTTCCCGAGTCTTTTATTCTGTTTTTTTGACTCGCCGGGATGCCCTATTCTTGCCTGGACTTACATTCTGTTTTTATGTCTAGCGGGTCATTTTATGCGAAGTATTTTTTAACTACATCTGAATTCACGGGGGACGGGAAGTCTTCACCATCCATGGTGCTGAGCATCAATGCTCCACCAGAGAAAACTTTCTTTACTACGAATGGTCCTTCATAGTTCGGAGTCCACTTGCCCCTGTGGTCTGTATGAGGAGGGAGGAGTCTTTTCAGCACAAGATCTCCTACTTGGTACTCTCGGAGCCTGACTTTCTGATCGAAGGCTTTCTTCATTCTTTTCTGATACAGCTGCCTATGACAGATTGCAGCCAATCTTTTCTCTTCAATCAGACTCAGTTGTTCGTATCGGGATCGGACCCATTCTGCTTCGTTCAGCTTAACATCCATCAGTACCCGTAGGGAGGGTAACTCAACTTCAACAGGTAGGACTACTTCCATACCATACACAAGCTGATACGGTGTTGCCCCAGTAGATGTTATGATTGACGTGCGGTACCCATGCAAGGCAAACGGTAGCATCTCATGCCAGTCTCTATAGGTGACTACCAACTTCTTCACAATCTTCTTAATATTCTTATTAGCTGCCTCCACAGCGCCATTCATCTTTGGCCTGTAAGGAGAAGAATTGTGGTGTTGGATTTTGAAGTCCCGACATAGTTCTGCCATCATTTTGTTGTTTAAGTTAGAACCATTATCAGTAATGATTCGCTCGGGAACTCCATACCGACAGATGATATCTCTCTTTAGAAATCGGGCTACCACTTGTCTTGTAACATTTGCATAAGAGGCTGCTTCAACCCACTTGGTGAAATAGTCAATAGCAACCAGGATGAATCTGTGGCCGTTTGAAGCAGTCGGTTCAATCTTGCCAATCATATCAATGCCCCACATAGCAAAGGGCCAGGGTGAAGACATCACATTCAGAGGATTGGGAGGCACATGCACCTTATCCGTATAAATCTGGCATTTATGGCATTTCCTGGCATAAGCACAACAGTCGGCATCCATTGTGATCCAATAATAACCTGATCTCAACAACTTCTTAGCCATAGCATGCCCTCCTGCATGGGTACCAAAGGATCCCTCGTGCACTTCGTGCATCAACAAGTCTGCTTCTGTTCTATCAACGCATCTGAGGAGTACCATATCAAAGTTTCTCTTGTACACGGAACCATCAGTATTCAGGAAGAAACTACCAGCAAGCCTCCTTAAAGTCTTCTTATCATTGGAAGATGCCCCAGGCGGGTATGTTTGATCCTCCAAGAAGCATTTAATGTCATGGAACCAAGGCTTATCATCTTTGATGACATCTGCTGAGAATACATATGCTGGTCTATCAAGTCTGGATACTGATATCCGAGGTACAAAGTTGGCAGCTTGAACTTTGATCATGGATGAAATGGTAGCCAGAGCATCTGCAAACTGATTCTCGTCCCGAGGGATATACTCAAGCTTGACCGTTGTAAAGAAAGTCAATAACCTCCTTGTATAATCCCTGTAAGGTATCAGATGATCCTGGTGTGTGTACCATTTGTCGTTGGTTTGATTAACTACCAGAGTTGAATCTCCGAATACAGTCAAAGTTTTGATCCTGAGGTCAATGGCTTCCTCAAGACCCATAATACAAGCTTTGTATTCAGCTTCGTTGTTAGTGCAGTTAAAGGTGAGTTTTTCCGAGAAAGGCATGTGAACTCCCTTAGGTGTAATGAGTACTGCACCAGCACCACGACCATTCATATTAACAGCCCCATCAAACATCATAGTCCATTCTTCTTCCGGGTCAGGCCCTTCAGTGTGAATAGGCTCTTCATGATCTTTTGCTTTTATGAACATGATGTCTTCATCAGGGAAGTCAAATCTCATAGGCTGGTAATCATCAAGGGGTTGCTCAGCAAGATAATCAGACAATACACTACCTTTGATGGCCTTTTGGGATGTGTATTGAATGTCATATTCTGTGAGGATCATTTGCCATCTTGCAACCCGTCCGGTAAGTGTTGGCTTCTCAAAAATGTACTTAACTGGGTCCATCTTTGATATCAATAAAGTAGTGTGGGTCAACATATACTGTCTCAGTCGGCGAGCAGCCCACGCTAAAGCACAACAAGTTTTCTCGAGCAGTGAATAACGTTGTTCACAGTCGGTAAACGTTTTGCTTAGGTATTATATTGCATACTCTTTTCGACCAGACTCGTCATGCTGGCCCAGTACACACCCCATTGACTCTTCTAATACTGTTAAGTACATGATTAGAGGTCTTCCTTCAACTGGTGGCATAAGGATTGGAGGCTCTTGTAAGTATTCCTTGATTTTGTCAAAAGCCCTTTGGCAGTCTTCATTCCACCTGACCGTTTGTTCTTTTCTTAACAGTTTGAACAAGGGTTCACAGGTTGCTGTAAGGTGAGATATGAACCGTGAAATGTAGTTCAATCTATCTAGGAACCCCCGAACTTCTTTCTCTGACATTGGCGCAGGCATTTCTTGAATGGCTTTAACTTTATCAGGGTCAACTTCAATCCCTTTCCCACTTACAATAAATCCCAGCAGCTTACCGGATCGCACCCCGAATGTGCATTTGTTGGGGTTCAACTTCAGTTGGTACTTCCTCAGACGCTTGAATAACTTCAACAGATTTACCAGGTGGTCTTCTTCTGTGAGGGACTTGGCAATCATGTCATCCACATAACATTCGATTTATTTATGGATCATGTCGTGGAATAGTGTTACCATAACCCGTTGATAGGTTGCACCAGCATTCTTCAGTCCGAATGGCATCACCTTATAACAGAACGTGCCCCAGGGTGTGATGAAAGTTGTCTTCTCCATGTCTTCAGGTGACATCTTGATCTGATTATATCCTGAAAATCCGTCCATGAAGGAGAACACCGAGAACTGAGCCGTATTATCAACCAGTACATCAATGTGAGGTAATGGGAAGTCATCTTTCGGGCTGGCTCTGTTCAGATCCCGGTAATCTATGCACATTCTCACCTTGCCATCTTTCTTAGGTACAGGTACAATATTAGCAACCCACGGAGGATAGCTAGTTACAGCAAGGAACCCGACGTCCCACTGCTTTTGCACCTCTTCTTTAATCTTCATTTCCATATCTGGGCGAGTACGGCGCAACTTCTGTTTTACTGGTAGGCAGTCTTCTTTTAAAGGCAGCTTGTGCACGACAATATCGGTGTCCAACCCTGGCATATCCTGATAAGACCAAGCAAAGACATCCACATACTCCCGAAGCATGTCAATCAGTTGCTCTTTCACTGAATCTTGTAAGCAGGCCCCGATCCTAACTTATTTCACGTCTTCTTCTGTACCAAGATTAATTGTTTCAATTTCCTCCTGATGAGGAGTGATAACCTTATCCTCTTGCCTTAACAACCTGGCTAGCTCTTCAGGAAGCTCATAATCTTCTTCAACCCCTTCATCAGCTTGGTTGATTGGATTGTCAAAGTCATACGAAGTCATAGCAGTATTGTTGTCGGTGCAGTCTGAAAGGCACTCTCTGCAAGGTTTTAGATTGTTCATTTTAGTGACCGATTTTAATCTTGTTTAGAAAAAGTGAAGTAAAGTTATCATTTTGGAAAACATCGCCATTTTATTTTTGTACAAAAAAAAAATGAAAAACAGTGAGCGAAAAAGAAAAAAGACTCATTTGCAAAAGATGTCCGATATTCATTGATTAATCCATTTGCACAAAATTACAAGATGGCCCGATTACAAAATGAGTCTTGACATCTTGGGCAAGATGCAAGACTTGATGCATGCTTTAAAATACAGGAAATAATAATTACTCTGCAGGAGTAACCCTTATAATTTCCCGGGAAGACCAGTTAAGGACTTGGCTCCCTGGGATCCTTGGACGTATCCAGCTCTCCAGGTTGCGGTCGCTTTCTTCCTCGTCTTCCAAGTTGTTCACTGCATCAGGGGTGATCATTCCCCCGCTGACAAAACTGGGCTTCTTGGCAGCCTCTGATTGATCTTGTTGAGTTGGTTTGTAACCCAACCCAAATCTGTCCTCCTTCTTCTTCACGGGCAGCAGCTTGCCCCAGCCTAGGGCAGTCCCCTCTTCAACAACCTTCCTGGCTTGCTGATAAGATGTCATGGAGGTTCCAAGTACAGCAGATGCTTCATTAATGTACAGGGCCTCAAATCCCTGGCTCATAGTTTCATGGATCTCTCCATCCATCTCAATATATTTGTACGTAGCCAGATGGCTAACAAAGATATCTTCTTCACCAAAGATGGTGATGATCTGGCCTTCCCACTCGAATTTCAGCTTCTGGTGAAAGGTAGACGTAACAGCGCCAGCGGCATGGATCCAAGGTCTACCCAACAAACAACTGTAGGCCGGCTGAATGTCCATCACATAGAAGGTAATTTTAAAAGTCTGCGGGCCAATCATCACAGGCAGATCAATCTCCCCAAGCACTGATCTTTTAGAGCCATCAAATGCTCTCACCACCAAATTACTTGGACGCAATGCCAAGTCATCGTACTCCAGCTTCACCAAAGCTTTCTTTGGTAGAACATTGAGTGAAGACCCAGTGTCCACCAGTACATGGGATAGAACATCACCCTTGCATTCTAGAGTGATGTGTAAAGCTTTGTTGTGGTTACGTCCCTCGGTTGTTAAGTCAACATTGGTAAAGCCCAGTCCATGACTGGTGTTGACATTTCCCACCACAGTTTCTAGCTGATTAACAGTGATCTCTTCTAGCACGTATGCTGCATGCAGGATTTTCAATAATGCATTGTTGTGAGCTTCGGAACACATCAGCAAGGATAATATGGAGATCTTTGAGGGAGTCTGGTGAAGCTGATCCACCACTTTGTAATCACTTCTCTTTATTATCCTCATGAACTCATTTACATCTTGCTCAAAAGATGTCTTCTGAGTTTCTTTGACTGTTGTCTCTTCAACTACCACACTCTTTCCTTTTGCTTTGGCAGCAGCTTCTGCTTCGGCGTTAGGTCTTTGCAATTGTGAGGCAAAAAGGCGTCCGCTTCTGGTGAAGCCTCCGCCTCCCCCAACATTATCAATCTGTGGAGAAGAGGTTGAAGAACCAAAAGTTATTTTCTCCCCGTTGCAGTAGAGGTCAGAGCCATAATGCCAAGGTATGGCATTACTGCTTTCATATGGAACTGGTCCAGGTACAGTGATAGTAACTGGACTGACTACTGCAGAGGAGGGTACTGAAATGGTGTGCGGATCGTAGTAAATGGTGACTGGTGACCTGGCAGGAGGTGCCACTGTTTGTTGTTGAAAGTTGTTGTTTGGAGGAACATCTGACGGATCATAGTAGATAGTGACTGCTGAGATATCTTCATTAATTGCTGCTGGTGTTGTAGAAGGTCCTGGTGAATAAATGGATGTTGATGTTGTAGAAGAGATGGTTGTTGACATCTGATCTGTTTAAGTGATGGATGAAGCCATTGTTGATGATATTGATGAATTGGTCGGAATGATTGTTGTTGCAGTTGTAGAAGAATCAGGAATTGTTGTCAAAGGGATTGCTGGATTTGTAGGCGCTGATGTTGTGATTTGAAGTATACCACTTTTGATAAGACCATCTATGCCGCTTCTCAAGTTATCACACCCGTTGACTGAAATGTTGCAATACCCACAACCGAGCTCACACCCGGGGAACATCTGGCATTCTAGAAGCTGAGCTTTAATTTCGACCAGAGGTGTCCGAATCTGTCTAACACTGGTGATTAAGAAAGATGGCTTGTCTTCCTCAATGGCATTAATTCTTGGTCCCCCATGATTGGGCATGGGATTCTTGGTGACACTTGGAGGAGGTGCGAAGTTGAGGGCTTTAGAATCCACCAGGTCTTGTACCTTCATTTGCAAAGCCCTGCATTTCTCCGTATTGTGGCCAGGTGCATTGGAATGGAAAGCACATCTGGCGTTGACATCATAATTTCTTGGGAGATTAGAGGGATCTGGTGCTGCCAATGTCCTTAATTCAACCAAGTTGAGTTTTAGGAGTTGTGGCAATAAAGCGGCGTAAGGCATAGGGATTGAATCAATCACCCTATTGGCCTGTGATGGTCTTTGCTGAAAGGGTCTTTGTTGTTGATTGATGTTGCTGTTGTTGTAGGCTCTCTGTGGCGGATACTGAACTTGCTGTTGATAGTGGGGTTGTTGTTGTGGTTGATATGCTGGTTGCTGAGGAATCGGAGCTGGAATAGTGATAGCTTCTACCGATCTGTGGACATACTGAGGTCTGCCCCTGTTGGCCTGAATGGCATTTGTCTCACCAGTTCTTCTAGGTCCCACAAAAGGCTTCCTGGGATTACTTGACGAACCTGCACCATTATCAGAAATTTTGCCCATCTTCAGAAGGCTTTCAATTCTTTCTCCAGCTATAACAACGTCAGCGAAGCTGGTGGAAGAAAAGGCAGCTAGCCTATCAATATATGTTCCTTGCAGAGTATTCATAAACATGTCGGCCATTTCTCTTTCCGACATGGGTGGCTGGACAGCAGCAGCAAGCTGTCTCCACCTCTGGGCATATTCCCTGAAGCTTTCTCTGGAGGACTGAGACATTCCCATCAAAAGGGTCCTGTTAGGAGCCATGTCCAGATTATATTGATATTGTCTGATGAAGGCCTCAGCTAGGTCCTTCTAGCATCTGATAGTAGCTCTGGTTAGGTGTGAATACCACTCCCTTGAAGCCCCAGTCAAACTATCTTCAAAGTAAAACATCCACAGTTTCTCATCCATGGTATATGCCTTAAGCCTCCCCAGAAAGGACTGCAAGTGAGTTCGTGGACAGGAAGTTCCATTGTACTTCTCGAAGCACGGGGGTTTAAACTTATGAGGGATTCTTACCCCATCCACTAAACCCATATCCATGACATCAAAACCCAGGGAATTTTGAGACTCTAGAGATCTCAACTTCTCAGCAATTTCATCAAGTCTCCTATCATAGACTTCCTCCCCAACTCCCATTACAGTGAATTGCTCCTCTTGGGGGTCTTCTTGTAAGATTCTTCCCCCAGTAGTATTTCCTTGCACATTAGTCGGGATGTTGATCTCCGGATGAAGATGAGGCCCATACACTGGTGGATTAACATGTGGCTGACCCCTCTCATTGTTACTTGTTCCTCCAGTTCCCAGATGGGGTTCTTCCTGGGTTTGTCTCTCTACCAATACCCTCAATCTTTCTTGACTTTGAGCCAAGCCATTCATTACCTCCATGAACTGGGTCATTTGGTTTCTCATCTCCAGTCTTTCATTAGCCATTTGAGTCCTGACCTCTGTCAGTTCTTGTTGTACTTGGTCCATCTGGATACCAGGAAGATTGTTGCGAGTAGGATACCTGTGCGGATGGTTGAGAGGAAACACCCGACGGCGAGCAATAATTCCTGAACCACAACAGAGTTAGTAACAATCAAAACAAAAACCTACAAAACAAAACAAAAGTTAGCATGCAATGCAGTATGCTTATTTATTTTCCAAGGTATCCGGCTTGGCTCTTGGTTTTGACCTTTCCAGACCCTGAGGAAGATGCTTTGATGTTGCTTGAGAAGAGAAACCCAAATGAAACAAACTGACAAATACATTACAAATGGTGGATCATACATAGCTTGTTTTTTACAACGCATGCCCCTGAGGGGTCAAAATACAACATAAAAAAGAAAAGTACATGAAATGAAAGCAACAACAAGCAAAAAATCAGACACCAAGACCAAACTCATCCTCCTTAACCTCCTTCAGAAGTGCTTCAGTTACAGGACCAGCCGGATGCTCTGTAATGTTTCTGATAAGAAGGTTTCTGGTGTCAATAGCAGTGGTCAGCTTCTTGTGCCTGTCTTGGTCCTTTGCCCTCTTCACACCAGCCCTAAGCTTCAACTCTGATATTTCCTTCTGGGCTGCTAGCAGAGCCTCCTGTTGTTTCTTTTCATTGGCCTCCAACTGCTCAATCCTGTCCTGAGTTCTCTTATCTTCTTGGGTACGAGCTTCAGTGATCCTGACCCACCTAGCTTGACTTTCTTTCAAATAGAGATCAGTCCTAGCCTTCTGAAACTGGGCCTCTTTACAGGCATTCTTCAAAATCTGCTCTCCAGCTCTTGATTTCTTGATGTAGTCCTCTGCTTTCTCAATCCTGGCTAGATGCTCCACCTTAAGCTTTTCCAACCTTTCAATGTCTAAACGACCATCACTCCTCTCCCAGAGGGTCTTCTTTAGAGCTTGAGACAGATTCTCATTCCTCTTCTTCAGTTTCTCAAATTCTTCTAGGCTGACAGTGGCTGAAGGTGGTGCTGTGGATGGTCCAGGTGTATCCTCAATGGTGAAAGGCATCCCAGAGATCTGAGCCCTAGCATGAGACCATTCATAATACTGAGCTGAAGCCACATTATTGCATCTCCCAAGAATGGCCATCCCTTTGGTCTGGATGTTGTCCCAAGCCCAGGATGCTTGCCTGACAACAGCCAGATTAGGCTTTATCTCACAATACAGGGTTTCAGCCAAGTCTTGCACTCTAGGAGGGTGAACCAAAGCATAGCCCAACTGTCTCTTAAACAGCAAAGGATTGTAGTTGATACAACCCTTCACTCCTATTAGAGGTACATTGGGGTACTGCCCACAGCTAGTAATTATGTCCCTGCCTTTGGCGTTCTGGGTGCACCATCTGATGTCATCTGAGGTCAAAGCAATAAGTCTTCTAGCCCAATTCTTCTGTTGGTGAGGATTCAGGAAGGCATCAGTCTTGGGCAAGTGTCTGAGCAGCCAAGTGTGAAATAGAGGAGCACAGCATCTCACTAACCTCCCTCTCTGCTTCTCATTCCTTTGGTGAACAGAGTAATAGAAATCTCCCAGCAATGTGGGCACTGGGTTCCTCAGAATGAAAAGATGAATGGCATTCTTGCTGATAAACTTGGGCTTATCTGCAAATAATATCACCCCATAAATGCTGAGGGCTAACAATGCACAAACTGCCCTCCATTCTCCCAAGGAGGCCTTCAGGGTGGCCTGAGAAGTCAGAAAGTCCAAGTGCAGGCCAGGGATCCCAGCCTTTGTTGTCATGTTCTGCTCAATCAAAATAGGCTCCAGGTACAGTGTTTTTGCCACTTCTTCATTGCTGGGAAAAGTCATTTCAGGGTTGAAGGGGATACCACCCCTGACAGGTACTCCAATTAGTGATGAAAACTCCTCCAACAGAGGTCCCAACTGAAAGTTTTGGAAAGTGAAACATCTCAAAGGAGGATCATAGAACTGTAGGCAGGTGTGGATCAAGCTCCTCTGAGAAGGGTCCAAGTCCATAACCATATCAAGGATGCCTTCATAATGCTCTCTGAATAATGGGATGTGGTCTGGAGTGATAAGTACCTGGACCTGTCTGATGCCAGCCAGCATAGGCTCAAAGAAGTGGTATGAGATGTTGCTCTTCTTGGGTGCCATGACTGCTGATGAAGAGCTGAAACAAATGCTGATGATGAAGACTGATTCTGGAGATGGGCCACTGATAGGCTGAGGTTGGTGATGAAGGTAACTGGAGCAGGTAGCTGATGAAGATAGCTGAAGCAGCTCACTGATGAACAGGGGTCTATGCAGATGAAGGGGTCAAAACCAAGCCAGATACAATATGGATACCCTGAAAAACAAATAAACAAATGTTAAAATGATGCAAATGATATGCAAGGGTTTGTGATCAAGCTGGATCTGATTACTGCCTTGATATAAGGTCCATGTATGTTCAAGAAGTCCAGAAGGAGGTTCAGAAGTCCAGTAACCAAGGTGGGGGACTCAAATAAAGAGTCACATGTCCAGGGTTCAAATCACAAGAACTGTCCAAAGTGGAGTACTCTTAATCAAAACAAAGTATCAAGGTATGCTGTGGCCAATGGTACCTGCAAACCTGTAAACAGCCCAACCCCCTCACAGGTGGTGTTCTAAAACAAGGATCCTCAGTCTTGGATCAGTTATGAGAAGTGTAAACACTTCTAACCCGGAGGTACAGTGTTTACAATAACCATAAAAGATCCCCCTCTAATTCACCTCAGTTTCTAAAGGTCGTAGTAAAGGTCATCCAGACTTAGCAGGCTTCCCAGATAGCCCTAGCACTACAGGAGATCTGTAGCACAGAGTTCTCAAGAAGAAACCCATATCTGAACCGTGTTTCATATTCCCGCACCAGACCGAAATGGAATGGGAAAGAACATGAACCACTCTAGCCTAGGTGTCACTCAGGTCCCAGGTATAGGACCTTAAACTCTCAATAGAACCCCACCCACCGAAGCAACAAAACCAGATCCAGCCAGATAACAGTATGACAGTATGATGTATATAAAGCTGTAAAGAAAGCAATAAATAAATGTACATAAAGCAGTAAAATAAATACATAAACACATATAACACATATAACACATAACACCCCAGTAAACACAAATCAAACAAGCGCTAGGAGGAACCCACAAAAAGAACCAGAAGCCCTGGTTACAGTATAAGGGTCCCCAGCAGAGTCGCCAAGTTGTCGCTCCCGCCGAATGACACCTGGTCAGAAGGGGTACAGACGCGAACGGTCGGCGAAAGGGATGAGAACACACAGGAGTGAACTCAAGAGAAAGAAAGAGTCGCCAGCTAGGCATTTTCATCCCGTAGGAAAGGTAATGCTGCATAGACCTAGGAAAAGATATGGATAAGACGATTGCGAACCAGAGAGACTGAGAAAGGGGGTTGGTTACAACCTGGGAAGGTATTAGCACCCAGATTGTCCTTCGTACTCGACGGGATCCACGCTTAAAAGATTTGTGTTTTAAAGGGGTAGTGTTAGTGTAATCTGTGTATCAAAGCTGGAAAGAATGCAAGTGTCAGTGTAAAAAAGTGTAAAGTGTATTATGAAGTGTCAGTGTAAGAAAAAGAATGAGATGCCCAAGATGAAGAGGCTAAAAGGATAATGCTAGAAGGAGGGGGAATATACAGAGACTTTTGTTCGATAACTGTTAAGTTATGCCTACGTATCCTCTCGTGCAATGAGGAAGTCAGAACACCGTAGTTCGACTCAAAGAGACTGAAAGATAAATTGACTTGTGAACTGCTTACTTGTCTATGCTCGAGTGTATGACCTGTCTGGCTCAGGTGCAAACTGTCTTGCATTAGACGGAAGAAGAAAGTTCTCGTTTGTGAGTGAATGAGATGAGAAGAGAATCCCGGAGGAGACGATTATTGTTTGTTTTTTTTGTTTTCAGTCTTTTATTGCTTTTGAAAGTTTGTCATAAGTTAATGAGCTTAAGCCTAAACCAATGGGTTAGTAAACCCATCACATCCTCCCTCTGATTAGGGGTAATGAGAATACCTTAAGTGTGAAGTCAGCATCTCACACTTAATCACCCTGAAGTAGGATTAAGATCATTAACCTACATGTGATTATTTAGATGTTTTTGTTGTTTTTGTTTAGTGTTAAGTAATGAGTTTAAGCCATAGTCAAGGATCTAATGGACTCATTACACCATCCTAATAGAAGGATAATAGATGAGAACATTTAAACTGAGAAAGACTCCTCAACTTGATCCATGATTAGGGATTAACCTCATGACAAAACAAAGCCTTTATTAGATGGGTTTTAGTTAATGATAAGATGAAGAAATGATTTTATGGTTCGTAAGACAACTTGAGGGGGACTTGTCCATTAACACTAGGGTTAGTCCTTCTTAACCAATTAAGGAAGAATTAGAACCCTAATGCAAGGCCCAAGTTACAAGCTTGATTTCTTGATGATTATTAAGTGAATTGATTAAAGGATTTAAACACATTAAGGGTTTAACACTTAGGATTAAAGTTATACACTCCATCCTAATAGAAGGATGCAGGCATAAGCTTAATCACAAAGCCTTAAAGCCTTTAGGGTTTAGTCCCTGATTATGAGATGAGAAGAGAAGACTCCATGATGACACAAAGGTAAAAAGCTAAATGGGGGACTAATCAAAACCCTAATTGTTATCATGCTTGGGTGATCCTAGGGTTAAGGAGGTTTACAAGGAAATCTTCAGAGAAACCACCAAGAAGGAAACAGCTGAAAGGAGCAAAGAGAAGCAAAACAACTTGCTTCACTTAAGAAGACAAGTTGCTTGAAGAAAGAAAGTAAGATGAAAAAGAATGAGCAAGCTCAATCCCATACACATACAAAAATTCAGCAAATGAATTATGAAAGAGATGAAAAGAGAATGTGAGAAGTGAAGGCAAATTCACTTCTCAAAGTAACTTACCACCTGAAAAGTTAGTGAAAAAAAAATGAAATGCAATGCAAAAGAGATGAAATGGCCTGATGCAAGACAAATTCAGAAGCAAATACATGATGTTAATGATGCTAAGAGATGGTACAAACATGATGCAAGGCAAGAGAATGATCAAGCAAGCATAAAGATGTAAATAAGACATGTTTAGAGCCATGAACATACATGAAAAGTTATGAAATGCAAATGGACATATAACATGGCAAATGAAAGATGCAATGATCAAGCATGATTATAATATGTCCTAGGATGTCTTATGAATTATGAATCAAATGAATGCACAAAATGTCATGGCAAGTCATGGTATGCAAGCAAATGGAAGATGGATGCAAAGGAAGGCATGAATTAGGGTTATATGCAACATACAAAGCAAAAATCCAAAACCAGAAGCAAATGACATGATACAAATTTGAAAATTCAATCAAAGGAACCCTAAACCTATACAAACTCACTGCCCAAAGGAGGGGATCCAACTCTTAACCTATCAAAAGTTGTGAATTTTCTAAGATTGCTAGGGTGTTAAGGTACCTTGACAAGAAAAATGCAAAACAAATTGAAAATGCAAGATCAATTCATGCCAATTTTAACCTATAAACTACATGCTATGCAAGATACAATGCCAAAAGAATCATCATCCAACTCTTAATGGTTAGGCAGAAATGAATTTTTGAAGTTTGAAACAAAATAATGCCTAAAAATGAATTTAATTCCATTGAAAATGATCAAAAGGCATCAAGAACAAAAAAGAAATTTGGTTTGAGAGTTGGACAATGTTTCTAAATGTTTTTAAATGTTACATGATTTTTTTTGTGATTTTTAAATACCTAAAAGTATTTTTAATTAATTAATTTTCATTAACTAATTAAAAATAAGCTTTTAAATGTTTTAAAAATGATTTTTAATGCAAAAAATAAAAATGAAAATATTTTTGTGTTATGAAAAATAATGAAAATCTTGACAAAAATTTTCATAATTTTTAAACATTTTTTGCTATTTTAAATTAAATGTACAAAATAAATCAAATAAAATGAAAATAAAAAAGAAATTAAATGGAAGTATGCAGGATGGACGAACCAGATGGGTTATGGGCAAGGAAAGGTTGACTTGGCGCCACATCCAATGGCCCAAGTTCAAACCTGGTTAAATCTGATTTTAAAATTAATTAATCTGGATTAATTAAGTCAAATGAGGATTAGGGAAAAATGGTGGAATCCTGACCATCCAAACACGCGCGGGTCAACGCATCTAAGGGCCATAATTCAAAGTTCATTAATTAAACAGGTTAGGGTTAATGACTTTCAGGTGACCGGAGGGAAGCTCCGGTCATCTTCTCCGGCGGGTCAAAAACCCTAAATCATGCTACAGGCCACCCCACCTCAAATTGAACACAGGGAAATGATCCTCTAACATCATGGAACATGAATCAATCATCAAACAACATTTAAACTACATGAATCAAGCAAATCGAAGCAAACATTTTTCACGGGAAAAACTTCAGAACATCAATACATACTCATTTTCCACTCTTGTTCAATTTTAAACACATCATGATGATCAGGATAACATGTAGAATCAATTTATAACAAGTAAATGAAGTTCTGGAAAATTTGTTCTTGATGGATACCTGAACTGTAGTTCTTCAAACTGGAGCTTTCTGAGCCTTTCTCTTATGCAAACTGACTCCTCTGGTCCCCCTGAGCTCAATGGAATGCTTCAAAACTTTTGTTGATGGCTGATTTGTGAAGATGAGTTCTGGTGTAGCAGAAATGAAGGTCTCTATGTGTGGTGATTCATGCTGTTTCAGGGGGTGTTTCTTGTTCTATGAGTGATTTGTGGTTTGTGGGTGAAGAAATTTCTGGATTTTGTTAAGTTTTGAGGGAGTTTCGAAGAGAACAAGTTTGTGCACAAATTTGTGAATCTGAGGTTGTGTGTGTTTTTAGGCCCCAATGCTTGCACTTATCTCTCCCATATTATTTGAATATAATATGTGGTAGGTTCTGAATGGCTGCAAAACACTATTCCAAGAGTATGGGAGTTTTGGCCAAAAAGTCAAATATGTGTCCTTGAGAGTATGGGCCATGGAAGAGGAGATCTAAAGGGTGTATCTGCCTCAGCTGAATTTGAGGATGACCCTTGGATGGTTCATGAGAGGCTGTTGCATTTGGATCATGAGTTGGGAAGGTTCTTGCAACTTGGCCACTTGGTACATTTCATGACTTTTGGCTATGTGAATGTGAGAAAACCTTGCTGAATTTTGGTGTGTGATGCCTCATGAAGTCATGGCAATGCTTTGAAACCAGCTAGAGATCAAACAATCCCTTTGAGAATGATTTTGCAAAAAATCCTTCTTTGTACTTTCATGAAGAATGGCTTATGGTTATGTGAAAATCAAGGCAAATAAATGAGAAATCCCTTGGGCCAATTCTGATTTTAGGTCATGCATTGCATTGGTATGATGATTAGAGGTCATATTGAAGTCACATAAAGGCTTGCCATGAGAAATTGCAAGTTTTTTCATTTTGTGCAAAAGTGAAATTTCAATGATTTTGTCCAACTTTGCAAGGCCATAACTTTTGATCCAAAATGAATTAGAATGAGTTCTTGTACTTTTTGAAAAGGGAAAGATCCATTCTATGACTTTCATGACCAAAGTTTTCTCATTTGAGGCATTTTTGAATCAAAAAGCAAGGGTTGAAAAAGTTTCCCAAAAGGGCAATTTTCCATTACAAGTCATTTTCCCAAAAAGTCAACTTTGCAAATGGCTTGAAATTCTTCAAATTTGTGAACTTCTAACATCTTCCATGATCAAATAAAGATCATACATAATCAAAATGATGATGAACACCCTTTGGTTGGGTCATTGGGGGCCTCAGATGCCCTGATTTTGCACTGACTTGCTCAAAAAGTCAACTCTTGATTAGATGCCTTCCCCATTGAATTTCTTCATGAAACTTGATATGCATGATCCCTATACCATATAGAGACCAATAGAAACAAGAATGACCAAAAATTTTGGAGTTATGGCCTCTGAAACCAAAACCCTAATTCTAGGTCATCTGTGCAGTTAAACCTGGCTCTGCTTCCATGCCATTCTCAGTTATTGTGATTCTATGATTTTCTTGACTTTGTGGGGATATAATATGATGCTTGAACATGCATGGACCCCTTTGAAGTGATTGATGACCTTTGGAGTGGCTCAAGAAGCTCTTGGATTGCTCAGATCATAAACCCTAGATGCAGATGACTTTGAAGCTATGCAGTGGATCAAAAATGTGGTATGAGATGCTATGATTGAATTGATGCATATGAAAAGATCACAAGCCATGGTGTTAATGGGTGAGTTCAAATTTGGGGTGTTTACACCTTTGTGTCATCTTTGTATCTTCTCTTCTCATCTCTTAATCAAGGACTAAACCTTAAAGGTTTTAAGGCTTTGTGATTAAGCTTATGCTTGCATCCTTCTATTAGGATGGAGTGTATAATTTTAATTCTAAGTGTTAAACCCTTAATGTGTTTAACCTTTAATCAATCCACCTAATAATCACTAAGACATCATGCTTGTAACTTAGGCCTTGCATTAGGGTTCTAATTCTCCCTTAATTGGTTAAGAAGGACTAACCCTAGTATTAATGGACAAGTCCCCCTCAAGTTGTCTTACAAACCATAAAATCAACTTCTTAATCTTATTATTAACTAAAATCCACTTTAATAAAGGTTTTGTTTTGTCATGAGGTTAATCCCTAATCATGGATTAAGTTGAGGTATCTTCCTCAGTTTAAATGTTCTCATCTATTATCCTTCTATTAGGATGGTGTAATGGGTCCATTAAATCCTTGATTATGGGTACAACATGGTGATTAAGTGTGGGGTGCTTACTTCATACTTAAAGTATCCTCATTACCCTTAATCAGAGGGAGGATGTGATGAGTTTACTAACCCTTGGTCTAGGCTTAAGCTCATTAACTTATGACAAACACAAAAAGCAATAAAAGATTCAAAATACCAAAAACAAACAATAATCGTCTCCTCCGAGATTCTTTTCTCATCTCATTCACTCACAAACGAGAACTTGCTTCTTCCGTCTAATGCAAGACAGTTTGCATCTGAGCCAGACAGGTCATACACTTAAGCATAGGCAAGCAAGCAGTTCACAGGTCAATTTATCTTTCAGTCTCTTTGAGTCGAACTACGGTGTTCTGACTTCCTCATTGCACGAGAGGATACGTAGGCATAACCTAACAGTTTCGAACAAAAGTCTCTGTATATTCCCCCTCTTCCAGCATTATTCTTTAAGCCTCATAGTCTTGAGCTTTGCACTCCTTTCCAGCACTGACACTTCTCTTTCCACTTCACATTTCTTTCTTGCACTGACACTTATACATTCTTTTCCAGCTTTTGCACACAGATAGCACCGACACTACCCTTTTAAACACAAACTTTCAAGCGTGGATCCCGTCGAGTACGACGGACAATCTGGGTGCTAACACCTTCCCAGGTTGTAACCAACCCCCTTTCTCAGTTTCTCTGGTTCGCGACCGTCTTATCCATTTCTTTCTAGGTTTATGTAGCATTACCTTTCCCTCGGGATAAAAATGCCTAGCTGGCGACTCTTTTCAGTTCATCTTCATGTTCTCTCTTTCGCCGACCGTTCGCGTCTGTACCCTATTTGACCTAGCTTCATTTAGTGGGAGCGACACTTACCACCTGAAAAGGTTAGCATAAGGAAAGAAAATGAAATGGAAATGAAGCATATTCAAAGGTAAAAACCAAAACCATAAGCTAACACATGATGCAAATGATGCTATGAGATGATGCAAAGGCAAACCAAGTGCTATGAATGTTCATACAAAGAGAAAGAATGCAAATGAAGCATGTAAGAAGCATGAAAACACATGGATGCTTATGAAATGAAATAGAGGCAAAGCATGGCAAATGTATGAATAAATGACCAATAAATGTTCAAGCAATGTCTTAATATGTCTAAGATGGCATACAAGTGCTTAGAATGTCATGGCAAGTTCACATGTTCATGCAATGCAATGTAAGATGCAAGTATGGATGCAAGATCAGGGTTACATGAAAGGATGAGATGCAAATGACAAAAACAGAAGCAAATCACATGATAAAAATTTGCAAATGAACTCAAAGGAACCCTGACCCCATATGATATCACACCCCAAAGGAGAAGGTCTAACTCTTAACCTAAAAGAAGTTGTGATTTTTTCTAAGTTAACTAGGGTTTTTGGGTACCTTAAGAGGGAAAATGCAAATCAAATGGAAAATGCAAGATAAATTCATGGTAAAAATATCCTAGAAACTAGATGTCATATGGAAAACAATGCAAAAAGAACCATCATCAAACCATTCATGGTTAGGCAGAAAAGAATTTTTAAAGTTAGGGTTCCAAAAAAGGGATTTTTTGAACCCTAAATTCAAAGAAAGTGTCAAAGCATGCTCAAAACAAAAAAAAATTTGTATGAATGGTTTGATAATGTTTCTAAATGTCTTAAGATGCAATATGAATTTTTTTGGAATTTTTAGAAACATAAATGGTATTTTAATTAATTAATTTCCATTAATTAATTAAAATAAACATTTAAATATTTTTAAAATGATTTTCTAATGCAAAAAATAAAAATAAAAATGTTTTTGGGTGAAGAAAAATATTTGAAATTAAAATGCAGAAGAAAATATTTTTTGGATGATTTTTACTATTTTAAATAAAATGCACAAAATAAATGCTATTTAAATGAGATAAAATTAAAAAAGAGGGAAAGTATGACAATCCAAGGGATCAGATTCAAACTGGGGGGGATGCATTGACCAGCGCGCAATCTAAAGGTCCAGATTCAATTTGGCCTAATTCTAATTAATTAAATAAATTAAAAAGATTAGGTTTAAGTGAAATGATCCTGGCCCTCCACACACGCGCGAAACCTAAATCTAACGCTCCAGATTCAAACTCAGCTAATCACCTGAGATTATTCCTAATCCAACTCAGACGGCCGGAACAGTGCTCCGGTCGTCTTCTCCGGAAGGGTAGTTTCTCAAACTCTCTCTCTCTAGGTCATTTCAGGAGCTCTAAAGCTCCAGATCAACTGCCCACCTTACCCTAAACACGAATCCATCCTCAAAACTAATTTATTTTGCATCAATCATGAGAATCAAACAAGAACATGTTTCACGGGCAAAATTTTAGAAGTCAAATACAAGTTTATTTTCAACTCATTTTCAAAACAAATTACATCACGGTGATCAGCATAACATGTAGAACAATTTAGAAACTTAAAATCATGCTTCTGGAAAAAAGTTTGAAGATTGATACCTGAGCTGGAGCTTTCACCTCTGCAGCTTTTAGACCTCTTCTTTTGTGCAAATCCTCTTTACTTGACCCCCTGATGAAGTTGCAATGCTTGGAAGGAGCTTAGAATGGCTTGATTGAGTGGTTGCACTTCAACTGGCCTGAAATCGTGTTTGTGTTTGGCTGGCTTTCAAGCTTGTTTGATGGTTGGGAAATGTTCTAATGATGATGATGAGTTGAATGATGAAGTTTTTTTTAGTTTTAGTGGCTGGACAGAAAGTTTCGAAGGTTTTTGCTTGAAGGTGATTTTTTGTGAAGCTTAGTGTATGAACTGATTCAGGCTTGTGTGTGTTATGGATTGGCTTGCTTTTAGTCCACATAACATTGTTTGATAGGTCAGAAAGTGGGTGGTGGCCTGTGGTGATTGGTATGGGCAAGTTGCCAAAATGTCAACATAACTTGTACTTAAGGTATGGGCTATGGAAGGGGTTGTTCAAGGGCATGTCTGGCCTCAGCATTGATCAAGGAGAACCATGGAAAATGATTTGGGGTGCTGCAGCAAGTGTTATTAGAAGTTTCATCCCCTTTTGCAAATTTGAAGAGCTTTGGCCCCTTTTGAATTTCTTGAAGTTCAAGGCATGAAATAGAAAGATTCTTTGGACAATTTTGGTCACAATGCATTATATTATGTTGGTATGATGCTTAGAGAGTGATTAGAGGTCACAAAATGACTTGGTATGTGAAATTGCACAAAATCCTCTTTGGTGTGAAAGTGAAAATTATAGGATTTTTGCCAACTTTGCAAAGCCATAACTTGAGTTCCATAATGAATTAGGACTTGTTCTTGTACTTTTTGAAAAGGTAATGATCCAATCTACAACTTTCATGACCAATAATTTTTCATTTGAAGCATTTTTGGTTGAGAAAGAGGAGGTTCAAAAACTTTCCCAAAATGGAAAGTTTCCATTACAAGTCATTTCCATTTTTGGCAACTTTTGGTTTAGCTCAAATTTCTTCAATTTTGTGAACTTCCAAGCACTTCAATGATCAAATAAAGATCATATAACTTCAATCTAATGAAAAATCCACTCTGGTTTCATTGTTGGGGGCCTCAAATGCCCTGATTTTGCTCTGACTTGCTCAAGAAGTTACCTAGTGAACAAATGACTTCCACAATGAATTTCTTCATCAAACTTGGTATATATGATCCTTTTAACATATTAAGAACATTAGAAACAAGAATGACCAAAAAAATTTGGAGTTATGGCCTCTGAAACCAAAACCCTAATTTTAGGTCATCTATGCAGTGAAACCCTAGCTCTGCTTCCATGCTTTCCATGTTCTTGTGATTTCTTGACTTACTTGATCTTTGAGGGGTATAATATGATGATAGAACACACATATACCCTCTTGGAATAATTTGAGGCCTTTGGAGTGGCTCAGATGGATCCCTGGATTGCTCAGATCACAAACCCTAGATGCAGATGAACTTAAACTGTGCAGATGAAGCAAAAATGCATATGAGGTGGTGTTGCACCCCAAAATTTTCCCTCACAATACAAGACTTTGTGTGCTAAGAAGGTTCACAAGGTTCACAAGATTCACAATGCTTTCAAGACCTTTCATGAGGTTCATGAAGTCTACAAGTCACTTCATGAAGGTTCACAAGGTTCACAAGATTCACAATGCTTACAAGACCTTTCACGAGGTTCATGAAGTCTACAAGATAATTTATGAGGTTCACAAGGTTCAAAATACCTCCCATGAGGTTCACAAGACATTTTATGATGGTTCAGAAGGTTCACAAAGTTCACAACTGGTCAGAAGAGTTGACAATTCCCTTAGACAATGCACCTCCTAAGCAGTGCATCCAAAACTAGGGTTTTGACTTTAATCAGGCTAAATGAACTTCCAAGACTTCAAGTGAGCTTCATAACATCTTATATGTGTTTAAGAACCCCCATGACAAGTTTCAAGACTTTTCTCAAAAGTTTGCTCAGTCAGATGATCAGATAAGTCAAAATCAGTCAAAGTAGTTAAAAAGTCAAACTGAGGTCAACTGTGGTCAAACCAAAGTCAAACTTCATGATTTTTTGCCAACATCAAGTATATGAAGTAAAATTCATCATTTTATCAAGGGTTGATCATGATTCATCAAGGAGATTTCAGATCATCAAGAATCAGGAGTTTCTAAATTAGGGTTTTCTTAGTAAAAGTCAACTGAACTTTGACCAGCCATAACTT
The DNA here is from genome assembly GCA_963966055.1 of Lathyrus aphaca. NCBI lineage: Eukaryota > Viridiplantae > Streptophyta > Magnoliopsida > Fabales > Fabaceae > Lathyrus > Lathyrus aphaca. The sequence goes on from OZ014519.1 coordinate 556,854,168, forward strand.
TCACATACTTCATCACCAAGTCTCCACTCAAAGCTCATTTTGAAGGAAATTGAATTCTATACAACTTTGTGTCTCACAAGCCAAGCCCAAAAATGCTTCATTTGGAAGGTATGAGCTAAGACATTATAGGTCCTTTTGAAAGTCAACAAAAAGTCAACAACTTCAAAAGGGCATAACTTGAGATTGGTAAATGATATAGACATGAAACCAGTGGGGTTGGTTAGAGGACTCTTCAAGCTTTCCAAAATGTCCAAGAACACCCTCATACCATTAAAATTTAAGGATATGTGCCCTTGCAAAGTTGGGAAATTTTGGGTTGGTTCATGAAGAAAATGGAGGTCTAAAACCAATTTTTTCCAAATGGGCTTGCCAAATAATGACCCAATCCACTTCAAAACATCTTGCACGAAATTAAATTGATTTATTCATAATTTTATTCATTTTGTTTTTATTTATTATGATTTTTATATTAAAAAATCATTTTAAATTCAAATAAAATATAAAATAATGAAAATAAAATTTGATTTGGTTTCTAGAAGGTCTTAAATTATATTGAGACTTGATTGATACAAGAGTAATGAGAATCATACCAAAATAGCAAGTGTTTGTGCAAGAAAATTTGATTTTCAAAGGCCATCTTTTTGAATCTTTTTAGATCAAATCTTCCATACAAATGATCAATTTTTCTGACCTAATACATCATTCTATAAGTACTTAACACAAACCTAATGCAAGCCACGAATTTTGACAGCCTCAAGAGTAAGTTTCATAAACCAAAAAACCTCTCCAAAGCTTGCATTCGGTTTTGAATTTCCAGGACATTTGAAGGTATTTGAAGCACATAGCCATGATCACTGAACACCATTGAGTGAAAACCAATGCTCATATGCATCCCAAACACTCCATATCATGCTAACCGAATGCATCTTGTTCTTCTTTAAAAAAATTTCGATTTTAATGATTTGTGCATTTATAATGAAAACTAACTGTGGATTTGTGTTTGTTATGATGTTTAGAAGCTTTCTGGATGGTTTAATTTGACTCTTATGGACTGTATCAAAATCCACCATTGTTAGGGTTTGGAGTTCAATTTCGGGAACTTAGTATTTAGGACACCTAAATGAATTCTAAGAACATGGTCGTGACCTATAATGCTTGTATAATGGATCTGGGCTCTTAATTTGAACTAATGTTATGGTTTGATTGATGTTTGAAAAAATGTAGGATTCTGGTTTTGGAAATTCGCAGGAAAATGTGCAACAAATTTCATAGGTGATTTCGCAGGTAATCCAAGGAAGAAGACGACTGGCCTGCGCGCGAAATTCACATTCAAATTATTGTTTTAAAATATAATGAATTGTTTTTGTTTATTATCACAAGCGTGCAGCTTGTCCCAGTGGAAAGGCTAGTGTGTGTTTGGCTATAGGACCTGTGTTCGAATCCTGGTCTTGTACAATTTTTTTCTATTTTTTCAGGTTAAACATGAGGCTTAATATATTATGTCTTCTTGCCACCATAATATCAGATTCGCTCACCTAGCTGGGATGGTAATGTGCATATGCGTTTGATTGAGAGGTCCTGGGGTCGATTCTCCCCCCAGGCCTTTTGTTTTTCATTATTTTTTTATTGTTGGTCTGAAGGAACAAAACCAATTGAAGCCCCTTTCCTTTCACCTGCGCGCTGATGGCCTGGTGGTGTGTTTTGTTGCTGGCAAGCAGAACGTCCTGGGTTCAAAACCCAGCCAGGTAAGTTCCTATCTTTTTGTTTCTTTTTCTATTTTGTCTTGTTTAATTAATTTTGTTTAATTATTGTTATTAATAATCATATATATAAATATATAACTAAATAATTCCATGATAATATATATATATATATATTCAATATTTTCCCAAATTCTAAAAATTGTTTCTTTAATTCAAAAATTAGTTTTTTTTTTATTATTAGATTATAGTATATGTATGTCCATTAAATCAATTTTGTAAATAAAATTAAACCCTAATATTTGACCAACCCTAATTTATTTTTCTAAACAATTAAAAAACCTAATTTTTATCTTGTGATTTTAATTTCTAATTTTTGTAAATATAATTATAATCAAATTTTTTATATGTAAATAATTTCTAAAACTTTTTGTAAATTTAATAATTTCTCATAATATGTTTATAATTTATTTAATTTGTTCATAATTTTAAATTTCATAATTAATTAATATAATTGTTCATATTTTTTCTATTAATCATTAAAATTTTGTTTATTATTATTACTAATCATGTTTATTACTAATCCATTTATTTTTTAAATTATGCTTATTATTATTTCACTAACCCCATTTATTTTTAATTATTATTACTAACCCAATTAAATTGCTTATTTATTTTAATTATTATTTATATTTTGCTTATTCTTGCTATTTATTTAAATTGCCTTATTATTATGTAAATGCTCCTGGATGTAATTTTCTTAAATATTTAAATTCTTTATTTTTCATGCTATGGTTAGTAAAAATAGGGAGTGTAACATGTATTTGTATTTAAAATTGAATTTAGATCATTTAAATTAAAAGATAAATATAAAATTAAACACTCACACACGTAAGTCGATCTTCGATCGCCATCTCACTTTCTAGGGTTGCCTCTCAATGTTGCCTATTCAAAAAAGGTCAAGTGGGGTGTATAAAGCAAAGTCCCTTAAAAGAAAAGTCATCTAGTCCCTTCATAATCAAAGATCAAGTCCCTTAATGGTTGCCTTTCAATATGATCTTGTCCCTTTCGAATAATGATGACAGTCCCTCCAAAATTGCTTATACACCCCACAGTTGCCTACATAAACAGATGTCCCTTCACATGTCCCTTATCACATCCAAGGTAATGACTACCTATTCCTTAATAATAGGGATAGTCTTACCACTTAAGGGATTCAAGAACAGGAAAGACTTAAACTTAGGGTAGGTTCCTCATAGTTACTTGCTCACTCTTCAAAACTTTTCAAACACTTCACAATTTCAAACAAAAATTTTCAAAACAAAGGTTTATACGCATCCGTACATGGGTCATTATAAACACTTAAGAAAATTTCTATTCATACACTTCACATTTTCAAAAACATTTTAAAGTGAGCTAAGTAACTAAGAGCCCATGGATAACCATGGATGTAAAGGGTGCTAACACCTTCCCTTTATATAACCTACCCCCCGGACCCAAAAATCTTTTAAAAGGTCTTTCCTGTTCTTTTATGCCTTTCCTTTGGATAAAATAAAAGTCGGTGGCGACTCTTGCTATCCGCAACATAACTAAAGTCAGTTCTCCCACCGTGTTACAGAACTGGCGACTCTGCTGGGGAGTTAATATTAAAGAGGGGTACCCTTAGGAATTAGATCACTTTAAATTGTTTGCCTTGTTTGCTTTATACTTATCTTGTTGGGTGCTCTTATGTGTGAAAGATCCTAACCCGGATCTAGTGTACCTTAGGTAAATGGCAATAGACCAAGGAAACTGTACGACGTATATCGATACGGTTGATCTGGTGGCCATAGTTAGTGTGACTTCTTGGTTGGTGCTTATGTTCCTTAAGTCAAGTTGAGGATAATATGAGGCTGCCATATGTTGTCAATGCACTAACTAACTTTTAGAACCCTAGTTAACTCATCTTGGCCTTTAGAAAGTAGTGAGGTAACCGGCTTTGGTGCAGACTGAAGTTGGTTGACACTCGATACTACACTCATTGAGATCTTAAACTTGGAGGGTTTTGGTTGGCAAGTAAGTTGCCTTCTGAACAACCACCCTTGTGAAGGATCAATGATATTGAGATCCCTTAGAACCTGGTTACTTTTGTAGGACAGGATGAACCAACTAACTTCAGGGGAGGATACTTACCTTTAAACCTCATGCAAGCCTTTAAACCTAGGGCTATTGTGTGACTTGTTTGTGTGTGCCACATGTTTGTGATTGAGCATAACATCATGACATCATCATGCATCATAAGCATAGCATTTTCACTAACCATTTCAAGGACCAAAGGATTTATCTTTGTTCTTTGTTGCAGGTCATGGCTTCAGCTCGTAGAAACACCATCAGGATCAACTTTGTGGGCATACCTGCTAAGCTTAAAGAGTTGGTTTCTCAAGTGTCTGATCATTCCCGGTTCAATAAGAGACATGGTCACCTATTGGATCTAGTCACCTCAGGGTTCAATGAAGACATGATGAGTGTTTTGTTTCAGTTCTTTGATCCTAAGCACCATTGCTTCACATTCCCCGACTACCAGCTGGTTCCTACCATGGAAGAGTTCTCTAAACTTCTGGGCATACCTGTTCTTGATCAGAAACCATTCACAGGCCTGGAGAAGGAGCTTAAACCAGAGGTTATTGCTGCATCTCTACATCTGAAGAAGTCTGACATTGTTCTAGAAACGAGAAGTGGAGTCAAGGGTATTCTGGCCAAGGTGCTAATGGATAAGGCTCAAATGTTCTTGAAGGCCATGAGTTATGATGCTTTTGAGGAGATCTTAGCCTTGCTGATTTATGGCTTAGTATTGTTCCCCAATCCAGATCAATTCATAGATGTTCATGCCATCAACATTTTCCTGAGTCACAATCCAGTGCCTACATTACTTGGGGACATTCTACATTCTCTTCATACCCGTACTACAAGGGCAAGAGGAACTTTGATGTGTTGCATACCTTTGCTTTCTAGGTGGTTTATTTCTCACCTTCCTCGCTCAATGAGCAAGGGTTCAGATGGTCCAAGAGGATCATGTCACTTTCTCACTCAGATATCCATTGGTGCTCCAGATCTATGGAGAATGTCACCATCATTGACCGTTGTGGGGAGTTTCCTAATGTGCCACTTCTAGGCATAAGAGGAGGCATCACCTACAACCCCTCTCTAGCTTTACGACAGTTTGGTTATGCTCGGAGTGATGGTCCACATGATATGTTGATTCAGGGCATTGTGTTTGACTACGAAAACGATCTTCAAGGTTACCGTCAGAGATTCATACGAGCCTGGGGAAAAGTAAATAGGGTTGAAAGCAAGACACTGGAGCCTAAGTACACTATTCCTATGGAGGCTTATCTCAGATGGGTACGATCTCGTGCTCAGACTCTCATGATGCCATATCCTGCTATCCTGCCAGTTACCATGGAACCTGTTGCTGAAGGAGATACTGCTTATACCATCCTTCACCCAGACATGCCTACTGACATGGAAGACTTACAGAGATCCTGGATCCAACTGAAGGAGCAAAGGGATACTTTCGAGGCTCATTACAAAGCAAGCCAAGAAAGAATCTTGGAACTAACAAAGCAACTTCACGAGGAACGGAATCTCAACTCATACCTCAACACAAAGAGGAAACGTCCATGGGAGACTTAAAACCCCATCTCTTGTATTTATTGCATTTCATTCCCTGTAAGCCCAAGAGGCAAAACAAGTTTATTACTAATAAAAGTTTACTTTCTTGTTTGTTTAAGCAAATTTAAATCCTGCGGTCCTTGAAAACATTACATATGCATTCACATATCATATCATTGCATCACAGGTTTAGTTGTGCACAAGTTTCTCATCTTCTCGCTGTTTATTTCAGCAATGGCTCTTGAACAAATAGTTAAGGATCTCCAGGCACAGAATGCACAGTTCCAGGAGCTGATCTTGAACTTGTCCAAGGGGCAGGATGAATTGAAGACACTGCTGGCCAAGAAGACCAAGAAGACTAGAAGGTCAGGTGGCCTGATCAACATGGGAAGAAGGTTCAGAGGTCCTGTCAAAACCAAAGAACAGGTTGAAGACTATGAATCTGAGGAATCTGAAAAAGAGGGAGGCAGTCTCCACAACACTATGGGAGACTCTGATTCTGAGGCCAATTATTACCATGATCCTAATGAAGACAAATTCAAGATGCTGGTGGATAGAATGGATGCCATGGAGTTGCAGAAATCATCTGGGCTGGATTTTGAGGATTTGAGTCTGATATCTGGGGTTGTCATACCCATTAGTTTCAAGGTTCCTACCTTTGTTGTTTATGATGGGGTCTCCTGTCCCAAGCTGCATTTGAGGTCTTATGTCAGAAGAATCCAACCTCACACTGCTGACAAGAAGTTGTGGATCCATTTTTTCCAGGAGAGCTTATCTGGAGCTCAGTTGGAGTGGTATTATCAATTGGAGAGTGTCAACATCAGGGAGTGGAATGATCTTGCTGAAGCTTTCTATAAGCAGTATCAATACAATGCTGACTTAGCTCCCACTCGCATGCAGCTGCAAAGCATGTCCATGGGTGCCAAAGAAAGTTTTAAGGAGTATGCTCAGAAGTGGAGAGACTTAGCTGGAAGAGTTCAACCCCCTTTGACTGACAGGGAATTGGTTGATATGTTCATGTGTACGCTGAATGGTCCGTTTTACAGTCATCTCATTGGAAGCTCATCATCTGGATTCACTGAGTTGATCATGACAGGAGAGCGCGTGGAAAATGGTATAAAGAATGGTAAGATCCAAGTGGGTACTTCTTCATCAGGTGCTGCAAAGAAGCCTCCCACTGGAAAGAAAGAATCCAATGTTGTTTATGGTCAACCTGATCGTAATAGAAGGCATCAGTCTGTTAGTGCAGTTCATATTTCAAATCCAACTCCTGCAACAACAGAGCAGCCACAGGGCAACCAACAGAGGGCTAGAAGACAGTTCACCAAGATCAACATGTCACTGGCTCAGGCATTGCAACACTTGTTGAAGGCTGAACTCATTACTTTGAAAGAGGCTCCTCAAAATCCTAATGTTACCTCTCCCAGGTACAATCCCAATGCACGATGTGCATATCATTCAAACTGTCAGGGTCATGATACTAACAACTGCTGGGTCTTGAAGAACAAAATTCAAGATATGATTGAGGCTGGAGAGATTGAGTTTGACCCTCCGGGTACTCCAAATGTGATTACTGCTCCAATGCCAAATCACGAGAAGACTGTCAATGCCATTGATGAAGATTTACATATCCATTCAGTTGCGGAGTTGACCACACCATTGTCTGTCATCAGGAAGAAGTTAGTACAAGCGGGTTTCTTTCCGGGTTGTCGTGAAGATTGTGTCTATTGTGAGTATAATCCAGATAAGTGTTGGAGGTTGAAGGACGGGATTCAGCGTCTCATGAATAATTACACTATAGTGTTTGAAAGAAGACCACCTTCTGTGGAGAGTATGGTGGAGCATATTACTAGAGGTAAGAAGATTGAAGAGGTTGATATGGTTGACAAAGTGCCGGTAAGAATCACTTCAAAGGGACCTGTTAAAATCACCCATCAAGGCCCAATCAGGATTACTGCTGAAGGTCCTGTGAAAGTTGTTGCTGAAGCCAGAGTGGCTCCTCTGATCATTACTACTCCTGGTCCTATTCCGTATACATCTGATAAGGCTGTGCCTTGGCACTATGGGTCTGATGTTTACATCCATGGTGTTAAGCAGGAGCCCTTAGCTGATGTGCCTGTTGATATTGATAATATTGCTGGATCAAGTAAGATCACGCGAAGTGGAAGAGTCTTCTCTCCTTCAGTGACTTCCAAGAATGCAGTTACTCCTGCTGCTACCTCTACCACTGATGCTCGGGGCAAGGGTCCTGTTATTAAGCCTGCATCTACTGATGTGCCAGCTACTGATGATCTTGCTAAGCAAATGGAAGAAGTATTGAAAATCATTCGCAAGAGTGATTATGACATTGTTGATCAGTTGGGGCATACTCCCTCAAAGATTTCTATGCTATCCTTGTTGTTATGTTCTGAAGCTCATGCAAAAGCTTTGATCAAGTTTCTGAAGACTGCTCATGTACCCAATGCCATTTCTGTTGACCAGTTTGAGAATTGCGTTGCCCACCTGACTTATTATAATGGGTTGGGATTTTCTGATGCTGATTTGACCCCTGCCAAGAGGGATCATAACAGGGCCTTGCATATTTCAATTGAATGCAGGGGCACTACCCTGTCACATGTACTGATAGACAATGGTTCCTCTCTAAATGTGTTGCCCAAGGAAGTCCTGAACAAGCTGAGTCCTGAAGATGCTGTGCTGAAGCCCAGTAACATTGTGGTGAAGGCTTTTGATGGTTCTAGAAGAGTAGTGCATGGGGAAATTGATCTTCCAATTAAAGTTGGCTCTCAGGTTTTTACTGCTACATTTTTTGTGATGGATATTCGTCCTTCGTACTCTTGTCTGCTTGGTCGTCCCTGGATCCATGGGGCAGGTGCTGTAACCTCTACATTACACCAAAAGTTGAGATATCCGGTGGAAGGAAAGGTTGTTACTGTCTATGGAGAAGAAGAATACTTTGTCAGCCATGTAAACACTTTCAAGTATCTGGAAATGGAAGGTGAATACATTGAAACTCCGTGTCAGACATTTGAAGTGGTTCCCTGGATTGTTAATGATTATGTAGCTCCTCCTGTTGCGAAGAAAGTTCCTGTGGTCACCAGAAAACCTCCAACAATGGCAATGGCCTCCCTCAATGATGCTAGAGCTGTGGTGGATGAAGGTGGTTGTACTATTTGGGGTCAGCTTCCTGATATTCCATACAAGTCTGACAAGTTTGGTTTGGGTTTCACTGCAGAGTCCCAGAAGGCTGTTCGTCGTGCTCGTGCTGTTCGTATCACCAATCAAGGGGTTATGAAAGATCAGATCAATGATGTGGAAGACTATGATGAAGACTACAACTTGGATGCTTGGATTTTTCCTACTGTGGGTGCTGGACTCAATAATTGGACAGCTGAAGATGTTATCCCTATCTCCTTTAGTCAGGAGTAAATACTATTACTGTGTTGTTGCTTTTAAGTTTGTAATTTCTTAAACAATTGAACTCTCAAGCCTTGTGCCTTACCCGGGGCACAATGGTGTGCTTGTTACGGGCTGTCATTTCATTTGCATACTTCATTCAATAAAATCAGTGGACGTTTCGTTTTAGTAAATATTGTGTTCCTTGTCTTTCTTTTCTTTTATTTTTGCTTTATCAGCTATGTGTTCTTACACACACCCACATCACTAAAATGCAGATCCTCATCCACTCTGGATCCTGTTGATAACAGTTCTACTATTGCCAATTATAATTTCGAGAATCCGATCTATCAAACTGAAGACGGAAATGAGGACGATTGTGAAGTACCTATAGATCTTGCTAGGTTGTTACAACAAGAAGAGAAAGCTATACAACCACATGAAGAGCCAGTCGAAGTTGTGAATCTGGGAACTGAAGAAAACAAGAAAGAGGTCAAGATAGGGGATGATTTAAAGGATAGTGTCAAGAGCAGATTGATTCAGATGTTACGTGACTATGTGGAGATCTTTTCTTGGTCTTATGAAGATATGCCAGGGTTGGATACCGACATTGTGGTTCACCGTTTACCAGTGAAAGAAGATTGTCGTCCAAAGAAGCAGAAGGTTCGTCGTATGCGTCCTGAAATGTCAGAAAAGATCAAGGCAGAGGTAATGAAACAGTTCAATGCAGGGTTCTTAGCAGTGACTTCTTATCCTCAGTGGGTTGCAAATGTGGTGCCGGTTCCTAAGAAAGATGGTAAGGTGCGTATGTGTGTGGACTACAGAGATTTGAACAAGGCTAGCCCCAAAGATGACTTTCCACTTCCTCATATTGATGTTCTGGTAGACAACACTGCTCAGCATAAAGTATTCTCTTTTATGGATGGTTTCTCTGGTTACAATCAAATCAAGATGGCACCTGAAGATATGGAGAAGACAACCTTTGTTACACAGTGGGGCACCTTTTGCTATAAGGTGATGCCATTTGGTTTGAAGAATGTAGGGGCAACATATCAACGTGCTATGGTGGCTTTGTTTCATGATATGATTCATCATGAGATAGAGGTATATGTGGATGATATGATAGCCAGATCTCAGAATGAAGAACAACATCTTGATCATTTACATAAATTGTTTGAGAGATTGAAGAAATACAAGTTGAGATTAAACCCAAACAAATGTACTTTTGGAGTTAGGTCTGGTAAACTCCTGGGTTTCATTGTCAGTGGAAAAGGTATTGAGGTGGATCCTGCAAAAGTGAAAGCTATACGAGAGATGCCAGCTCCCCGTACTGAGAAGGAGGTTAGAGGTTTCTTGGGACGATTGAATTACATTGCAAGATTTATTTCCCAATTAACTGCCATCTGTGAGCCAATCTTTAAGTTGCTGAAGAAAGACCAGGTGATGGAATGGAATGATGAATGCCAGACTGCCTTTGATGAAATCAAGAGATATCTACTAGAACCTCCAATTTTGATGCCACCAGTTGATGGAAGACCCTTGATTATGTACTTAACAGTGTTAGACAACTCAATGGGGTGTGTGTTGGGGCAACATGACGAGTCTGGTCGAAAAGAGCAGGCAATATACTACCTTAGCAAAAAGTTTACCGACTGTGAAACAAGATACTCACTGCTCGAGAAAACTTGTTGCGCTTTGGCATGGGCTGCTCGCCGACTAAGACAGTATATGTTGACTCATACCACCTTATTGATTTCAAAGATGGATCCAATCAAGTACATATTTGAGAAACCTGCTCTCTCTGGAAGAATTGCGAGATGGCAAATGATCTTGACAGAATATGATATACAGTATACTACTCAGAAGGCCATCAAGGGAAGTGTTGTTGCTGATCATTTGGCTCATCAAGCAGTGGATGATTATCAGTCAATGAGTTTTGAGTTCCCTGATGAAGACATTATGATTATTACCAAAGAACCTGGACAATATGATGGACCTGAACAAGGATCCCGATGGACTATGGTTTTTGATGGTGCCTCTAATGCACTTGGTAATGGTGTTGGTGTTGTGATTAGTTCCCCTGAAGGTTGTCATACCCCGATTACTGCCAGACTTTGTTTCTATTGTACCAATAACATGGCTGAATATGAGGCATGTATCCTGGGTATTAAAGCTGCCATTGATATGAAGATTCAGTTCCTAGACGTGTATGGAGATTCAACCCTGGTAGTAAGTCAGATTAAAGGAGATTGGGATACCAAGCATGACAATCTCATTCCTTACAGAGAGCATGTGTTGTCTTTGATCCCACATTTCAAAGAAATTACTTTTGGACATATTCCACGAAGAGAGAATCAGTTGGCAGATGCTTTAGCTACCATGGCATCTATGTTTGAGATCAGCTGGGATGATGAAGCTCCCAAGATTACTATTGATAGATTTGAGAAGCCTGCATACTGCAATGAGATTAACACTGAAGGGGCAGAGGAGAAGCCTTGGTTTTATGAAGTAAAAAGATATCTTGAAGCTCAGGAATTCCCTGAAGGGGCATCTGTCAAAGATAGGAAGTTTCTGAGAAGGTTCTCTGCTAAGTTCTTTTTGAGTAATGGGATTTTGTACAAGCGCAATCATGATTCAACTTTGCTTCGTTGTGTGGATAAGAAGGAAGCAATTGAGATTATGGAAGATATGCATGATGGAATCTTTGGCACTCATTCTAGTGGTCATACTATGGCAAAGAAGATATTGAGAGCAGGTTACTATTGGTCTACCATGGAAGCTGATTGCTATCAACACTCCAGAACGTGTCACAAGTGTCAAATTTATGCTGATAAAGTACATATACCTCCATCACCATTGAATGTGTTGACTGCTCCTTGGCCCTTTGCCATGTGGGGCATTGATATGATTGGTGAGATCAAGCCTACTGCTTCTAATGGGCATCGTTTCATCCTGGTTGCTATTGATTACTTCACGAAGTGGGTGGAGGCAGCTTCATTTGCATCTGTTACTAAGAATGTTGTGGCTCGATTCATTAAGAATAATCTCATATGTAGGTATGGCATCCCTGAAAGGATTATCACTGACAATGGCTCTAATCTGAACAACACTATGATTACTGATCTCTGCACGCAGTTCAAGATTAAGCATCATAACTCTTCTCCGTATCGTCCAAAGATGAATGGGGCAGTTGAAGCTGCTAATAAGAACATTAAGAAGATTGTACAGAAGATGACTGTGACTTACAAGGATTGGCATGAGATGTTACCATTTGCTCTTCATGGTTATCGTACCACAATACGTACTTCAACAGGGGCAACCCCATTCTCCTTAGTCTATGGTATGGAAGCAGTTCTGCCCATTGAAGTTCAGATCCCCTCCTTGAGAATTATGAAGGATGCAGGTTTGGATGAAGATGAGTGGATTCAGACTCGACTGGACCAGATAAATTTGATTGATGAGAAGAGGTTAGCAGCAGTTTGTCATGGCCAGATGTACCAGAAGCGAATGATCAAAGCTTTTAACAAGAAGGTTAAGCCAAAGGTATATCAGGCTGGTGACTTGGTAATCAAGCGTATCATATTACCACAGGGTGATCCTAGGGGCAAGTGGACTCCAACATATGAAGGACCATTCGTAGTCAAGACAGTGTTCTCAGGAGGTGCCATGATACTCACTACAATGGATGGTGAAGACTTCCCGCAGCCTGTAAACGCAGACATAGTTAAAAAATACTACGCATGAAAAGAGACCCGCTAGGTTGACAGGCCTAGGCAAAAATAAGGGCATCCCGGCAAACCAAAAGGGTTTGGGCAAAAATTAGGGATATATATAAAAAGATGTACACCCGGCAAGTCGAAAACCTGAAAAGGCGGCTTGGGCAAAAAAGGGTATCCCGGTGGATTGAAAACCTGAAAGGGCAATCCAGGCAAAAGTTAGGGATTGAAGCGTATGACTATGTCTCGTTTGGATCACCCATGAAACTGCAACCAGTTGTGTTACTTACTCAAGTTCGAACAGATAAAGCTCAATCCAATCATTTCCGTCTCAACAGCAGAAGATGAGATACTTGAAGATAATGGCAATAGTAGAATTGAAACTCAATAGGATTATTTCCCACATAGCTGATTCTCTTTGTTTTACAAAATTTTATGACAAAATCCTCTTACTAGGGTTTATTTCTCCTTGTACAAACTTACCCGTGTATGGGTCACTTTTTGATATAAATAAATTCCATCTTTTGAATCCGGATTTACTTTTACCCTATTTTACATAAGCGAAACGTCCATTGGTTGTGTTTGAATGTATGTATGCTTTTGAATATGATTGATGTTTACCAAAAATGCATGTATGCTTTTTAATATGATTGATGTTTACCAGAAATGCATGAAAATGCAGTAATAGTATTTACTAAGGACGAACGAGGGAAGGATTTCAACGAAGCTTCGCCGGTTCATCTCTACAAAACAGTTACAAATCCTCAGTAGGGCAAATCCATCTTCATAAAGTCACATCTCCCTTGGAATTTATATCCATCTCTTTTATCCTCATACGGATATTCGGGAATTTACTTCCCAATAAGAGTATGACGAACGAAGACGGAGGTTATATCTACCCTACTATCAAACAAAGACGAAGGCTATGTATACCTTACTATCCCCAGCAGACGGGAGGTTATATATACCTTGCTATCCCCAGCAGACGGGAGGTTATATATACCTTGCTATCCCCAGCAGACAGGAGGTTATGTATACCTTATTATCAAACAAGACGGGAATAAGTTCCTCATATTCTTCAACAACGAATCGGGATTTATTTTCCCTGGCCAGCAGTTGTTATACGAAGATATCCGGACGCTTCAGGCAGTATCATATCATACATACATCATTTACATCATACCATAACATACATATCCATAGATACATAATACATCACTTAGGTGCATCATATTATACATGCATACATAATACATAAGCTAATACTATCATATAGAATGCTACCTTATTTTCAGGTTAATTCTCCAGCAAACAGACTTGTGACTATCAGGACTGCTTTATCCTCTTGAAAGTTATCATCCCTCAGGATTGCTTTATCCTCCTGAAAGCATATCATCCATCAGGACTGCTTCATCCTCCTGAAAAACTTCTTGTACCTCAGGATTGCTTCATCCTCCTGATAGCTCATCAATACCTCAGGATTGCTTTATCCTCCTGAAAGCTTATTATTACATCAGGATTGCTTTATCCTCCTGACAACTTATTATTACCTCAGGACTGCTTTATCCTCCTGACAACTTATTATTACCTCAGGACTGCTTTATCCTCCTGACAGCTTATTATTACCTCAGGACTGCTTTATCCTCCTGACAGTTTCTTGTCCCTCAGGAATGCTTTATCCTCCTGACAGTTTCTTGTCCCTCAGGAATGCTTTATCCTCCTGAAATCATATTATTACCTCAGAACTGCTTTATCCTCCTGAAAGCTTATTATTCCTTCAGGATTGCTTTATCCTCCTGAAAGCTTATCACTGTATCAGGATTTCTTTATCCTCCTGAAATCATATTATTACCTCAGGACTGCGTTATCCTCCTGAAAGCTTATTATCTCAGGATTGCTTCATCCTCCTGAAAACTTATTATTACCTCAGGATTGCTTTATCCTCCTGACAGCTTATTGTACCTCAGGATTGCTTTATCCTCCTGAAAGCATATTATCAATATCTCAGGATTGCTTTATCCTCCTGAAAGCATACTATCCATTAGGACTGCTTTATCCTCCTGAAAGTTATCATCATACCTTCATATTTTGGACTGCTTTATCCTCCAATAAATACATCTGAAGAACTTTTCTCCAAGTGGCATATTTAAGCCCACTCAAGCATAATCAACTAGCCATCTGTATCACTCTATGCACTGGTGAGTGCAAATTTTTGGGCTTTTGTGTTCAATCCCCTTCAACCTTCCAGGTCACGACTGGCAAATATACCAATCTAACCCCTCAGGTTTCAGAAAATTGAACAGGGGCAGCTGTTGCACCCCAAAATTTGCCCTCACAATACAAGACTTTGTATGCTAAGAAGGTTCACAAGGTTCACAAGATTCACAATGCTTTCAAGACCTTTCATGAGGTTCATGAAGTCTACAAGTCACTTCATGAAGGTTCACAAGGTTCACAAGATTCACAATGCTTACAAGACCTTTCATGAGGTTCATGAAGTCTACAAGATACTTTATGAGGTTCACAAGGTTCACAAGGTTCACAATACCTCCCATGAGGTTCACAAGACATTTTATGATGGTTCAGAAGGTTCACAAAGTTCACAACTGGTCAGAAGAGTTGACAATTCCCTCAGACAATGCACCTCCTAAGCAGTGCATCCAAAACTAGGGTTTTGACTTTAATCAGGCTAAATGAACTTCCAAGACTTCAAGTGAGCTTCATAACATCTTATATGTGTTTAAGAACCCCCATGACAAGTTTCAAGACTTTTCTCAAAAGTTTGCTCAGTCAGATGATCAGATAAGTCAAAATCAGTCAAAGTAGTTAAAAAGTCAAACTGAGGTCAACTGTGGTCAAACCAAAGTCAAACTTCATGATTTTTTGCCAACATCAAGTATATGAAGTAAAATTCATCATTTGATCAAGGGTTGATCATGATTCATCAAGGAGATTTCAGATCATCAAGAATCAGGAGTTTCTAAATTAGGGTTTTCTTAGTAAAAGTCAACTGAACTTTGACCAGCCATAACTTTCACATACTTCATCACCAAGTCTCCACTCAAATCTCGTTTTGAAGGAAATTGAATTCTCTACAACTTTGTGTCTCACAAGCCAAGCCCAAAAATGCTTCATTTGGAAGGTATGAGCTAAGACATTATAGGTCCTTTTGAAAGTCAACAAAAAGTCAACAACTTCAAAAGGGCATAACTTGAGATTGGTAAATGATATGGACATGAAACCAGTGGGGTTGGTTAGAGGACTCTTCAAGCTTTCCAAAATGTCCAAGAACACCCTCATACCATTAAAATTGAAGGATATGTGCCCTTGCAAAGTTGGGAAATTTTGGGTTGGTTCATGAAGAAAATGGAGGTCTAAAACCAATTTTTTCCAAATGGGCTTGCCAAATAATGACCCAATCCACTTCAAAACATCTTGCACGAAATTAAATTGATTTATTCATAATTTTATTCATTTTGTTTTTATTTATTATGATTTTTATATTAAAAAATCATTTTAAATTCAAATAAAATATAAAATAATGAAAATAAAATTTGATTTGGTTTCTAGAAGGTCTTAAATTATATTGAGACTTGATTGATACAAGAGTAATGAGAATCATACCAAAATAGCAAGTGTTTGTGCAAGAAAATTTGATTTTCAAAGGCCATCTTTTTGAATCTTTTTAGATCAAATCTTCCATACAAATGATCAATTTTTCTGACCTAATACATCATTCTATAAGTACTTAACACAAACCTAATGCAAGCCACGAATTTTGACAGCCTCAAGAGTAAGTTTCATAAACCAAAAAATCTCTCCAAAGCTTGCATTCGGTTTTGAATTTCCAGGACATTTGAAGGTATTTGAAGCACATAGCCATGATCACTGAACACCATTGAGTGAAAACCAATGCTCATATGCATCCCAAACACTCCATATCATGCTAACCGAATGCATCTTGTTCTTCTTTAAAAAATTTTCGATTTGAATGATTTGTGCATTTATAATGAAAACTAACTGTGGATTTGTGTTTGTTATGATGTTTAGAAGCTTTCTGGATGGTTTAATTTGACTCTTATGGACTGTATCAAAATCCACCATTGTTAGGGTTTGGAGTTCAATTTCGGGAACTTAGTATTTAGGACACCTAAATGAATTCTAAGAACATGGCCGTGACCTATAATGCTTGTATAATGGATCTGGGCTCTTAATTTGAACTAATGTTATGGTTTGATTGATGTTTGAAAAAATGTAGGATTCTGGTTTTGGAAATTCGCAGGAAAATGTGCAACAAATTTCATAGGTGATTTCGCAGGTAATCCAAGGAAGAAGACGACAGGCTTGCGCGCGAAATTCACATTCAAATTATTGTTTTAAAATATAATGAATTGTTTTTGTTTATTATCACAAGCGTGCAGCTTGTCCCAGTGGAAAGGCTAGTGTGTGTTTGGCTATAGGACCTGTGTTCGAATCTTGGTCTTGTACAATTTTTTTCTATTTTTTCAGGTTAAACATGAGGCTTAATATATTATGCCTTCTTGCCACCATAATATCAGATTCGCTCACCTAGCTGGGATGGTAATGTGCATATGCGTTTGATTGAGAGGTCCTGGGGTCGATTCTCCCCCCAGGCCTTTTGTTTTTCATTATTTTTTGATTGTTGGTCTGAAGGAACAAAACCAATTGAAGCCCCTTTCCTTTCACCTGCGCGCTGATGGCCTGGTGGTGTGTTTTGTTGCTGGCAAGCAGAACGTCCTGGGTTCAAAACCCAGCCAGGTAAGTTCCTATCTTTTTGTTTCTTTTTCTATTTTGTCTTGTTTAATTAATTTTGTTTAATTATTGTTATTAATAATCATATATATAAATATATAACTAAATAATTCCATGATAATATATATATATATTCAATATTTTCCCAAATTCTAAAAATTGTTTCTTTAATTCAAAAATTACTTTTTTTTATTATTAGATTATAGTATATGTATGTCCATTAAATCAATTTTGTAAATAAAATTAAACCCTAATATTTGACCAACCCTAATTTATTTTTCTAAACAATTAAAAAACCTAATTTTTATCTTGTGATTTTAATTTCTAATTTTTGTAAATATAATTATAATCAAATTTTTTATATGTAAATAATTTCTAAAAAATTTTGTAAATTTAATAATTTCTCATAATATGTTAATAATTTATTTAATTTGTTCATAATTTTAAATTTCATAATTAATTAATATAATTGTTCATATTTTTTCTATTAATCATTAAAATTTTGTTTATTATTATTACTAATCATGTTTATTACTAATCCATTTATTTTTTAAATTATGCTTATTATTATTTCACTAACCCCATTTATTTTTAATTATTATTACTAACCCAATTAAATTGCTTATTTATTTTAATTATTATTTATATTTTGCTTATTCTTGCTATTTATTTAAATTGCCTTATTATTATGTAAATGCTCCTGGATGTAATTTTCTTAAATATTTAAATTATTTATTTTTCATGCTATGGTTAGTAAAAATAGGGAGTGTAACATGTATTTGTATTTAAAATTGAATTTAGATCATTTAAATTAAAAGATAAATATAAAATTAAACACTCACACACGTAAGTCGATCTTCGATCGCCATCTCACTTTCTAGGGTTGCCTCTCAATGTTGCCTATTCAAAAAAGGTCAAGTGGGGTGTATAAAGCAAAGTCCCTTAAAAGAAAAGTCATCTAGTCCCTTCATAATCAAAGATCAAGTCCCTTAATGGTTGCCTTTCAATATGATCTTGTCCCTTTCGAATAATGATGACAGTCCCTCCAAAATTGCTTATACACCCCACAGTTGCCTACATAAACAAATGTCCCTTCACATGTCCCTTATCACATCCAAGGTAATGACTACCTATTCCTTAATAATAGGGATAGTCTTACCACTTAAGGGATTCAAGAACAGGAAAGACTTAAACTTAGGGTAGGTTCCTCATAGTTACTTGCTCACTCTTCAAAACTTTTCAAACACTTCACAATTTCAAACAAAAATTTTCAAAACAAAGGTTTATACGCATCCGTACATGGGTCATTATAAACACTTAAGAAAATTTCTATTCATACACTTCACATTTTCAAAAACATTTTAAAGTGAGCTAAGTAACTAAGAGCCCATGGATAACCATGGATGTAAAGGGTGCTAACACCTTCCCTTTATATAACCTACCCCCCGGACCCAAAAATCTTTTAAAAGGTCTTTCCTGTTCTTTTATGCCTTTCCTTTGGATAAAATAAAAGTCGGTGGCGACTCTTGCTATCCGCAACATAACTAAAGTCAGTTCTCCCACCGTGTTACAGAACTGGCGACTCTGCTGGGGAGTTAATATTAAAGAGGGGTACCCTTAGGAATTAGATCACTTTAAATTGTTTGCCTTGTTTGCTTTATACTTATCTTGTTGGGTGCTCTTATGTGTGAAAGATCCTAACCCGGATCTAGTGTACCTTAGGTAAATGGCAATAGACCAAGGAAACTGTACGACGTATATCGATACGGTTGATCTGGTGGCCATAGTTAGTGTGACTTCTTGGTTGGTGCTTATGTTCCTTAAGTCAAGTTGAGGATAATATGAGGCTGCCATATGTTGTCAATGCACTAACTAACTTTTAGAACCCTAGTTAACTCATCTTGGCCTTTAGAAAGTAGTGAGGTAACCGGCTTTGGTGCAGACTGAAGTTGGTTGACACTCGATACTACACTCATTGAGATCTTAAACTTGGAGGGTTTTGGTTGGCAAGTAAGTTGCCTTCTGAACAACCACCCTTGTGAAGGATCAATGATATTGAGATCCCTTAGAACCTGGTTACTTTTGTAGGACAGGATGAACCAACTAACTTCAGGGGAGGATACTTACCTTTAAACCTCATGCAAGCCTTTAAACCTAGGGCTATTGTGTGACTTGTTTGTGTGTGCCACATGTTTGTGATTGAGCATAACATCATGACATCATCATGCATCATAAGCATAGCATTTTCACTAACCATTTCAAGGACCAAAGGATTTATCTTTGTTCTTTGTTGCAGGTCATGGCTTCAGCTCGTAGAAACACCATCAGGATCAACTTTGTGGGCATACCTGCTAAGCTTAAAGAGTTGGTTTCTCAAGTGTCTGATCATTTCCGGTTCAATAAGAGACATGGTCACCTATTGGATCTAGTCACCTCAGGGTTCAATGAAGACATGATGAGTGTTTTGTTTCAGTTCTTTGATCCTAAGCACCATTGCTTCACATTCCCCGACTACCAGCTGGTTCCTACCATGGAAGAGTTCTCTAAACTTCTGGGCATACCTGTTCTTGATCAGAAACCATTCACAGGCCTGGAGAAGGAGCTTAAACCAGAGGTTATTGCTGCATCTCTACATCTGAAGAAGTCTGACATTGTTCTAGAAACGAGAAGTGGAGTCAAGGGTATTCTGGCCAAGGTGCTAATGGATAAGGCTCAAATGTTCTTGAAGGCCATGAGTTATGATGCTTTTGAGGAGATCTTAGCCTTGCTGATTTATGGCTTAGTATTGTTCCCCAATCCAGATCAATTCATAGATGTTCATGCCATCAACATTTTCCTGAGTCACAATCCAGTGCCTACATTACTTGGGGACATTCTACATTCTCTTCATACCCGTACTACAAGGGCAAGAGGAACTTTGATGTGTTGCATACCTTTGCTTTCTAGGTGGTTTATTTCTCACCTTCCTCGCTCAATGAGCAAGGGTTCAGATGGTCCAAGAGGATCATGTCACTTTCTCACTCAGATATCCATTGGTGCTCCAGATCTATGGAGAATGTCACCATCATTGACCGTTGTGGGGAGTTTCCTAATGTGCCACTTCTAGGCATAAGAGGAGGCATCACCTACAACCCCTCTCTAGCTTTACGACAGTTTGGTTATGCTCGGAGTGATGGTCCACATGATATGTTGATTCAGGGCATTGTGTTTGACTACGAAAACGATCTTCAAGGTTACCGTCAGAGATTCATACGAGCCTGGGGAAAAGTAAATAGGGTTGAAAGCAAGACACTGGAGCCTAAGTACACTATTCCTATGGAGGCTTATCTCAGATGGGTACGATCTCGTGCTCAGACTCTCATGATGCCATATCCTGCTATCCTGCCAGTTACCATGGAACCTGTTGCTGAAGGAGATACTGCTTATACCATCCTTCACCCAGACATGCCTACTGACATGGAAGACTTACAGAGATCCTGGATCCAACTGAAGGAGCAAAGGGATACTTTCGAGGCTCATTACAAAGCAAGCCAAGAAAGAATCTTGGAACTAACAAAGCAACTTCACGAGGAACGGAATCTCAACTCATACCTCAACACAAAGAGGAAACGTCCATGGGAGACTTAAAACCCCATCTCTTGTATTTATTGCATTTCATTCCCTGTAAGCCCAAGAGGCAAAACAAGTTTATTACTAATAAAAGTTTACTTTCTTGTTTGTTTAAGCAAATTTAAATCCTGCGGTCCTTGAAAACATTACATATGCATTCACATATCATATCATTGCATCACAGGTTTAGTTGTGCACAAGTTTCTCATCTTCTCGCTGTTTATTTCAGCAATGGCTCTTGAACAAATAGTTAAGGATCTCCAGGCACAGAATGCACAGTTCCAGGAGCTGATCTTGAACTTGTCCAAGGGGCAGGATGAATTGAAGACACTGCTGGCCAAGAAGACCAAGAAGACTAGAAGGTCAGGTGGCCTGATCAACATGGGAAGAAGGTTCAGAGGTCCTGTCAAAACCAAAGAACAGGTTGAAGACTATGAATCTGAGGAATCTGAAAAAGAGGGAGGCAGTCTCCACAACACTATGGGAGACTCTGATTCTGAGGCCAATTATTACCATGATCCTAATGAAGACAAATTCAAGATGCTGGTGGATAGAATGGATGCCATGGAGTTGCAGAAATCATCTGGGCTGGATTTTGAGGATTTGAGTCTGATATCTGGGGTTGTCATACCCATTAGTTTCAAGGTTCCTACCTTTGTTGTTTATGATGGGGTCTCCTGTCCCAAGCTGCATTTGAGGTCTTATGTCAGAAGAATCCAACCTCACACTGCTGACAAGAAGTTGTGGATCCATTTTTTCCAGGAGAGCTTATCTGGAGCTCAGTTGGAGTGGTATTATCAATTGGAGAGTGTCAACATCAGGGAGTGGAATGATCTTGCTGAAGCTTTCTATAAGCAGTATCAATACAATGCTGACTTAGCTCCCACTCGCATGCAGCTGCAAAGCATGTCCATGGGTGCCAAAGAAAGTTTTAAGGAGTATGCTCAGAAGTGGAGAGACTTAGCTGGAAGAGTTCAACCCCCTTTGACTGACAGGGAATTGGTTGATATGTTCATGTGTACGCTGAATGGTCCGTTTTACAGTCATCTCATTGGAAGCTCATCATCTGGATTCACTGAGTTGATCATGACAGGAGAGCGCGTGGAAAATGGTATAAAGAATGGTAAGATCCAAGTGGGTACTTCTTCATCAGGTGCTGCAAAGAAGCCTCCCACTGGAAAGAAAGAATCCAATGTTGTTTATGGTCAACCTGATCGTAATAGAAGGCATCAGTCTGTTAGTGCAGTTCATATTTCAAATCCAACTCCTGCAACAACAGAGCAGCCACAGGGCAACCAACAGAGGGCTAGAAGACAGTTCACCAAGATCAACATGTCACTGGCTCAGGCATTGCAACACTTGTTGAAGGCTGAACTCATTACTTTGAAAGAGGCTCCTCAAAATCCTAATGTTACCTCTCCCAGGTACAATCCCAATGCACGATGTGCATATCATTCAAACTGTCAGGGTCATGATACTAACAACTGCTGGGTCTTGAAGAACAAAATTCAAGATATGATTGAGGCTGGAGAGATTGAGTTTGACCCTCCGGGTACTCCAAATGTGATTACTGCTCCAATGCCAAATCACGAGAAGACTGTCAATGCCATTGATGAAGATTTACATATCCATTCAGTTGCGGAGTTGACCACACCATTGTCTGTCATCAGGAAGAAGTTAGTACAAGCGGGTTTCTTTCCGGGTTGTCGTGAAGATTGTGTCTATTGTGAGTATAATCCAGATAAGTGTTGGAGGTTGAAGGACGGGATTCAGCGTCTCATGAATAATTACACTATAGTGTTTGAAAGAAGACCACCTTCTGTGGAGAGTATGGTGGAGCATATTACTAGAGGTAAGAAGATTGAAGAGGTTGATATGGTTGACAAAGTGCCGGTAAGAATCACTTCAAAGGGACCTGTTAAAATCACCCATCAAGGCCCAATCAGGATTACTGCTGAAGGTCCTGTGAAAGTTGTTGCTGAAGACAGAGTGGCTCCTCTGATCATTACTACTCCTGGTCCTATTCCGTATACATCTGATAAGGCTGTGCCTTGGCACTATGGGTCTGATGTTTACATCCATGGTGTTAAGCAGGAGCCCTTAGCTGATGTGCCTGTTGATATTGATAATATTGTTGGATCAAGTAAGATCACGCGAAGTGGAAGAGTCTTCTCTCCTTCAGTGACTTCCAAGAATGCAGTTACTCCTGCTGCTACCTCTACCACTGATGCTCGGGGCAAGGGTCCTGTTATTAAGCCTGCATCTACTGATGTGCCAGCTACTGATGATCTTGCTAAGCAAATGGAAGAAGTATTGAAAATCATTCGCAAGAGTGATTATGACATTGTTGATCAGTTGGGGCATACTCCCTCAAAGATTTCTATGCTATCCTTGTTGTTATGTTCTGAAGCTCATGCAAAAGCTTTGATCAAGTTTCTGAAGACTGCTCATGTACCCAATGCCATTTCTGTTGACCAGTTTGAGAATTGCGTTGCCCACCTGACTTATTATAATGGGTTGGGATTTTCTGATGCTGATTTGACCCCTGCCAAGAGGGATCATAACAGGGCCTTGCATATTTCAATTGAATGCAGGGGCACTACCCTGTCACATGTACTGATAGACAATGGTTCCTCTCTAAATGTGTTGCCCAAGGAAGTCCTGAACAAGCTGAGTCCTGAAGATGCTGTGCTGAAGCCCAGTAACATTGTGGTGAAGGCTTTTGATGGTTCTAGAAGAGTAGTGCATGGGGAAATTGATCTTCCAATTAAAGTTGGCTCTCAGGTTTTTACTGCTACATTTTTTGTGATGGATATTCGTCCTTCGTACTCTTGTCTGCTTGGTCGTCCCTGGATCCATGGGGCAGGTGCTGTAACCTCTACATTACACCAAAAGTTGAGATATCCGGTGGAAGGAAAGGTTGTTACTGTCTATGGAGAAGAAGAATACTTTGTCAGCCATGTAAACACTTTCAAGTATCTGGAAATGGAAGGTGAATACATTGAAACTCCGTGTCAGACATTTGAAGTGGTTCCCTGGATTGTTAATGATTATGTAGCTCCTCCTGTTGCGAAGAAAGTTCCTGTGGTCACCAGAAAACCTCCAACAATGGCAATGGCCTCCCTCAATGATGCTAGAGCTGTGGTGGATGAAGGTGGTTGTACTATTTGGGGTCAGCTTCCTGATATTCCATACAAGTCTGACAAGTTTGGTTTGGGTTTCACTGCAGAGTCCCAGAAGGCTGTTCGTCGTGCTCGTGCTGTTCGTATCACCAATCAAGGGGTTATGAAAGATCAGATCAATGATGTGGAAGACTATGATGAAGACTACAACTTGGATGCTTGGATTTTTCCTACTGTGGGTGCTGGACTCAATAATTGGACAGCTGAAGATGTTATCCCTATCTCCTTTAGTCAGGAGTAAATACTATTACTGTGTTGTTGCTTTTAAGTTTGTAATTTCTTAAACAATTGAACTCTCAAGCCTTGTGCCTTACCCGGGGCACAATGGTGTGCTTGTTACGGGCTGTCATTTCATTTGCATACTTCATTCAATAAAATCAGTGGACGTTTCGTTTTAGTAAATATTGTGTTCCTTGTCTTTCTTTTCTTTTATTTTTGCTTTATCAGCTATGTGTTCTTACACACACCCACATCACTAAAATGCAGATCCTCATCCACTCTGGATCCTGTTGATAACAGTTCTACTATTGCCAATTATAATTTCGAGAATCCGATCTATCAAACTGAAGACGGAAATGAGGACGATTGTGAAGTACCTATAGATCTTGCTAGGTTGTTACAACAAGAAGAGAAAGCTATACAACCACATGAAGAGCCAGTCGAAGTTGTGAATCTGGGAACTGAAGAAAACAAGAAAGAGGTCAAGATAGGGGATGATTTAAAGGATAGTGTCAAGAGCAGATTGATTCAGATGTTACGTGACTATGTGGAGATCTTTTCTTGGTCTTATGAAGATATGCCAGGGTTGGATACCGACATTGTGGTTCACCGTTTACCAGTGAAAGAAGATTGTCGTCCAAAGAAGCAGAAGGTTCGTCGTATGCGTCCTGAAATGTCAGAAAAGATCAAGGCAGAGGTAATGAAACAGTTCAATGCAGGGTTCTTAGCAGTGACTTCTTATCCTCAGTGGGTTGCAAATGTGGTGCCGGTTCCTAAGAAAGATGGTAAGGTGCGTATGTGTGTGGACTACAGAGATTTGAACAAGGCTAGCCCCAAAGATGACTTTCCACTTCCTCATATTGATGTTCTGGTAGACAACACTGCTCAGCATAAAGTATTCTCTTTTATGGATGGTTTCTCTGGTTACAATCAAATCAAGATGGCACCTGAAGATATGGAGAAGACAACCTTTGTTACACAGTGGGGCACCTTTTGCTATAAGGTGATGCCATTTGGTTTGAAGAATGTAGGGGCAACATATCAACGTGCTATGGTGGCTTTGTTTCATGATATGATTCATCATGAGATAGAGGTATATGTGGATGATATGATAGCCAGATCTCAGAATGAAGAACAACATCTTGATCATTTACATAAATTGTTTGAGAGATTGAAGAAATACAAGTTGAGATTAAACCCAAACAAATGTACTTTTGGAGTTAGGTCTGGTAAACTCCTGGGTTTCATTGTCAGTGGAAAAGGTATTGAGGTGGATCCTGCAAAAGTGAAAGCTATACGAGAGATGCCAGCTCCCCGTACTGAGAAGGAGGTTAGAGGTTTCTTGGGACGATTGAATTACATTGCAAGATTTATTTCCCAATTAACTGCCATCTGTGAGCCAATCTTTAAGTTGCTGAAGAAAGACCAGGTGATGGAATGGAATGATGAATGCCAGACTGCCTTTGATGAAATCAAGAGATATCTACTAGAACCTCCAATTTTGATGCCACCAGTTGATGGAAGACCCTTGATTATGTACTTAACAGTGTTAGACAACTCAATGGGGTGTGTGTTGGGGCAACATGACGAGTCTGGTCGAAAAGAGCAGGCAATATACTACCTTAGCAAAAAGTTTACCGACTGTGAAACAAGATACTCACTGCTCGAGAAAACTTGTTGCGCTTTGGCATGGGCTGCTCGCCGACTAAGACAGTATATGTTGACTCATACCACCTTATTGATTTCAAAGATGGATCCAATCAAGTACATATTTGAGAAACCTGCTCTCTCTGGAAGAATTGCGAGATGGCAAATGATCTTGACAGAATATGATATACAGTATACTACTCAGAAGGCCATCAAGGGAAGTGTTGTTGCTGATCATTTGGCTCATCAAGCAGTGGATGATTATCAGTCAATGAGTTTTGAGTTCCCTGATGAAGACATTATGATTATTACCAAAGAACCTGGACAATATGATGGACCTGAACAAGGATCCCGATGGACTATGGTTTTTGATGGTGCCTCTAATGCACTTGGTAATGGTGTTGGTGTTGTGATTAGTTCCCCTGAAGGTTGTCATACCCCGATTACTGCCAGACTTTGTTTCTATTGTACCAATAACATGGCTGAATATGAGGCATGTATCCTGGGTATTAAAGCTGCCATTGATATGAAGATTCAGTTCCTAGACGTGTATGGAGATTCAACCCTGGTAGTAAGTCAGATTAAAGGAGATTGGGATACCAAGCATGACAATCTCATTCCTTACAGAGAGCATGTGTTGTCTTTGATCCCACATTTCAAAGAAATTACTTTTGGACATATTCCACGAAGAGAGAATCAGTTGGCAGATGCTTTAGCTACCATGGCATCTATGTTTGAGATCAGCTGGGATGATGAAGCTCCCAAGATTACTATTGATAGATTTGAGAAGCCTGCATACTGCAATGAGATTAACACTGAAGGGGCAGAGGAGAAGCCTTGGTTTTATGAAGTAAAAAGATATCTTGAAGCTCAGGAATTCCCTGAAGGGGCATCTGTCAAAGATAGGAAGTTTCTGAGAAGGTTCTCTGCTAAGTTCTTTTTGAGTAATGGGATTTTGTACAAGCGCAATCATGATTCAACTTTGCTTCGTTGTGTGGATAAGAAGGAAGCAATTGAGATTATGGAAGATATGCATGATGGAATCTTTGGCACTCATTCTAGTGGTCATACTATGGCAAAGAAGATATTGAGAGCAGGTTACTATTGGTCTACCATGGAAGCTGATTGCTATCAACACTCCAGAACGTGTCACAAGTGTCAAATTTATGCTGATAAAGTACATATACCTCCATCACCATTGAATGTGTTGACTGCTCCTTGGCCCTTTGCCATGTGGGGCATTGATATGATTGGTGAGATCAAGCCTACTGCTTCTAATGGGCATCGTTTCATCCTGGTTGCTATTGATTACTTCACGAAGTGGGTGGAGGCAGCTTCATTTGCATCTGTTACTAAGAATGTTGTGGCTCGATTCATTAAGAATAATCTCATATGTAGGTATGGCATCCCTGAAAGGATTATCACTGACAATGGCTCTAATCTGAACAACACTATGATTACTGATCTCTGCACGCAGTTCAAGATTAAGCATCATAACTCTTCTCCGTATCGTCCAAAGATGAATGGGGCAGTTGAAGCTGCTAATAAGAACATTAAGAAGATTGTACAGAAGATGACTGTGACTTACAAGGATTGGCATGAGATGTTACCATTTGCTCTTCATGGTTATCGTACCACAATACGTACTTCAACAGGGGCAACCCCATTCTCCTTAGTCTATGGTATGGAAGCAGTTCTGCCCATTGAAGTTCAGATCCCCTCCTTGAGAATTATGAAGGATGCAGGTTTGGATGAAGATGAGTGGATTCAGACTCGACTGGACCAGATAAATTTGATTGATGAGAAGAGGTTAGCAGCAGTTTGTCATGGCCAGATGTACCAGAAGCGAATGATCAAAGCTTTTAACAAGAAGGTTAAGCCAAAGGTATATCAGGCTGGTGACTTGGTAATCAAGCGTATCATATTACCACAGGGTGATCCTAGGGGCAAGTGGACTCCAACATATGAAGGACCATTCGTAGTCAAGACAGTGTTCTCAGGAGGTGCCATGATACTCACTACAATGGATGGTGAAGACTTCCCGCAGCCTGTAAACGCAGACATAGTTAAAAAATACTACGCATGAAAAGAGACCCGCTAGGTTGACAGGCCTAGGCAAAAATAAGGGCATCCCGGCAAACCAAAAGGGTTTGGGCAAAAATTAGGGATATATATAAAAAGATGTACACCCGGCAAGTCGAAAACCTGAAAAGGCGGCTTGGGCAAAAAAGGGTATCCCGGTGGATTGAAAACCTGAAAGGGCAATCCAGGCAAAAGTTAGGGATTAAAGCGTATGACTATGTCTCGTTTGGATCACCCATGAAACTGCAACCAGTTGTGTTACTTACTCAAGTTCGAACAGATAAAGCTCAATCCAATCATTTCCGTCTCAACAGCAGAAGATGAGATACTTGAAGATAATGGCAATAGTAGAATTGAAACTCAATAGGATTATTTCCCACATAGCTGATTCTCTTTGTTTTACAAAATTTTATGACAAAATCCTCTTACTAGGGTTTATTTCTCCTTGTACAAACTTACCCGTGTATGGGTCACTTTTTGATATAAATAAATTCCATCTTTTGAATCCGGATTTACTTTTACCCTATTTTACATAAGCGAAACGTCCATTGGTTGTGTTTGAATGTATGTATGCTTTTGAATATGATTGATGTTTACCAAAAATGCATGTATGCTTTTTAATATGATTGATGTTTACCAGAAATGCATGAAAATGCAGTAATAGTATTTACTAAGGACGAACGAGGGAAGGATTTCAACGAAGCTTCGCCGGTTCATCTCTACAAAACAGTTACAAATCCTCAGTAGGGCAAATCCATCTTCATAAAGTCACATCTCCCTTGGAATTTATATCCATCTCTTTTATCCTCATACGGATATTCGGGAATTTACTTCCCAATAAGAGTATGACGAACGAAGACGGAGGTTATATCTACCCTACTATCAAACAAAGACGAAGGCTATGTATACCTTACTATCCCCAGCAGACGGGAGGTTATATATACCTTGCTATCCCCAGCAGACGGGAGGTTATATATACCTTGCTATCCCCAGCAGACAGGAGGTTATGTATACCTTATTATCAAACAAGACGGGAATAAGTTCCTCATATTCTTCAACAACGAATCGGGATTTATTTTCCCTGGCCAGCAGTTGTTATACGAAGATATCCGGACGCTTCAGGCAGTATCATATCATACATACATCATTTACATCATACCATAACATACATATCCATAGATACATAATACATCACTTAGGTGCATCATATTATACATGCATACATAATACATAAGCTAATACTATCATATAGAATGCTACCTTATTTTCAGGTTAATTCTCCAGCAAACAGACTTGTGACTATCAGGACTGCTTTATCCTCTTGAAAGTTATCATCCCTCAGGATTGCTTTATCCTCCTGAAAGCATATCATCCATCAGGACTGCTTCATCCTCCTGAAAAACTTCTTGTACCTCAGGATTGCTTCATCCTCCTGATAGCTCATCAATACCTCAGGATTGCTTTATCCTCCTGAAAGCTTATTATTACATCAGGATTGCTTTATCCTCCTGACAACTTATTATTACCTCAGGACTGCTTTATCCTCCTGACAACTTATTATTACCTCAGGACTGCTTTATCCTCCTGACAGCTTATTATTACCTCAGGACTTCTTTATCCTCCTGACAGTTTCTTGTCCCTCAGGAATGCTTTATCCTCCTGACAGTTTCTTGTCCCTCAGGAATGCTTTATCCTCCTGAAATCATATTATTACCTCAGAACTGCTTTATCCTCCTGAAAGCTTATTATTCCTTCAGGATTGCTTTATCCTCCTGAAAGCTTATCACTGTATCAGGATTTCTTTATCCTCCTGAAATCATATTATTACCTCAGGACTGCGTTATCCTCCTGAAAGCTTATTATCTCAGGATTGCTTCATCCTCCTGAAAACTTATTATTACCTCAGGATTGCTTTATCCTCCTGACAGCTTATTGTACCTCAGGATTGCTTTATCCTCCTGAAAGCATATTATCAATATCTCAGGATTGCTTTATCCTCCTGAAAGCATACTATCCATTAGGACTGCTTTATCCTCCTGAAAGTTATCATCATACCTTCATATTTTGGACTGCTTTATCCTCCAATAAATACATCTGAAGAACTTTTCTCCAAGTGGCATATTTAAGCCCACTCAAGCATAATCAACTAGCCATCTGTATCACTCTATGCACTGGTGAGTGCAAATTTTTGGGCTTTTGTGTTCAATCCCCTTCAACCTTCCAGGTCACGACTGGCAAATATACCAATCTAACCCCTCAGGTTTCAGAAAATTGAACAGGGGCTGCTGTTGCACCCCAAAATTTGCCCTCACAATACAAGACTTTGTATGCTAAGAAGGTTCACAAGGTTCACAAGATTCACAATGCTTTCAAGACCTTTCATGAGGTTCATGAAGTCTACAAGTCACTTCATGAAGGTTCACAAGGTTCACAAGATTCACAATGCTTACAAGACCTTTCATGAGGTTCATGAAGTCTACAAGATACTTTATGAGGTTCACAAGGTTCACAAGGTTCACAATACCTCCCATGAGGTTCACAAGACATTTTATGATGGTTCAGAAGGTTCACAAAGTTCACAACTGGTCAGAAGAGTTGACAATTCCCTCAGACAATGCACCTCCTAAGCAGTGCATCCAAAACTAGGGTTTTGACTTTAATCAGGCTAAATGAACTTCCAAGACTTCAAGTGAGCTTCATAACATCTTATATGTGTTTAAGAACCCCCATGACAAGTTTCAAGACTTTTCTCAAAAGTTTGCTCAGTCAGATGATCAGATAAGTCAAAATCAGTCAAAGTAGTTAAAAAGTCAAACTGAGGTCAACTGTGGTCAAACCAAAGTCAAACTTCATGATTTTTTGCCAACATCAAGTATATGAAGTAAAATTCATCATTTGATCAAGGGTTGATCATGATTAATCAAGGAGATTTCAGATCATCAAGAATCAGGAGTTTCTAAATTAGGGTTTTCTTAGTAAAAGTCAACTGAACTTTGACCAGCCATAACTTTCACATACTTCATCACCAAGTCTCCACTCAAATCTCGTTTTGAAGGAAATTGAATTCTCTACAACTTTGTGTCTCACAAGCCAAGCCCAAAAATGCTTCATTTGGAAGGTATGAGCTAAGACATTATAGGTCCTTTTGAAAGTCAACAAAAAGTCAACAACTTCAAAAGGGCATAACTTGAGATTGGTAAATGATATGGACATGAAACCAGTGGGGTTGGTTAGAGGACTCTTCAAGCTTTCCAAAATGTCCAAGAACACCCTCATACCATTAAAATTGAAGGATATGTGCCCTTGCAAAGTTGGGAAATTTTGGGTTGGTTCATGAAGAAAATGGAGGTCTAAAACCAATTTTTTCCAAATGGGCTTGCCAAATAATGACCCAATCCACTTCAAAACATCTTGCACGAAATTAAATTGATTTATTCATAATTTTATTCATTTTGTTTTTATTTATTATGATTTTTATATTAAAAAATCATTTTAAATTCAAATAAAATATAAAATAATGAAAATAAAATTTGATTTGGTTTCTAGAAGGTCTTAAATTATATTGAGACTTGATTGATACAAGAGTAATGAGAATCATACCAAAATAGCAAGTGTTTGTGCAAGAAAATTTGATTTTCAAAGGCCATCTTTTTGAATCTTTTTAGATCAAATCTTCCATACAAATGATCAATTTTTCTGACCTAATACATCATTCTATAAGTACTTAACACAAACCTAATGCAAGCCACGAATTTTGACAGCCTCAAGAGTAAGTTTCATAAACCAAAAAATCTCTCCAAAGCTTGCATTCGGTTTTGAATTTCCAGGACATTTGAAGGTATTTGAAGCACATAGCCATGATCACTGAACACCATTGAGTGAAAACCAATGCTCATATGCATCCCAAACACTCCATATCATGCTAACCGAATGCATCTTGTTCTTCTTTAAAAAATTTTCGATTTGAATGATTTCTGCATTTATAATGAAAACTAACTGTGGATTTGTGTTTGTTATGATGTTTAGAAGCTTTCTGGATGGTTTAATTTGACTCTTATGGACTGTATCAAAATCCACCATTGTTAGGGTTTGGAGTTCAATTTCGGGAACTTAGTATTTAGGACACCTAAATGAATTCTAAGAACATGGCCGTGACCTATAATGCTTGTATAATGGATCTGGGCTCTTAATTTGAACTAATGTTATGGTTTGATTGATGTTTGAAAAAATGTAGGATTCTGGTTTTGGAAATTCGCAGGAAAATGTGCAACAAATTTCATAGGTGATTTCGCAGGTAATCCAAGGAAGAAGACGACAGGCTTGCGCGCGAAATTCACATTCAAATTATTGTTTTAAAATATAATGAATTGTTTTTGTTTATTATCACAAGCGTGCAGCTTGTCCCAGTGGAAAGGCTAGTGTGTGTTTGGCTATAGGACCTGTGTTCGAATCTTGGTCTTGTACAATTTTTTTCTATTTTTTCAGGTTAAACATGAGGCTTAATATATTATGCCTTCTTGCCACCATAATATCAGATTCGCTCACCTAGCTGGGATGGTAATGTGCATATGCGTTTGATTGAGAGGTCCTGGGGTCGATTCTCCCCCCAGGCCTTTTGTTTTTCATTATTTTTTGATTGTTGGTCTGAAGGAACAAAACCAATTGAAGCCCCTTTCCTTTCACCTGCGCGCTGATGGCCTGGTGGTGTGTTTTGTTGCTGGCAAGCAGAACGTCCTGGGTTCAAAACCCAGCCAGGTAAGTTCCTATCTTTTTGTTTCTTTTTCTATTTTGTCTTGTTTAATTAATTTTGTTTAATTATTGTTATTAATAATCATATATATAAATATATAACTAAATAATTCCATGATAATATATATATATATATTCAATATTTTCCCAAATTCTAAAAATTGTTTCTTTAATTCAAAAATTACTTTTTTTTATTATTAGATTATAGTATATGTATGTCCATTAAATCAATTTTGTAAATAAAATTAAACCCTAATATTTGACCAACCCTAATTTATTTTTCTAAACAATTAAAAAACCTAATTTTTATCTTGTGATTTTAATTTCTAATTTTTGTAAATATAATTATAATCAAATTTTTTATATGTAAATAATTTCTAAAAAATTTTGTAAATTTAATAATTTCTCATAATATGTTTATAATTTATTTAATTTGTTCATAATTTTAAATTTCATAATTAATTAATATAATTGTTCATATTTTTTCTATTAATCATTAAAATTTTGTTTATTATTATTACTAATCATGTTTATTACTAATCCATTTATTTTTTAAATTATGCTTATTATTATTTCACTAACCCCATTTATTTTTAATTATTATTACTAACCCAATTAAATTGCTTATTTATTTTAATTATTATTTATATTTTGCTTATTCTTGCTATTTATTTAAATTGCCTTATTATTATGTAAATGCTCCTGGATGTAATTTTCTTAAATATTTAAATTATTTATTTTTCATGCTATGGTTAGTAAAAATAGGGAGTGTAACATGTATTTGTATTTAAAATTGAATTTAGATCATTTAAATTAAAAGATAAATATAAAATTAAACACTCACACACGTAAGTCGATCTTCGATCGCCATCTCACTTTCTAGGGTTGCCTCTCAATGTTGCCTATTCAAAAAAGGTCAAGTGGGGTGTATAAAGCAAAGTCCCTTAAAAGAAAAGTCATCTAGTCCCTTCATAATCAAAGATCAAGTCCCTTAATGGTTGCCTTTCAATATGATCTTGTCCCTTTCGAATAATGATGACAGTCCCTCCAAAATTGCTTATACACCCCACAGTTGCCTACATAAACAAATGTCCCTTCACATGTCCCTTATCACATCCAAGGTAATGACTACCTATTCCTTAATAATAGGGATAGTCTTACCACTTAAGGGATTCAAGAACAGGAAAGACTTAAACTTAGGGTAGGTTCCTCATAGTTACTTGCTCACTCTTCAAAACTTTTCAAACACTTCACAATTTCAAACAAAAATTTTCAAAATAAAGGTTTATACGCATCCGTACATGGGTCATTATAAACACTTAAGAAAATTTCTATTCATACACTTCACATTTTCAAAAACATTTTAAAGTGAGCTAAGTAACTAAGAGCCCATGGATAACCATGGATGTAAAGGGTGCTAACACCTTCCCTTTATATAACCTACCCCCCGGACCCAAAAATCTTTTAAAAGGTCTTTCCTGTTCTTTTATGCCTTTCCTTTGGATAAAATAAAAGTCGGTGGCGACTCTTGCTATCCGCAACATAACTAAAGTCAGTTCTCCCACCGTGTTACAGGTGGTATGATTAAACTAATGCAAATATGAAAGATCACAAGCCATGGTGAAATTAGTGAGGGAAACTTTGGGGTATTTACACCTATATTATGGGTCTTGAGGAAGCTATTGATCTGAGCATTAAACATCTTGATGTGTAAGGAGATTCTGCCTTGGTAATCAATCAGATCAAGGGTAAGTGGGTAACTCATTAACCCTATTTAATCCCTTATAGAGATTATGCCAGGAGGATATCAACTTTCTTCACTAAATTTGAGTTTCATTATGTTCCTCTTGATGAAAATTAGATGGAAGATGCTTTGGAAACTATAGCTTCTATGATAAAGATGCACCAGTGGAATGATATTCCCATGATTAGAGTGATGCGGCTTGAAACACCAGCTCATGTGTTTGCAGTTGAAGAGGTCCATGATGACCAGACTTGGTATCATGATATTAAATGTTTTCTCTAGAGTCAGGAATACCCACTTGGGGAATCCGATAAAGATAAGAGGACTTTGTGGAGACTGGCAGGAAATTTCTTCTTGAATGGAAATGTGCTTTATAAGAGGAATTTTGACATGGTCTTGCTCAAATGCGTGGATAGACACGAAGAAGACATGCTAATGAAAGAAATTCATGAAGGATCTTTTGGCACTCATGCTAATGGGCATGCAATGTCTAAAAAGATGTTGAGAGCATGTTACTATTGGCTAACAATGGAATCTGATTGTTGCAAGTATGTAAAAAAATGCCATAAGTGCCAAGTGTATGCTGATAAGGTTCATGTGCCACCAACTCATCTCAATGTAATTTCTTCCCCATGGCCTTTCTCTATGTGGGGAATTTATATGATTGGTATGATTGAACCCAAGGCTTCGAATGGACATCGTTTTATTCTTGTAGCAGTCGACTACTTCACCAAGTGGGTGGAAGTGGCATCGTATGCTAATGTGACCAAGCAAGTTGTGGTTTGGTTTATCAAAAATAATATTATCTGCAGATATGGTTTTCCAAATAGAATCATTAATGATAATGGTTCAAACTTGAATAATAAGATGATGAAAGAGCTTTGTGTAGAATTCAAGATTCAACACCATAATTCTTCTCCTTATAGACCGTAGATGAATGGGGCTGTTGAAGCTGCGAATAAGAACATTAAGAAGATAATTCAGAAGATGGTTGTGACATATAAGGAATGGCATGAGATGCTTCCTTTTTCTTTGCATAGGTATCGTACATTTGTCCGCACTTCAACAGGGGCAACCCCTTTCTCACTTGGTTATGGTATAGAAGCAATGCTCCTCGTCGAGGTTGAGATCCCATCAATGAGAGTTCTGATGGAGCCAAGTTGATTGAGGCTGAATGGTGTCAGAGAAGATTTGATCAGTTGAATTTGATTGATGAAAAGAGAATAATAGCTTTGTGTCATGGTCGGTTGTACCAGCAAAGAATGAAGAAAGCTTTTGACAAAAAGGTCAAACCTCGTGTATTCAGAGAAGGCGACCTTGTGGTAAAAAAGATACAGTCTTTTATTACAGATTCTCAGGGCAAGTGGACTCCGAACTTTGATGGTCCATATGTTGTTAAGAAATCCTTCTCTAGCGGTTCATTAATTCTTGCAACTATGGATGGTGAGGAGATCACTCTCATTGTGAATGCGGATGCAGTCAAGAAATACTTCGCCTAAAAAATAAAAGAATAGCTCGCTAAGTTGAAAACCCGAAAGGGCGACTTAGGAAAAAATGAGCGTCTCGGTGGATTGAAAACCCGAAAGGGCAGTCCAGGAAAAAATTAGAGACATAAATAGAAATACTTATCCCGGTAGATTGAAAACTCGAAAGGGCAATCTAGGAAAAAGTTAGGGATCATGGCAAGTAACTGCATCGACAGACTGGATCACTTGTAGCAACTAAGGATTTCAGATTCCATCCCTCAATAGAATTACCCATCAAAGATTCTTATTCACCCATCCTTGACTGAAGTTTCAGACATAGTGGAGTTCAAAGTTGATAGGGAGAATAGTGATTATTGTATTTCAATATAGCCATTTTCCATGTATTTAACATTTTTCAAACTTGTAATGATCCATGGAGTCATACCATTTGCTGACTACCATTCTATCAATGAATTTGAGCTTTTATCCAATTGTTTGCAATTCTTTATTTTGCTTTTGTTTACAGAATTTCAATTTATTGTTGATGATAATTTTTGAAACAAATTTAATAAATTTAAGATTATAAAAACAATTTTCTTTCGATATGTGAACAAAGAAAGGATATCAATGGTGACTCAAAGGGTGGTAAAGTCTGGATGTGTGTAACTTGTCTCTCCCCAAGCAGGGTTTGATCCGTTTGTGTCCATACGGAATTCCTAAATAGTCCTGGAATGTTGATGTTTTCTCCCCTACAACAAGCATGAACATGGATTGTAAATGTTCCTAGTTCAAATTTCTTCCCTAGAGGAGTTGTTGGAAGCGTTATTCCTGTCACTTGAGAATCCCCAGCTGAGTTTTGATCTCTGCCTCAGCGGTTTATCTTTGACTTGAGAAGCATTGGGAATCCTCAGCTGAATTCTTGTTCCCCAACTTGAGATGGATGTATCCCTTAGCAGAAGTATTGATATAGCAGTCAGTTTAGAGGTTTTCTTTCACCTGATGATGGGTATTGATTTAAAATCCCTCGTAATTGTGTTTTAGCTATGATGTTAACTTCTGGTATCCCCATGTGGGTCAGCAATTCCAGAATTTTCAGTAATGAATGATCGCCATAGATCTTTCCCACAGACCCCTAGTAGGTTTGCGTG
Organism: Lathyrus aphaca; assembly: GCA_963966055.1. Classification (NCBI taxonomy): domain Eukaryota; kingdom Viridiplantae; phylum Streptophyta; class Magnoliopsida; order Fabales; family Fabaceae; genus Lathyrus; species Lathyrus aphaca. The sequence goes on from OZ014519.1 coordinate 556,891,247, forward strand.
TGATGGTTTCCAGCAAGTTCCTATATGATCTTCAACAAGCCTTGCACTTTTTCCCCAAGCGGAGCAGGAGTGGTATGACGGTTATTCCTTGCAAAGTTTGATTTTTATCAAGAATACTTCTGTCCCTAGCAAGGATTGTGGAAACGTTTCCCCATCCCTGACAGATTATTACCTTTCCTCAATAGGGTGGGATCCCTATGCAGAGTGATTTTTGATGTTTGATACTCCAGTAGGTTATGATTTAATTGCACCACTGGTAGATCTTTAATTTTTTTTCCTCAAACATAGTTATGAAGATATTTGTCCCCATCAGAGTTTAACATGGACATTTCCCTCTTTCCCCAAAGAGTGGAAGATTTTGTGTTGTTGGTGTTTCTCCAACATGTTGCCCTCTTAGAGTGGAATTTTTGATGTTTTCCTTTTATGGATTCTTGAAGATTGCTTTGTGGATTGGATCCCTAGCAGATGTTTCCTTAGTATAAGTTATGCCTTGTAGTAGGATTTTATTCCTTTGATGGCTTTTGTTGTTCCCTACAGGATTTCAAAGTGAATTTCCAGCAGGATTCCCAACATTGTTGCCTTGGGATTAGCCGAGTATCCGATTGTTGTGGTGTTTATATCACCCATTGCTTATCTTTATGTTTGTTTTATCAGCATATTCATACGCATATTCATGCACATAAGTATAGCATCATTTGCTTGCATTCTTGCATTTATCATTGTTCCCTGCTCTTTGGTGTGGATTTTCTCCGCAGAGTGTGTGTGTCGTCTTCCTCTCAAGTATAGAGTGTCGACCATTAAGCAGAAAGTGTTTATCCTTTCTAGTTCCCCACTGAGTTTATTCCCCGTGTATGATATTTATTCAGTTTCCTCCCCAGTTTATTATCTGGATGGAATTTCCCCAGTTGAGATATTTCCTCCTTGGGATGAGTCTTGTTTGACTGTTTCTCTCCAACTTGTTCTTGGATTGAACTTTGGTCCCCTTTATGAGTAATATTACTTTGGAATTAAGCTATTAATTTTTTGATAGTGGGTAACATTACCAAGATTAATCAAGCTCATTTCTTGTGCTCCTACCATGTAAATCCAGTAGTTGAGAATTCTTTTAACTTCTACAGATTTTCCTTCCTAGTAAACAGGTAGTAGAGGTTATCTCTCTTTGTTTTGCTCCTACCCAGTAAATTCGGTAGTTGAGAATTAATTTAACATCTACAGATTCTTCTACCTAGTAAATAGGTAGTGGAGGTTATCCCTCTTTGTTTTGCTCCTATCCAGTAAATCAATAGTTGAGTCCATCATTTTCGTATCTCCTACCCCGTAAACCGGTAGTTGATGAGTCTTTTACAACTCAATATTCTTCCTTTTTTTATTCGAATACTTTGTTTGGTTAATATTACCTGACAGAGCTTTTACTCTTCCTCGTTGAACCTTTTACCTTTATTATATCATATTTTCCCCAAGTTGAGTCAGTTATCCAGTGACTTATTTTCCTGGTAACTTTGTTGGTGTCTGTTGTTTTCCCCAGCGGGATTATCTTCTGTGTTCCAAAGATTTTGCTTCTCTCTGGTGGTCATGTTCCCCATAGAGATCTTGGGTTTGTATATCATATTCATATCATACCATGTTCTCTTAGGACAAAAATTGGGTTTTTTGTATTTAAGTATATCCCATCTTGTAGAGACGAAGATGTCAATCTTCATATCTCCAGATTGGAGAAACTTAAATAGGGGAAGCTGTAGCACCCTAATTTTTACCCTAAGTTTTCTCGGCTCTTCTCGGGTGTATATTTATGTCTCACAGGGGATCACCTTGCTTTTAATTGCTTTATTTGTTTATGTGTAATAACCATTAATTAAAATAAAAAATATTTTGTTTTCTTTCACTAACATTTTCAGGAAGATGAACAATTGAAAATGCCAAAAATAGCAATCCTACAGCTCGAATAAAATTTCACAGACAAAAATCAAAGTTGATCCGCAAGTAATTCAAATTTATCTGATCAAGGATTTCCCAAGTTAATTAATTCATTCAAAGGAATTCCAAGGTTCATGCCTTCTTCGACGTACAAAATAATCGGGCCACAACAACCAAGCAATCATGTTTGTATAAAAAATTTAAATTTATGCTTGGTTAACCGGTTAACCAGTGCGAAATTTGAATATTTCATTCAAATTCAGCACCATTGGATCATTGATCTCATTTGGAATATTCTAGATCCATTGTCCTCTAATTTCTCTACATCACTTTGATCATTTCCTACCATAAACCCTCACTAATCACCACTCTTTTCCATTTCCCACCAAATTTTCAATTACCAAACCTAATTTTAATTACCAAAGCAAGATCCATTCCACCAAATTCCCATACCTAAAGTATTTAAATAGAACTCTAATTTCATTGGTTCAACATGCTTTAGAGATCAAAATTCACCTTTCAAAAATTTCTTGAAACAACAAATCTCTTGCAAAAAATCCCCCAAACCAAATCTCACTAAAGCTCTTTTTATTTCTTTTGAAGTTATCCAGAATTCACATTGAATTCTTGATCAACTTGAGCTAAACCTTCATCCTACTCTTTTCTTGTTCATCAATTACAGTAGATCTATCTTAATTTGGTCCAATTTGAAGAAGTGCTTTTGGTAGTTAATTTCAATAAACTTTGGGTGTAGATTAGAGTAGTTAATGTTCATTAATCCAAAACTTCCTTTAAATGGATTATTTAATTCATTTAAGGTACTTTGCATTAGTGATACATTTTCATGCTTGAATCCACCGAGATGAGTGATTTAACTTAAAGATGGAAGTATACCATAAGTGTGACTCAATTTGGTATTCATCTTTAGTTTTATGCGGTATTGCATCCGGATAACGATTTACATTTCATTTATCTCGCATGCATTAGCACTAACATTGTTCACCTTAATTGGTGGTGGTCTGCCTTATTTGTAGGTTAATTACTTTGTAAATTACTCGGAAATTTCTTAACATAAACCTAAATGTGTCCCGAATTTGGAATAAAAATCTAATTGGATACTTGCACTTTCGTGGACCGGACCTATTGTTGGTCGCGTAATCCCAAAGCATTTGATCATATTGCATTAAGAATCAAGACTTACGAATGTTTGATGCGTAGGTGCTTTGGGTCTCCCAATCGCCTTTCAAATTTCATTGAATTTGATTCGATTTGCCTTGATTAATCGCTATAGTGTAAGATACTTAGCGGATCCGGTTGCCTTTCGATTTTGGTTACTCTTTTGGTTGTGGTTGATTAAGTTCACCACACCATTATTATGTAAATATTATCATACTATTACTACTATTAATATTTTAGTTTCTTGCACTTTAATTTCTTTTACTACTAACATTTAAATTCTTGCAATTTAATTGCTTTTATTTTATTTTGCTTTATTATGCTTTATTCATCCATTATTCATCCATTATCCATTATCATGTTTCTAAATTAGGGTTTTCTTAGTAAAAGTCAACTGAACTTTGACCAGCCATAACTTTCACATACTTCATCACCAAGTCTCCACTCAAAGCTCATTTTGAAGGAAATTGAATTCTCTACAACTTTGTGTCTCACAAGCCAAGCCCAAAAATGCTTCATTTGGAAGGTATGAGCTAAGACATTATAGGTCCTTTTGAAAGTCAACAAAAAGTCAACAACTTCAAAAGGGCATAACTTGAGATTGGTAAATGATATGGACATGAAACCAGTGGGGTTGGTTAGAGGACTCTTCAAGCTTTCCAAAATGTCCAAGAAAACCCTCATACCATTAAAATTGAAGGATATGTGCCCTTGCAAAGTTGGGAAATTTTGGGTTGGTTCATGAAGAAAATGGAGGTCTAAAACCAATTTTTTCCAAATGGGCTTGCCAAATAATGACCCAATCCACTTCAAAACATCTTGCACGAAATTAAATTGATTTATTCATAATTTTATTCATTTTGTTTTTATTTATTATGATTTTTATATTAAAAAATCATTTTAAATTCAAATAAAATATAAAATAATGAAAATAAAATTTGATTTGGTTTCTAGAAGGTCTTAAATTATATTGAGACTTGATTGATACAAGAGTAATGAGAATCATACCAAAATAGCAAGTGTTTGTGCAAGAAAATTTGATTTTCAAAGGCCATCTTTTTGAATCTTTTTAGATCAAATCTTCCATACAAATGATCAATTTTTCTGACCTAATACATCATTCTATAAGTACTTAACACAAACCTAATGCAAGCCACGAATTTTGACAGCCTCAAGAGTAAGTTTCATAAACCAAAAAACCTCTCCAAAGCTTGCATTCGGTTTTGAATTTCCAGGACATTTGAAGGTATTTGAAGCACATAGCCATGATCACTGAACACCATTGAGTGAAAACCAATGCTCATATGCATCCCAAACACTCCATATCATGCTAACCGAATGCATCTTGTTCTTCTTTAAAAAAATTTCGATTTGAATGATTTGTGCATTTATAATGAAAACTAACTGTGGATTTGTGTTTGTTATGATGTTTAGAAGCTTTCTGGATGGTTTAATTTGACTCTTATGGACTGTATCAAAATCCACCATTGTTAGGGTTTGGAGTTCAATTTCGGGAACTTAGTATTTAGGACACCTAAATGAATTCTAAGAACATGGCTGTGACCTATAATGCTTGTATAATGGATCTGGGCTCTTAATTTGAACTAATGTTATGGTTTGATTGATGTTTGAAAAAATGTAGGATTCTGGTTTTGGAAATTCGCAGGAAAATGTGCAACAAATTTCATAGGTGATTTCGCAGGTAATCCAAGGAAGAAGACGACTGGCCTGCGCGCGAAATTCACATTCAAATTATTGTTTTAAAATATAATGAATTGTTTTTGTTTATTATCACAAGCGTGCAGCTTGTCCCAGTGGAAAGGCTAGTGTGTGTTTGGCTATAGGACCTGTGTTCGAATCCTGGTCTTGTACAATTTTTTTCTATTTTTTCAGGTTAAACATGAGGCTTAATATATTATGCCTTCTTGCCACCATAATATCAGATTCGCTCACCTAGCTGGGATGGTAATGTGCATATGCGTTTGATTGAGAGGTCCTGGGGTCGATTCTCCCCCCAGGCCTTTTGTTTTTCATTATTTTTTGATTGTTGGTCTGAAGGAACAAAACCAATTGAAGCCCCTTTCCTTTCACCTGCGCGCTGATGGCCTGGTGGTGTGTTTTGTTGCTGGCAAGCAGAACGTCCTGGGTTCAAAACCCAGCCAGGTAAGTTCCTATCTTTTTGTTTCTTTTTCTATTTTGTCTTGTTTAATTAATTTTGTTTAATTATTGTTATTAATAATCATATATATAAATATATAACTAAATAATTCCATGATAATATATATATATTCAATATTTTCCCAAATTCTAAAAATTGTTTCTTTAATTCAAAAATTACTTTTTTTTTATTATTAGATTATAGTATATGTATGTCCATTAAATCAATTTTGTAAATAAAATTAAACCCTAATATTTGACCAACCCTAATTTATTTTTCTAAACAATTAAAAAACCTAATTTTTATCTTGTGCTTTTAATTTCTAATTTTTGTAAATATAATTATAATCAAATTTTTTATATGTAAATAATTTCTAAAAAATTTTGTAAATTTAATAATTTCTCATAATATGTTTATAATTTATTTAATTTGTTCATAATTTTAAATTTCATAATTAATTAATATAATTGTTCATATTTTTTCTATTAATCATTAAAATTTTGTTTATTATTATTACTAATCATGTTTATTACTAATCCATTTATTTTTTAAATTATGCTTATTATTATTTCACTAACCCCATTTATTTTTAATTATTATTACTAACCCAATTAAATTGCTTATTTATTTTAATTATTATTTATATTTTGCTTATTCTTGCTATTTATTTAAATTGCCTTATTATTATGTAAATGCTCCTGGATGTAATTTTCTTAAATATTTAAATTATTTATTTTTCATGCTATGGTTAGTAAAAATAGGGAGTGTAACATGTATTTGTATTTAAAATTGAATTTAGATCATTTAAATTAAAAGATAAATATAAAATTAAACACTCACACACGTAAGTCGATCTTCGATCGCCATCTCACTTTCTAGGGTTGCCTCTCAATGTTGCCTATTCAAAAAAGGTCAAGTGGGGTGTATAAAGCAAAGTCCCTTAAAAGAAAAGTCATCTAGTCCCATCATAATCAAAGATCAAGTCCCTTAATGGTTGCCTTTCAATATGATCTTGTCCCTTTCGAATAATGATGACAGTCCCTCCAAAATTGCTTATACACCCCACAGTTGCCTACATAAACAGATGTCCCTTCACATGTCCCTTATCACATCCAAGGTAATGACTACCTATTCCTTAATAATAGGGATAGTCTTACCACTTAAGGGATTCAAGAACAGGAAAGACTTAAACTTAGGGTAGGTTCCTCATAGTTACTTGCTCACTCTTCAAAACTTTTCAAACACTTCACAATTTCAAACAAAAATTTTCAAAACAAAGGTTTATACGCATCCGTACATGGGTCATTATAAACACTTAAGAAAATTTCTATTCATACACTTCACATTTTCAAAAACATTTTAAAGTGAGCTAAGTAACTAAGAGCCCATGGATAACCATGGATGTAAAGGGTGCTAACACCTTCCCTTTATATAACCTACCCCCCGGACCCAAAAATCTTTTAAAAGGTCTTTCCTGCTCTTTTATGCCTTTCCTTTGGATAAAATAAAAGTCGGTGGCGACTCTTGCTATCCGCAACATAACTAAAGTCAGTTCTCCCACCGTGTTACAGGTGGTATGATTAAACTAATGCAAATATGAAAGATCACAAGCCATGGTGAAATTAGTGAGGGAAACTTTGGGGTATTTACACCTATATTATGGGTCTTGAGGAAGCTATTGATCTGAGCATTAAACATCTTGATGTGTAAGGAGATTCTGCCTTGGTAATCAATCAGATCAAGGGTAAGTGGGTAACTCATTAACCCTATTTAATCCCTTATAGAGATTATGCCAGGAGGATATCAACTTTCTTCACTAAATTTGAGTTTCATTATGTTCCTCTTGATGAAAATTAGATGGAAGATGCTTTGGAAACTATAGCTTCTATGATAAAGATGCACCAGTGGAATGATATTCCCATGATTAGAGTGATGCGGCTTGAAACACCAGCTCATGTGTTTGCAGTTGAAGAGGTCCATGATGACCAGACTTGGTATCATGATATTAAATGTTTTCTCCAGAGTCAGGAATACCCACTTGGGGAATCCGATAAAGATAAGAGGACTTTGTGGAGACTGGCAGGAAATTTCTTCTTGAATGGAAATGTGCTTTATAAGAGGAATTTTGACATGGTCTTGCTCAAATGCGTGGATAGACACGAAGAAGACATGCTAATGAAAGAAATTCATGAAGGATCTTTTGGCACTCATGCTAATGGGCATGCAATGTCTAAAAAGATGTTGAGAGCATGTTACTATTGGCTAACAATGGAATCTGATTGTTGCAAGTATGTAAAAAAATGCCATAAGTGCCAAGTGTATGCTGATAAGGTTCATGTGCCACCAACTCATCTCAATGTAATTTCTTCCCCATGGCCTTTCTCTATGTGGGGAATTTATATGATTGGTATGATTGAACCCAAGGCTTCGAATGGACATCGTTTTATTCTTGTAGCAGTCGACTACTTCACCAAGTGGGTGGAAGTGGCATCGTATGCTAATGTGACCAAGCAAGTTGTGGTTTGGTTTATCAAAAATAATATTATCTGCAGATATGGTTTTCCAAATAGAATCATTAATGATAATGGTTCAAACTTGAATAATAAGATGATGAAAGAGCTTTGTGTAGAATTCAAGATTCAACACCATAATTCTTCTCCTTATAGACCGTAGATGAATGGGGCTGTTGAAGCTGCGAATAAGAACATTAAGAAGATAATTCAGAAGATGGTTGTGACATATAAGGAATGGCATGAGATGCTTCCTTTTTCTTTGCATGGGTATCGTACATTTGTCCGCACTTCAACAGGGGCAACCCCTTTCTCACTTGGTTATGGTATAGAAGCAATGCTCCTCGTCGAGGTTGAGATCCCATCAATGAGAGTTCTGATGGAGCCAAGTTGATTGAGGCTGAATGGTGTCAGAGAAGATTTGATCAGTTGAATTTGATTGATGAAAAGAGAATAATAGCTTTGTGTCATGGTCGGTTGTACCAGCAAAGAATGAAGAAAGCTTTTGACAAAAAGGTCAAACCTCGTGTATTCAGAGAAGGCGACCTCGTGGTAAAAAAGATACAGTCTTTTATTACAGATTCTCAGGGCAAGTGGACTCCGAACTTTGATGGTCCATATGTTGTTAAGAAAGCCTTCTCTAGCGGTTCATTAATTCTTGCAACTATGGATGGTGAGGAGATCACTCGCATTGTGAATGCGGATGCAGTCAAGAAATACTTCCCCTAAAAAATAAAAGAATAGCTCGCTAAGTTGAAAACCCGAAAGGGCGACTTAGGAAAAAATGAGCGTCTCGGTGGATTGAAAACCCGAAAGGGCAGTCCAGGAAAAAATTAGAGACATAAATAGAAATACTTATCCCGGTAGATTGAAAACTCGAAAGGGCAATCTAGGAAAAAGTTAGGGATCATGGCAAGTAACTGCATCGACAGACTGGATCACTTGTAGCAACTAAGGATTTCAGATTCCATCCCTCAATAGAATTACCCATCAAAGATTCTTATTCACCCATCCTTGACTGAAGTTTCGGACATAGTGGAGTTCAAAGTTGATAGGGAGAATAGTGATTATTATATTTCAATATAGCCATTTTCCATGTATTTAACATTTTTCAAACTTGTAATGATCCATGGAGTCATACCATTTGCTGACTACCATTCTATCAATGAATTTGAGCTTTTATCCAATTGTTTGCAATTCTTTATTTTGCTTTTGTTTACAGAATTTCAATTTATTGTTGATGATAATTTTTGAAACAAATTTAATAAATTTAAGATTATAAAAACAATTTTCTTTCGATATGTGAACAAAGAAAGGATATCAATGGTGACTCAAAGGGTGGTAAAGTCTGGATGTGTGTAACTTGTCTCTCCCCAAGCAGGGTTTGATCCGTTTGTGTCCATACGGAATTCCTAAATAGTCCTGGAATGTTGATGTTTTCTCCCCTACAACAAGCATGAACATGGATTGTAAATGTTCCTAGTTCAAATTTCTTCCCTAGAGGAGTTGTTGGAAGCGTTATTCCTGTCACTTGAGAATCCCCAGCTGAGTTTTGATCTCTGCCTCAGCGGTTTATCTTTGACTTGAGAAGCATTGGGAATCCTCAGCTGAATTCTTGTTCCCCAACTTGAGATGGATGTATCCCTTAGCAGAAGTATTGATATAGCAGTCAGTTTAGAGGTTTTCTTTCACCTGATGATGGGTATTGATTTAAAATCCCTCGTAATTGTGTTTTAGCTATGATGTTAACTTCTGGTATCCCCATGTGGGTCAGCAATTCCAGAATTTTCAGTAATGAATGATCGCCATAGATCTTTCCCACAGACCCCTAGTAGGTTTGCGTGTGATGGTTTCCAGCAAGTTCCTATATGATCTTCAACAAGCCTTGCACTTTTTCCCCAAGCGGAGCAGGAGTGGTATGACGGTTATTCCTTGCAAAGTTTGATTTTTATCAAGAATACTTCTGTCCCTAGCAAGGATTGTGGAAACGTTTCCCCATCCCTGACAGATTATTACCTTTCCTCAATAGGGTGGTATCCCTATGCAGAGTGATTTTTGATGTTTGATACTCCAGTAGGTTATGATTTAATTGCACCACTGGTAGATCTTTAATTTTTTTTCCTCAAACATAGTTATGAAGATATTTGTCCCCATCAGAGTTTAACATGGACATTTCCCTCTTTCCCCAAAGAGTGGAAGATTTTGTGTTGTTGGTGTTTCTCCAACATGTTGCCCTCTTAGAGTGGAATTTTTGATGTTTTCCTTTTATGGATTCTTGAAGATTGCTTTGTGGATTGGATCCCTAGCAGATGTTTCCTTAGTATAAGTTATGCCTTGTAGTAGGATTTTATTCCTTTGATGGCTTTTGTTGTTCCCTACAGGATTTCAAAGTGAATTTCCAGCAGGATTCCCAACATTGTTGCCTTGGGATTAGCCGAGTATCCGATTGTTGTGGTGTTTATATCACCCATTGCTTATCTTTATGTTTGTTTTATCAGCATATTCATACGCATATTCATGCACATAAGTATAGCATCATTTGCTTGCATTCTTGCATTTATCATTGTTCCCTGCTCTTTGGTGTGGATTTTCTCCGCAGAGTGTGTGTGTCGTCTTCCTCTCAAGTATAGAGTGTCGACCATTAAGCAGAAAGTGTTTATCCTTTCTAGTTCCCCACTGAGTTTATTCCCCGTGTATGATATTTATTCAGTTTCCTCCCCAGTTTATTATCTGGATGGAATTTCCCCAGTTGAGATATTTCCTCCTTGGGATGAGTCTTGTTTGACTGTTTCTCTCCAACTTGTTCTTGGATTGAACTTTGGTCCCCTTTATGAGTAATATTACTTTGGAATTAAGCTATTAATTTTTTGATAGTGGGTAACATTACCAAGATTAATCAAGCTCATTTCTTGTGCTCCTACCATGTAAATCCAGTAGTTGAGAATTCTTTTAACTTCTACAGATTTTCCTTCCTAGTAAACAGGTAGTAGAGGTTATCTCTCTTTGTTTTGCTCCTACCCAGTAAATTCGGTAGTTGAGAATTAATTTAACATCTACAGATTCTTCTACCTAGTAAATAGGTAGTGGAGGTTATCCCTCTTTGTTTTGCTCCTATCCAGTAAATCAATAGTTGAGTCCATCATTTTCGTATCTCCTACCCCGTAAACCGGTAGTTGATGAGTCTTTTACAACTCAATATTCTTCCTTTTTTTATTCGAATACTTTGTTTGGTTAATATTACCTGACAGAGCTTTTACTCTTCCTCGTTGAACCTTTTACCTTTATTATATCATATTTTCCCCAAGTTGAGTCAGTTATCCAGTGACTTATTTTCCTGGTAACTTTGTTGGTGTCTGTTGTTTTCCCCAGCGGGATTATCTTCTGTGTTCCAAAGATTTTGCTTCTCTCTGGTGGTCATGTTCCCCATAGAGATCTTGGGTTTGTATATCATATTCATATCATACCATGTTCTCTTAGGACAAAAATTGGGTTTTTTGTATTTAAGTATATCCCATCTTGTAGAGACGAAGATGTCAATCTTCATATCTCCAGATTGGAGAAACTTAAATAGGGGAAGCTGTAGCACCCTAATTTTTACCCTAAGTTTTCTCGGCTCTTCTCGGGTGTATATTTATGTCTCACAGGGGATCACCTTGCTTTTAATTGCTTTATTTGTTTATGTGTAATAACCATTAATTAAAATAAAAAATATTTTGTTTTCTTTCACTAACATTTTCAGGAAGATGAACAATTGAAAATGCCAAAAATAGCAATCCTACAGCTCGAATAAAATTTCACAGACAAAAATCAAAGTTGATCCGCAAGTAATTCAAATTTATCTGATCAAGGATTTCCCAAGTTAATTAATTCATTCAAAGGAATTCCAAGGTTCATGCCTTCTTCGACGTACAAAATAATCGGGCCACAACAACCAAGCAATCATGTTTGTATAAAAAATTTAAATTTATGCTTGGTTAACCGGTTAACCAGTGCGAAATTTGAATATTTCATTCAAATTCAGCACCATTGGATCATTGATCTCATTTGGAATATTCTAGATCCATCGTCCTCTAATTTCTCTACATCACATTGATCATTTCCTACCATAAACCCTCACTAATCACCACTCTTTTCCATTTCCCACCAAATTTTCAATTACCAAACCTAATTTTAATTACCAAAGCAAGATCCATTCCACCAAATTCCCATACCTAAAGTATTTAAATAGAACTCTAATTTCATTGGTTCAACATGCTTTAGAGATCAAAATTCACCTTTCAAAAATTTCTTGAAACAACAAATCTCTTGCAAAAAATCCCCCAAACCAAATCTCACTAAAGCTCTTTTTATTTCTTTTGAAGTTATCCAGAATTCACATTGAATTCTTGATCAACTTGAGCTAAACCTTCATCCTACTCTTTTCTTGTTCATCAATTACAGTAGATCTATCTTAATTTGGTCCAATTTGAAGAAGTGCTTTTGGTAGTTAATTTTAATAAACTTTGGGTGTAGATTAGAGTAGTTAATGTTCATTAATCCAAAACTTCCTTTAAATGGATTATTTAATTCATTTAAGGTACTTTGCATTAGTGATACATTTTCATGCTTGAATCCACCGAGATGAGTGATTTAACTTAAAGATGGAAGTATACCATAAGTGTGACTCAATTTGGTATTCATCTTTAGTTTTATGCGGTATTGCATCCGGATAACGATTTACATTTCATTTATCTCGCATGCATTAGCACTAACATTGTTCACCTTAATTGGTGGTGGTCTGCCTTATTTGTAGGTTAATTAATTTGTAAATTACTCGGAAATTTCTTAACATAAACCTAAATGTGTCCCGAATTTGGAATAAAAATCTAATTGGATACTTGCACTTTCGTGGACCGGACCTATTGTTGGTCGCGTAATCCCAAAGCATTTGATCATATTACATTAAGAATCAAGACTTACGAATGTTTGATGCGTAGGTGCTTTGGGTCTCCCAATCGCCTTTCAAATTTCATTGAATTTGATTCGATTTGCCTTGATTAATCGCTATAGTGTAAGATACTTAGCGGATCCGGTTGCCTTTCGATTTTGGTTACTCTTTTGGTTGTGGTTGATTAAGTTCACCACACCATTATTATGTAAATATTATCATACTATTACTACTATTAATATTTTAGTTTCTTGCACTTTAATTTCTTTTACTACTAACATTTAAATTCTTGCACTTTAATTGCTTTTATTTTATTTTGCTTTATTATGCTTTATTCATCCATTATCATGTTTATATTTCTTGCTCTTATTTTTGTTATGCTAATTTTCCTTTTGTCCATTTGGACACAAAAATATTAATAAAGGATTAAACCTCTAAAAGCTTGTGATCTTAATCTTTGGACTATTGGTTACTATCCTTGGCTTTGGAATGGAGTTTTGGACTTAGATTTTAGGACATATCTCCTTTTTCTTTGATCTTCATGAAGTTGGTACTTGCCTTTATTTGTCCATTTGCTAGCTTATAAGGATGGAACTATTATGCTCATAATTGGAAGTATCATCAATTTTTGTTAGTTCTTTCTTCCTTTATCTCCTTTTTTTAGGATAATCCCTTCATCTCCACCCATTCTTTAATTTTCAAAATCTTCTCTCTTTTTTCAAAGGATTCTTGTTTTCTGAAATCATCACTTCTTTAATAAATAAAACCTTGACTTTTGTCAAGTGGATTTTACTCTTTTCTTTTCTTTTAAAACCAATGAATGAAATCATTATGATCTTAATTCCAAAAAAAACCAAATTCATTCAAGTTGTTTTGTGCCTTTGTGCACTTTTGTTTGTTTTCTTTAAAAAGTGTCGATTATGAGTCATTATTCTTTAATCGGGTGCAGGTATCTCAATCTCCATGGTTGTAGTTTGATGTAATTGAGTCTCTTGTCATTAGTGGGGGTTTAGTGGCATACTCGTCGATTTTATCCGAGTTGGCGCCTTCCCCATAATGATGTATGAGTCCATGCCTTCATTCTCATGATAGATTTGTTTGGCCATCCATTTAAAGATGACAAATTCTCTTCACTTAATAAAATTAATCATAACCAACCCTTTTCACTATTTGTACAAACAACCATTGGAACAACAACACCATCTGAGCAACCTTTTCTCCCCCTTTTTAGCCAAAACTTGGCAAACACATCTATCACAGCACCACACCCATGCAATACTCATCCAGGAACAAATAAAACCCATCATAGAAAAGAAAAGATGAAAACACTCATAGACTGAATGAGGAGAAACGCTCTCTATAAATAGTAGGCAATGACATAGATAGTAACAAATTATCTTTAAATAAGGAAGTGTTCTTGGTCAAGGATCTTTATTATAGGAGCAAAAACTTCTGCACCAATTAATGTGTACTGTCCAAATCAGGCCTTGACCAACTAACTTTATTCTCCCAAGCTAAATGGACCAATAACAAATACGCATGCATAAAAATCGTGTTTCACATGCTCCTTCTAGCATCCTCCATAAAAGAACTCCTAGTTTTCCTTACAACACACATGTTCTGACATTCTACCACAAGTTGTCTACTAACAACACTACATGCATGGTTCACAACCCCTAATGTATTCAATTAATACTTCAGATAAAAACTTCATCCAGATGAAACCATACTGCCCTTTGTACACATAAGACACCCCTTATTTAGATCTCAAAGGAAAGGCACACAAAAACTAATTAAAATATCTCAGCCTGAGAGATAATTCACCATGCTTAGCAGACCATATTACCACATGATGTTTGACATCACAAATCCTTATCAGAGACATCCATTCTGAATGTGAACAATCAAAGTGCACTTGATATTAACTCTTTTTATCCATAACATGCACTGTCTAGACCACAAAAAAAACTACTCCTCTTTAACATCACAATTCGAACTGTTCTAAAGTGTAACACTCTCCTCCTATCAAGGATAACGCGTGCTCCTTTGTACTTTGATGAATGGAAAACATAAGATGCATCTTCATGTCGTCAAGAGCTAACTATTTCTTCAATTCACAATTGAACATAATCATCCCTTGTACCAATCCTCACATGATCCCTTCTTTGTTTGTTGTCAACACACTCCAAAACATCACATCTAATCTTATAACTTTGACAATAGGATCAGTTGATGAATATCCATAATCAGACTTCCAATCAATCACTACCTAATCTACTTCAGTCTTCTATAATCTCTTTTCAAAATATACCTTCTACTTCATCATTCTCTCGTATGATAAGGTAGACACCAATTAGATACAATGTAGAAAATCACCCCGAATAATGTCTTAACACTAGTCAGAGTATCTTCCATACACCAAGACATCATCACCATGATTCTTGATATGTTCCACAAACTGGACTTACTATAACATAGTAATCCAATAACTAAAGACCTTCAACAGCATTGTGCCACCAACTTGAATTAGAACCCCAGCCAGAGAGAAACACTCTCATCCACCTTCAAGAAGAACAACTCTCCTTGAGTCTTTAACTCATCACCCTTCTTCCCAAGAGTAACTTGTTCCAAGACAATCCTCAAGACCAACAAGCTTCCACACCCTGATTATCTTGATTCTTTGAACCCACTAAGGAGATTAACCAATTTCCATAGTTTGATCACCTCATTTATGAACCCTCATATGTGTAAACACCCCAAATTTGCCCTCACCCATTCACACCATGGCTTGTGATCATTTCATGTGCATAAACACAATCATAGCATCTCATACCACATTTTTGATTCATTACATTGATTCTAAGTCATCTTCACCTTTTGATGATCGTCCTTCATCATTTTATCCAATGGCCGTCCCCATTGTCGATTTTGGTTATCTGACATTCGTCCTATGTCATGATAAACCTTGAGAGCAGCCGTCCCCTGCTAGGTGGTCGTCCTCCACCTCTTGATGATCGTCCTTCATCATGCTCGTCCGATGGCCGTCCCCATCGTTGACCTTTTATCCGGCATTCGTCCTATGTCGCGATATTTTCGGCAGTCGTACCCTGCCAGGTGGTCGTCCTCCACCTTAGATGACCATCCCTCATCTTAACCCTTACAGAGCAGCCGTCCCCTGCTAGGTGATCGTCCTTCACCTTTGATGACCGTACCTCATCATCTGTTTATTTCATTTATTCTTTAACCCGATGGCCGTCCCCGTCGTGGTCCCTTTTCTTTTTAGCCCGATGGCCGTCCCCATCGTTGCTTGCATTACTTTATGAACTTGATGGCCGTCCCTGTCATGCTTCATATAATCCCCAGAGAAACTTACAACTTTATCTTGATGGCCGTCCCCATCATGGTTCCTTTTTATCCCCAGCATGTCGGCCGTCCCCGTCATTGCTCTTTACCCAGCAGTCGTCCTCTGCTCGACGGTCGTCCTCCGTCTCCCACACTCCAATATACTTTAATTTCTTTTACAATCTATATCCCTTTTCTTCTTCATTCTGTGAGTGCAAATTTTGGGACTGTCTTTGGTATTCAACCACAAGTTATCTTGCTTGCCTGTTAAGCCGTCGCTTACATCCTGCACAGCTAACTCATGTTTGAATAGGGGCAGCTGTAAACACCCCAAATTTGCCCTCACCCATTCACACCATGGCTTGTGATCATTTCATGTGCATAAACACAATCATAGCATCTCATACCACATTTTTTATTCATTACATTGATTCTAAGTCATCTGCACCCAGGGTTTGTGATCTGAGCAATCCAAGAGCTTCTTAAGCCACTCCATAGGTCATCAATCACTTCAAAGGAGTCCATGTGTGTTCAAGTATCATATTATACCCTCTCAAAGTCAAGAATGTCAAAGAATCACAAGAACTGAAAATGGCATGGAAGCAGAGCCAGGTTTGACTGCACAGATGACCTAGAATTAGGGTTTTGGTTTCAAAGGCCATAACTCCAAATTTTTTGGTCATTATTGTTTCTATTGGTCTCTATATGGTATAAGGAGTATGCATATCAATTTTCATGAAGAAATTCCATGGGGAAGTCATCTGATCAAGAGTTGACTTTTCAAGCAAGTCAGTGTAAAATCAGGGCATCTGAGGCCCCCAATGACCCAACCAAAGGGTGTTCTTCATCATTTTGATTGTATATGATCTTTATTTGATCATGGAATACATTGGAAGTTCACAAAATTGAAGAATTTCAAGTCTTTTGCAAAGTTGACTTTTTGGGCAAGTTTGACTTTTAATGAATTTGTCATTTTAGGCAACTTTTCAACCCTTACTTTTTGATTCAAAAAAAGCTTCAAATGGAAAAACTTTGGTCATGAAAGTTGTAGAATAGATCATTCCCTTTTCAAAAAGTACAAGAACATGACCTAATTCATTTTGGATCAAAAGTTATGGTTTGTCAAAGTTGGCAAAAATCACTAAATTTCAAGTCATGCACCAAAGAGGCAAAGTTGCAAATTCACTTCTCAAGGCCAATTAAGTCATCAAATGGACTTCTAAACTTCACAACATGATCACACAACATTTAAAAATCAGAATGGGCGAAGGGATCACATGTTTTATGGCTTATGGAGCAAGACTTTTTCATAAGGATCAAAGGCAAGCCAAGTTGCAAAACTCATCATAGCTTCTCATCCACTTGCTGGCTAGCTTGCTGATCAATCCTAGGCCTCTCCTCACCTCATGCTGCGCAGGACATGCCTTTTGTACTTAGCTAGCAAGTAGCCCATGCCCTTCTTACACAACTTTGACATTTTTGCAAAAGCACCCATACCAATCAATAAAGCACATGTCACTTCTTCTGACCAATGGCAATTGTTTATACTAATCAAATGCAAGCCAAACATAACAAGAAGCAAGCCTGAAGCACCCCACAACTCAGCATTCTCATTTTCACCTTCATGTGCAAGAGCTTTCGAAACTCCTCACACAAGTCAAAAACACACAAACTAACTTCATAGATCAACTCAACACACCTTTCTGGTCACAAAGCACCCTTCAAAACAACCTGAAACTCAAAGAATCAAAAACACGATTTCCTCACTTCACTGAACAGAACTTCTGCAAACTCTCAAACCAGCCAAAATAAACTTGCTCCAAGCCTTTCAGAAGCACAAGGGAGGTCATAGGAGTGGTTTTGCACAAGAGAAGAGGTCTGAAAGCTCCAAACTGAAAAGCTTCAAACTCAGGTAGCTTCATGAACTTTTTTTCCAGAACGTGTATTTTAAGTTTCTAAATGAATCTACATGCTTCCCTGATCATGAATATGTGATTATTTTTGAAAATGGTTGAGAAACCCGGATGTATGCTTTGTCTGAAACTTTTGCCCTAAAAAATGTTTGATTCGATTCTCCCTGTTTCTGAATGATAAATGTTGTTTGATTGAGGGGTTTGAAGAGTTCTGGGCAGTTAGATCTTGTTTTAGATGCGTATAGAGAGAGTTTGAGATTTTGGTTGATCGGAGAAGACGACCGGAACAGTGTTCCGGTCGCCTGACAGTGATTAGGGCACAATTAATTAGGGTTAATCATAATTAGCCAGGTTTGAATGTCAGCCATTGGATGTGGCGCCAAGTCAAACGCGCGCGTGTTTCATTTGAATCTGGACCTTTAGATTTGCATACTTTCCCATTTTTTCAGATTAATTTCATTTTATTTTTCCAATTAATTCATTTGTTTTCTCATATTTATTAAAAATATCAAAACCTGTTAAAAAATTCTGAAATTTTTTGTACAAACTTTTATTAATTTTCAGAAACCAAAACCATTTTTATTTTTATTTTTTGCATTAAAAAATATTTTTAAATCCTTTAAAAGTTTATTTTTAATTAATTAATGAGAATTAATTAATTAAAAATTCTTTTAGGTATTTAAAAATCACCAAAAAATTCATGAAACATTTAAAATCATTTAGAAACAATGTCCAACCCTCAAACCAAATTTCTTTTTTGATCTTGATGCATTTTGATAATTTTCCATGGAATTAATTCATTTTCAAAGCATTATTTTGATCCAAACTTCCAAAAATCACTTCTGCCTAACCATTGAGAGTTGGACTTTGATTCTTTTTGCATTGTGTTGTGCATATCATGCAGTTTGTGAGATTAAATGGGCATGATTTGATCTTTCATTTTCCATTTAATTGGCATTTTTCTTGTTAAGGAACCCTAAAACCCTAGAAATTTTAGGAAATTCATAACTTTTATTAGGTTAAGAGTTAGAACCTCTCCTTTAGGCAGTGAGTTGGTATAGGTTTAGGGATCCTTTGAGTACATTTTCAAATTTTTATCTTGATATTTGCTTCTGATTTTGGTTTTTGTTTGATGCATTGATCATAAACCCTAATTTGGGCTTCCATATGCATCCATCTTGCATTTGCTTTCATACCTTGACTTGCCATAGCATTTTGTGCATCCATTTGATTCATTTGACATCTTAAGACATATTGAAAGCATGTTTGATCATTGCATCTTGCATTTTCCATGTTGTATGCCATTTGCATTCCATAACTTTTCATGTTTGATCATGGTTCTCAACTTGCTTCATTTGCATCCATAAGTTTGTATGATCATCCCCATGTCTTGTTACATGTTTGTAGAATCTCATAGCATCATTAACATCATGTATGTGCTTCTGGTTTGGATTTATATCATGCCATTTCATTTCATTTTGCATTGCATTGCATTTCTTTCACTTACTTTTCAGGTGGTAAGTAACTTTGAGAAGTGAATTTGCCTTCACTTCTCACATTTTCTTTTCATCTCTCTTATGCATCCATGCTGCATTTTGTTATGTGTTTGAGATTGAGCTTGCTCATTCTTCTTCTTCTTACTTTCTTTCCTCAAGTGACTTGTCTTCTTAAATGAAGCAAGTTGCTTTGCTTCTCTTTGCTCCATTCATCTGCTTCCTGGTGGTTCCTCTGAAGATTGCTTTCTTAAACCTCACAAACCTTAGGAACAACCAAGCATGACAATAATTAGGGTTTTGATTAGTCCCCCACTTAGTTTTACCTTTGTGTCTCATTGAGTCTTCTCTTCTCACCTCATAATCAGGGACTAAACCCTAAAGGCTTTAAGGCTTTGTGATTAAGCTTATGCCTGCATCCTTCTATTAGGATGGAGTGTATAACTTTAATCCTAAGTGTTAAATCCTTAATGTGTTTAACTCCTTTAATCAATCCACTTAATAATCATCAAGACATCACACTTGTAACTTGGGCCTTGCATTAGGGTTCTAATTCTTCCTTAATTGGTTAAGAAGGACTAACCCTAGTGTTAATGGACAAGTCCCCCTCAAGTTGTCTTACAAACCATAAAATTCACTTCATCATCTCACCATTAAATAAAATCCACTTAATCAAAGGCTTGTTTTGTCATGAGTTTAATCCCTAATCATGGATTAAGTTGAGGAGCTTTCCTCAGCTTAAACATTCTCATCTATTATCCTTCTATTAGGATGGTGTAATGAGTCTGTTTAATCCCTGATTATGGCTTAACCTCATTACTTAACACTAAACAAAAACACCAAAAACATCTAAATAATCACAAGTAGGTTAATGATCTTAATCCTACACCATGGTGATTAAGTGTGAGAAGCTGACTTCACACTTAAGGTATTCTCATTACCCCTAATCAGAGGGAAGATGTGATGAGTTTACTAAATCCATTGGTTTAGGCTTAAGCTCATTAACTTATGAAAAACTTCAAAAAGCAATAAAAGACTGAAAACACAAAAACAAACAATAATCGTCTCCTCCGGGATTCTTTTCGCATCTCATTCACTCACAACCGAGAACTTGCTTCTTCCGTCTAATGCAAGACAGTTTGCACCTGAGCCAGACAGGTCATACACTTGAGCATAGACAAGCAAGCAGTTCACAAGTCAATTCATCTTTCAGTCTCTTTGGGTCGAACTACGGTGTTCTGACTTCCTCATTGCACGAGAGGATACGTAGGCATAACTTAACAGTTATCGAACAAAAGTCTTTGTATATTCCCCCTCCTTCTAGCCTTATTCTTTAGCCTCATTATCATGAGCATTTCATTTTTGTTCTTACACTGACACTATACATATCACACATCACTTTCTTTTACACTGACACCTGTACATCCTTTTCCAGCTATTTTATACACAAATTGCACTGACACTACCCCTTTAAAACACAAATCTTTTAAGCGTGGATCCCGTCGAGTACGGCGGACAATCTGGGTGCTAATACCTTCCCAGGTTGTAACCAACCCCCTTTCTCAGTCTCTCTGGTTCGCAACCGTCTTATCCATATCTTTCTAGGTTTATGCAGCAT
Organism: Lathyrus aphaca; assembly: GCA_963966055.1. NCBI lineage: Eukaryota > Viridiplantae > Streptophyta > Magnoliopsida > Fabales > Fabaceae > Lathyrus > Lathyrus aphaca. The sequence goes on from OZ014519.1 coordinate 556,912,298, forward strand.
TACCTTTCCTCCGGGATAAAAATGCCTAGCTGGCGACTCTATTCATTCCCCGTGAGTTCGCTCCTGTGTGTTCTCACATCCTCCTTTCGCCGACCGTTCGCGTCTGTACCCCATTTTACCCGGCTTCATTTGGTGGGAGCGACAATATGAAAAAGCCAACTGTCACAAATTGTCTTCTTCACGTTTGTCAGAATTCTCACAAAGATATTTTGATCTACTTATTCTTGTAAATCATCCTATCTTTAATTGATGTGCCACTTCACCAACTGAGATTTTGATGTTGAACTAGATGTTAGAACATTATCATTCCACATCCACTTGTATCAGCTCATGATGTCGAATGAACTGTTTAAGACATCATCTTCGACATATTGTCCTAGATGTTGAAACACTTCAACTTAGCATGTTCAGGCTCAAAATAGGACTTCTTAAATTAATGTCAATCCTATAAATACAGAACTAACCGTTCCTGATTTTGGACAAGCAATACCCTGCTTGATCTCGGGATGCAACCCATTCTCAAACTTCAGACACTTTGAAGTCATAGGATCTTTAGTATTGTAGTGAGCACAATAATGCACAAACTCTTCGAACCGAGCAACATATTCAGCCACAATCATGCTACCCTGCTTCGGCTCCAAAAACTCTACCTCTCTAGCACTACGAATATCCTATGGAAAATACTTCTCCAAAAACTCGGCCCTAAACACAACCTAAGTAATACCAGAACCTGTAGCTTCCAACCTCTGACAACTGTTATCCCACCAGACTTCAACTTAACCTTCCAATATGTGAGTACCAAACTTCACATTTTGTGCATCGATGTACACCATGGTGCTGAAGATTTTCTCAATTGCCTTCATCCATTTATGTGCAGCCTCTGGATCAAGGATACCCCATTCATATGTAGGCGGCTTGTTACTCGTGAACTGATCCAAGTCACGGAACTCAACATTCCGAACAGCTAGACCAATGTTCTCTACAACCTGTGTCATGGCTTGCATAGCAACAGCAAGAGCAACATCATTCCTTCCTGTCATACTAATTTAACAAACACACAAGGTTAGAACACACCAACAACTCCTATTCTAAGGACTGACTCAACTACTACAGATGGCAAGTTGGTCCGACCTGCTCTGATACCAATTGTAACACCCCATTTTCTCATTTTATAAAATAATAAAATAACGCATAAAAATTAGAGTTTTATCCAAAGTGGAATGCCACATCATCAAAAATAACAACGAAAACTTCTTTATTAAAACAACGGAAAATTAAGAATTATTCAACTCATGGAAATTTACCAACATCAATAATATTCATCGACATCTCTTGGTTTATAATGTTTCAACAAAAAAATACGATACGTAACAAAATAATGAAAATGAGTAAAACATCAAAAATCCCTAAGTCTCATGTTACGTATTAGAGCAGTCCTATGACTCGAACAAGCAGCACGCAGTCCATGCACACTGAAGTACCTGGATTATTTGTACTTCCAAGGAAGCACATATACAACAACAACAACAACAATAACAACAAAGGGGTGAAAAATACATTCAATAATTAATGGTGCATAAAACATTTCAAGAATAGTATCTCGCACAATCAGCATACACAACAACATCACAACAACAATTAGCAACATGACTCATGGTTCAACAACAATTAATATGCAATGTAACTCAACAATCTCACAATTCATGTGGTACCAATTCACCTTAGTTCATTCAATCGAACTTGATTCATACAGAATCCGGATAAACCACATACACCCATCCGACAATGATTTATCTCTAACACTCTCCACGATGGAGTACGGATGAATCGCATACACCCATACGACAATGATTCATCTCCAACAATAATCACCAATAATACCTCAATGTATGCATGAAAATTACTATGCACACAAACATGTATAAACACATCGTTATACATCTTCACGATCCATCTGATCACATATGCAACATACAAGTCCATAAAGTCACCAACAATACCTCACACGACTTAAGTAATTAATCATATAATTAACCCACCTAAGTTTATTCATTAATTATTTTCCATCACTAATCCTTGATTAAATGATTCCTAATACCTATTTTAACACTCCAGATCAAGGAAATCACCATCGGACGCGAAATCGGGACAAACATCGTGAAACACAAAAATTGTACCACACTACTAGTCATATGCGTATTGCACAAGGGCATACGCGTATTTCCCAAGTGCTACGCCCCAAGCCCTTACTCCCACCATACATGTATTGCACTAGGCATCATCCTCATACGCGTATGACTAGTAGTGTGGTGCAATTTTGGTGTTTCACGATGTTTGTCCCGATTTCACGTCCAATGGTGATTTCCTTGATCTGGAGTATTGAATTAGGTATTAGGAATCATTTAATCGAGGATTAGTGATGGAAAATAATTAATTATGAAACTTAGGTGAATTAATTAGATGATTAATTACTTAATTCGTGTGAGGTATTGTTGGTGATTTTGTGGACTTGTATGTTGCATGTGTGATCGGATGGACCGTGAAGATGTATAACGATGTGTTTATACATGTTTGTGTGCATAGTCATTGTCATGCATACATTGAGATATTATTGGTGATTATTGTTAGAGATGAATCGTTGCTGGATGGGCTTATGCAATTCATCTGTATTCCATTGTGGAAAATGTTGGAGATAAATCATTGTCGGATGGGTGTATGTGATTTATCTGGATTCTGTATGAATCAAGTTCGATTGAATGAACTAAGGTGAATTGGTACCATATGCATTGTGTCATTGTTAAGTCACATTGCATATTAATTGTTGTTGAATCATGAGTCATGTTGCTAATTATTGTTATGATGTTGTTCTGTACGCTGATTGTGTGAGATACTAACCTTGAAATGTTTTATGCACCGTTAATTATTGAATGTATTTCTCACCCCTTTGTTGTTGTTGTTGTAGTTGTATCTGTGCTTCCTTTGAAGTACATATAATCCAGGTACTTGAGTGTGCATGGACTGTGTGTTGCTTGTTCGAGTCATATGACTGCTCTGATACGTAATACGAGACTTAGGGATTTTTGATGTTTTACTCATTTTCATGATTTTTGTACGGATCGTATTTTTTGTTGAAATATTATAAACCAAGAGATGTTTATGAATATTGGTTATGTTGGTAAATTGCCATGAGTTTAATAATTCTTAATTTTTCGCTATTTTAATGAAGAAGTTTTTATTGTTATTTTTGATGAAGTGGCATTCCACTTTGGATACAACTCTGATATTTATGCGTTATTTTATTATTTTATAAAACTTGAAAGTGGGGTGTTACACGTAAATCATTCCAAAACCTCTTAAACTACAAACTAGTCCATATACTATTTATCATTAGCCTAATTGTAGAGTCAGAACTCCACCCTTACCTTGGATTGAAGGTTTCCCTATAACTCTCCGATTGAACCTAGCTTTTGCCTTTCTTTTTTTCTCTTTTCCTCTTCTCTGCAACTTTACGTAACATCTCCCAAAATTATTATTTCTCGCTTACTGCTACTTCCCCACTAATTCCACTTAAAACATATTTTTCCTTGTTTTCCTCCATTAATCCCACTACTAATACTTAGTCTTCCTCATTTCCCTCTCAACCAATTAGAAATTAAATCATATTTTAATTAATAATAATATTAGGAATAATAATAAGAATAAGAATAAGAATAAGAATAAGAATAAGAATAGTTTCCATCACCTATTTAATTAGATCAATATTCAAATATAATTATAATTAAATACTTACTAACTAAAATAATCTAATTAGTCTTAGTCCCCACACTGCCAATCTCTATGCTTTTGGTCACACACCCCTACTACCTTAAAGATAATTCTTAAGGCCACTACCCCTTACGAATGTGACACCAAAAATAACCTTAACACACAATCAATTACATCAATTCACAATTATTTCAAGAATAATAATTAAAATAAAAATGGGCATTACAACTCTCCCCCATTTAGAATATTTTCATCCTAAAAAATTTACTCAATGAAAACTACTCCAGATACGTTCTTGTATCCAGCTATTCAACTTTCATTCCATTAAAGGCAACCCCGCGGATAACACAAAACAACTTTCCATCATTTCCACGACAATAACAACATGAAGCAATGGTCACACAATACCGTCGACGACCAACTCAAAACATAAAGAATAACCAAATTAAGAACATATAGGTTTACTAAGAACTAGAACACAAAACGATCGTTACCATCACCATAGGCAACACTCCCCTAATTCCCCATCATAGGAATTAGCTACTCGCACTTGAACCACCACCATAGGTAACGAGGCAACTACAAAGATAAGAACACAAAAGCTCATAGCATAACATCAATGTAACCAAACCACCAACATCGTTGCTACCCACATAAGAACAAATTATGTTATGTAACACCCCATTTTTCCCAATTTATAAAATAATGAATAAATACGAAAAAATAAGAGTGTAAAACAAGTGGAATACCACATCAACAATATTAACTCACAGAACTTCTTTATTAAAAATAGCGGAAAACCTGATTTATTTCAACTTATAGTAAAAATTCAACATCAAAAATAATTTAACATCAACAATTATTCCTCAATATTCTTTGTTTATAAAGTTTTGAACAACATAATAAGATACATAACCAAAACTAAAATAAATAAAGCATCAAAAATACTCAGCCCGTGTTACCTATCAGAGCAGTCCTATGACTCGAACAAGCAACACAAAGTCCACGCACACTCAAGTACCTGGATTATTTGTACTTTCAAAGAAGCACAAATACAACAACAAAGGGGTGAGAAACACATTCAAATATTAATGGTGCATAAAATAATTCAAGGGTAGTTTCTCACACAATCAACATATACAACAACATCACAACAATAATTATGTAACAACAAAACAATAACATTTCTGCAAGGTGACTCAATAATGACACAATGCATGTGGTACCAGTTTAGTTCATTCAATCGAACTCGATTCATAAAGAATCCGGATAAATCACATACGCCCATCTGGCAATGAATCATCCCACCAATAATCCCTCAATGTATGCATGACCATGACTATGCATACAACATGTATAAACATCACATTATACATCTATATAATCCATCTGATCACATATGAAACAAAATTCAACACAATCACCAAAATATCCCTCACACGACTTAAGTAATTAATCGTCTAGTTAAATTCACTTAAGTTTCATTATCAATTAAAATCTCATCATTAATCCTCTATTAATTATGTCATAAGGTCTACATTAATTCCTTAGACCAAGAGAATCAACATCGGATGCAAAATCGGGACATAAATTGCAAAACGCCAAAATTTACCCTACAAGCCTGTTCATATGTGTATTGTCCAAGTTCATACGCATATCGACCATCTCCTACGCCCATCATATGCCCCCTCATACGCGTAATGTTCTCCTCTTCACGGGCTAATACGCGTATAGCCTCCTCATACACATATTGCCTTGCTTTCCTACGCGTATCCTACTAGAATGGACAGATGGTCATGCCAAATAAACTTCCATACACCTATTGCACCCTTTGTTACGCGTATTTCCCTAGTTCTATGCAAGCCCATACGCATAATACATACCCATTATGCGTATTGACAAAACCTCACCAATTTTCATATTTTCTCCTTCATTCTGCATATGTTTCCTACGATTCTCATTTTCACACTTCATACCAGTTCTAAGAGGGTTTCTACAAAAATTTTACACTCTCCATCATGTTATTCTTTCATCTATTGTTACTAATTCATTTCTATCAATATTCTAGATCTAAATTCATAACTCTCCTTCCGCAACAACAAAAAATTATACAAGCAATACAACATATAGAACAACAACAATATTCCACACCAGAATTCAATAAGATCAGATCAAATCCACAACAATAGTCATACAAGCAATAAAATCATCATATATTATTATACACAACAAAATCCTATGAGGGAAAGGACCATTCACTACCCCACCATATTAATATCACCTAATAAGAATCCCTTTCTTCCCCCTTACCTCGAATCTTGATGAAAATCCTATGAATATCGTCTATGGAGAATGCCCTAGCTGTTCTTCCTCTTCCAAGCTCTCCTTTGGTTTCTCCAAAATTGTTATGACTAATTCTCACTATTTTTCTGATTAATCCAAATTCCCCCTAATACTCTCACCACAATATTTTAACAAATCACCCTTATTTTAATTAAAACACAATAATAATAATAATAATAATAATAATAATAATAATAATAATCCTAATATTATTTGCATAATAATAATAATAAAACTAATGTTTTATTGGATTATTATTATTACCAAACTGCCAAATATTACTAATTTCACCATAATCTACCCGTTCCACTAGGACACTACACCAAAACATCAACATACATGCCTTAAACAAGACCAACAATGCACCAAAAATACATGACGAGTAAATTATTAAAAATGGGGTGTTACAACTCTTTCCCTCTTAAAATATTTTTGTCCTAAAAAATGTACCTGATGAGAAATGTTCCAGATGCGACTCCTGCATCTTACTTTCCAGCTCCTAGGTTACACTTCCACTAGTAGCTCCTCCCTAAGCTACTTTCACCAGAGGAATATCTTTACCTCTGAGTTACTTCATCTTGCGATCCTCAATCCTTATCGGCATCACTTCCACGGTAAGGTTGTCTCTAACCTACACCTCGTCCCTCAGAATAATATGAGATGGGTCAAACACATACTTCCGAAATTACGACACATGAAACACATCATGCAAGTTCGAAAGCTCTGGCAGTAACGCCACTCTGTACGCAAAAGTAACCAACTTTCTATAAAATCCGATACGGTCCAATGAACTTAGGAACCAACTTCTTCGATTTCAAAGCATGTCCAACACTCGTCATTGGATTGACCCTCAAAAACACATGAGCACCTTCATTAAATTCTAATTCGTTTCTTCGATTATCATGATAGCTCTTTTGTCTACTCTGAGACGCTTTAATCTTCTCGCGAGGCATCTGAATTGTCTTAGTAGTCTGTTGCACAATTTCAGATCCAAACACCACATTTTCACCAGTCTCATACCAACACAGAGGTGTGCTACACCTCCAATCATACAAAGGTTCAAAAGTTGCCATTCCTATACTAGAATGGTAGCTATTGTTGTACGTGAACTCAATCAATGGCAAATGAGTATCCCACGCACCACCTTGTTCCAATACATAAGTCCTCAAAAAATCCTCTAACATCTGAATAGTTCTTTTCGACTGACCGTCCGTCTACGGATGATAAGTTGGACTCAATTTCAAATTTGAACCTAAAGCCTCTTGCAAACTCTTCCAAAATTCAGAAGTGAACCTCGAAGCTCTATCTGAAACCATACTCAAAGGAACACTGTGCAAATTCACAATTATCCTGATATAAATCTATGCCAACTTCGTTAATGGAAAAATCATATTAATAGGAATAAAATGTGAGGATTTCGTAAGCCTATCCACAACCACCCAAAGAGCATCAAATCCTCTCGCCGTATTCAGAAAAGTAGTTACAAAGTCCATAGAAATACTGCCCCATTTCCATTCTAGAATTTCCAATGGTTGCAGCATTCTGGATGGCTTCTGATGCTCCTCTTTTGATTTCTGACACACCAAACATGCATACGCAAAATGTGTTATATCCCTTTTCATACCAAACCACCAAAGAAACTTCTTCAAGTCCCGATACATCTTTGTAGCTCCTATGTTAATACTCAAGCTTCTTCGGTGACTTTCTTCTAAAATTTCCTTTTTCAACTCAGCATTGTCCGACACACAAATTTTTCCCGGAATCTCAACACACCAAAATTATCTACTTGGAAATCTCCTTCAGGATCACTTCCTCCTGTAGGCATCAAGTCTACAAACTTCACATCAAGCCTTTGACTCTCTTTAATAACATCTAAAAAAAATCATTATTCACCTTTAACATTCCATGTCTAACACTCTCGGGTGTCATTTCATAAACCGTGCTCAAATATCTGAATTGTTCAATTAACTCCACTTCTTTCACCGTCAAGGCCGACATATGAATTGTCTTCCAACTTAAAGCATCTGCTGCAACATTATATTTAACCAGATGATAGCTCAAATTAAAATCATAGTCCTTCAAAAATTCCTACCATCTTCTCTGTCTCATTTTTAGTTCTTTATGGTCCAACAAATACTTCAAACTTTTATGATCACTAAATACATCAAATCTTGATCCATATAAATAGTGCCTCCAAATCTTCAACACAAAAACCACTACATCTAATTCAAGATCATGAGTAGGATAATTCCTCCCGTGCACTCTCAACTGTCTTGAAGCATAAGCCACTACATTACCATCTTGCTTAAAAACTCCACCTAATCCCATCTTAGACGCATCACAATACACATCAAAAGGTTCGCCAGGACTTGGAAAAACTAACATTGGTGTCATAGTTAACTTATTTTTCAATTCTTCAAAACTTTCCTCACAAGCTGTATCCCAAATAAACGATCGGCTCTTTCTAGTCAGTTGAGTCAACGATAATGCCAAATTAGAAAACCCTTGGATAAATCTTCTATAATAACCTGCCAAACCCTTGGATTTATCTCCAACATTTCTCTGTAACATAGTACGGATGAATCACATACGTCGATCCAGCAATGATTCATCCCACCAATAATCCCTCAATGTATGCATGGCCATGACTATGCATACAACATGTATAAACATCACATTATACATCTACACAATCCATCTGATCACATATGCAACAAAATTCCACACAATTACCAAAATATCCCTCACCCGACTTAAGCGATTAATCGTCTAGGTAAACTCACTTAAGTTTCATTATCAATTAAAATCTAAACATTACTCCTCGATTAATTATGTCCCAATGTCTACATTAATTCCTCAGATCAAGAGAATCGACATTGAATGAGAAATCGGGACAGAAATCACAAAACGCCAAAATTTTCCCTACAAGCCTGGTCATATGCGTATTGCCCAAGGCCATACGCGTATGGACCAACTCCTACGCCTACCATACGCCCCCTTATACACATAATATCTCCTCTTCACAGGCCAATACACGTATAGCCTCCTCATACGTGTATTGCCTTGATTTCATATGTGTATCCTAATAGAATGGGCAGATGGTCGTGCCAAATCAACTTCCATACGTGTATTTCACCCTTTGTTATTCGTATTGTCTTAGTTTTGCGCAAGCCCATATGTGTAATACATGCCCATTACATGTATTGACAGAACCTTATTAATTTTCAGGTTTTCTCCTTCATTCTGCATCTATTTCCTATGATTCTTGTTTTCACACTTCATACCAGTTCTAAGAGGATTTCTACACATATTTTACACTCTCCATCATGTTATTCTTTCATCTATTGTTACTAATTCAGCTTTATCAAAATTCTAGATCTAAATTTGTAACTCTCCTTCTGCAAAAACAAAAATTTGTACAAGAAATGCAACATACAAAACAACAACAACAATATTGCACACTAGAATTCAATAAGATAGATCGAATCTACAACAACAATCATTCAAGCAACAGAATCATCATATAACATTATAAACAACAAAATCCTATGAAGGAAAGGACCCCTCACTACCCCATCATGTTAATATCACCAAATAAGATTCCTTTTCCCCCTTACCTCGAATCTTGATGAAAATTATGCGAATTCCGTCTATGGAGAATTCCATAGATGTTCTTCCTCTTACTAGCAATCCTTTGGTGTCTCCAAAATTGTTATGACTAATTCTCACTAATTTTATTATTAAGCCTAATTCTCCCTAATACTCTCACCACATTATTTTACCAAATCACCCTTATTTTAATTAAAATATAATAATAATAATAATAATAATATTACTAATATTATTTACATAATAATAATAATAATGTTTTATTGGCTTATTATTATTACCACACTCCCCAATATTATTAATTGCACCATAATATACTCGTCCCACTAGGACAATACACCAAAAAAATCAAGACACGTGCCTTAAACAAGGTCAACAATGCACCAAAAATACCCGACGAATAAATTATTAAAAATGGGGTGTTACACGTTGTCGCTCCCTAGATTTCCATCCTGGTACCAACGCGAAAGTGGCGCGGAGAAGGTAGAGTCGCTAGCAAGGAATTTTTATCCCGAATGAAAGGGAAAGGTAATGTTGCACAAACCGAAAAAGAAAGGAAAGAACAAGGTCTTACGAACCAAAGAGACTGGGTTCAGGAGTCGGTTACGAACTGGGAAGGTATTAGCACCCCAGATCGTCCACCGTACCTGACAGGATCCACGCTTGATAGAAATTGTTTCAAAGGGGTAAGAATGAATTGCTGCTGAGAAAGAACTAGAAACTGGACTTAAGAAAGTAAAAGTATGGGAGAAAATGTAGGCAAATAAAAGATTGCTCGAATGGGCCCTACCCCACTGCCTACGTATCTCATCGGGAAATGATAATCAGAGTCGACATAGTTCCCCTAACGAGTGCATTTCCGTCTTGCAAAGTAACAAGTAAGAGCAAGTTCTTACGTTGAGAGTGAGTGAGATGATAAAATAATTCCCGAAGGAAAGACGATTATTCTTTGTTCAATTTTTTTTAGAAGCTTTTCCTTTGTGTTTGGCATGTGAAAGTGTATTCAAGTCCTTTTCCATGGAATGTGTACTTATTACTTCATTCCAAGATTGAATAAGGAAGAAGAACACCTAAGTAAGAAAAAGATCCCCCAAGACTTGGTTCCAAAGATTAAGGCCTAAGCACACTAACTCATTGAATTTGTTAAGTGTTTTTGTGATTTGAAATGAAGAAGTGATTTTAAGCTTTTCTTTGTAAATATGATCTCATGATTAGACTTGTGCATCATGCTAGACAAGTTTTCACTATCCCAAGATGGTATGAATACAAATTCCCCATGGAATAAGTCCATACACACAAGGTTATCTCAACCATTACTAAGTGTTTTTTAGGTTTTGTTTGAAGATGAGAAAGAGAGCACCAAAAGGATGTCAAAGGTAAAATACTAATGGGGGATTAATAATACTAAGTATTATCATGCATGGTATCCCTAAGTTAGTGTGGTTTGAGTTATACCCTAATGAAGAAGAAGGAAAGAAAAGAAGAAGAAGAAAGGGGCAAAGGATTTAATTTACTTCTTAAGAGAAGATAAGTTGATCCTAAAGGGAATGAAGAAAAATTAAACAAAGAGGGCCTAAGCACATCACAAACACAAGTAAGAAATTTAAAAGAGATGAAGGAAGAAGTTGAGATGTGGAAGCAACATCCACACCTTTCAAACTTACCAAATCCCCTGCAGGGTTAGAAGTATTAACATAAAGGAAAATGGAACTCAAACAATTACAAGACAAGAGAGAACAAAGGTCCAAGCCCTAAAACTCACACAAGTCAGAACCTATAAGTCATAAATGACCTCTAAGGTTAGTCATACAAACTTAAGCAAAAAGAATTAGGACAAGTCTCACAAACATCCAACAAGGCACCAAAGAAGGAGTGAGATGGAAATAAATGATCAAGTAAGGAAAACAAGTCAAAATGAAACAAGTAATGCCAAAGTCATAAGTTAAACACCTTTATGAATGCCTCATAATATTAATGAAATATCATACTAGTCATGAGTTTTGGTGTGGAAGCATAGGAGATGGAATGAGGATGAAGTGAGATAAAGATGCAAACATGTGTTCATGAAATAATGTTACCTAATGAGATGAGACAAACATACAAGCATGATGTGAGATGAATATGAACCAAAGTCAGAAGTATATCAACATGTTAAGATGCACATAAGATGCATAAGTAATCACATTTAAACATAGATGTCACATAAAGAAGTAAGAAGAAGAGGTGAAGGGAACTTAGGTCACTGAGGTTTCATGCTTGGAAAACATTCATCAATGCAAGTTAACAAGTAATCATATGCTTCATACAAGTCCTATGGATGCCTAAGATGATGTCAAGATGCAAAGTCAGATCCTAATATGATGGCGCAAGTGCCTCCTAATGCAAGCAAGCAAGTCATGATCAAAACTTTCAAAAAATAAGCAATCAAATGTTCATGCATCAAAAGCCCAAAATGGTTCAAAACAAGGAAATGGGCTCAAGGAGGGTTGTTAAGAGCAAGGAAGCCCATCTACATGTTTTATGAAATAGAAAAAAGTCAACAAAACTGACTCAAAGACAACCATCTGATCAATCCAAGGGTCCAGACATGGTCAAAAAAAGGAAAGTATGTAAATCCTATGCATCCTATCAAGTCAGTCAGAAGTAATCCCATCCAACGCGCCATACACAAAGTCAAACAAGCCAAATGTGTATAGACCTAATGCATCATATCAAGTCAAGCAAAGTCATCAGATCTAAGGGCTACGCTTTAAACTTATAAGACTCAGACGCACATGTCATATGTGTGCCCTCCTTTATGCGTTGTCACACTCATGTTCATTGGATCAAAAATATTAAGGGTCAGGATTGCATCTTCCCCAGCTCGCTTGTAAATTCAAAAGAGAAACTCAGGTGGCCGGAGCCCTAACTTCGGTTACCTTATCCGGCAAATCTTCAACCTGAAATTTCCATAAATCTCCATAAATCCACTAAACCTATATAAATCGAATCAAAATGATACAAGGATCTCAAATATGCAACTCAGATCCAAAAACAATAAGCATATGATACAAATCGAAGGAAACGAGAATAGGTCACAAACTTTCAGATCCACATAACTTCATCAATTTACGTCCAAACTCAATCAAAAATAGATCAGCATGCTTAGTAACACTTCATACACACAATGCGCATAATCAAATCTCAAATTATGATGATTAAATTAGAAGCTTACCTGAGATGGAAGTAGGTCAAAAACACCAAGAAAATCACAGAGAAGGTGCAGATCAACTCCTCTTGAGCTCTATTTGCAAAATAAAACCAAATAGAGGCTTAGATTGGACTGAATCTGAAGATTCGAAGCAGCTACCTCCAACTTCAATTATGGTGAAATCAAGAGTAGATGTTTCAAACAATGGATGATTCTGACTCCTTGAAGTGTGTAGATCACAAATATGGATGAAAAATGGCAAGAAAACTCAAGAGGAAGGAGAATCGAAGGAAAGGATGCAAGAGGCAAATACTTTGAATCCGGAGAATAAGAGGGCATCAGGCTCTATAATTTGTGTGAATGGCTTATATATGATGTGTTGATAAACCTGATTAGGGTTTTAGAAGTGTGAGGACTCTAGATTAAATGATTGGAATCAAAATGCAAAAATACAAAAATATGGCCATGTGATGATTTGCTCGTGCATTCTCAATAAGAAGTGCGTGATCACTGTCCTTTTGGGTCCCTGATTGCCCTTGGATCAATCTCATGGTTGGAAATTATTGGAACCATGAGTTTTGCATGCTTGTGCAAATTTGCAAAATGGAGAATATCTCACGTACATGGTATGAATTTGGATGCTTCAAAGGGAAAAAAATGATTGTCATGAGTTGTATTTTGGTTTGGTGATATGAATTGGTTCATTAGAAGTCTTTGCAAGTCATTTTGAGTATTTGTGCAAAAGGTGGAAAACTTGAAATGCATGAGAATCCATAAAATCAATCCAACTTTCATCAAGCATAACTTTTGATCCATGAAGGCTATGATAGAGTTCTTGTACTTTTTGAAAATGAGAGAACAAGCCCTATAACTTTGATGTTCATGGAAAATTCATTTGGAGCTTCCTTGGTCATGAAAGAATTGGTTGAAGTTAGGGCAAAAATTGACAAAAATAGAAAGTTTCATTATAGGTCACTTTCCAATTTTAGTAACTTTTCCCCAAACTCTTGATTCTTGACATTTGATATCATTCATGCCATTTCTTGAACAAATCAAGGTCCATAGGCTTGAAAATCATGATTGGAGCCCTTGAAAACCCTAGGTTGATTTTTCTTCTACATAATTGACTTCTTTCTTCAAGTACAAGTATCAGACGTTCGAGATAAACTGTGGTTGAATACGAAGAACCATCATAAAATTTGCACTTTGCTGAAGAAGAAAAGGGATATAAACCCGACCAAGGAAAACTCTGCTTGGGGAAAGATTGAGATGATCAAAAGTAATCAAAGATAACAATGGAGAAAATGTATTTTATACGAAGATAAATGACTTATAGCCTTCCACAACGATGGTGGGCCTTGAAAATGGTATTGCAGTACCATAAGATCTACAACCCAACCAACAAGAGCATGTAACATCATAGGACTTACAACTCGGAGAAATGTCTTTTATAATGAACCAGGAGACTACTGGCCTGCCACGGATGTGGGCCTCAGATGGTGTTGTAACATCCTAAGATTTACAAACCAAACGTGAGAACGTAATATCATAGGATTTACGACTCAGAGAAGTGTCTTTTATAATGAACTAGGAGACAACTGGCCTGCCACAGGGATGTGGGCTTCAGATGGTGTTGTCACATCATAGGATTTACAAACCAAACGTTAGAACATAATATCATAGGAATTACGAGTCAAGAAGTGTCTTTTATAATGAACCATGAAACTACTGGCCTTCCACGGGGATGTGGGCCTTAAAAATGTCTTTTGAGTAAAGTCAGACGACTACTGACCTGCCACAACAATGGTGGGCCTTAATGGAATTGTAAAATCATAGGATTTACAAACTAACCACGATCGAGCGATCTGCCAAGGAAACGATATCATAGGACCCATAACCCAGAACAAGAGAACGTAATATCATAGGATTTATGACTTAAACTACGAGAAGTAACATCAAGCGACTTACAACTCGAACAAGACCAAGCGATCTGACATGGAAATGGTATAATAGAATCCATAACCAGGACCACGAGAACGTAACATCATAGGATTTACTACTCAAAGAGGGAGGAGTAAATCAAGCGACTTACAACTCGAACAAGATCAAGCAATTTGACATAGAAATGGTATCATAGGATCCATAACCAGGAACACGAGAACGTAATATCATAGGATTTACGACTCGAACAAAGAGGAGTAACATCAATCGATTTACAACTCAAGCAAGATCATATGATCTAACAAGGAAATGGTATCAAGCGATCCATAACTTGGAATATGAGAACGTAATATCATAGGATTTACGACTCAAAAAGAGAGGAGTAACATCAAGCAATTTATAACTCAAGCAAGATCAAGCGACCTACCAAGGAAATTGTATCGAGCGATCCATAACTAGGAATATGAGAATGTAATATCATAGGATTTATGACTCAAACAAAGAGGAGTAACATCAAGTGATTTACACCTCGGACAAGATCAAGCAATCTGACAAGGAAATGGTATCAAGCGATCCATAACCAGGAATATGAGAACATAATATCATAGGATTTACGACTCAAACAAAGAGGAGTAACATCAAGCAATTTACAACTCGAACAAGATCAAGCTATCTGACCAAGAAATGGTATCGAGCGACCCATAACCCGGAATATGAGCATGTAACATCAAAGGATTTACTACTCAACCAAAGAGGAGTAACATCAAGCGATTTACAACTCAAACAAGATCAAGTAATCTGACAAGGAAATGGTATCGAGCGGCCCATAACCCGGAATATGAGCATGTAACATCATAGAATTTACGACTCAAAAAGGAGTAACATTAAGTTATTTACAACTCAAACATGTCTTTTTGTACGACGCCAGATGACCAATGGCTTTCCACAGTGACGGTGGACTTTAATGGTGTTGCAATATTGGGTGATTTACAACCCAACAAGATCAAGTGATCTGATATGAGAAGTGTATTAAGCAACCCATTCAAAATAGGTCCATTGACACGGGACAAAGCGATAAATATGATTAGTTCGTTGACACCGAACAAGGTGATCCATTCAATAAGACTTGATTTGATAGGAGAGTAAAGTCTCTGCAAGGCAGAATACTATTTGTAACTCTGCTGGGGATGACAACACTCTGACAAACATTCTGCTGAGGAATGAGATCAAGATACTTTGACAATACTTGACTCTGACTGAGGAATAAGATGTGAACAATTGTCTTCACCATTTTTCACACAGGCCAAAATAAATTGGAGACTTCACTGGGGAACATTTCAATGATGGATAAATTCCCTATAATACCCATATATAAAATACATACATCAAAACATATTTTTCATATATACGTTCATGTTTGGTACTGAAATACAATAAGTTCTTAGTACAACATATTGTAAAATTTTAGCCAACTAAATACATAAGGTACTACATCAAAAGGCTAACAATAATACAGGATGTCAAAACAAAAGGAATCTAAGAACTAGATCCGAAGATCTCAAAATATCCACTGCGGAAGAAAAGCCATCAGTAAGAAAGGATAATCAAATGACCTTATCCTTACCCTTCGCGGAACCTGAAATACCTCTAAAATATAACAACAACATGGGGTGAGATGACAACATCTCAGTGAGTTCCCTATCCTAGAATTCTCCAGGCTCTAAAAGGTTTGAAACTAAACATTCCACAAGATCTCTGGTTACTTTTCTAAAAGTAACCAAAATAGGATGGAAACGTCCATACAACACTCTCAACACCTTATGTGGGACTTAGTGGAATACCCATCATAAGTATTATTGACAAGACTTTCCGTAGGACTCAGTGTATAATACCCACCATAAGTCACTACCAAAGTCTTTACAAATGCTTCCCATGGGACTCAACATAACCCACCTTAAGAATTACTCAAGACTTGAATGGAAAGGCTTCGAGTGAGACTCAGTGTAATACCCACCACAAGCCACTACCATGCTTCCTATGGGACTCAGTGTAATACCCACCATATGCCTAAACCATGCTTCCCGTGGGACTCAGTGTAATACCCACCAAAAGCCTAAACCATGCTTCCCGTGGGACTCAGTGTAATACCCACCACAAGCCTAAAACTCGGCAAGACTTCCCGTGGCACTCAGTGTAATACCCACCACAAGTCCCTACCCGCCTCACCAACGATTTTCGCATCAAACTAGGGTAATCCTAACCACCTCACAATTTATGTCTTTTGTTTCCAATAGCTCACAATTTCCTAACTAACAGAATCATGGTTAATTAGAAAAGTAGGGTAAAATTCGGCTAAAAATAATATTTTTCAGTCTCATTTGACAAAACATATTATTAGCTTCAAATCGATATAAAGAATAGTTAAATCGGATAAAGGATGGAGAAGTTGTGAATTTTTAAATAAAGATCAAAATAATATTTTTCTGCACATAACCTTGGTAACCGCTTACTATCCAGAGGGTAACCTATTACCAGTGTAAAAATTGCACCCAGAACTTAGGTTTTCAACAAGTAACTGGTTACTACCTAGAGGGTAACCGGTTACTTGTAGACAGTAGCCAAAAATGTTGTGTTTTAAAATAAAGAACTTCCCCAAATTCAACCAAAACAACACCAAACCTATAAACAACAATCAACAAAGGTTTCTACATATATAGTCCATATACTCAAGCATTTAATCGACATCTTAACCGTTCAAACTCTCGATTCTACCATTTCTAGCATTTTTGCCCTAACCTCAAAAATCTATAAACTCTAGAAATAAAATAACCTATCTAGAACCCACCTCTACCAAAGATGATTGAGAAGATTGAGAGATGAATGGATGATGAACTTCAAGATCAAGAGCTTCTTCTTCTTCTTCTCCAAGCTTTTCCCTTCTTCTCATTTTCCTTTTCTTTCTCTCCCTTTTCCCTTTTCTCTTGTTATGTTTCTATGTTACAAACATAAAAAAACAACTTAGGTATTATACGGGAAAGTATAATTTCCTCCCAACGGGTCCATATAGAGGGTATCCAAAAATGTCTCTTATTGAAAATTTAATAGAACCTTTGAGTCAGATAATATTAGTTAATATAAATTAATTCACTGGTTGCTCCAATTATTTTTTTTTGTTAAAACATCTCAGAGCAACCCGAAACCCTGTTGATATCAAATAATATTATTCAGAGCATTAAAATAACTTACGGGGTATTAAATCCTCCCCCCTTAAATATAAATTTGTCCTCGAATTTAAAGATTTCCTGAATAGGTGAGGATACATCTCCCGCATTTCTTATTCTAGCTCCCACGTAGCATCTCCCGGATGCGTCATATCCCATTGTACCTTAACAAGTGGGATCTCTTTGTTTCTTAACACCTTGGTTTCTCTTCCAACAATACGACTCGGTTGGGGTTCAAAAGTCAAGTCTGCTTCTATCTCGATGGAATCCGACAGAATAGGCTGAAGAGGATCAGGAACAAACCTACGAAGTTCAGACACATGAAAGACATCATGCATTTCAGACAAAGAGGGTGGTAAGGCTAATCTGTAAGCAACTTCAGCAATCCTTTCTAAGATCTGATATGGTTCTATGTATCTCGGACTTAACTTGCGTGACTTGAATAGTCCTTTCAATCTCAATCTCAGAGTATCTTTCAAATAAACATGGTCACCTTCTTAAAATTCCAAATCTCTCCTTCGATTGTCAGCATAACTCTTCTGACGATCTTGAGCATGCTTAATTTCTCTTGAAGCATTCGAATCTTTTATGTAGTCTCTTGAATAACCTCGGGTCCTAAATTACTATCTTCACCCACTTCCGACCAACATAAAGGCGTCCTACAGTTTCTTCCATATAAAGCCTCATACGGAGCAATACCAATGCTCGCATGGTAATTATTATTGTAAGAGAACTCGATCAAACGTAAAAGATCCTTCCAATTTCCTCTACTTTCCAACACACAAGATCTTAACATGTCTTTCATGGTTTGAATTGTTCGCTTAGTCTGGCCCTCCGTTTGAGGATGATTAGAAGTGCTTAAACGTAAGTTCATACCCATAGCTTGTTGAAACACTCTCCAAAACCTTGAAGTAAACTTTGGATCTCTATCGGACACAATGCTAGATGGGACACCATGCAACCTTACAATTTCAGAAATGAACAACCTCACAAGATGACTTGCCTTGTATGTAGTCTTAACGGCTAAGAAATGCGCAGATTTTGTTAGTCAATCTACAATCACCAATATATAATCATAACCACCTTAAGTACAAGGTAGTTCCACCGCAAAATCCATAGAAATACTATCCCACTTCCAAATTGGAATATCCATAGGTTGTAACAGACCTCCTGGTCTTTGGTGCTCGATCTTCACTTATTGGCATACCTCACACTCAGAAACAAATACTACAATATCTTTTTTCATACCGGACCACCAATACTCTTTCTTTAAATATTGATACATCTTCTAAGAACCCGGATGTATCGTAAAAGTACCTTATGAGCTTCCACCAAAATCTTTCTCTTTAACACATCATCATTCGGAATACAAATCATTTGGTTAAATAGGATAATCCCATCCAAGGCTCTTACAAAACACGGTTGGAGTAACATATCTTATAGCTTCTCATCAAGGACTTGTTCTTGTTGAATCTCGCTTCTTAAGGTAGAATTGATATTCAAATTTTCTATGATCACACCATTCGGAGTCCATAAAAATTGAAGATTAAGATCTCGAAACTTCTCCAATAAGGCATATTCCAACACCATCAACTCGGCACCATGAATCACTTTCCGGATTAAAGCATCTACCACTTTATTTGCCTTTCTCGGATGATATTTTAATTCTAGATCATAATCCTTCAAGTACTCCATCCACCTTCTTTGTCTCATATTCAATTGTTTTTTATCAAAAAGATACTTCAAACTCTTATGGTCGCTGAAAATCTCAAAGTGACACCATACAAATAATGATGCCACGCCTTCAGTGTAAACACCACGGCCGCTAATTCCAAATCGTGAGTTAGATAATTCTTCTCATGAACTTTCAAATGTCTAGAAGCATAAGCTACATCTTGACCTTCTTGCATAAGAACACCTCCTAATCCCATCTTAGAAGTATCGCAAAACACTTCATAAGACTTGTTAGGATCGGGAATGAACAACACCAGAGCAGTTGTCAATCTTTCTTTTAAACACATGAAACTTTGTTCAAACCAAAATCCCATTCGTAAGCTAAATCCTTTCTAGTAAGCTTAGTCAATGGTAACACCAACTGAGAAAAACCTTTGATGAACCTTCTGTAGTAACCTGCCAAACCTAAGAAACTTATAACTTCCGAAGCATTCCTCAGTCTCTCCCAATTAATCACAGCTTCAATTTTCGATGGATCCACTGCTACACCCCCTTGAGATATAACATGTCCAAGAAATTTGACTTCTGACATCCAAAACTCAAACTTTCTAAACTTAGGAAAAAGTTGCTTCTCTTGCAATATCGATAGAACAATTCTCAGATGCTCCCCGTGCTCTTGCGGAGTACGAGAATAAATGAGAATGTCATCAATAAAGATTACCACAAACTGATCCAAATAAGCTTGAAATATCTGGTTCATGTAATCCATAAAAACAGTTGGATAATTCGTCACACCGAAAGGCATCACTAGAAATTCATAATGACCATAATGGGTTCTGAACGCAGTCTTCGGTACATCGAAACTCTTTATACGAATCTGATGATAGCCCGACCTCAAATCAATCTTCGAGAACACACATGCTCCTTTCAATTGATCCAAAAGGTTGTCTATCCTAGGCAAAGGATACTTGTTCTTGATAGTGACCTTGTTCAACTTATGGTAATCAATACACAACCGCATACCACTGTCCTTCTTCTTTACCAACAAAATAGGAGCTCCCCATGGTGAAACACTTGGTCTAACAAAATTCGCCATCAAATCTTCTAACTAGTCCTTTAGTTATCTTAATTTAAGTGGCGCCATCCGATAAGGGGAAACAAATATATGAGCCATCCCCGGTATCAGGTCAACTGAGAACTCAACTTCCCTCACAGGAGGTATGGAAGTGACATCCTCGGGAATGATTTCAGGAAACTCACAAACTATTGGAATATTCAGAACTTGCTGATCATGACCCTCCTCTTTAGTAAGGACCAATAAAACAAATTTCTCTTTTTCAAACAAAAAGTTTACCATTCCAAACGTACCTTCTAAGATTGTTGTCAACACGTCTTTCGGAGGAGCTTCCACGGATGGAACGATGGTTAAATTTTCTTCGCACCCGATAAACATAGATATAGTAGATAGTCAATCCATTCCCAAAATAACTTCGACCTTCTTAAGGGTAGACAAATCAGATCAATCTGGAAAACTCTACCATCCACATACAAAGTACAATTTTCACACATAAGAGGTGTCTCAACGGTTTCATCCATAGCGATAGTAACCACCATAGGAGGAGATAAGGGAATAACTCGTAACCCAAGTCGCATCACACAGTGAGTAGACACAAAAGAATGGGTTGCTCCACAATCAAATAAAATAAGACAAGGATGTTCATTAACAAGACATGTACCCGCAATCAGAGAGTTGTCAGCTTTAATCTTCCTCGCATCCATGGTATAAACCCTTCCTTGAACCTGGTCTCTTTCCCGTGGACAATCTCTAGCAACATGTCCTTCTTTCTGGCAATTGTAACATATCACACCACCCAGATTACAACTCCTATAATGATTCCTACAGAACTTGGGGCATGAAGGAGGATCATTAGGTCTAGGATTTGCCACTTACTTCCCCTTGAAAGATTGGGTCATGGGCCTAAACACTTGATTTTCCCTTCCACGATCATTTTGAACAACTCTTCCAGCATTCACTTCAGTCTGTACTTTCTGAAAATTATGCTCTGCAACATAGCATTAGCTCAACAATTCAGAATAAGTTGTGAACTCCCTCTGAGAGACACTATGAGAAATCTCAACCCTTAATCCAAATAAAAACTGATCAATTTTCCACTTCTCATCCGGAGCATACATAGCTTTCCTTGAATAAGCCACCATGTCTTCAAAATTTTCTGCATAACTAGCCACAGTCATGTTTCCTTGCCTAAGCTCCTGAAATTCAAACTCTTTCTGGGTCCTTAGAGAAATTGGAAAATATTTCTCCATAAAAGTTTCCTTAAACCGTTCCCACACCTTTGGAACTTCTTGCGCATCCATGAGAGTAGAAGCACTCTCCCACCATCTAGCAACAAGACCTTTCAACAAGTGTGAGGCAAAGGTCACCTTGTTCTCTTAACTGCACAACACAATCTGGAAGATTCTTTCCATACCAGTTATCCATTCATGATCTTTTACTGAAGCTAATCTGCCATGAAATTCTAGAGGGTTCATGCGGAAAAAGTCACGGAAAGTTCCACCTTCAGTTTTAGGAACAACCACCTAGGGATGAAGACCCCCATTTTTTTGGTGAACAATCTCCTACATAAATTGGTGTTGTTGTTGTTGCATCTGTTGCATAAACTGATACAACGGAGCATTCCGATCACCACCCGACTGATTACTAACAGGAAGAGTGGCATTACGCCGACCACTGGTTCTACGTCCACTAGCTTTATCCCTAAATGTCATCAAAACAGGATTAAGTTGATCAGGCTCAATACCATAAACATAACATTTAGTTCTATAGCGAGATCACATACATGAACGGAAAGAATCACTTAAAATATTCCAAGGCTAGGTCGAGTATATGACCTGCTCTGATACTAACTGTAATACCCATATATAAAATAAGTTCAAGTTTGGTACTGAAATACAATAAGTTCTTAGTATAATACTTTGTAAAATTTTAGCCAACTAAATACATAAGGTATTACATCAAAAGGCTAACAATAATACAAGATGTCAAAACAAAAGGAAACTAAGAACTAGATCCGAAGATCTCAAAATATCCACAGCGGAAGAAAAGCCATTGATAAGCAAGGATAATCAAACGGCGTTATCCTTACCCTTCGCGGAACCTAAAGTACCTGTAAAATATAACAACAACATGGGGTGAGATAACAACATCTCAGTGAGTTTCCTATCCTAGAGTTCTCTCGGCTCTAAAGGTACGAATCTAAACATTCCACAAGATCTTTGGTTACTTTTTTATAAGAAACCAAAACAGGATGGAAAACGTCCATACAATGCTCTCAACACCTTACGTGGGACTCAGTGGAATACCCATCGTAAGTGTTATCGGAAAGACATCACGTGGGACTCAGTGTAATACCCACCACAAGTCACTACCTAATTCATTACAGATGTTTCCCATGGGACTCAACATAACCCACCTCAAGTCTTACTCAAGACTTCACCGGCAAGGCTTCCTGTGGGACTCATTGTAATACCCACCACAAGCCACTACCATGTTTCCCGTGGGACTCAATGTAATACCCACCACGAGCCTAAACCATGCTTCCCTTGGGACTCGGTGTAATAGCCACCACAAGCCTAAAACTCGACACGACTTCTTGTGGGACTCAGTGTAATACCCACCACAAGTCATTACCCGCCTCACCAATGATTTTCACATCAACCTAGGGTAATCCTAACCACCTCACAATTTATGTCTTTGGTTTCCAATAGCTCACAATTTCCTAACTAACATAATTACGGTTAATTAGAAAATTAGGATAAAGGATGGAGAAGTTATGAATTTTTAAATAAAGATCAAAATAATATTTTTTTGCACATAACAGTGGTAACCGATTACTACCCAGAGGGTAACCGATTACCAGTGTAAAAATTGTGCCCAGAACTCGGTTTTTCAACAGGTAACCGGTTACTTACAGACAATAGCCAAAAATGATGTGTTTTAAAATGCAGAACTTCCCCAAATTAAATCCAAACAACACCAAACCTATAAACAACTATCAACAGTGGTTTCTACATATATAGTCCCTATACTCAAGCATTTAATCGACATCTTAACCGTTCAAACTCTCGATTCTACAATTTCTAGCATTTTTGCCCTAACCTCAAAAATCTATAAACTCTAGAAATAAAAGTATCTATCTAGAACCCACCTCTACCAAAGATGATTGAGAAGATTGATAGATGAATGGATGATGAACTTCAAGATCAAGAGCTTCTTCTTCTTCTTCTCCAAGCTTTTCCCTTCTTCTCAATTTCCTCTTCTTTCTCTCCCTTTTCCCTTTTCTCTTGTTATGTTTCTATGTTACAAACATAAAGAAAACAACTTAGGTATTATACGGGAAAGTATAATTTCCTCCCAACGGGTCCAAATAGAGGGTATCCAAAAATGTCTTAATAAAAAATTTAATAAAACCTCGGAGTCAAATAATATTAGTTAATAAAAATTAATTCACTGGTTTCTCCAATTTTTTTTCTAAAATATCTCAGAGCAACCCAGAACCCTATTGATATCAAATAGTATTATTCAGAGTATTAAAATAAATTACGGGGTATTACATTGCCAACATGACACTCTATGGGGAAATGAGGTCTCCCGACTCGTCCGGGGAATGCTTTGTCAAATACTCTTGTTGGGGAGAGGAATCTGAAATTCTGGACTTTGTGGGGAAACAAGGCATCCATCAGCCTGTTGGGAGTGTTTCACTATGATGACTCCGCTTGGGGATAATAATAGTTCAATTTCCCTTGAAGTTCTGCTTAGGATACCACCCTACTCTGACTCAGCTGGGGAAGATTCCATCTTGAACTCTACTAGGAATGATGTGAGGATCACCCCTTCCGCTGGAGATAAGAGTTGTAAGGCATCTCTCGCTGGGGAGAAGAGATAGAAATATTCTTTGCTTGGGGTCAAACACCACACCCTTTAACACCTTGCTTTAAGAGACAAATATGAGTGGATGATTCTATCTAGTCTCTGATTGGGAATGAGATTTCAACACTACTTCGCGCTAAAAAAAGATGTTGTCTTTCAAGCCTTTGACTATTTTGTTTATGAGAAAATCATCTCAAGAGAATTTTACAGGAGACCTGGCATCCAAAATGCCTCAGTGTCTTCAAACTCTTGTATAGATTCATCGGATCTTGAAATAACTGCCCCATACCACATGGTCTACGAAGGATTTTGTTTCAAGAATATTCATGCAAGATCCCATGTCATCGTGAGATATTCTTCCTCATACACTGAACCAAGGCTAGATTGATTAGTCATCTGTAGAGAGTGACTTCACCTGCTCTTGAGGTGGCCTGCCCCAGTACAAGGCTTATAGTGATTTCCTCTTACTGACTGTGCCTTTGAAGAAATGTCCCGACTAATTGCTCTTTGAGAGATTGAAATCTCGAAGTGATTGCCCCCGTTTGGCTGAATTTTGAGAATATTGCTCAATGTGATTGCCCCGGACCGGCTACATTTAACACATCTGGTTGGAAAATCCTCTACTCAAAAGAGTTTCTTGGAAAAAGTGCACTTCAACACAATTGTCCTTCAGAAGTTTCAGACTTCTCAACTTTGCAAGATTAAGCTTCTGGACTGAAATTCCGCATGTAAACTTCTTTGATGCTAAACAAATGTATGCAAGCATAAATTTTTTTATTCTGAGAATGATTACTCTAATGCCAAACACATGTTAATCTTGAAGCTTTTATTGAAAATATATGGCAAAACTTTGTGAAAGAATCACTGGTTAAGATACGACATTAATTTTTTTATGAAATCATGTACATGTAACACCAACAAAAGAATGCAGGGCTTTACAATGGAATGTTCAAGATCTGATCGACTTGAAGGTCATCACACCAGACGGTCAGCTAGGGAGGCAAAGACTTCTGGACTAGAATTGATACTTGTAGGCTTTAGCTCTTTCATGTATCTGGTTACCCTCAGGCTTGTTGAGGGAGCCCTTGTTGATGTACCTCTTTGTGGTTGTTTTCAGTACCTTGTATGAATTTTGTCTTGCGGGCCTTTCCCTATTATGTGTTTGGATTTCTATGGAGGTGGTTTCCTTATTCATGCACTGACATTCAGTCACAGGATGTTTTTATACCGGTATTTGCTTGCAGATTTTCTTTTGAGAGTGTTCTCTCATTTGCGGCGTTTATGAGCATTTGCATAGCATAACATCTTGCATTCCATATCATTCTATCTTTGTTTCTCAGGTACCCTGGCAGTTTCTCATCTCTATTCCATTTCAGGCAACAGTGTTATCAAAGCAGAACCGGAATGGAAGATCAAGTACAAGCTGGGCTCATAAAATTGAAGACTTGTATGGAGCAGTTCATGACACTGATGACGGGGATGTCCTAGAGGAAAGAACAACTAAGGTTGATGGTCAAGCGGCCAGAAAATGCGATTCTTGAAGATGGAAATCAGAGAAATCATATTAGAGCTCCGGGCGGAGACAATGACTGTAATGTTGGCTACATGGACGAACAAGAAGATCAATTTACTTTGATTGATGATGAGATGGATCAACCTAATGCTGTTGTGGATCGTCGTTTCAACAAGCTTGCTGAGAAAATAGAGGCCATTAAATCTCAGAACTCTCTAGGCTTCGAGGTTACGGAGTTGGGGTTAGTTCCTGGAGTGAAAATTCCTCACAAATTCAAGCATCCTACTTTTGAAAAGTACAATGACAACTCTTGTCCGAAAACTCACATCCAGTCCTACTTTGGGAAGATCTCTGCTAACACGGACGATGAGAAGTTATGGATGTTTTACTTCCAAGACAGCCTGTCTAGGGCGTCATTGGATTGGTATACGGGTTTGAACAGGACTGTTGTTAAAAGCTGGAAGGACTTGGTTGAAGCCTTTGTGAAACAATACCAGTTTAATCTTGACATGGCACCTAACCGCATTCAACTTCAGAGTCTGTCTCAGAAGAAGTCTGAAAGTTTCAAAGAATATTCTCAGAGATGGCGAGAGATGGCCGCCCGAGTGCAACCTCCACTGCTGGAGAGGGAGATGGCTGACATATTCATGAGAACTTTGTAGGGTGTGTTTCTGGACTGTTTAGCCACTTGTCTGTCTACTAGATTTGCCGATATTATGATCGTCGATGAACACGTTGAGAGTTTGTTGAAGCTCGGGAAGATTCAAGACTAAAGTGCGTCAGGTTCAGGCACCAAGAAGCCATTCGTCAGTGGTCAGAACAAGAATGAAGGGGAAGTTGGGGCAATATCTCATCAACGTGGAAAAGGTAGAGGATATCATCCACGCCATCATCGCGCAGCTTCTGTTGCTATAACCCCGAATAATCAGCCGAGGCGTCAGACACAAAAAAGGAATCCTCAATAAGGTCAACGTCAGTAAAGGAGAGAGTTAGTCCTTGATCCTCTACTAATGTCTTATACCGATATACTTCAACATCTTCTTCTGTTGAAGTTGATTGAGCTTCGTAAGCTATCCTCGCCTCCTCATCCATTTCCAGAGGGACGGGATACTAATGCCCATTATGACTTCAATTCTGGGGCACCAGGACACCATATTGATGGGTGCAAAGCTTTTCACCGTAAGGTACAAGATTTGATTAATTCGAAAGCTGTCAATTTTGCTCCATACATATGAAGGAGAGGGCAGCATCCTGATTTGAAGTCTTTTTATCAGAGTATGTCATGAAAAGGAACTAAGAAAATAAATCCAGAAGTATATCCAGTACTCTCAATAAATGGCAATCATTTAGTTTCTTTATTACATTTCCTCCCTATTGAGTGGAACTACGTCGCTCTTATTCTTCATTGGTCTTTGGTCATAGGAGATACGTAGGCAGAAGATCGTCAGGTCTTTGCAAGTAACCTTATGTGGAAATTTCACCTCAGTTTCACTCTTTTCTTTAGACGTCTCGTGTCAATGTTTGAACTTCGAAGACTTAAGGTCAGAATAATTGGGATGAAGTATGGTTTTGGGCACGTGGCCATTTGATTGAAGACTGTAAATCCCATCAGGAAAAGGCTGCTGACTACTGAAAGCATTCAAGATCAACAGGTCCAGACGGAGTCAAGTCTCATCAACAATGGCAATGCTCAGTTTCTTTACTGCATTTTCATGTGTAGATTTATATGTTTGTTTGAACATTTGTATGCATGCATGAAGTTTGTTTGTTTTGAATGTTGATTAAGGAAATGCACATGTTTTTCTTGAAGTAATTCGTTTGTATTTTACTTCTAATTTTGTGTATGTGAATTTCAATACCAATTGTTGTGCTTAAACTCTGTGGTGGAGGATGACGAAACAAAAACGCAAAAATATATGATTGTGTGCTCTTGAATAAGACCCTATTGACGATGTACAGGCTTTGTTTCAAATCACAAACACCGGAGATATAAGGGAGATACACCCTCGCTAACCCTTTTGAGCCTTGAAGTAGAAGTTTCTTTTCGAAAAAAGAACCCTCACATTTGACCCGGGGCAGGGTAGACGTCAGCTTGTTAGACCAAGCATTCAGGCTTTCATAAAGGAGTGTATCTGAGGATCCCTAACATTTCATTGTACCAAATCAAGAGGTCCAAAGACCAGAAACCACAACGGTTATCCATCATCGACCAAAAAGTGAGACAGTCACAACCCTTTCAAAGCAATCAAGACAAGCAATGTCACACGATTTGAAAAAAAAGAATAAAAAAAGAAATAAAAAGCCCGCTAAGTCGAAACATGAAAACAAGCGACTTAGGAAAAAGTTAGTGCATCCCGCTGGACTCCAATTGCAAAAGATTCGAAAGAAATCAGTCCAAGCAAAAGTTAGGTATAAGCAAAAGAATGAAAAAGAGAAATGCGAAAAGGATTACACAAGAAAGGTCCTCAAGCAAAAACAAGTCATGTGACACAGATATAAAAGACAATGGGGATGATTATTATTCCAACAACAACCTCAGTGATGCTTAAACTGTTAGTAGCAATGGTTACTCAACCATCACGAAACCCTTAGGGAAGGTTAGCGCTTGAGAAAACTAGTTGAACATAGGAATGAAGAACATCACGAAAGGGGTGGGCACAAATAAACTTTAAGCCTATATCTTTTGTTTCTGTAACCGTGAAACAGGCCACGATACAACCCTTGAAAGTCCTAATTGAAACATGGTTAATTCGAGAGCATGCTACCACGAGGCATGCTCTCATTCAAAAAAAATTGTGTCTATCTTAAACAGTGGTTTATTCACAAACAACATTTCAATAAAAGCTTCAAGATTAGCATATGTGTTTCATTAGAATTTTCATTTTCAAAATAAAGCATTTTTTCTTGCATATATTTGTTCGGCATCACAGAAGTTCACATGAGGAATTTCAGTCTAGAAGCTCAATCGTGCCAAGTTGATAAGTCTAGAACTTCTGAAGGACAATCAGGTCGAAGTGCACTCTTTCTGAGCGGTCTCTCATAGTTCAGCCAAGCTGGGGCAATTATCAGAGCATGGTTAAAATGAGGAAATCATTTTTAGGGGCCATGCTAGGGCATACCACTCTCAAAAGCAGATGGAGTCAGTCTCTGCAAGCGTTTATTCAACTTATCCTTGGTGCAGGATATTGGGGTAGAATATCTCACGATGATGTAGGATCTGTCGTGAGTCTTCTTCAATTAAATACCTTTGTAGACCAGGAGGTCTGGGGCAGTTATCCCAAGAAGAAAGATGTTACCAGAACATATTCCCCAAGCAGCTTAGTCTCCCCAACAAGAGACACTTTTCAATTCCTATCTCCAGCAGAGGGTGATCCCCAACATCCCCAGTAAAGTCTGAGATGGAATATTCCTCAGCTGAGTAAGAGTAGGGTGGTATCCCCAACAGAACTTCAAAACCAGTTGAATAGTTCTCACCTCCGAGCGGAGTCTTTACATTAGAGTGGGCAATTCCTAGCAAGCAGCTGAATGCCTAATTCCCCACAGAGTTATAATTGTTAGAACCTTTTCCCTAGCAAAGGTTATTTGACCAAGTATCTCCCCAACCGAGTCGGAAAATCGTCAGTTCCCGACAGAGTTTCATGATTGGGACGCAACTATCATTGAAATATCCCCAGTGAGGTCGCCAATTTATTTTTGGCCAGTGTGAAAAAGTAATATAGACATTCGTTCACATTTGATTTCTCAACCAAGTATTTCCAGGATATCTTGGTCATTTCTTCAGCTGAATGTTAGTCAGAATGTTCTCATACTCAATGGAGTTACCAATGGTATATTCCCTTGCAGAGTTGTTACTCTCTTCTCAAATCAACTAATATTGTATTGATCGCTTTGTCCCGTGTCAACGGACCCGATTATGGATCGCTCGATACCATTTCCCATGTCAGATCGCTTGATCTTGTTGAGTTGTAAATCACATGATATTACTCCTCTTTGTTCGAGTCGTAAATCAATGGATATTACGTTCTCGCTTCCTTGGTTATGGATCGCGATACCATTTCCCATGTCAGATCACTTGATCTTGTTGAGTTGTAAGTCTCTTGATATTACTCCTCTTTGTTCGAGTCGTAAATCAATGGATATTACGTTCTCGCTTCCTTGGTTATGGATCGCTCGATATCATTTCCCATGTCAGATCACTTGATCTTGTTTGAGTTGTAAATCACTTGATATTACTCCTCTTTGTTCGAGTCGTAAATCACTTGATATTACGTTCTCGCTTCCTTGGTTATGGATCGCTCGATACCATTTCCCATGTCAGATCGCTTGATCTTGTTTGAGTTGTAAATTGCTTGATATTACTCCTTCTTGTTTGAGTCGTATATCGTTTGATGTTACATTCTCATTTTCCTGGTTATGGATCGCTCGATACCATTTCCTTATCTGATCGATTGATCTTGTCTGAGTTGTAAATCGCTTGATGTTACTCCTTGTTGTTTGAGTCGTTATCATCTTCCCGGATATGGATCACTTGATACGGTTCCCATATCAGATTGCTTGATCTTGTTTCGGGTTGTAAATCGCTCGATATTACAATACCGTTAAAAGTCCATTGTCGTTGTGGTAAGCATGTAGTCGTCTGGCGTCGTTCAAAAGAGAGGGTTTCCAAGTCCACCGTCGTTGTGGCAAGCCAATAGTCACCTGGCGTCGTTTAAAAGGCATCTTCTTGGTTACTAGTCACTTGTTTCCTCATTAGGGTTTGCAGTAGTTCTCCTTGGTTGGGTTTATTTCCAATTTATTTTCTTTTTCTCCAGCAGAATGCAAATTTCCGGGTTCTTTTGGAATTCATCCACAGTTCATCTCGAACGGCCGACATCCGATTCTTTCGTCCTTTTTAGATTAATAGTTGCTTGAATAGGGGCAGTTGTAGCACCCCAAATTTGCCCTCTCCTTTTCATCATCATTCACATATCATGAGCATAGCATAAGCATACCATATTCTAACATTTAGCATAGAAAAATGAAGCATGGCACCCCACATGTTCTAGCATAGGGCATATGATCAATCATTTGGAAACTTTTGAGGTTCTACAAGTCAATTCAAAGGCCAAGAGATATTGCAAGAGGCTCCCAAGGTTTCCTCATGTCTTATGCAAGCTCAAAGTCATCTACAAAAGTTAAGAAGGGTGAGGGATCATCAGAAGATCAAGAAAGCAACTTTCTCCTATACAATTAGAACCCTAATTAGGGTTTTGCATTTGAGCAAGTAATTCTCATATCTTTGACCAATTCTTGTGGTCAAAGGCTTTTATATGATATTTGAAGCCTATGTGTGAAATTTGGTGAGAAAATGCATTGAGGAAGTTAGTCAATCCTTCAGTTACTTGTAAGTGAAGAAATTGGTCAAACTGGACATCTAACAAACTGGACATCTAAAAAGTCAACTGTGAAATTTCAAGGGCTCCAATCCCATTTTTCAGGTCAAGGAACCTTTTTAAGATCAAAGAAGGGCTTTTGTGATCTCAAAGATCAAGAATCAAGAGGTTTTGAAGAAGTTTCCATTTTTGGCAAATGACTTGTAATGAAAGTTTCCACTTTTGGCAAGTTTTGCATTAGTTTTCAAAGGCTTCTTTCATGACCAAGATGACCTCAAATGATTTTTCCTCAAACATGAACATTGTAGGGTATTCCTTCCCCTTTCCGAAAAGTACAAGATCATCTCCATAGCATGTGTGGTTTGAAAGATGTGATTATTTGAAGTTAAGCTCTTTTTAGGGTTTTACTTGAAATTCAATTTTCCACCAAGAATCAAAATGATATGTATCTTGTTTTCAAGCTGATTTATGGAGCAAGTGAGGTCATGGTATCCTAATTCATTGCACAAAAGAGACTTTTCTCCAAAGAAACCACAAAAATCGTGCATGGATGAAGGAGTATTTCATAAAGTGAAAAAATGCAATTTCACATCAAAAGCATGACATAAGTGTATCTAATAGCCAGGATTCATTCAGTTGTGATTAGTGAGTGATGTGTGATCAGCATGTGCAACGGAAAGGGAGAGAGCATGAGCAAAGAGTGCAATCACACATCTCATACCAATTTTCAAAATCACCTCCATCACACTATTCTCACGTGCATTGTCTTCCAAACCCTAGGCAGTGTAAATTCACATCATATATTAGAGAAATGAGCCTTTAAATCACCAGATTTCACCACCATTTCTTCATTCTCAAGGTTTTGCTCTCTAAGCTTTTTGCTTCGAGTATCTTCATACACACACATTGCTCCATCTAAGCTCAGATTCTTCATCCTTGAGCTTCATAGATCACATATCCATACCTTTCTTAAGCTAAATCTCCAGATTTCTCAAGGTGCAAGTAAGGTGCAGTTAAAGTGGAAACTCCAGATCCAGGCCAATTTAAGCACTCTCTTGCATTTATTTTGCAAGGACGAGTTAAAAGAGGAAGATCTTGGATTTTTTGTGTGATAATTGATATGCGTGTTGCACTGAATTCAATGATATGATTTGTTTTGAATTTGAGTGAGAATTGAGACTGTATGGTTGAATTAAAGTTTGATCCATGAAAATATTCTTGTTCAATTTGCCTTGTGTGTTGATCTATTTGAAAATCCAATGTCATATTTGAGATCTACGTGTTTTAATTAGTTGATCTAGAGTGTTTAATTCATTTTAATGGTATTTTGTTCTTGATGATGAGTTTTCCGACGCCGGAGCTAGGGCTCCGGTCGTCGGTTTCTGGAAATGTGTTTTTGGATTTGAATTGAAGAAGATGAAGTCTCAGGTGTTGGATCTTTGATCTGGATGGTTCTCATGATACCAGCGCATTAAAATTGCGCCCTCCCTTGCATGTGCCTCTGTTTATGTTTTAATTCTGAATAATGCAATGTGTTTGGCTCCACACCATAACTATGATGCACACACGCGCACTTCTCTTGGATGTTTGACCTGGCTTTAGTGTTGACTTGATTGTGTGCTTCAGATTGATCCTCTGGATGTGTTTTTTTCCTGAATAATTCAATTTCCACAATAATATTGTGTTATATGCTGAGAAATACTTGGGCCTAAGCTGCTATTCGTGCCCCCTGATTTTAGAAGCCCAACTGTTTAAACTGATTCTAATTACTGATTGCACCTCCTTGCCAATTGTTTAATTTTTATTTCTTTTTATTAATTGTTTAATTTTTAATTTTTAGAAATAGTTGTGAGGATCTAAAAATTACCAAAAAATCATATAGGTTAATTTTAGTTTTCTTTAATTTTGTTCAATTTTATTTTTCATTTATTTTATTTTTTCATGCTTGAGTAAATTGTAGAGATTAATTTCCTTATTTTAATTATTTTAATCCACATGATGATTTGTAGAATTTCTATCTTAAACATGAAATTGAATTTGGATCTGATTTTTTTTGCACTTGTTTTCTTATATGTTGAAGTTTGTTGGAAATTTATTTCATATTATTTAGGGATTGTATGCTTAGCTTTTGCTTAGTTACTTTCAGTGTAAGATTTAAAACCCTAATTGATTTGTATGCCATCCATTACCATAATTTGCTTCTGTTTGTGGACCTATCCTTGTGGCATGATGATCTTATATGTTTAAAGAGCTTTTGGATTTATTTGTTGAATTTTTGAGTGTGAAGTCCATTTGATATGATTTTTTTTTGTGTTTTCTTGCCCTAGTTTGATATTATTCTTGATGATTGTTTGCTTATTAGTTTAGGAGGGCACTTGTGCCAACTCCTATAGGTTGTTTTGGGTTCATTTGAAATGTGGATGTGTCCATGATCCTTGTGTGAGGATCTCTTTGAATTTTGTTATGCTTTTAATTTGTTTCTCCTATGTCTGATACTTGCTTGATTTCCTTCCCACTTGTGTTTATTTGTTCTAACATTTCAGGGACAATGGTAAGCAGGAGGTGTGGATGAGATTTCCACATTTCCAATTCTTTTCTTTTCTCTTTTATTGCTTTAAACCTTTTGGTTTAGATGTGCCTTAGGTCATCATTTGAACAACTTCACTTCTTCCCCTTTAGAAGTAACTTACCTTCTTTAGAGAAGTAAGTTGTCTTCTAGCTCTTTTTTCTTCTTTCTTATTTTCTTCTTATTCATTAGGGTAGAGTTAAAACCTCACTAACCTTAGGTCCACCTTTGAATGATAACATTTAGGGTTGTTAGTCCCCCCTTTTAGTTTTTACCTTTGAGATCTTTTTGGTGTTCTCTCTTTCTCATCTTCAAACAAAAAACCTAAGAAACATTTAATAATAATTGAGGTAAACTTCTCCCTTTGTCATACTCTCAAAGAAAAATCATAAAATACATTTCTTCATTTAATTCACAAAAACACTTAGTAATATCATACAAGTTAGTGAATTTAAATCCTAATCTTAGGAAACAGGTTTGAGGATCTTCTTCATTCTTGGTGTACTTGTTATTCATTCTATTTTGGGATGTGGTAATAAGGACATATCCCCTAGGAAAGGATTTTCCTTCACTTACTTGTGCCACACTCATAAGAAACTCATAAAAAACACTGGACAAAGAATAAACGTCTCTCCTTCGGGACTTCTTTTCTCATCCCACTCACTCTCATCGTACGAACTTGCTCTTACTTATCACTTTACAAGACGGTAATGCACTCGTGCCAGACGAGCCTGCAACACCTGAGCATTGACATAGGCAGTTCAAGCCTTAAGACACAAGCAATATTTCCACCCCTAGTTAGGGGAGCTATGGTGACTCTGATCCTCATGTCCAGATGAGGTACGTAGGCAGTGGGGTAGGGCCCGTTCGAGCATAATCTTTATTTCCCTACATTTTTCCTCTTCGATTTCTTTATCAGTTCCCTTTCTCATTCCAGTTTCAGACTTTCATTTGTAGCAACTTTCATTCTTTTACCCTTTGAGATAGTTTCTTTGCAAGTGTGGATCCTGTCGGGTACGGCGGACGATCTGGGGTGCTAATACCTTCCCAGGTCGTAACCGACTCCCGAACCTAGATTCTTTGGTTCGCAGGACCTTTGTCCTTCCTTTCTTTTCTTTGGTTTGTGCAACATTACCATTCCCGTTTCTTTGGGATAAAAATGTCTGGCTGGAGACTCTACCTCTTTTCCGCGCCACTTTCGCGTTTGTACCGGAATGGAAATCCAGGGAGCGACACCTATGACCAGGTGTCAGTGCATAAATTCCTTCTGAAGAGAATCAAGAAAACCACTACATCAGAAATCCAAACATCATAACAGGGAAAGGCTCACCAAAGCAAAGTCATACAAAGTATTGAAACAAAATGACAATGAATACAAATAAGAACATAAACAAAAGATTTCCTCAACAAGCCTGAGGGTACCAATAACATGAAAGAACACTAAGGCCTACAAACATCAATCTCAATCTAGACTTATTTGCCTCCCTAGATGACCATCTGGCGTGATGACTTTTGAGTCGATTAGATCCTAAAAAATCCATTGTATAGCCCTGCATTCCTCTGTTGCATGCCCTGAAACACTTGAATGAAACTCGCAACGCGCATCTGCATCATATCCCTTTTCCAGATTCCCCATTGGTGGTGCCAAAGCCCGCAACTCCACCAAATTAAACCTTAGCAATTGTTGCAACATGGCAGTGTACGTTATTCCAATGGGATCAAGAACATGATCAGCTGGTTGGATTCTTTGTGGGTAAGGCCTTCGTTCTAGTTGAGCATTATGTTCTTGATGTTTCTTTGAGGGCATAACAGGCCGCTGTACTTTCTTACCCGTATTTGGCAGGGGAACAAATGAAGGTTACTAATGTAACCCCTTTGAAGACTCAGCCTGAGTAATGACCCCAGAGGAAAAAAAATGACCACCTCTTTTGTATTCATACGTGCAACAACTTTTAACACTTTCCACCCAGTCAGCCCAAAAATAATCACTCCTTTATCAATTAAGTCTTGCACTTGATTCTTGAACTCCTTACAATCATTAGTATCATGTCCAGGATTTCCAGAGTGAAAAACACAGTAGGCATAGGGGTTACAACCTTGGGGAAGTTTACCAGGAGGAAGAATTATCTTGCGACACTCAATCAATCCCATTTATGAGCAATTGTGGGCACAACTCAACATAAGACATGGGCACAAGATCAATAACCCTTTCTTGCTTTTGTCGAAAACAGGTTTCCACCACTGGAGGAACTACAACTGGAACTTGCTGAAGTCTTTCTTTTTGGAAACCAAAGTGTAGGAGTTGAGGAAGATCCTTGATAAGGAAAGAAAGAGACTGTTTCTTTGGCAACAATTGTTATAGGATCATTCAGCTCATTTGTATTAGGCAAGGAGAAGTTGAACTCTGTCTTGGGATCTTCCTGACTACCAAGTGGTGATTGTTGGTGAAGAGACTCAAATTGTGGAGGAAGTCCACCTAATAACTCATGATTCAGTGGAAATCCCAAAGAGATGGGAGAAGCAAGACCTTTTGTTGGAGAAGCAGATACATGATTGTTTTCTTTCTTTAACAAAGCATTCATGTAAGTAGCTTCATCCAAGAATTCATCAAGTCAAAAAAGCTTGCACTTCTGCCTTGATCTGCCCCAACTGGGTCTTCATTTCAGTTACCTTCACTCGGAGTTGTTCCAAATCCATACCCTGAGAGTTCTGATTCAAACTGGTTATTCTGCAGAGAAGCCAAGTCAGGATAAGAATCTGTTTCCGAACACCTGTCATGAATGCAAGGATGTATGCATATGCAATGCTCGGTTATTTCTCGGGACTCTATCTGTTTTGATTCACATTTAGATTCACAAGAAATCCAACTGCATGATTCAAATGTGGGATCCTCGGAAATAACTAAACATGTATGTTGGAATGCCATGATGTCATGTATGCAACAGGCATGTGATCAGTGACTGATATCTTTCAGGATGTGGAATATTGAGCCCAGAACCAAGTATTTGGAACCAAAGGATCTCCGAATAATAACCCCGGATAATAACTCAGAACCAAAGGATCAAGAATTCTAGAACCAGATCAGAACATAGGACCACACTGATAACCAGGGTATGTTGAGGTCAAGCATTCCTGCAAACCTGTAAACCCCTCCCAAAATTCATTGGTGTGATTCGGGTCACCATCATGGACTATCAAAGCCGAATAGAAATAATACGTCAACCATCTCCGAGAAATGGCTCATGACCAAATCAGGGAATCATATTCGAACTATATACTACTCAGGAAGGTCTCAGCTGAGTATGGGAAAAAGAAGCATCCCACGTAAGTCCCCAGCTTCAAGCACTGAAATCGAGAAACAATAGTACATTCAGCCCTTGGGATACAGTACTATCGTCATACGATCAGATGCATTAAGTGATTTCCTATGAGAGAACCAGACCATCCTATGTGAGTTCCCAGTGGGCCCTTGGGTGCGAATGGGTTTGCCATAGAATGTGGTCTGCCACTATCACCACTGGAGAGAGTTGTTTCCACAAAGGTCCTCAATGATCGGTCCCCGAATGCACATAACTACCAAGGTAGTGTAATGAAGTAGGGAAGACCCCTATATCAGAACACTTCCAAGACGGCCGTAGTCTGGGTGTGGAACTCACTACTACCCTCATGACAAAATACAATGAGACCAAAGTGACTGTCCATGCTGTAATACCCTAAAATTTTCTCTCTTAATTTATTGCCAACTTCCAGTGATTTATGCTTCTTCGTTTTTTGCATGATCATTCAAGCATCTCATCGCATTCAAAAATAAAACAAATATAAAAATAAATCATGATCATTTGCATGTGTATGAGGCGTGTGATCGAGCAAAGCTTTTTAAGCATCGGAGCTCAAGTAAAAAATAATGCAACAAAAATAACCCAAGGTCCATTTCCAAGCTAACCCATCAAAGAATGAAAAAATCAAGTTTTTCATTCGTTAACCGGTTAACGGGTGCGAAAATGGGCAAAATATTTTGAAAAATGGTTGATTTCACCACTTCCCTCCACTTTTTCCTCTTCTCTTTTTCCACTTCCACATTTCATTTTACCTTGGATCATTCCACCACATTCTAGATCTTTCTACACTCTTCCAAGGAATATTCCCTAAGCCCTAACCAACTTTAACTAACTCCATACCTAACTCCAAACCTAACCTAATGCCCAAGAAAGCTCCATACCCAAGCCTCATGCCAAGCCTACACGCTATATAAGTCCTAATCACTCCAAAGAAAGAGGTGACAACTTCATGTTAATCGTTTCACTTTCCAAATCTCTCATTTCTCTCTCAATTCTCCTCCATTTCCAAATTCTTCAAAGCTTCTCCATAGAAGTTCTTCAGGTTTTTTTCATTGAAACTTGAAGAACTTGAAGCTAGACCTTAATCAAACACCAAATCCATAGCTTATTGAAGAAGTGCTTCTGTTTTTGGATCGATTTCGGCTTATTGTAAGTGATTGTTCAAGTGTTCATTAAGAAGCATCATCAACCGCATTTATTTTGCGCGTTCGTGTATCTTCGGTTTTCTTCTTCATTTGCATTTCGATCTACATAGCAACACTCACCAAATAAATTCTCTGCTTTGTAGGTTGGTAATTCAAACCCGCTTCGCGTTTAATTTATTCTCTTCATCTCGTTGTATGGCGTTCTTCGATTGCTTATCATTTGATTGTTTTTATTGCGTTTTGAGCGTTTCTACGTTTTGATTACGATTTGTGTATTTCGATTGTTAGAAGCTAGAATCATTGCTTATTCTAGGTCCTAATAGGTGTTATAAGACCTTAGTTAAGTGGAAAACTTGTGTTAACATGTTCATGTATGTGTTACGAGCTTTTAGAAGTGAGTTTGAGACCAAAAGTGCTTCTGCATTGCTGATTTTTTGCATACTGATCAGTGTTAACCGGTTAACGCATATGGTTAACCGGTTAACATGTGTATTTTCTCCCCTAGAATTGAGTTTTTAAAGACGTTAACCGGTTAACCTATACCGTTAACCGATTAACGCTGTTTTGATTTTGAAAATTCACCTGGTTCTTGGCCTCTTTATCCATCTCTCTTCATTTCATCCCCTTAGCTTGATAGATTATGATTGTAGTGAATTATTAAGATCATTTTAGGTGCATGATTCTGTATTTTTGATAGCTTTCGACACGCGTTTGTTAGTTTCCATTTTGTGCATAAAAGTGGCATATATGTTCATAGCATTTTAGTGATCACTGTTTGCATTGCTTTGTATCATTCCTAACATCACAATAAATGGCACATCTCTGTATTTTGCATTGCATTATGAAGCATTTGCATTTTGTTAAATCATGTGCATGTTTTAAATTTTGCATAATGTAAGAAACCATAAAATCACCTAACTTGCATCACAATTGCCTAATGATTTTGGCATTCCATTGTTAATAATTCATTTCATTTTTGCATCAAGTTGGCATTATTTTGCATTCCACTTTATGTATTGAAATTCATTTGGTGCATAAATGAAAATAAATCAAATCTGTCTCCCTTTCCATAGCTGTCTTTTCTTACAGAGGCTGTAAAAACACATTGTATTCATGTTGTTTTTGACTTTTTACATCTGTTTGGCATGTTGATTGTTAGCTATAGAAAGTTGTATGTATTGTGTAATGCATTTCATTGTTGTTTGTGCATTTAGGAGCTGTAATAGGCTGCTGGATTTTTGCTTTGCATGTTTTAGGTCCTTTAAACTTAGGATTGAGTCTAGTTTAGGTCCTAGATCCCTTAGGAATTGTTTGGTAATTATTTACCTCATTTCTTATTCATGTTTATCATGCTAACCCTTGTTTTGTAGGGAGGTAAAGGTAAGTCCCAAAACCTTAATCTCTTTTACATTCCTTCATGCTTTCAAAGTGTATTTTGTTTTAGCATTTTTTTTGTTTAACTTTCACAATTCCATGCTAATTCCCTTTAGAATCAACTTAGCTTCGTTAGGAAGTAAGTTGTATTCTACTTCCCTTTTCTTTTTCTTTTTCGCATTAGGATTAGAAAACCTTACTAACCTAGGTTCATCCATGCATGACAACACTAGGATTTTAGTCTTCCCCTTATACTTTTGCCTTTGGCTTGCTTTCTTTTTGTCTCATCTCAAAGAAAAGAAAAAATCACCTAAAAAGGTTTGTCTTCTCGTACGACACGAGACTTTGCCGTAGGTTACTTATGCACGTCCTGTTTCAGGGCGAGGTGTAAGTCATCTACCACGATGAACAAGTCTTAGTATGAAAAGGTTCAAAAATAATAAACTCAAAATACTTCTCTAAAAGACAAAACAACAAAGAAGAATCGTCTTTTCCTGCGGGGATTCTTTTCTCACCTCACTCACTTTCAACGCTAACTTGCGACAACTTGTCTCATTTGCAAGACAGTAATGCACTCGTTCCAGACGAGCGTGCAACACCTGAGCATAAACATATGCAGTTCAGCTCTAAAAAACACAAAATAGTTCTCACCTTAGTTAGGCGAACTACGTCGACTCTCATCCTCATTTTCCCAATGAGGTACGTAGGTAGTGGGGTAGGGCCCGTTCAAGCACATTCTTTATTTTACCTACATTTTCCCCCTTCTTTTTCAATCTCTTTTCCAATTCCCTTTCTCATTCCAGTTCCAGTTAGCAGTTTATTTGTTCAGCAGCGTCTTATTTCTCACCCTTTCAAACAGACAAACAAGTGTGGATCCCGTTGGGTACAACGGAGGATCTGGGTGCTAATACCTTCCCAGGTTGTAACCGACTCCCAAACCCATATCTTTTGTTCGCATGACCTTGTCTTTTCCTTCATCCTCGGGTTTGTGTAGCATTACCTTTCACGTTCCTTCGAGATAAAAATGAATGGCTGGCGACTCTGACTAGGGATGATACCCATAATCTCTGGTTTCCCCTTTGAGATTCAATCCTAGCGCCTGTTTGTTTTTGTTTCTTTGGGTGTTTATTTGTGTGTTGTTGTATGTTTATTTACTGTTTTCATTTACAGTTTTATTTACAGCTTCATTTACAATTTTCAGTATTTATTTTCATGCATCATATTACTGGACCGTCTGGACTGTGCTGGTTTCCATTTTTTCTGTGGGCTGGGAGTTATTGTGATATAAGCCAAATACCCGGCTTGAGTGCACCCTAGGATTAACGTGGACACGTTGTACTCACATTTGGCATGAATAGTGGCGATGTGTTTCACACTCAGACTGTGACCGCTTGGAAATATCTTGTGTGGGGATTTCCTCCACTTCGGGATAGGACCTTGATAGTTATGTGCATCTGGGGACCGATCATTGAGAACCTTTATGGAAATAACCCTCTATAGTGATGACAGTGGCAGACCACATTCGTTGGCAAACCCACTCGCATCTGAGGGCCCACAGGGAACTCGTATAGGATGACCTGTTTCTCTCATATGAATCCAATTAAAGCAAAATTGTTTGTATGACGATAGTATTGTATCCTACGGGCTGAATGTACTTTTTATTTCTCGATTCAGTGCTTGTAGCTGGGGACTTATGAGGGATGCTTATTTCCTTGGACTCAGTTGAGACCTCACTGAGTAGTACATAATTCCAAACCAATTCCCTGATTTGGTCACGAACCATTTCTCAGAAATGGTGAACTTATTATTGTTGCTTGACTTTGAGAGTCCGTGATGTTGACCCGAGTAGCACACTCGTGAGTTTGGGAGGGGTTTATAAGTTCGCAGGAACCCTTGACCTCATCATACCATTATTGCCAACACAGTCTAATTCCGTTATTTTTATCATGGAGTTCTTGAGTGAAGCTAGTTCTGGTCCTTGATCTGGATTTATTTATGACTACTTGAGTTGTATATGGGCTGTTATCCAGAGATTTTTGGGATTTTCTGATCACTTGGCTCTAGTATCTGATTTCCAGACAGTCCAGATTGATCATATATCCTTGCATTTGCATTTGCATTACATCATTCCATCATTGACCATGTTTTTCTTTCATTCTCAAGTAGCTTACTGTCTCCGGTTCCGTTATACTGTGTGTCGCTCCCCGGACTTTACGTCCCGATGCAGACGTGGACTGTCGGAGATGTTGGAGGTTGAGGTTGAA
The DNA here is from genome assembly GCA_963966055.1 of Lathyrus aphaca. Taxonomy (NCBI): domain Eukaryota; kingdom Viridiplantae; phylum Streptophyta; class Magnoliopsida; order Fabales; family Fabaceae; genus Lathyrus; species Lathyrus aphaca. Next base: position 556,954,561 of record OZ014519.1, read on the forward strand.
TTGAGTCACCAGCTAGGCATTTTTATTCCGAAGGAAAGGTAATGCTTCATAAACCTGGAAGGGTATGGACAAGACGGTTGCGAACCAAAGAAATTGAGATCGGGGGTTGGTTATGACTTGTGAAGGTATTAGCACCCAGATCGTCCGTCGTACTCGACGGGATCCACGCTTACTTGATTATGTTTAAAAGGGTGAAGTATATGTGCTAACTGTGCATAAAAAGCTAGGGAGGAATGTACAATGTGTCAGTGAAAAAGAAAGGGTGAATGCTCAAGAATGAGGCTTAGAAAAGAAAGCTGAAAGAGGGGGACGACAAAGAGACTTTTGTTCGATAACCGTTAAGTTATGCCTACATATCCTCTCATGCAATGAGGAAGTCAGAACACCGTAGTTCGACTCAAAGAGACTGGATGATTTGACTGTGAACTACTTTCTTGTCTATGCTCAAGTGTGTGTCTCGTCTGGCTCGAGTGCTAACTATCTTGCATTAGACGGAAGAAGCGGGTTCTCGTTTATAGAATGAGTGTGATAAGAAAAGAATCCCGAAGGAAACATTTATTGTTTGTTTTTGTGTTTTTAGTTTTTTATTATTTTTGGTGTTTTGCATAGGATAATGAGCTTAAGCCTAAATCAAGGGTTGTAAACTCATTATATCCTCCCTAATTAGGGATAATGAGCCTACTTAAGCATGAGATAAGAATATCAACTTAATTACCATTATGATGTAGGATTAAGATCATTAACCTACTAGTGATTATTAAGATGTTTTTTGGGTTTTTTTTAGTGTTAAGTAATGAGTTTAATCTATAATCAGGGATTAGTGAACTCATTACACCATCCTAAGAGAAGGATGATAGATGAGAACACTTAAGCTGAGGAAGACTCCTCAACTTAATCCATGGTTAGGGACTAAATTCATTATATAATAAACCTTTATTAAGTGGATTTTAGTTAAAGGATGAGATTAAGAAGTGGATTTTATGTTTGTAAGACAACTTTAGGGGGACTTGTCCATTAAACACTAGGGTTAGTCCCTCTTAACCATAAGGAAGATATGGAACCCTAATGTAAGGCCCAAGTTACAAGCTTAAGTCTTGATTGTTATTAGGTGTTTTGATTAATAGGTGTAAGCAAATTAAAGGTTTAACACTAAGGATTTAAAGTTATACACTTCATCCTAAGATAAGGATGCAGGCATTACCCTAATTCAAAGTCCTAAAGCTTTAAGTGTTTAGCCTCTGATTATGAGATGAGAAGAGAGAACTCAAGGAGACTCAAAGGTAAAATACTAAGGGAGACTATATAAAACCCTAAAATTATCATGCTTGGATGTCCTATGGTTTGTGAGGCTTAAAGAAAGATCTTCAGGAGGCCACCAAGGAAGAAGAAGCAGATGGAAAGAGAAGGAGAAATAGAATAGGTTACTTATTTCCTAAAGAAGATAAGTAACCTAAAAGAAAGAGATAGGAGCAAGAGAGCACAAGTGAAACAAGTTGACTTCAAAGACAAATAAATATGCAAATGAATAGATTAGAAGAGGTGGGATGTGAAGGCAAATCCACATCCCAAACAACTTACCATAAGCCCCTGAAATGTTAGTGTGAATGCATAAGATGCAAAGCAAAAGGAAATAAAACAAATGGAAGTGCAAAGACCAAAACCAGAAGTGTAAAAATGATGCAAATGTGTCATGAGATGATGTAAAGTCATGTAAGATGCTTATGTATGATCATACAAAGGATGAGATGCAAAGGAAGCATGAAAGAAGCTTGAAAACACATGGATAAACATGAAATGTAATGAATGCAAAGCATACCAAATGAATGAAGAAATGATCAATAAATGTTCAAGCATGTCTTAAGATGTCTAAGATGGCATACAAAGGCATGGAATGTCATGGAAAGTTCATATGATGATGGTATGCAAAGATGGATGCAAATGAACATGAGAAATTAGGGTTTTATGAATGTATGAGATGCATATGCCCAAAAAAGAAGCATACATCATGAAAAAAATTTGAAATTGAACTCAAACAAACCCTAAACACATACAAGATCACTCCCCAAAGGTGGAGGTCAGAAGCTAAACCTAGAGGAAGTTATGAATTTCCTAAGTTAGCTAGGGTTTTTGGGTGATTCTAAAGGAAAAATGAAAATCAAATTGAAAATGTAATGCAAAAGTATGAGATAAATAACCTAGATACTAGATGAAATGTATGAAAGAATGCAAAAAGAACCAAGTTCAAACTCATTATGGTTGATCAGAAATGATTTTTCAAGTTAGGGTTAGAAAAATGTGAAATTTATGAACCCTAATTCAAAGAAAATTGTGAAATTATGATCAACCCTAAAAATAAATTTGTATGATGAGTTTGTAAATTGTTCTAAATGCCTAAGAATGCTTCATGAATATTTTGGTGATTTTTAGAGACCTAAATGTATTTTTAATTAATTAAAATCAATTAATTAAATAAATAAAACATTTAAATGATTTAAAAATACTTTTTTTAATGAAAAAATAAAAATAAAAATTTTTTTTGAGTGAAGAAAATTATTTAAAGTGAAAATGCAGAAAAGGAGATTTTTAAAAGTCTTTTTGCTATTTTTAATAAATATGTGAAAAGAAATATGAAATAAATAAAAGAAAATGAAAGTAATCAAGATCAAAGGCCCAGATTCAAATTTAGGGAGACTGCGCGCTAATGGGTGGCTGAGATTCACTCTGATTAAATTAATTTAATTAAACCTAATTAAACTAATTAATTAAAGATTAGGGTTAATGAGGCATCTAGGTCGTTCACACACGCGGGAAGCACAGATCCAATGGTCCATATTCAAACTCACAAACTAACACTAATTAAAACCCTAACCACTCTCAGGCGACCGGAGGAAGCTCCGGTCATCTTCTCCGGACACCCCAAAACCTCAACTTCCTCCCTAGGCCATGATAACACACCAAAATCTCCAGAATCACTCATTGAACATCATTAAACAAGAATCAAGCAACAAAAACAATTTATTTTGCACATACAAAGAGAATTGAATCAAACAAGTTTTACAGGCAAATTTTCAGAAGCTTCATACATTCTCATTTCTCAACTAATTTGAAAACTAAACAAATAAGCATGATCAGGAGAGCATTTAGATTCATTCTATAACTTTAAAATAGAGTTCTGGAAAAAATGTTCTTGATGATTACCTGAGTTGAAGCTTTTTAGTTTGGAGCTTTCTGACCTCCTCTCTTGTGCAAAACCACTCCAATGATCCCCCTTGTACTTCTGAAAGGCTTAGAACAAGTTTGTTTTGGCTGGTTTGAGATGTTTGGTTCTGATAACTCAGAAATCGTGTTTGTGTTGTGGAGTGTTTCAGGCCATTGTAATGGTTGGTTTGTGTTCTATGATTGATTTTGAGATAATTGGTGGAAGAAATTTTGAGTTTTAGTGTCTGTGCAGAGATAATCGAAAACTTGAAGGTTTATGGAAATTTTGGGCAATCTGATTATGGTGATGTTTCAGGCTCCAATGTTATGTGAAATGAGTTGCTTGATGCTTGCATAAACAATGCTGATTGGCTAGAGAGTTGTTGTGGCATAATGTGATTGGTATGGCCTCATTTGCAAAAAAGTCAATGTTATGGTACCATAAGCATGGCACGGGTCAGAGTTGGTTTCAAGGCTTGTCCTGCCTCAGCTAGCTTCAAGGAGGGCCCTTGGATGAGATTTGAGGATCTGTACCACTTGATGCAAGAGTTTGAACATGTTTTGCATTTTCCCTCTTTGGAAATTTTGTGAAAATTGATCCATGGAAACTTGTAATCCAAGATATAATTTTGGTCAAGCAATGTTGCATTAACATGTTATGAAGTGTAGAAGTCAATTAGAGGTCACAAGAAGTCTTGAAACTTGATTTTTCAAAATTCCTCTTTGGCATGAACTTGAAAATTATAAGATTTTTCCCAACTTTGAAACATCATATCTTGAGTTCTATGATGAATCAAGAGGAGTTCTTGTACTTTTTGAAAATGGGAAGATCCAATCTACAACTTTCATGTTTAAGATTTTTCATTTGAAGCATTTTTTATCAAGAAAGAGGAGGTTGAAAATCTTTCCCAAAATGGAAAGTTTTCATTACAAGTCATGTCCAAAAATGGAAAGTTTGCAAATGGCTTGAAATTCTTCAATATTGTGAACTTATAACCACTTCTAAGATCAAATAAATATCAAAGAACCTCAAAATGATGAAGATGACCCTTTGGTACCATTGGTGGGTGCCTCAGATGCCCTGATTCTGACGTTTCTTGCACAACAAGTTACCAGTTGATCAGATGACTTCCACAATGAATTTCTTCATAAAATTTGGTACACATGCTCCTTATAACATATTAAGACCATTAGAATCAAGAATGACCAAACTATTTGAGATTAAGGGCCTCAAACCCAAAACCTTAATTTTAGGTCATTTGTGTAGAAAACCCTAGCCTGCTTTGACCTTTGTGCAATCCTTTGTGATTTTGTGAATTCAAAGACTTCTTGGAGATTTAAAATGATCATAGAACACTCATGGATCCTCTTGGAATGCTTCAAGACCATTGAGATAGCTCAGATCACTTCTGGTATTCTCCTGATCACAAACCCTAATTATGCAACTTATGCAGATGAAACAAACTATGCAGTGTGAGATGATATGATTATGTAATGCAATATGAAAAGATCACAAGCCATGGTGTTAGAAAAAGTGAGCTCAAATTTGGGGTGTTTACAGCTTCTCCTATTCAAGCATGAGTTATCTGTGCAGGATGTAAGCGCCTGGCTTAACAGACAAACAGGATAACTTGTGGTTGATACCAAAGATAGTCAGAAATTTGCACTCGCTGGGGAGAAGAAGAAAATGGATATAAATTGTAACAGATAATGTAGTATGAGTATCAAGATAAAAGCGATGGAGTACGACCATCGAGTAGAGGACAACTGCTAGGGATAACAACGGTAAGAAAAGCAATGACGGGGACGACCATCATGCTGGTGTCGCTCCCCGGATTTTCATCCCGGTGCAAACGCGAACTGTCAGTGAAGAGAAAGGGTGAGGTAGAGTCGCCAGCTAGGAATTTTTATCCCGAAGGAAAGGTAATGCTGCATAAACCTGGAAATAGATGGATAAGACGGTTGCGAACCAGAGAAACTGAGAAAGAGAGGTTGGTTACGACCTGGGAAGGTATTAGCACCCAGATTGTCTGTCGTACTCGACGGGATCCACGCTTACAAGATTGTGTTTAAAAAGGGTAAGTGTATGTGCTATCTGTGTGCAAGATCTAGGAGAAGAGAGTACAGGTGTCAGTGAAAAAGGTGTGAATTTCTCAGGAACTGAGGCTTTAGAAAGAATGCTGAAAGAGGGGGATGACAAAGAGACTTTTGTTCGATAACTGTTAAGTTATGCCTACGTATCCTCTCGTGCAATGAGGAAGTCAGAACACCGTAGTTCGACTCAAAGAGACTGAAAAATGATTGACTGTGAAATGCTTACTTGTTTATGCTCAAGTGTATGACTCGTCTAGCTCGAGTGCTAACTGTCTTGCATTAGACAGAAGAATCAAGTTCTCATTTTTGAATGGGTGTGATGAGAAAAGAATCCCGGAGGAGACGATTATTGTTTGTTTTTGGGTTTTCAGTTTTTTATTGTTTTTGGTGTTTTGTATAGGATTATGAGCTTAAGCCTAAATCAAGGGTTGTAAACTCATTATATCCTCCCTGATTAGGGATAATGAGCCTACTTAAGTATGAGATAAGCATCTCAACTTAATTACAATGATGATGTAGGATTACGATCATTAACCTACTGGTGATTATTTAGATGTTTTTGGGTTTTTGTTTAGTGTTAAGTAATGAGTTTAATCTCTAATCACATATTAGTGAACTCATTACACCATCCTAATAGAAGGATGATAGATGAGAACACTTAAGCTGAGGAAGATACCTCAACTTAATCCATGGTTAGGGATTAAATTCATTATATAACAAGCCTTTATTAAATGGATTTTAATTAAAGGATAAGATTAAGAAGTGAGTTTTAAGTTTGTAAGATAACTTGAGGGGGACTTGTCCATTAAACACTAGGGTTAGTCCCTCTTAACCATAAGGAAGAGATAGAACCCTAATGTAAGGCCCAAGTTACAAGATAAAGTCTTAGTGATTATTAATGTGTTTTGATTAAGAGGTGTAAACAAATTAAAGGTTTAACACTAAGGATTAAAGTTATATACTCCATCCTAAGATAAGGATGCAGGCATAACCCTAATTCCAAAGTCCTAAAGCTTTAAGAGTTTAGCCTCTGATTAAGAGATGAGAAGAGAGACTCATGGAGAATCAAAGGTAAAAAGCTAGGGGAGACTATACAACCCTAAAAGTTATCATGCTTGGATATCCTATGGTTTGTGAGGCTTAAGAGAAAAGATCTTCAAGGAGGCCAACATGGAAAGAAGCAGATGAAAAGAGAAGGAGGAAGAGGAATAAGTTACTTACTTCATGAAGAAGATAAGTAACTTAAGAGAAAGAAATTAAGAAGGATAGAATATAAGTGAAACAAGTTCACTTCAAATACAAGTAAATATGAAAATGAGAGGAAAGAAGAGGTGGGAGGTGAAGGCAAATCCACCTCCCAGACAACTTACCAAAGGTTCCTGAAATGTTAGTATGAATGCATAAGACATAAAGCAAAAGGAAATGAGATGAATAAAGATGCACAGACCAAAACCAGAAGTGATTGTGCAATTCAAATGTGTATTTAGATGATGCAAAGTCATACAAGATGCCTATGAATGATTATACAAGGATGAGATGCAATGGAAGCATGTTTAGAAGCATGAAAACACATGGATGTTCATGAAATATAATGGATGCAAAGCATACCAAAATGATGCAACAATGATCAAGAAATGTTTCAAACATGTTCTAAGATGTCTAAGATGACATACAAAAGAATGGAATGGCATGGCAAGTTCACAAGTTCATGATATGCAAAGAAGAATGCAAATGAAGATGCAAAATTAGGGTTTTATGAACAAGCATGATGCATATGATCAAAACAGAAGCTTACATCATGAGAAAAATTTGAAATTGAGCTCAAACAAGCCCTAAACCTATACAAGATCACACCCCAAAGGAGAAAGTCAGAAACTTAACCTAGTGAAAGTTATGAAATTTCTAAGTTAACTAAGGTTTTTGGATGCTTCTAAAGGGAAAATGCAAGATAAAAATATGAGATAAATAACCTAGAAACTATATGCAATATGTGAAAAAATGCAAAAAGAATCAAGTTCAAACTCATCATGGTTAGGCAGAAATGAATTTTTCAAGTTAGGGTTAAAAAATGTGAAATTTAAGAACCCTAATTCAAAGAAAATTGTGAAAATGTGATCAAACCTAAAAAGAAATTTGTATGGTGAGTTTGAAAATGTTTCTAAATGTATTGGAATGCTTCATGAATTTTTTGGTGATTTTTAGAAACCTAAATGCATATTTAATTAATTAAAATCAATTAATTAATTAAATAAAACATTTAAATATTTAAAAAATACTTTTTTAATGCAAAAATCAAAATAAAAAAATGTTTTCAGGTTAAGAAAAATATTTGAAACAAAAATGCAAAGTTTGAGATTTTTTCAATGGCTTTTGCTATGTTTAAAAATTATATGAAAGAAATGCAATAAAAATGAAATAAAATGAAAATAAATGAGAAGTATGCACATCCAATGGTTGAGATTTGAACCTGGGGGAAGAGGTTGACTACGCGCGCAGATAGAGGGATGAGATTCATTCTGGGATTTTAAATTAATTAATCCTAATTAAAACTAATTAATCAGAAATTAGGGCTAATGAGTCAATCTGGGCCACACACGCTCGTGGGTAAAATCAAACCCAAAGGTCCATATTCAAACTGGCATTAATTACACAGATTAGGGCAAATGACTTTCAGGTGACCAGAACAGTGTTCAGGTCATCTTCTTCGGCGAGCTCTCAACCTATCTTCTTCCCTAGGCTACCCCAAACCCTCTAAAGCTCCATAATCAAACATCTAACAACCCTAAACACGAATCCAGCCCCAAAAACAATTTATCATGCATCAAATCCATGAATCGAACAAAAACATTTTCAGATCAAAAAGTTTCAGAACATCAATACATCCTGGTTTCTCAACCATTTTCAAAACAAATCATATCAGCATGATCAGGGAGACACATAGAATCATATGAGAACTTAAAACAAGAGTTCTGGAAAAAAAGTTTGAAGGTGACTACCTGAGATGAAGCTTTCCGACTTTGAGCTTTCTGACCCTTCCTTTGATGCAAAACCACTCCAATGGCCCCCCTTGAGCTTCTGGAGAGCTTAAAACAAGCTTGTATGGCTTGGTTTGTGTGTTTCAGTTATGATAACTCAGAAATCATGTTTCTGTTTGGGGAGCTTTTAGGCCATGGCAAGGGGTGGGAAATGATCCTTATGATGTGTGGAGATGATTGGTGGTGAAAGTGTTGAGTTTGAGTGGCTGAGGAGTGAGTTTCGAAGGAATGAATATTTTGGGGATTTTTGTGAAACTGAGCTTAGGGAATGATTCAGGCTTGTGTGTGTTATGAAATGAGTTGCATAATGTTAGTATAGGGCAATGGGAGTGATCAGAAAGTGGGTGGTGGCATAGTGTGATTGGTATATGCCAGGTTGCAAAATTTCAATGGATGTGTACTTGAGGTATGGCACAAGTCAGAGCTGTTTCAAGGGGTGTCTTGGCCTCAGCTGAGTTTGTGGATGACCCTTGGATTGAATTTAAGCAGTTGGATCACTTGGATGAAGAGATATCATAGGTTTTGAAAATTTTCCTCTTTGGAATTTCTTGAAGTGCAAGGCATAGAAACTTGTGATTTTTTGTGCAATCTTGATCAAAATGTGTTTCATTATGTTGGTATGATGTTTAGAAGTTGATTAGAGGTCATGAAATGGCTTGGTAAGTGAATTTGAAAAACTCCCTCTTTGGTGCATACTTGAAAATTATAGGATTTTTGCCAACTTTGAAAGGCCATATCTTAAGTTATAGGATGAATCAAGACATGTTCTTGTACTTTTTGAAAATGGGAAGACATAATCTACAACTTTCATGCCCAAGTATTTTTCATTTGAAGTATTTTTGGTCATGAAAGAATAGGTTGAATATCTTTTCCAAAATGGAAAGTTTCCATTACATGTCATTTCCAAAAATAGCAAGTTTGCATTTGGCTCAAAATTCTTCAACTTTGTGAACTTCCAACCACTTCAATGATCAAATAAAGATCATAGAGACTCCAAATGATGATGATGACCCTTTGGTACCCTTGATGGAGGCCTCAGATGTCCTGATTTTGACTTTACTTGCTCAAGAAGTTACCCAATGATCAGATGACTTCCATAGTGAATTTCTTCATCAAACTTGGTACACATGATCCTTATAACATATTGAGACCATTAGAAACAAGAATGACCAAAAAATTTGGGATTAAGGTCTCTGAAACCAAAACCCTAATTTTAGGTCATTTGTGCAGGAAATCTTTAGTATGCCTCTATGCCTTTGCCATGCTTTGTGATCCCCTGACTTTTATGAAATTTAGGGAGCATATTATGATCATGGAACACACATGGACCCTCTTGGCAAGCTTCAAGACCATTGGGATGGTTCAGATCACTTCCTGGATTGCTCAGATCACAAACCCTAGATGCAGATGAAATGAACTATGCAGTGGGATATGATAAGCTTATGCTAATGCAAAAATGAAAAGATCACAAGCCATGGTGTGAGGGAAAATTTGGGGTATTTAAAGCTGGAAAATAAAGAGACCACGACGGGGATGTCCATCGGGTAAACTGATGAAGGACGATCATCAGGATAAAGGAAAACACCACGACGGGGACGACCATCGGGTAAAGAAATAAAACTCTATGGGGATTAAAGAAAAGAGGAAAGCACTTGACGAGGACGGCCATCAAGTTAAAGGGTAAATAAACCGCGAAGGGGATGGCCATCGGGTAAAAGAATAAATGAAATAATGATGAGGGACGGTCATCAAAAGGTGAAGGACGATCACCTGGCAGGGGATGGCTGCTGAAAATATCACGACATAGGACGAATGCCGGATAGAAAAGATCAACGATGGGGACGACCATCGGATAAGCATGATGAAGGACGATCATCAAGAGGTGAAGGACGATCACCTAACAGGGTACGGCTACTCATGGAGATTATCGCGACATAGCACGAATGTCGGATAACAAAGATCGGTGATGGGGATGGCCATCGGATAAATGATGAGGGACGATCATCATAAGGTGAAGGACGATCACCTAGCAGGGGAAGGCTGCTAAAAAGATATCGTGACATAGGAAGAATGTCGGATAGAAAGTTCCAACAATGGGGATTCTACTAGGGAAAGGATGAGGGACGGTCATCCAAAGGTGAAGGACGATCACCTGGCAGGGGACGTCTGCCGAAAATATCGCAACATAGGATGTATGCCGGATAAGAAAAGATCAATGATGGGGATGTCCATCAGATAAAATGATGAGGGATGGTCATCAAAAGGTGAAGGACAATCACCTGGCAGGGGACGGCTGCCGAAAATATCACGACATAGGACGAATGTCGGATAGAGAGTAGTTTTGTTGGTGACTTACTGGGGAATAGTAAACACGGACGAGTGCTTACACTTTGAAATAAAAGATATAAGTGTTTGACAATGTGTATAGATTAAAGATGCGGACGAGCATCCTTAGGACCATGGTACTGACGAGTATCGATAGAAGCAAACGCTGACACATGTTTAAGGATGATGATACAGACGAGTATCAATCGGTTAAGCAAGGAACACGGACGAGTGTTTGATCTGCCGGGGAGGTGATATATACAAAATACGGACGAGTATCAAAGGATTGTGTATAAGTATGTACAAGTGTTTGACCTGCTGAAGAAATATGTGCAATACACGGACGTGTGTCAAAAAGATTGAGCAAGGGACACGGACGAGTGTTTGGCTTGCTGGGGAAGTATGACACGGGCGAGTGTCAAAAAGAATATGTACAAGTCTGAATAAGTGTCTGTATTGAGAGTGCAAAAAATATTTTGGCTTTGTCTGCGGGGATAAGTTTTGTATATTGCTGGTGAAGTGATGATGGTATTTGCAGGTGACTAGCTCGAACCTAGCTTATGATCATGAAAATGTTTGATTTTTACCGTAATGCTCCGTATCAGACGGAATGCTACACTTTGTGTGGGAAAAAATGATGTGAATGCTATAATTATGTAAATGAGAGAACCGAACAGAGATCCGGATCCTGTGGAGAGAAAGATCTTTGGGCGATCTGTATGGAAGGGGAACTCCGCTGAGGAAAGAGATCATTGGCCGATCTGTGGGGAGAGATGATCACTGAACGATCTTCTTAGGGAACTCTGTGTCACTTTAAGGGAATAAATCTATGGGGATCCCAGCTGGGGAAGCTTTTTTTAAAGAGACTCATGCTGGGGGTGAGGAGGCCTCGGCAATTCCGCTGGGGAAGAGCATTTAAGGCATTGCTCGGGAGATCCTGCTTGGGGAGGAGAGAACTTCTGGGAAGTAATATGTTGTAACTCCTTCGTCCAAGCGACACACTGGGGATTTAATGAGTTTCCTGAAGGATCCTCTGAGGGGATAACAGCTTCTTGGGGGAAAACTCTTGTCAAGTAACCCTACTGATGAGATGATTGCTGACTTGGCTGGGGATACGAGGCTTGATATGCCCCATGATATGAGATCATCTTCCTTGAGTACCTGCAACCTGTTAAACAAAGGAAAAGTACAAGTGTCCCGAGGTATCCTCAACCGGATTCCGTCATAGGAGTTAGATTTGCTCAAGAGTGCATATTTCCTGCAAGCATATATTGAAAATGGCTCATATGTTTTCATGCAAGTGTTGTATTGTGAACTTTGGAAATTTTGCAAACGAAACAAAAATGTACAAAACAAAGTGTGACTGAATATTCTGATTTTATTGATTTGTGTACCCTGAATAGGCAAGTACAGTGAAGAAGCGAATCCTTGAAAGGAGGAGATTGCTGTAAAATCGAGAAAATAAAAGTGTTGGCAATGTTGAAATTCCAATGAGCTTCCTTTGCTATGACCTCCCGAATGGCTTTGACTTTATCGGGATCGACCTCAATTCCTTTTTCACTTACAATAAAACCCAGTAGCTTACCAGAATGTACCCCGAATGTGCATTTATTGGGATTCAACTTCAACTGATACTTCCTCAGGCGTTTGAACAATTTCAGCAGATTCACCAGATGATCTTCCTCTGTAAGGGACTTGGCAATCAAATCATCCACATAGAACTCGATTTCTTTATGGATCATATCGTGGAATAATGTTACCATAGCCCATTGATATGTTGCACCGGTGTTCTTCAGACCGAACGAATTACCTTGTAACAGAACGTGCCCCAAGGTGTGATGAAAGTTTTCTTCTCCATGTCTTCAGGTGACATCTTGATCTGATTGTATCCAGAAAATCCGTCCATAAAGGAAAATACCGAGAATTGAGTTGTGTTGTCTACCAATACATCAATGTGAGGTAATGAGAAATCATCTTTCGGGCTTGCTCTGTTCAGATCCCGGTAATCCACACACATACGCACCTTGCCATCCTTCTTATGCACGGGTACAATGTTAGAAACCCACGGCGGTTAACTAGTTACAACAAGAAAACTGGCGTCCCACTGCTTTTGTACTTCCTCTTTGATTTTCATGGCCATGTCTGGGCGAGTACGGCGCAACTTCTGTTTAACTGGCGGAAAATCCTCCTTCAATGGCAGTCTGGGCATGACAATATCTGTATCCAAGCCTGGCATATCTTGATAGGACCAAGCAAAGACGTCGACATATTCCTGAAGCATACGAATGAGCTGTTCTTTCACTAAAGCCTGCAGACTAGCCCCGATCTTCACCTCTTTCACATCTTCCTTGATACCAAGATTGACAATCTCAACCTCCTCCTGAAGAGGAGCAATCACTTTTTCCTCTTGTCTCAACAACCTGGACAACTCTTCAGGAAAATCATAGTCTTCATCAACCCATTCATCTACTTGATTAATCGGATTGTCGAAGTCATACGAGGTCATAGTAGTTTCATTGTCGGTGCAATCTGGAGGGCTATCTCTGCAAGGGTTGAGATTTGTTCATTTTAATGATTGATTTTATCTTATTTAGAAAAAGTGAATGAAGTTTTAAGAAAAAAATTGCCATTTATTATTTTGTGCGAAAATAACAAAAATGAAAGACAGTGAGCGAAAAATTTGTTTGCAAAAGATGTCCATTGTTTATTAATATTCCATTTGCACAAAATACATATATGGCCCTATTACAAAATGAGTCCTGACACTTTGGGCAAGATGCAGGACTTGATGCATGCTTAAACAGGAAATAATAATTACTCTGCAGCAGTAATCCTTATAATTTCCTGGGAAGACCAGTTGAGGACTTGTTGTCCTGGGACTCTTGGACGAATCCAGCTTTGCAGGGTTTAGTCGCTTTCAGCCTCGTCTTCCACATTGTTGATAGCATATGGGGTCAGCATTCCCCCACTTATAAACTTGGGAGCTTCGGCAGCCTCCTCTTGAGCTTGTCGGGATGGTTTGTAACCCAAACCGAATTTGTCTTCTTTAATCTGAACTTGTAGCAGCTTGCCCCATCCTTGGGCATTCCCGTCTTCAACAACCTTCCGAGCTTGTTTGTAAGAAGCAATTGAAGTACCATACACTTCAGTTGTTGCTTCATTGACATTGAGAGCTTCAAAACCCTGACTCATTGTCTCATGGATCTCCCCATCCATCTCTATGTACTTGTAAGTAGCCAAATGACTGACAAAGATGTCCTTTTCTCAACAAATGGTGATAATTTGGCCTTCCCACTCGTATTTTAACTTCTGGTGAAGGGTCGATGTTACGGCGCCAGCGGCATGTATCCAGGGTCGACCCAACAAACAGCTGTAAGCAGGCTGAATGTCCATCACATAGAAGGTAGTTTTGAAAATATGTGGGCCAATTATCACAGGCAACTCAATTTCTCCAAGAACCGATCTCTTAGAACCGTCGAAGGCTCTCACAACCAAGTTACTCGGATGAAGTGCAAGACCATCATATTCCATCTTGACTAAGGCTTTCTTTGGAAAGACACTGAGAGATGACCCAGTGTCAACTAAAACATGAGAAAGTACAACACCTTTATATTCCAAGGTAATATGTAAAGCCTTATTGTTGTTACGGACCTCCGTAGTCAGATCAGCATCAGTAAAACCTAGTCCATGACTAGTGTTGACATTTGAAACCACAATTTCTAGTTGATTAACTGTAATCTCCTTAGGCACGTAAGTTGCGTGAAGGACTTTGAGAAGTGCGTTCCTATGAGCTTTGGAACACATGAGCAGTGATAAAATGGAGATATTGGAGGGTGTCTGATGGAGCTGGTCCACAACTTTGTAGTCACTCTTCTTGATATTTCTCATGAACTCGTCTACATCCTGATCAAAGGATGTCTTCTGAGTTTCCTTGGCAATTGGTTCTTCAGGCACCACACTCTTGCCTTTAGCTTTGGCAACAGCTTCTACTTCAACATTAACTCTGGGAAATTGTGATGCAGAGAGACATCCGCTTCGAGTGAAGCCTCCGCCTCCCCCGACATTATCAATATGTGGTGTAGAAGTGTCAAGAGTGACTTTCTTTCCATTGCAATATAGATCTGAGCCGTAATTCCAAGGCACGACACTGCTATTGTCATATGGAACTGGTCAAGGCACCGTCATAGTAACCAAACTGATTACTGCGGAAGAAGGAGTTGTGATAGTTTATGGATCATAATAGATGGTGACAGGAGGTCTGATTGCAGATGGTGTAGGTGATGAAAGTTGTTGATGTTGATGTTGATGTTGATGTGAGTTGTTAAAAGAATTTGGGACATGAACTGTTGCCGGATCATAGTAAATGGTGACCGTTGAGATGTCTTCATTGATGGTTGTTGTTGTTGTAGTAGAATCCGTTGGAATGATGTTTCCTGATGTTGTAGGAGATATCTCTGAAATGGTGTTTGCTGATGTTGTAGGAAGATGTTTGCTGGAGTTATAGGAATGGGAAATGTTGAAGTTATTTGTAGGATGCCTTCTTTGATAAGACCGCTGATACCCTTCTTCAGATTTGCACAACCATTGGCAGAAATCTTGCAAGCTTCATAACAGGCCTCATAACCTGGAAACACTTGGCACTTCAATAGCTGAGCTTTCACTTCGGCTAATGGTGTTTGAATGTTTGCAATATCATCAATCAAAATAGATGGTTGGTTTTCCTCAATAGCATTAATCCTCGGTCCACCATGATTCGGTATCGGATTCTTTGTGACATTAGGAGGAGGTGCAAAATTCAAAGCTTTGGAATCAACTAAGTCCTGGACTTTCATGTGCAATGCCCTACATTTTTCTGTTGTATGGCCAGGTGCATTGGAGTGGAAGGCACATCTGGCATTGAAATCATAGTTCCTTGGGAGATTCGAAGGATCTGGTGGAGTCAAGGTTCTCAGTTCAATTAGATTGAGCTTCAATAACTGTGGAAGTAAAGTTGCATAGGGAATCAGAATGGGATCGATAACCTTGTTGATTTGTGAAGTCCTTTGCTGGAATGGACGTTGTTGTTGGTTGTTATTGTTGTAAGATCTTTGTTGTTGTGGGAACTGTTGTTGCTGTGGGAAGTGTTGTTGCTGAGGATATTGTTGCTGAGGTGCTGGAGTGGGAATGGTGACATCAGCTACTGATCTTTGCAAGTATTGAGGCCTACCTCTGCCCACATGTACTGAGTTGGTTTCACCTGTCCTACGAGGCCCGGAGAAAGGTTTTCTGGCATTGCTAAAGCTAGCACCATTGTCAGAGATCTTACCCATCTTCAAAAGACTTTCAATTCTCTCACCAGCTATAACCACATCAACAAAACTGGTGGAAGAGAAAGCAGTAAGTCGGTCAATGTAGGTTCCCTGTAATGTGTTCATAAACATGTTAGCCATCTCCCTTTCAGACATAGGTGGCTGGACAGCAGCAGCAAGTTGTCTCCACCTTTGGGCATATTCCCGAAAACTTTCTCTCGAGGACTGAGACATACCCATCAACAAAGTTTGGTTGGGTGCCATATCCAGGTTGTACTGATATTGGCATATAAAAGCTTCAGCTAAGTCCTTCCAGTTCCTGATTGTTGCTCTGGATAGGTGAGAATACCACTCACGGGATGCCCCAGTCAAGCTATCTTCAATGTAAAACATCCATAGCTTCTCATCCATGGTATAAGCTTTTAGTCTTCCCAGAAAAGATTGAAGGTGGGTACGAGGACAAGAGGTACCATTGTACTTCTCAAAGCAAGGAGGCTTAAACTTGTGAGGAATCCTGACTCCTTCAACTAAACCCATATCCATCACATCGAATCCCAAAGAGTTTTATGATTCCAAGGATCTTAGCTTCTCAGATATCTCGTCCAGACGACGGTCATAAACTTCATCAGCCCCAACACCTAATATTGTAAACTGCTCGTCCTGAGGATCCTCTAGTAGAACACGATCTTCAGTGTTTCTCTGGGTATTTCCAATAACATTGACCTCAGGGTTGATGTGGGGTCCAAACTCTGGTGGATTTGCTTGCGGCTAGTCGTGCACGTTGTTACTTGTACCCCCAGTACAAGCATGGTTCTCTTCTGGAGTTTGTTGCTCGACTAACTCCCTCAATATTTCCTGGGTCTGTGCTAGCCCAGTCATCACAGCCATGAACTGATTCATCTGAGTCCTCACTTTTGTCCTCACATCAGTCATCTGGGTCCTTACATCTGTCAATTCTTGCTGAAGTTGATCCATCTGTAAGCTCATAAGGTTGTTTTTGGTTGGATACCGGTGGATGCGGTTGACGGGAAAGACTCTCCTGCGAGCAATATTTCCTGAAACATCAGCAAAGTGAGAAAACAACCACAAAAAATCCTGCAACACAAAGAATAAGGTTAGCATGCAATGCAGTATGTCTATTTGTCTTCCAAGGGTATCTGGGTTTGGTTTTTTGGTTTTGACCTTCCAGACCTCTGGGAACGATGAAGATGCTGAAGTGAACGAAGCTCAAAAGAAGATTCTGGTAATTCATAAACCATACATTACGAAATGCCAAAATACATAGTTTATGATTACAACATGTTCCCATGGTGGGTCAAAATACAATTTAGTCAAGAATACAAACAAAATCACCATGAGATTTAAAGTACAACCAAAATAAAATACAAGCAAAAGAAATCAAAAATCCAGCCCAAAGTCATCTTCCTTGACTTCTTTCAGGAGAGCATCAGTCACTGGTCCAACTGGATGCTCTGTGATGGTCCTGATGAGAAGGTTTCTGGTTGCAATGGCATTTTTCATCTTCTGATACCTGTCTTGCTCTTTGGTTCTCTTTAACCCCGCTCGAAGCTTCAACTCAGAGATTTCCTTTTGTGTTGCTAATAGTGCTTATTGACTCTTCTTCTCATTGGCTTCCAGCTGCTCTATCTTAGCCCGTGTCTTCTGATCTTCTTGCAGACGAGCTTCAGTGATCCTGATCCACCTAGTTTGACTCTCTTCCAGATAGTGCTCAACTCTGGCTTTCTGAATCTTGGCTTCTTTGCAAGCATTCTTCAATACCAGTTCTCCTGCTCAGGCTTTTCAGATGAAGTCCTATGTTTTCTCTATCTTAGTCACATGCTCGATTCGGAGCTTCTCTAACCTTTCATTGTCTAGACGACCGTCATTCCTTTCCCAAAGGGTCTTCTTCAAGGCTTCAGCTAATTGGGCATTCCTATCTTTTAGCTTCTCAAATTCCTCCAGACTCACTGTAGCTATGGGCTCTACTGCTGATGGCCCTGGTACATCTTCCAGGGTGAATGGCATATGAGTAATATTTCCCCTTATGCGCGACCATTCAATGTACTGAGCTGAAGCTATGTTGTTACACTTACCCAGATAGCAGTCCCTTTTGTCTGTATGTTGTCCCAAGGCCGGGCTGTTTGTCGGAAGGTGGCATGATTATTCAGAATGGCACAGTAAAGAGACTCTTCTAAGTCTTGCTCTCTCGGTGGATGTATCAATGCATATCCCAACTGTCTTTTGAAAAGTAAAGGATTGTAGTTGATACAACCCTTCACTCCAATAAGAGGTACATTAGGATATTGTCCACATCTTGTAATTATGTCCTTGCCCTTGGTGTTCTGAGTACACCACCTGATGTCCTCTAAAGTAAGGGTAATCATCCTCTTATCCCAATTCCTTGACTGATGTGGATTCAGGAAAGCTTCCATCTTCGGCATGTGTCTCAATAACCAATAATAGAAAAGAGGTGCACAACATCTGACCAGTCTTCCTCTCTGCTTCTCATTCCTCTTATGCACTGAGTAATAAAAAAATCCTAACAGGGTGGGAAATGGATTTTTGAGCATGAAGATATGGATAGCATTCTTGCTTATAAACTTAGGATCGTCCGCAAACAAGATGATACCATATATACTAAGAGCCAGGAGAGAACAAACAGTTTCCCACTTCCCTGTTGCAGCATGACTAGTAGCCTGAGTGATTAAGAAGTCCAGATGAAGGCCTGGGATTCCAGCCTTGGTGGTCATATGCTCATCAATGATGGTTGCTTCCAGATGTAGAGCCTTAGCTATGTCTTCATTCTTAGGAGAAGTCATTTCAGGGTTGAAAGGAATTCCTTTTCTGATAGGGACACCCAACAACATAGAATACTCTTCCAACAGAGGACCTATTTGAAAATCCGGGAAAGTGAAACAACGAAGAGGAGGGTCATAAAACTGAAGGCAAGTGTGAATCATGCTCCTCTGTGATGCATCCAAGTCGATGATCATGTTCAGGATACCACCATAATGTTCTCTGAATAAAGGGACATGATCAGGAGTGATAAGAGCCTGTATATGTCTGATGCCTGTCATAGGGTACTCAAATAAATGGTATGTGATATTGCTCTTCTTGGTTGAATCCATACTGCCAATGGATGCTGATGAAGACAATTGAAGAAGGTAACTGATGAAGATGGCTGAAGCAGATATGCTGAGCAGAAGAACGGTCAAAACCAAACCAAAGAAGATGTGGATACCCTGTAAAACAAATAGACAAATGTTAAAATGATGCAATATGATGTATGCTGAATGATATGCAAGGGTTTGTGATCAGGTGCTGGATTGTCAGTTGCTTCTGATAGGGTCCATGAGTGTTCAGAATTTCGGATGAAGGTCTGAGAACTAGTAACCATGTAGGGGACTCAAATAAAAAGTCACTTGTCCAGGGTTTCATAAGAATCAGTCAAAAATAGTGTGACCTTAAAACAATTCCAGTAACAGGGTATGTTGAGGCCAAGGGTTCCTGCAAACCTGTAAACAACCCCCCCCCCCCACTCACAGGTATTGTTCTAGAACAAGGATCCTCAGATTCGGATCTATTATGAGAAGTGTAAAAACTTCTAACCCGGAGGTACAATGTTTACCCTAATCATAAAGAATCCTCCTCTAATTCATCTCAGATATTGAAGGTCATCCAGACTTAGCAGGCTTCCCAGATAGCCCTAGCACTACAGGAAATCCGTAGCACAGAGTTCTCAAGAAGAAACCCATGTCTGAACCGTGTTTCATATTCCCGCACCAGACCGAAATGGAATGGGAAAGAATATGAAGCCACTCTAATCTTATGTCTGTCACTCAAGCCTTTTTGTTGGTCCTTTCTCACTGGAATACCCCTCCCACCAAAGTAAACCAACAAGCCAGCACATGATATGATAATAAAATGAAATGCATAAAGCGGTAAATGAAAGCGATAAAGTAAATGCAGTAAATAAAGTTGTACATAAAGAAATAAATAAAGCAAAAACAAAAGCACACATAGCACATAACACCCCTAGTAAATACAAACAAACAAGCGCTAGGAGAAACCCCCAAGAGAACCAGAAGCCCTGGTTGCAAAGGTCCCCAGCAGAGTTGCCAAGTTGTCGCTCCCCAGAATTTACGTCCCGGTGCAGACGCGGACTGTCGGCGATGTTGGAGGTTGAGGTTGAATAAAGTTTCCAGTTAGGCATTTTTATCCCGAAGGAAAGGTAACGCTACATAAACCTGGAAGGGTATGGATAAGATGGTTGTGAACCAAAGAAACTGAGAAAGGGGGTTGGTTACAACCTGGGAAGGTATTAGCACCAAGATCGTCCGTCGTACTCGACGGGATCCATGCTTACTTGATTATGTTTAAATGGGGGAAGTATATGTGCTAACTGTGCATAAAAAGCTAGGGAGGAATGTACAATGTGTCAGTGCGAAAGAAAGGGTGAGTGCTCAAGAATGAGGCTTAGAAAAGAAAGCTGAAAGAGGGGGATGACAAAGAGACTTTTGTTCGATAATCGTTAAGTTATGCCTACGTATCCTCTCATGCAATAAGGAAGTCAGAACACTATAGTTCGACTCAAAGAGACTGGATGATTTGATTGTGAACTGCTTGCTTGTCTATGCTCAAGTGTGTGACTCGTCTGGCTCGAGTGCTAACTGTCTTGCATTAGACGGAAGAGGAGAGTTCTCGTTTATAGAATGAGTGTGATAAGAAAAGAATCCCTGAGGAAACGTTTATTGTTTGTTTTTGTGTTTTCAGTTTTTTATTGTTTTTGGTGTTTTGCATAGGATAATGAGCTTAAGCCTAAATCAGGGGTTGTAAACTCATTATATCCTCCCTGATTAGGGATAATGAGCCTACTTAAGCATGAGATAAGCATCTCAACTTAATTACCATGATGATTTAGGATTAAGATCATTAACCTACTTGTGATTATTAAGATGTTTTTTGGGTTTTTGTTTAGTGTTAAGTAATGAGTTTAATCTCTAATCAGGGATTAGTGAACTCATTACACCATCCTAAGAGACGGATGATAGATGAGAACACTTAAGCTGAGGAAGACTCCTCAACTTAATCCATGGTTAGTGACTAAATTCATTATATAACAAACCTTTATTAAGTGGATTTTAATAAAAGGATGAGATTAAGAAGTGGATTTTATGTTTGTAAGACAACTTAAGGGGGACTTGTCCATTAAACACTAGGGTTAGTCCCTCTTACCCATAGGGAAGAGATGGAACCCTAATGTAAGGCCCAAGTTACAAGCTTAAGTCTTGATCATTATTAGGTGTTTTGATTAAGACATGTAAACAAATTAAAGGTTTAACACTAAGGATTTAAAGTTATACACTCAATCCTAAGATAAGGATGCAGGCATTACCCTAATTCAAAGTCCTAAAGATTTAAGTGTTTAGCCTCTGATTATGAGATGAGAAGAGTGAACTCAAGGAGAATCAAATGTAAAAGACTAAGGGAGACTATATACAACCCTAAAATTATCATGCTTGGATGTCCTATGGTTTGTGAGGCTTAAAGAAAGATCTTCAGGAGGCCACCAAGGAAGAAGAAGCATATGGAAAGAGAAGGAGAAAGAGAATAGGTTACTTATTTCCTGAAGAAGATAAGTAACCTAAAAGAAAGAGATAGGAGCAAGAGAGCACAAGTGAAACAAGTTCACTTCAAAGACAAATAAATATGCAAATGAAGAGATGAGAAGAGGTGGGATGTGAAGGCAAATCCACATCCCAAACAACTTACCATAAGCCCCTGAAATGTTAGTGTGAATGCATAAGATGCAAAGCAAAAGGAAATAAAACAAATGGAAGTGCAAAGACAAAAACCAGAAGTGTAAACATGATGGAAATGTGTCATTAGATGATGCAAAGTCATGTAAGATGCTTATGTATGATCATACAAAGGATGAGATGCAAAGGATGCATGAAAGAAGCTTGAAAACACATGGATAAACATGAAATGTAATGAATGCAAAGTATACCAAATGAATGAAGAAATGATCAAGAAATGTTCAAGCATGTCTTAAGATGTCTAAGGTGGCATACAAAGGCATGTAATGTCATGGAAAGTTCATATGATGATGGTATGCAAAGATGGATGCAAATGAACATGAGAAATTAGGGTTTTATGAATGTATGAGATGCATATGACCAAAACAGAAGCAGACATCATGAAAAAAAATTAAAATTGAACTCAATCAAACGCTAAACACATACAAGATCACTCCCCAAAGGTGGTGGTCAGAAGCTAAACCTAGAGGAAGTTATGAATTTCCTAAGTTAGTTAGGTTTCTGGGTGATTCTAAATGAAAAATGCAAATAAAATTGAAAATGCAATGCAAAATTATGAGATAAATAAGCTAGATACTAGATGCAATGTGTGAAAGAATGCAAAAAGAACCAAGTTCAAACTCATTATGGTTGATCAGAAATGATTTTTCAAGTTAGGGTTAGAAAAATGTGAAATTTATGAACCCTAATTCAAAGAAAATTGTGAAAATATGATCAAACCTAAAAATAAATTTGTATGATGAGTTTGTAAATTGTTCTAAATGCCTAAGAATGCTTCATGAATATTTTGGTGATTTTTAGAGACCTAAATGTATTTTTAATTAATTAAAATCAATTAATTAATTAAATAAAACATTTAAATGATTTAAAAATACTTTTTTAATGCAAAAATTAAAATAAAAAATGTTTTTAAGTTAAGAAAAATATTTAAAGTGAAAATGCAGAAAATGAGATTTTTAAAAGTCTCTTTGCTATTTTTAATAAATATGTGAAAAGAAATATGAAATAAATAAAAGAAAATGAAAGTAATCAAGATCAAAGGCCCAGATTCAAATTTAGGGAGACAACGCGCGCTAATAAGTGGCTGAGATTCACTCTGATTAAATTAATTTAATTAAACCTAATTAAACTAATTAATTAAAGATTAGGGTTAATGAAGCATCATGGTCGTTCACACACGCGGGAAGCACAGATCCAATGGTCCATATTCAAACTCACACACTAACCCTAATTAAAACCCTAACCACTCTCCGGTGACCGGAGGAAGCTTCGGTCATCTTCTCCGGTCACCCCAAAACCTCAACTTCCTCCCTAGGCCATGATAACACACCAAAATCTCCAGAATCACTCATTGAACATCATTAAACAAGAATCAAGCAACAAAAACAATTTATTTTGCACATACAATGAGAATCGAATCAAACAAGTTTGACGGGCAAATTTTCAGAAGCTTCATACATTCTCATTTCTCAACTATTTTGAAAACTAAACACATCACCATGATCAGGAGAGCATTTAGATTCATTCTATAACTTAAAAAGAGAGTTCTGGAAAAAATGTTCTTGATGATTACCTGAGTTGAAGCTTTTCAGTTTGGAGCTTTCTGACCTCCTCTCTTGTGCAAAACCACTCCAATGATCCCCCTTGTGCTTCTGAAAGGATTATAACAAGTTTGTTTTGACTGGTTTGAGATGTTTGGTTCTGATAACTCAGAAATTGTGTTTGTGTTGTCGAGTGTTTTAGGCCATTGTAATGGTTGGTTTGTGTTCTATGATTGATTTTGAGATGATTGGTGGAAGAAGTTTTGAGTTTTAGTGTCTGTGCAGAGAGAATCAAAGACTTGAAGGTTTATGGAAATTTTGGGCAATCTGATTATGGTGATGTTTCAGGCTCCAATGTTATGTGAAATGAGTTGCTTGATGCTTGCATAAACAATGCTGATTGGCAACAGAGTTGTTGTGGCATAGTGTGATTGATATGGCCTCATTTGCAAAAAAAAGTCAATGTTATGTTACCATAATCATGACACGGGTCAGAGCTGGTTTCAAGGCTTGTCCTGCCTCAGCTAGCTTCAAGGAGGGCCCTTGGATGAGATTTGAGGATCTGTACCACTTGATGCAAGAGTTTGAACATGTTTTGCATTTTCCCTCTTTGGAAATTTTGTGAAAATTGATACATGGAAACTTGTAATCCAAGGCATAATTTTGGTCAAGCAATGTTGCATTAACATGTTATGAAGTTTAGAAGTCAATTAGAAGTCACAAGAAGTCTTGAAACTTGATTTTGCAAAATTCCTCTTTGGCATGAACTTGAAAATTATAAGATTTTCCCAACTTTGAAACATCATATCTTAAGTTCTAGGATAAATCAAGAGGATTTCTTGTACTTTTTGAAAATGGGAAGATCCAATCTACAACTTTCATGTTTAAAGGTTTTTCATTTGAAGCATTTTTTATCAAGAAGAGGAGGTTGAAAATCTTTCCCAAAATGGAATGTTTTCATTACAAGTCATGTCCAAAAATGGAAAGTTTGCAAATGGCTTGAAATTATTCAATCTTGTGAACTTATAACCACTTCTAAGATCAAATAAAGATCATAGAACCTCAAAATGATGAAGATGACCCTTTGGTACCATTGGTGGGTGATGCCCTGATTCTGGCTTTTCTTGCACAACAAGTTACCAGTTGATCAGATGACTTCCACAATGAATTTCTTCATCAAATTTGGTACACATGCTCCTTATAACATATTAAGACCATTAGAATCAAGAATGACCAAAAAATTGAGATTAAGGGCCTCAAACCCAAAACCCTAATTTTAGGTCATCTATGTAGAAAACCCTAGCCTGCCTGGAACTCTGTGCAATCCTTTGTGATTTTCTGACTTCAAAGACTTCTTGGAGATGTAAAATGATCATAGAAAACTCATGGACCCTCTTGGCATGCTTCAAGACGATTGAGATAACTCAAATCACTTCTGGGATTCTCCTGATCACAAACCCTAGCTATGCAACTTATGCAGATGAAACAAACTATGCAGTGTGAGATGATATGATTATGTAATGCAATATGAAAATATCACAAGCCATGGTGTGAGAAAAAGTGAGGGCAAATTTGGGGTGTTTGCACTGTGCAGAGATGGAAGACCCTCGCAAAAAGAACATTCACTTCAAATTTTTCGACACCAAGGTTGGCCTATTAAAGAGGATGGTGGATTTGATTACATCCAATCATGTAGGAGAGTTCAGGAAAGCTTACGGGAATATAATGGATGTGGTGGTAGATTTAGATCCCTCTGAGAGAAGTGCCATCCACACTCTGCTCTAGTATTATGATCCTCAGCTTCGATGCTTCACATTTTCCGACTTTCAGTTAGGTCCTTTGCTGGAGGAGTATGCTTTGATCTTGGGAGTTCCTATTCAAGATCAGATCCCATTCAATGTTGAAATGGTTAGACCTTCTACGGAAGCGATCACCAAGGTTCTTTATGTGAGCCCTTCTGTAGTGGATTCGCTGGCTATTACTAAAGGGGGAGTGCCTGGTTTCTCTTTGGAAGTTTTAGTGAAGAAGGATGAAGAACTCGCTGCTGAAGTACAGTGGGATTCTGTGTATGCTATTCTGGAACTTTCTATTTATGGCATCATTCTGTTTGCAGATATGGAGAAGTTCATAGACATGAACGCCATACATCTATTCTTGCTGAAGAACCTTGTGCCTACACTGCTGGGAGATCTGTATTACTCAGTGCATTATAATACCAAAAAGAAACGAGGAGGTTTGGTTCGATGTTGCTCCCTTTTGTTCTACATGTGGTTCGTAAGTGTAAACACCCCAAATTTTCCCTCACCCATTCACACCATGGCTTATGATCATTTCATATGCATAAACTCAATCATAGTATCTCATACCACATTTTTGATTCACTGCATTGATCCTAAGTCATCTGCATCTAGGGTTTGTGATCTGAGCAATCCAAGAGCTTCTTGAGCCACTCCAAAGGTCATAAATCACTTCAAAGGGATCCATGTATGTTCAAGCATCATATTATATCCTCTCAAAGTCAAGAATGTCAAAAAATCACAAGAACTGAGAATGGTATGGAAGCAGAGCCAAGTTTGACTGCACAGTTGACCTAGAATTAGGGTTTTAGTTTCAGAGGCCATAACTCCAAATTTTTTGGTCATTCTTGTTTCTATTGGTCTATATATGATATAGGGAGCATGCATATCAATTTTCATGAAGAAATTCCATGGGGAAGTCATCTGATCAAGAGTTGACTTTCTGGGCAAGTCAGTGTAAAATCAGGGCATCTGAGGCCCCCAATGACCCAACCAAAGGGTGTTCTTCATCATTTTGATTATGTATGATCTTTATTTGATCATGGAAGATGTTGGAAGTTCACAAAATTGAAGAATTTCAAGTCTTTTGCAAAGTTGACTTTTTGGGAAAGTTGACTTTTAATGAAAATTGCCATTTTGGGAAACTTTTTCAACCCTTGCTTTTTGATTCAAAAATGCTTCAAATGGAAAAACTTTGGTCATGAAAGTTGTAGAATGGATCATTACCTTTTCAAAAAGTACAAGAACTTGACCTAATTCATTTTGGATCAAAAGTTATGGCTTGTCAAAGTTGGCTAAAATCACATAATTTCAAGTTATGCACCAAAGAGGGAAACTTGCAAATTCTTGTACCAAGGCAATTGGTGACTTCTAATTGATGTCTAACCTTTACACAAACATCATACATGACTTAAACTTCAGATTGGCCCAAGGATTTCTTAAGTTCTATGCCTTAAACTTCAAGAATTACAAAAGGGGCCAAAGTTGTGACAATTTGCAAAAGGGATCAAAGCTTCTCATCCACTTGCCTCAGTTCACAAAATCTGATCCAAAAGCATTCCTTGATCCTTGCTGAACTCAACCATGCTCCTATCCTAGACTGCCACTTTCGCTCCCACCAAATGAAGCCGGGCCAAATGGGGTACAGACGCGAACGGTCGGCGAAAGGGGGATGTGAGAACACACAAGAGTGAACTCACAGGGAATGAATAGAGTCACCAGCTAGGCATTTTTATCCCGAAGGAAAGGTAATGCTGCATAAACCTAAGAAAGATATGGACAAGACGGTTGCGAACCAGAGAGACTGAGAAAGGGGGTTGGTTACAACCTGGGAAGGTATTAGCACCCAGATTGTCCGCCGTACTCGACGGGATCCACGCTTAAAAGATTTATGTTTCAAAGGGGTAGTGTCAGTGCAATTTGTGTATAAAGGGCTGGAAAAGGATGTACAGGTGTCAGTGTAAAGAATGTGAAGTGTGATATATACTGTGTCAGTGTAAGGACAAGAGTGAAATGCTCATGATAATGAGGCTAAAGAATAAGGCTAGAAGGAGGGGGAATATACAGAGACTTTTGTTCGATAACTGTTAAGTTATGCCTACGTATCCTCTCGTGCAATGAGGAAGTCAGAACACCGTAGTTCGACCCAAAGAGACTGAAAGATGAATTTACTTGTGAACTGCTTACTTGTCTATGCTCAAGTGTATGACCTGTCTGGCTCAGGTGCAAACTGTCTTGCATTAGACGGAAGAAGCAAGTTCTCGTTTGTGAGTGAATGAGATGAGAAAAGAATCCCGAAGGAGACGATTATTATTTGTTTTTGTATTTTCAGTCTTTTATTGCTTTTTGAAAGTTTGTCATAGATTAATGAGCTTAAGCCTAAACCAATGGATTTAGTAAACTCATCACATCCTCCCTCTGATTAGGGGTAATGAGAATACCTTAAGTGTGAAGTCAGCTTCTCACACTTAATCACCTTTGATGTAGGATTAAGATCATTAACCTACTTGTGATTATTTAGATGTTTTTGGTGTTTTTGTTTAGTGTTAAGTAATGAGATTAAGCCATAATCAGGGATTAAACAGACTCATTACACCACCCTAATAGAAGGATAATAGATGAGAATGTTTAAGCTGAGGAAAGCTCCTCAGCTTAATCCATGATTAGGGATTAAACTCATGACATAACAAGCCTTTGATTAAGTGGATTTTATTTAATGATATGATGATGAAGTGATTTTTAGGGTTTGTAAGACAACTTGAGGGGGACTTGTCCATTAACACTAGGGTTAGTCCTTCTTAACCAATTAAGGAAGAATTAGAACCCTAATGCAAGGCCCAAGTTACAAGCTTGATGTCTTGATAGTTATTAAGTGGATTGATTAAAGGAGTTAAACACATTAAGGGTTTAAAACTTGGGATTAAAGTTATACACTCCATCCTAATAGAAGGATGCAGGCATAAGCTTAATCACAAAGCCTTAAAACCTTTAGGGTTTAGTCCCTGATTATGAGATGAGAAGAGAGGACTCAATGAGACACAAAGGTAAAACTAATAGGGGGACTAATCAAAACCCTAATTATTGTCATGCTTGGTTGTCCCTAAGGTTTGTGAGGTTTATGAAAGAAAACTTCAGAAGAACCACCAGGAAGCAGATGAAAAGGAGCCAAGAGAAGCAAAGTAACTTGCTTCACTTAAGAAGACAAGTCACTTGAGGAAAGAAAGTAAGATGAAAAAGAATGATCAAGCTCAATCTCAAACACATAACAAAATGCAGCATGGATGCATAAAAGAGATGAAAAGAAAATGTGAGAAGTGAAGGCAAATTCACTTCTCAAAGTTGCTTACCACCTGAAAAGTTAGTGAAAGAAATGCAATGCAATGCAAAATGAAATGAAATGGCATGATGTAAATCAAAACCAGAAGCATATATGAGATGATAATGATGCTATGAGATGATGCAAACAATGAGACAAGGCATGAGGATGATCATATAAACTTATGGATGCAAATGAAACAAGTTAAGAACCATGATCATACATGAAAAGTTATGGAATGCAAATGACATACAACATGGAAAATGAAAGATGCAATGATCAAACATGCTTCTAACATGTCTTAAGATGTCAAATGAATCAAATGGATGCACAAAATGCTATGGCAAGTCAAGGTATGCAAGCAAATGCAAGATGGATGCATATGGAAGCCCAAATTAGGGTTTATGATCAATACACCAAACAAAAACCAAAATCAGAAGCAAACACCAAGATAAAAAAAATTGAAAATGCATTCCAAGGAACCCTAATCCTATACAACTCACTTCCCAAAGGAGGGGTTCTAACTCTAAACCTAATGTAAGTTATGAATTTCCTAAGTTTCCTAGGGTTTTAGGGTACCTTAACAAGAAAAATGCCAAACAAATAGAAAATGAAAGATCAAATCATGCCAATTTAATCTTACAAACTACATGATATGCAAAACACAATGCAAAAAGAATCAAAGTCCAACTCTCAAAGACTAGGCAGAAATGATTTTTTGAACATTGGATCAAAATAATGCTTTAAAAATGAATTAATTCCATGGAAAATTATCAAAATGCATCAATATCAAAAAAGAAATTTGGTTTGAGGGTTGGACAATGTTTCTAAATGGTTTTAAATGTTTCATGAATTTTTTGGTGATTTTTAAATACCTAAAAGTATTTTTAATTAATTAATTCTCATTAATTAATTAAAAATAAGCTTTTAAATGATTTAAAAATATTTTTGGATGCAAAAAATAAAAATAAAAATGTTTTCGGTTTCTGAAATTAAATAAAAGTTTGCACAAAAAATTTCAGAATTTTTAAGATTGTTTTGCTATTTTTAATAAATATGAGAAAACAAATGAAATAAAATGTAAAATAAAATGAATTAAACTGAAAATGAGAAAAGTCAGCACATCCAAGGGCTTAGATACAAACATACGCGCGCGGGAATGGACTTGGCGCCACATCCAAGGGTGGAAATTCAAACCTGGCTAATTAAATGATTAAGCCCTAATCTTGCCCTAATCACTCTCAGGAGACCGGAACACTGTTCCGGTCGTCTTCTCCGGTTATCTCATCTTTCAATCTCTCTCAATACGCCATGAAAACGTGCCAAACTCTCCAGAATCAATCATTGATCATCACTAAACCTAAACCCCACCCCAAAATCCATTCATTTCCACTGAATCATGAGACACGAATCAAAACGAAAAATAAAACAAAAATTTCAGAGATCAAATACATCCTACACACGCAACCATTTTCAATGATTCAAAGCTTAAAATGATCAGCACATCACATAGAATCAGTTTGTAACTCAAAACACAAGTTCTGGAAAAATGTTCTTGGATGATACCTGAGATGGAGCTTTCGATTCCAGAGCTTTCAGGCTGTTCCTTTGGCTCAAATCTACTCCACTGATCCTCCTAAGAAGCTTGCAAGGTTAGTTTGAAGTTTGCAATGGCTGGTTTGAGAGCTTGCTTGAGTTCTGTTCAATGGCAGGTGGTGATCGTGTTTTTGATTCAATGGCTTTCAGGCTGTTTTGAAGGTTGGTTTGTGTTCAGTGAAGCATGGTGAGATTGTTTGTGAAGTTGGTTTGAGTGTTTGAAGCTTGTGCTGAGAGTTTCGAAGGCTCTTGCAAGATGGTATGAAAATGAGAATGCTGAGTTATGGATGGTTTCAGGCTTGAGCCTTTTTTGCTTTGGCTTGCTTTTTGCTTGTATAGATAAATGTGATTGGTCAGAAGAAGTGATGTGTGCTTTATTGATTGGTATGAGTCTTTTTGCCAAAATGTCAAAGTTGGTGTAAGAGAAGTATGGGCTACTTATAGCCAAGGACAAAGGGTGTGTCCTGTGCAGCATGATGTGGGGAGATGCCTAGGGTGGCTCAGCAGGCTAGCAAGCAAGTGTGTTGTGTCTTATGATGAGTTTTGCAACTTGCCTTGCTTTTGATCTTTATGAAATATCTTGCTCCATAAGCCATAAAACATGTGATTCTTTGGGTGCAATCTGACTTTTAGGACTTGTGTGATCATGTGGTGAAGTTTAGAAATGCATTTTATGACTTAATTTGCCTTGAGAAGTGAATTTGCAACTTTGCCTCTTTGGTGGAAACTTTGAAATTTTGTGATTTTTACCAACTTTGACAAACCATAACTTTTGATCCAAAATGAATTAGGTCATGTTCTTGTACTTTTTGAAAAGGGAATGATCCATTCTAAAACTTTCATGACCAAAGTTTTTCCATTTGAAGCTTTTTTGAATCAAAAAGTAAAGGTTGAAAAAGTTGCCTAAAATGGCAATTTCATTAAAAGTCAAACTTTCCCAAAAAGTCAACTTTGCAAAAGACTTGAAATTCTTCAATTTTGTGAACTTCTAACATCTTCCATGATCAAATAAAGATCATATACAATCAAAATGATGAAGAACACCCCTTGGTTGGGTCATTGAGGGCCTCAGATGCCCTGATTTTGCACTGACTTGCTTGAAAAGTCAACTCTTGATTAGATGACTTCCCCATGGAATTTCTTCATGAAAATTGATATGCATACCCCCTATACCATATAGAGACAAATAGAAACAAGAATGACCAAAAAATTTGGAGTTATGGCCTTTGAAACCAAAACCCTAATTCTAGGTCATCTGTGCAGTCAAGCCTGGCTCTGCTTCCATACCATTCTCAATTCTTGTGATTCTTAGACATTTTTGACTTTGAGAGGATACAATATGATGTTTGAACATACATGGACCCCTTTGAAGTGATTTATGACCTTTGGAGTGGCTCAAGGAGCTCTTGGATTGCTTAGATCACAAACCCTAGATGCAGATGACTTTGAACCAATGCAGTGAATCAAAAATGTAATATGAGATGCTATAATTGAGTTTATGCATATGAAGAGATCACAAGCCATGGTGTGAATGGGTGAGGGCAAATTTGGGGTGTTTACAGCTGCCCCTATTCAAACATGAGTTAGCTGTGCAGGATGTAAGCGACGGCTTATCAGGCAAACAAGATAACTTGTGGTTGAATACCAAAGACAGTCCAAAATTTGCACTCACAGAATGAAGAAGAAAAGGGATATAGATTGTAAAAGAAAGTAAAGTATATTGTAAAGTATGGGCGACGGAGGACGACCGTCGAGCAGAGGACGACTGTTGGGTAAAGAGCAATGACGGGGACGGCCGACATGCTGGGGATAAAAAAGAACCATGATGGGGACGGCTATCGAGATAAAGTTGTAAGATTCTCTGGGGATTAAATGAAACATGACGGGGACGACCATCAAATTCATAAAGTAATGCAAGCAACGATGGGGACGGCCATCGGGCTAAAAAGAAAAGGGACCACGACGGGGACGGCCATCGGGTTAAAGAATAAATGAAATAAACAGCTGATGAGGTACGGTCATCAAAGGTGAAGGACGATCACCTAGTAGGGGACGGCTGCTCTGTAAGGGTTAAGATGAGGGACGGTCATCTAAGGTGGAGGACGACCACCTGGCAGGGTACGGCTGCCGAAAATATCGCGACATAGGACGAATGCCGGATAAAAGGTCAACGATGGGGACGGCCATCGGACGAGCATGATGGAGGACGACCATCAAGAGGTGGAGGACGACCACCTAGCAGGGGACGGCTGCTCTCAAGGTTTATCATGACATAGGACGAACGTCAGATAACCAAAATCAACAATGGGGACGGCCATTGGATAAACTGATGAAGGACGATCATCAGAAGCTGAAGGACGATCACCTAGCAGGGGACGGCTGCTAAATATCACGACATAGGACGAATGTCGGATAGAAAAGGTCGACGATGGGGACGGCTATCGGACGAGCATGATGAAGGACGATCATCAAGAGGTGGAGGACGACCACCTAGCAGGGTACGGCTGCTCTCAAAGTTTATCATGACATAGGACGAATGTCAGATAAAAATAAAATTGCTTTGCTGACAATTTATTGGGGAATAGTAAACACGGACGAGTGTTTATATCCAAGAAACAAAAGGTATAAGTGTTTAGATATTTGTGTATAGATTAAAGATGCGGACGAGCATCCCTAAGACTACGATACGGACGAGCATCGGGTAGAAACAAATACTGACACGTGTTCAGAGATGATGATACTGACGAGTATCAACTGGTTAACAAAGAACACGGACGAGTGTTGAATCTGAAGGGACTCTTCTGGGGAATAGTAGACACAGACGAGTGTCTATATTCAAGAAGACGTAAGTGTTTGACACAATGTATGGATTAAAGATGCGTACGAGCATCCTTAAGATTACGGTACGGACGAGTATCAGGTAGAAACAAACTCTCGACACATGTTCTGAGATGATGGTACGGACGAGTACCAACTAGTTAACAAAGAACATGGACTAGTGTTGAATCTGCGGGGATATAAGTGGTATATACAAGATACGAACGAGTATCTGTATAAGTAATGAGTAGTGTATAGATGAGTGTTCAATCTGCTGGGGAGAGCGACACGGACGAGTGTCGAAAGGAGAAGAGTATAATATAAACAAGTATCTGATATGCAAAGTGTTTACATTACTGTGCTGAAAAACAACATGGACGGATGTCAGGGAAATGTATATATATAAGTATATGTGAGTGCAAAGAGGATGTCCTTGGTTTTATGCTGGGGATATAACACGGACAGGTGCCATAAGGAGTGTATACCGGTGTTTTGGAGAATGGGAGGCAACTGCTTTTGCTGGGGAATCTGGAGGGTTATTCTGTATACTGCTGATGAATTGTTAATATTCACAGGTGTTTGATTCAGAACATGGCTTATGATTATGCTACATGTTTGATTTTTGCCGTAATGCTCCGTATTAAAACGGAATGCTACGCTTTGTTTGGTGAATATGATGAGAATGCTATGACTATGCGAAAGATACCAAACCGAGATTTGGATCCCGTTGCTGTGAAGATCTCTGGCCGATCTGCTTGAAGTGAACATCCCAGCTGGGGTTGAGATCATTGGTAGATCTGATGAGATGTATTTGCTTGGGGAGATAGGTCACTGATAGACCCATCCTGATGATGAGGGACCCAGCTGGGGTTTGTAGAAGCTTTCTTTACTCTGTTGTGATCCCTTCATGCGCTGCTCTTCTGGATAAAGACTGAAGCTCTGTGGGGAGATGGTTCCCTGAATTTTGTACTTAGCTGAGGAGGAAGAATGGTTGGCACCTCGGCTGGGGAGAAATAGCAAGTGAAGACTCAGCTGGGGAGAGAACACTTTGGGTGCTAAGACTGAGTGTTGATTTGTCAGCTTGCCGGGATGAAGCTTCCATGCCCCGAGTTGCGTTTTGGATACCCGCAATCCTGCAAAGATAGGGAAACGCACAAGTGATCCCGAGGTATCCCTTACCGGATTCCGTCACAGGAGTTAGACACTTCTGAGAGTAAGTACATTCCCTGCAAGCACGTATTTTTATTTTTAAAGGTAAGCATATGTATTCATGCAATCAGTTTTTTAAGACATCAGACATTCTTTGCAAATAAAAATGTACAAGACGAAACATGACTGAAAATTCTGTTTTTTAATTAATTCATGTGCCCTGAATTGGCAAGATACATCTAAGAAACATATCCCCTGAAATGAGGAGATTGTTACAAATTGAGAAACAAAATGCTGGCAATGTTGACGACGCTTTAAGGAGCTTCCCCTTGCTATGACTCGTATGACATTTGACGTTCTTCTCATCTTGCTTTCTGAAGAAGGCTGATTCTGACAGAAGCTTGATCCTTTCGAAGCTTACCAAGTTGTAAACGATACAGACGAATTCAGAATGCAGTTGTTCGCTTATTCCCTTATTTTTGCATGGATCGCCCTTTCGGATTTTTAATCCATCGAGATACCCATTTTTGCCTGAGTTGTCCAATGCGGCTTTTCAACTCAGCGGGTGTACACATTTTTTTGTTTATTTTCCCTTATTTTTGCCCAAGTCTTTTATTCTGTTTTTGACTTGCCGGGATGCCCTATTTTTTCCTGGACTTACATTCTGTTTTTATGTCCAGCGGGTCATTTTTATGCGAAGTATTTTTTAACAGCATCTGAATTCACAGGGGACGGGAAGTCTTCACCATCCATGGTGCTGAGCATCTGTGCTCCACCAGAGAAAACTTTCTTTACCACGAATGGTCCTTCATAATTCGGAGTCCATTTGCCCCTGTGGTCTGTATGAGGAGGGAGGATTCTCTTCAGCACAAGATCTCCTACTTGGTACTCTCGGTGCCTGACTTTCTGATCGAAGGCTCTCTTCATTCTTTTCTGATACAGCTGTCCATGACAGATTGCAGCCAATCTCTTTTCTTCGATCAGAATTAGTTGTTCGTATCGGGACCGAACCCATTCTGCTTCGTCCAGCTTAACATCCATCAATACCCGTAGGGAGGGTAGTTCAACTTCAACAGGTAGGACTGCTTCCATACCATACACAAGCTGATACGGTGTTGCCCCAGTGGATGTTCTGATTGACGTGCGGTACCCATGCAAGGAAAATGGTAGCATCTCATGCTAGTCTTTGTAGGTAACTACCATCTTCTGCACAATCTTCTTGATATTTTTATTAGCTGCCTCAACAGCGCCGTTCATCTTTGTCCTGTAAGGAGAAGAATTGTGGTGTTGGATCTTGAAGTCCCGGCACAGCTCAGCCATCATTTTGTTGTTCAAGTTGGAACCATTATCAGTAATGATTCGCTCGGGCACTCCATACCGACAGATGATATCTCTCTTTAGGAATCTGGCTACCACTTTTCTTGTAACATTTGCATAGGAGGCTGCTTCAACCCACTTGGTGAAATAGTCAATGGCGACCAGGATGAATCTGTGGCCATTTGAAGCAGTTAGTTCAATCTTACCAATCATATCAATGCCCCACATGGCAAAGGGCCAGGGTGAAGACATCACATTCAAAGGATTGGGAGGTACATGTACTTTATCCGCATAGATCTGACATTTATGGCATTTCCTGGCATAAGCACAACAGTCGGCATCCATTGTGATCCAGTAATAACCTGATCTTAGCAACTTTTTAGCCATGGCATGCCCTCCCGCATGGGTACCAAAGGATCCTTCGTGCATCTCGTGCATTAACAAGTCTGCTTCTGTTCTATCAACGCATCTGAGGAGTACCATATCAAAGTTTCTCTTGTATAGGGAACCATCAGTGTTCAGAAAGAAACTACCAGCAAGCCTTCTCAAAGTCTTCTTATCATTGGAAGATGCCCCAGATGGGTATGTTTGATCCTCCAAGAAGCACTTAATGTCATGGAACCAAGGCTTATCATCTTTAACAACATCTGCTACGAACACATATGCCGGTCTGTCAAGTCTGGACACTGAAATTTGAGGTACAAAGTTGGCAGCTTGAACTTTGATCATAGATGAAATGGTAGCCAGAGCATCTGCAAACTGATTCTCGTCCCGAGGGATATACTCAAGCTTGACCGTTGTGAAGAAAGTCAATAACCTCCTTGTATAATCCCTGTATGGTATCAGATGATCCTGGTGCGTGTACCATTTGTCGTTGGTTTGATTAACTACCAGAGCTGAATCTCCGAATACAGTCAATGTTTTGATCCTGAGGTCAATAGCTTCCTCAAGGCCCATAATGAAAGCTTCGTATTCAGCTTCGTTGTTAGTGCAGTTGAAAGTGAGCTTTGCCGAGAATGGCAAGTGAACTCCTTTAGGTGTAATGAGTACTGCACCAACACCACGACCATTCATATTAACAGCCCCATCAAACATCATAGTCCATTCTTCTTCTGGGTCAGGCCCTTCGGTGTGAACAGGCTCTTCATGATCTTTTGCTTTTATGAACATGATGTCTTCATCAGGGAAGTCAAATCTCATAGGCTGGTAGTCATCAATAGGTTGCTCAGCAAGATATTCAGACAATACACTGCCCTTGATGGCTTTCTGAGATGTGTACTGAATGTCATATTCCGTGAGAATCATTTGCCATCTTGCAACCCGTCCGGTAAGAGCTGGCTTCTCGAAAATGTACTTAACTGGGTCCATCTTTGAAATCAATAAAGTGGTGTGGGTCAACATATACTGTCTCAGTCGGCGAGCAGCCCACGCTAAAGCACAGCAAGTTTTCTCGAGCAGTGAATAACGTTGTTCACAGTCGGTAAACTTTTTGCTCAGGTAGTATATTGCATACTCTTTTCGACCAGACTCGTCATGCTGGCCCAGCACACACCCCATCGACTCTTCTAATACTGTCAAGTACATTATCAGAGGTCTTCCTTCAACTGGAGGCATAAGGATTGGTGGTTCTTGCAGGTATTCTTTGATCTTGTCAAAAGCCCTCTGGCAGTCTCCGTTCCACCTGACCGTGTGTTCTTTTCTTAGCAGTTTTAACAAAGGTTCACAGGTTGCTGTAAGGTGAGATATGAACCTTGAAATGTAGTTCAATCTACCTAGAAACCCTCGAACCTCTTTTTCAGACTTTGGTGCAGGCATTTCTTGAATGGCTTTGACTTTATCAGGGTCAACCTCAATCCCTTTCTCGCTTACAATAAAACCTAGCAGCTTACCAGATCGCACCCCGAATGTGCACTTGTTGGGGTTCAGCCTCAGTTGGTACTTCCTCAGACGCTTGAATAACTTCAGCAGATTTACCAGGTGGTCTTCTTCTGTAAGGGACTTGGCAATCATGTCATCCACATAACATTCTATTTCTTTATGGATCATATCGTGGAATAATGTCACCATAGCCCGTTGATACGTTGCACCAGCATTCTTCAGTCCGAATGGCATCAGCTTGTAACAGAACGTGCCCTAGGGTGTGATGAAGGTTGTCTTCTCCATGTCTTCAGGTGACATCTTGATCTGATTGTATCCTGAAAATCCGTCCATGAAGGAGAATACCGAGAACTGAGCCGTATTATCCACCAATACATCAATGTGAGGTAATGGGAAATCATCTTTCGGGCTGGCTCTGTTCAGATCCCGGTAGTCAACACACATCCTTACTTTGCCGTCTTTCTTAGGCACAAGCACAATATTAGCAACCCACGGTGGATAGCTAGTTACAGCAAGGAACCCGGCGTCCCACTGCTTTTGCACCTCTTCCTTGATCTTCATTGCCATATCTGGACGAGTACGGCGCAGTTTCTGTTTAACCGGCGGGCATTCTTCCCTTAAAGGCAGCTTGTGCATAACAATGTCGGTGTCCAACCCTGGTATATCTTGATAAGACCAAGCAAACACATCCACATATTCCTGAAGCAGGTCAATCAGTTGTTTCTTCACTAAGTCTTGTAAGCAGGCCCCGATTTTAACTTCTTTCACATCTTCATCTGTACCAAGATTAATCGTTTCTACCTCCTCCTGATGAGGAGTAATAACTTTCTCCTCTTGTCTCAATGATGGGCTAAAGACGTGTCTAATTATGCGTCTAGCGGTATCTTAACTGCAAGTGCACAGCCTATCGAAGTAATATTTAAGATTATCGATCCACAGGGATTCTATGGTTACCTAGTGCTAGATGAACTTCTAGTTTAGCTAAGGCGAATGGTTGTCACGATTTTTTTGTTGATTCTAGAATATTAAAGGCTAAATTAAATTTAAGTTTTAATGAAATGATACTAAGGCGGTCGGTATGTAATTATACTAACTTAGGTGGGTCAATCTAACCTAGGCTTATAAAGATGTTTACTTAATCTATTCGGTAGAGATTACCAGTTTAAATACCCTCAACTCACACTCTCGTGGTCTTATATCAGATCTTATCCCTAAAGCCCTATGCCTGCTCTCGCTAGCCCATAAGTGTTTAGAGGTAATTTTTGGAAACTAAGTAATTCT
Organism: Lathyrus aphaca; assembly: GCA_963966055.1. Lineage (NCBI taxonomy): Eukaryota > Viridiplantae > Streptophyta > Magnoliopsida > Fabales > Fabaceae > Lathyrus > Lathyrus aphaca. The sequence continues at coordinate 556,993,011 of OZ014519.1, forward strand.
AATTTATCTTAAAGCGCTCTCGCTGTGTTTAATTTAAATGCCTAACTTTAGCTATCTGGTTAAAACCTCACACTCTCGTGGTCTTGACCTAACCTAATACTCTTTTCTTACTCTCGTAACGAAAAGGTCTATTTAATTAAAAAGTATCAGCCAGAATGTTAAGTGATTAATTATTTTTAGCCTATGGTTATATTTTACCGGTTAAGTTTGTTCTAACTACATACCGCCCTAGGGTGTTTAGCTACTCATCGATGTTGAACCAGACAGAGACAGAAAATTTATAAATAAAATACTCATGGCAGAAAAATAAATAAACATTATAAATAATTAAATTGCAATATAATGAAAAAAAACCTGGTTAACAATATTAGAGCAGACTCCTTCTTCCACAGACCGGAAAGCTCGGAGTTGGCGAAATCAAAAATAACAAAGGCTGAAGGTTTAGAAAAAAAATATAAATGTATAACAATTTCCTGATGTTGGAAATTGTTATATGGCGGGTTTGGATACAATAAAAACGAAACAGAAAATAATGCAGAAATAAGAAAAGGTCGTAAATCGGTTCGGCAGAGCTTCCGCAGGAATTTGAATAGAAAAATGCTCTGTACATTGTTCATAGAACTTGTACTATTTATAGAACTCTAAATGGGCTAGATTTTTGGACCTTTGTTGTTTGGGCCTTGCTGAATTTGTGGAGAGAATGCAGGAACGTGGCAAATATTTAGGAAACAAATTCTTCACGTAATGGCTTGACGTAGTCTTGGTCAAAAACCTAAAATAATCCTTGTCACGGTCGTGATGATGCTTTCACGTTCGTGTCCTACAGTTTTTAAGTGTCACGGTCGTGACACTTCTCTTACGGTCGTGATGCTTCCTTTTGGGGTGTCACGGTCGTGACACCCTTGTAACGGTCGTGACTGCTGCAAAATATGCAGTTTTGCAGGAAGCTTCATTTCTTCATCTTTTTATGATTGATTTTGTTCCTTTTTCTCTTAATTCATGATTTAGCTCCACATAATGATGTACCTGCAAAATGGTAAGAGAAACTCGAGAAATCGAGTGTTAAAACGATGATTATTCGATAAAACGTTAATGAAACCTAGCAATATAATCGATACGTTTTCTCGTTATCAAACTTCCCCAAACTTAAACCTTTGCTTGTCCTCAAGCAAATAGTCGGTTGAAAATCGGCGGACAAGATGTTATTCACGCATACTCATAACAAATCATACGAGGGATCGTTTTGTCGGATAATCCGATACTTTGATAGAACACTACCGATACACTAATGACACAAGCAACAAGCTATGTCGTCGACTTCCCGTTAGATGAGCCAATCGGCAATTACTTTACGATTTCACCTAAAGTTTTTCGATCTTATTTCGCCCGGTTTCATTCTAGCGCAATCACATTAAGCCCTTTGCCTTAGCACGCACGTAGTGGAGTAGCCGGTTAGCGACTTTGATCCTTTTTAAGCACGGGGTCTGGTACACGAGTGTGGTAACCCTACATATTTTTATCCGATTTGGAGGTTGTGGGGGATCGAGCCGTAGCACGCCCTACCGAGTTCAGAACCAGTACCTCTGAACCAACCCGCAATGGACTCCTTCTCATATTTCTCGTTTCTTATATGCGACCGTGTACTTTGGTGCAATTTCTTTTCATTTTGCATCGAGATATGAAGGATCATTATTGATTAGGCATCAAACGCTTATATTCATCGGCTCCCCACGTGGTTTGTGTTCAGACGGTGCTGACTGCTAGTATAAACTACTCGGGGTTACTTTTGAACTGAAACTAGAAGTGTACTCGTAATGGTAATCGGAGATGGAATCGCTTAAGTAGGAAGTCAAAGTTGTCAAGATTGTATTGGTCTTGTTTAATCGTTCTCAGCTTCCTATTTACGATTTCGTAGGTAAGTCGGGTAATGCGAATAATTAAAATTTTTTCGGTTATGGCTAAATAAGCGGGGAAAATTCGAAACTAAAGAAAATATCATAAAGATTTTGCACGCTTCATTAACTTACTAAAAGGAAATACAACGGAATTTGAAAATACAACGAAATGAAAAAATGCGAAAAGGAAAAATGCGGAAATGAAAGGTACCTCTCCCACACTATATCAGACATTGTCCTCAATGTTGTGATATAAATGCGGTAAAAGTATAGTACAAACGACAAAAACGAAAAACAAACATAAGAAAAACTAGAACTATGGCTGCTGAGGACCACGGGGTCGGCTTCTGGTGCGGGAGCGGCGTCTGGAAGGAGTCGCTTCAGGATCAGAACCGGTGCTGGTGGTCCCAGTGATGTCGATACGTAAGGCGTCTAACTCGCTGAAAATCTCGTTGAACCTCTCATTAGTAGCTGCCTGGTTTGCTACAATAGTGCCGAGTAAAGCATCGTACTGCTCCTTCTGCCTGCGCTCCAGTGCGGCGTTCATCTGGTTCTGCTGATGAATCGCACGGAGGACTTCCTCAAGTGTGACTTCCGGTGCAGTAGGAGGCTGTCGGCTAGATGACTCTGGTATATCTTGGACAGTCTCAGCAGCATCCATAGCGTCCTGCATCTCATCCGCAGGGAGATCTGCCTGATCATGGATAGGAGCGTGGTCAGCAGCATCAGGTAGAACAAAGAGCCAGTTGGCTCGGCTGGATGGGTCGATGCGGTCGCGGGACGGCAGAATGATATGGTGAAATATGGTGCCATGGACAACAGGGCTATACCTGCCATCCTCTCGCTGCGCAATCAGGTGAGCGGACCTGCAATAACTCTTGGTGAGGTATTCTGCGGCTAAATGAGGCTGATCTGCGACCAAGTCACCAAGCCCCAACTGAATGGCAAGGGTGGTGACAATGCCGCCAATGAAGAACGGAGTGGATCCTCTGTGTGCAATAGCCTGGATATGATAAAGCATGAAAGGGGCAGCGTTGATCGGCTCGTCATTAAGAGCACAATGCAAGAATAGAAGCTCCTTGGAGTTGAGCTTATGGTTGCTTTCTCGAGCGAAGATGGTGTTGCAAATGACTCGGTGGAAATAGCGGATGGCCGGATTGTGAATGTGCGTCGCGTTGAGGCTTTGGAAGGCTGATGCACGGGTGTTGGTTAAGTCGTGCCATAGAGTGAAAGCTTGTTCACTAAAATTATCGGGCACGCGACGGTGAGCTTCAGTTCCGTGATCGAAGCCTAATAACACGGCGATCCTGTCTTGCGAAAGGTTGAACTCTTGGCCATGCAATCTGAATTTTGCGAAACCGGTGAGCTGACTCAGAGAACCGGTACCGGTGATGTAACTGAATGAACTTAAGAACTCCAGTGTCAGAAGCTCGAAGGTTGGCTGAGGTTGACTGCAAAGGTCCCAGAGCCCGACTTTTTGAAGCAGGTTCGTAACACTGGCAAGCATTCCGAGTTCCCTCAAACACACAGTGTCGATGTAACGTGTAGGTTGCACACCGCGGCTTTGGAATCGGAGAAATCGTTCTCTCTGAGTTTCTCCAGCATCACCTTCTCTAAAAGTGATAGTATCCATTGCATGCAAGAGCTTAGAGTGAAGAATGAAGAATTGTGATGTTTTGTGAAAAAATGGTAAAATGAAAGAAAAATTGATTCGGGATAAATAATGGAGAGTGAGAATGTGGTAGGGTGTGATAATGGGTGGTTAATGAGTTTAAAGATGGTAAATGGGGGGTTACAGAGGTTATGGAGAAGATGGGTAGTTTTTAGGAAGTTATGGAGGAGAAGAAGAAGAGGCACGAAGACAAACAGTTCTGTTTCTCACGATTCCTGGTATATGGGTCGTCACGGTCGTGACAGGGGTACGACGGTCGTGACACTCAAAATGAGCGCGTCACGATCGTTATGGGGCAGTGACGACCGTGAGGGCTTGCTTCTTAGAATAATTTCCAGAAAACACTTTCTCACTTATTTCACATATTTTATAATAATGTATTTTCTTCACTATCACTCATATTAAATTATAAACACCATATAGTATAATATTTCAACACAGTACTTCAATAACTTGCAAGGCATGAGAGATTTGTATATATAATGAATAAATGCAAGCATAGTACATAGAATGAAAAATATATAAATTGCTAAAAATGTAGAAGTTTTGGAATTAAAGATGCATTGCATAAAGTAATTGAAAATGAAGTTACATAAACGGAAATTACGGTAAGAAATTGTTGCGAAAAATAAATCTAACTAGAAACGAAAACAATGGGAAAAATAAACTAAATCACTTATAACATTATCAAAAGCGTTTCTTCAAGTCTTCGATGGCGGAATTCAAGTGATAGAATTGTTCGCAGGTTATGTCAGTCAACCCTATAATATCCAATCGCATGCTCTTAATGTCTTCTTTAAATAAGTTAATGTCAGCTTGGTAAGCATTGAGAGTGTTCATGATGTTTTGTAAGTTGTTAGCATAATCTCCTTGATTCACTTCAGGGGTTTCATAAACTTGTTCAGTGTGGTCAATGTCATGGTAACCAGGAGGTGTCTCAGGATCAGTTTCGACATCGGTCATTGTATCATCCTTTATCTTGTAAGACTGAGGTGTTTCAGGAGTGGGTGGATAATCAGGTGGGTTTAACTCATAAAGCCAGTTATCCTTATTGTGAACACTTACTCTAGCATGGTTAGGCAACGTGAACAGGGTTACTACCTCGTTCCGGATTAGGTACTCAAAAGGTGGATGTCCTAAATTCCTTATGATATGTCTATTAAAGCAGAAGTTAAGATCCATAGGACGGATGTTACCTAAACGGTTGCACCTGTGCAATTGGTACCTAAGTCCTAAAGCATCAGCAATCATGGTTACAAGACCTCCTACTAAGATAGGTAATTCAGGTTCTTCTTGGATACGGGTGAAGGTTTGCATCATGAAAGGTACACCATTAACAGGTTGTCCATTAGTGAAACATGACATAATAAATATTTCATCTTTAGAAACTCCGGTAATGTTTTCTTCTTTTCCAAAGAAGGTGTGGGCAAGGAATTTATGGAAGTAACGGAGAGCAGGGTTATGGATCTCATCATTATTCATGCCATTTGGTTCAGGGTGGTAGTTTCCGGTTAAAGTTCCCCAAAAGAAATCTAGCTCAATATCCATCAATTCTACCTGTGTGGTAGTAAAAGCAAATGGTCCACTAGGGAATCCTAACAAGTCAGCTAGTTCTTTATGGTTAAAGTCATATTCTATTCCAAATAGGCGGAAACTAATAAATCCTTTCCTAAATCCAAAACCGCGCTCAGGTAAGTAAATTAAGGAGCTAAGGAACTCAAGGGTGAGCTCGCGGTAAGTCACAAACTTATGTTGGATCAATGCATTCTCCCATCCGAGTCGGTTAAGCAAGTACATGATGCTATCATGTATTCCTAAGGTTTCCATAGTCCGATCATCCGGGTACAAGGTCAAATCCATTTGCCTCTGTGATAACTCTTCAAACTTCATTCTTTGGTTCCTACCTCTAAATTTGGTTTCCATATGGTTAATTGGTTGGTTAGCCATGGTCAGTGCAAATATGGAGGAAACAAATCGGGGGAAGAAGGAAAGTGGAAAAGACTTTTAGAAAATCTGTAAAAAGTGATTTAAGATAAAAATAAGAAAATGAAATGCATAATGTAATGGCAATAATAGTAATATAAAATAAAACTATAAAATGACAAAACAAATAAACAAATAGTAAAACGATAAATAATAAAATGATAAAGAGAATAATTTAAATAATTAAATGAGTAAATGGGTTGCCTCCCACTAAGCGCTGTTTTTATCGTCAAAAGCCTGACGTAATGCTTAGGTTTAGATTAATCAGGGGAATCAGTGGACAACTCTAAAAGCTTTAGATTATTCGCATAATCTCTATTTTCAACTTTATGATAATGTTTTAAACGTTGTCCGTTTACTATGAATGGTTCACTATTCCTACCCTTAATTTCTATTGCTCCACTCGGGAATACTTTAATTATTTCAAAGGGTCCTGACCATCTAGATTTTAATTTTCCAGGAAAGAGCCTAAGTCTTGAATTGAAGAGGAGTACAACGTCTCCCACACTAAATTCTTTCCTAGATAGGCGTTTATCATGCCATCGCTTAGTTCTTTCTTTATATATCTTAGCATTCTCATAAGCATCTAGCCTTAATTCTTCTAATTCGTTAATGTCTAGGATTCGCTTTTCTCCTGCAGCATTATAGTTTATATTGAGAGTTCTAATCGCCCAATAAGCTTTGTGTTCTAGTTCTACCGGGAGGTGACAAGATTTTCCATAAACTAATTTGAAAGGTGTAGTACCTATGGGTGTCTTGTAAGCGGTCCTATAAGCCCATAAAGCTTCATTAAGTTTAGATGACCAATCTTTCCGAGATATGGCGACAGTCTTTTCTAAGATTTGTTTAATTTCTCTGTTTGAGACTTCGACTTGTCCACTCGTTTGTGGATGATATGGTGTAGCCACACAGTGTCTTACTCCATACTTAGATAGTAATTTGTCAAATATTTTTGAGATGAAGTGCGAGCCACCGTCACTTATGACGAGTCTAGGCACACCAAATCTGGGAAAGATTATATTTTTGAAAAGCTTTATTACTACTCGTGTATCGTTTGTAGGAGAAGCTATGGCTTCAATCCATTTCGAAACATAATCAACAGCTACGAGTATGTAATTATTACCGAAAGATGATGGGAATGGTCCCATGAAATCTATTCCCCAGACGTCAAAGATTTCTACTTCTAATATTCCTTTTTGAGGCATTTCATCTCTTCTTGAAATATTGCCGGTGCGTTGACACCGATCGCAATTTATAACAGCGATGTGGACATCCTTCCATAGATTAGGCCAGAATAAGCCGGCTTGCAAGATTTTTGCACAAGTTTTGGAAGTGCTTGCATGTCCACCATAAGGAGATGAATGGCATTGAGCAATGACATCTTCTATTTCTTCTTCGGGAATACATCGGCGAAAGATTCCATTTGGTCCTCTTTTGAACAATAATGGTTCATCCCAATAGTAATGTTTCAGATTATGAAAGAATTTCTTTTTCTGCTGATAGGTTAGATCGGGTGGAAGAGCTCCTGCGGCTAGGTAGTTGACAATGTCAGCGTACCATGGCAGTCCTACAGTTGTCTGGATTGTTTCCACGGATTCTGGTTCATTTATATCTAACTGAGCTAGGTCGCTTCCTAATTGTGCTATCAGCTGTTCATACGGAAAATCATCGTTAATCGGCACTTGTTCGGGTTTAATACCTTCTATTCTAGATAAATGGTCCGCTACGACGTTCTCAGTACCTTTCTTATCTTTTATTTCTAGATCAAACTCTTGTAAAAGTAAAATCCATCTCAAGAGTCTTGGTTTAGCATCTTTCTTAGTTAATAAATATCGGATAGCAGCATGATCTGTGTAAATGATTATTTTCGCTCCAACTAAGTAAGAACGGAATTTGTCAAGCGCAAAGACAACTGCTAACAATTCTTTTTCGGTAGTGGCGTAGTTCATCTGGGCAGAATCTAAGGTTCTACTGGCATAGTAAATCGCATGAAGTTTCTTTTCCTTCCTCTGGCCTAGAACTGCGCCTACAGCATAGTCACTCGCATCGCACATGATTTCAAAAGGTAATCTCCAGTCAGGGGGTTGCATGATTGGTGCGGTGATGAGGGTTGTTTTTAGAGTTTCGAATGCTTTAAGACAATCTTCATTGAATATGAACTCAGCGTCTTTCATTAATAAACCAGTAAGAGGTTTAGTAATTTTCGAGAAATCTTTGATGAATCGTCGGTAGAAACCGGCGTGTCCTAAAAAGCTTCGTATTTCTCGAACGGTTTTTGGAGGTTGAAGATCTTTTATTACTTCAATCTTAGCTTTATCAACTTCAATTCCCTTGTCGGATATTACATGACCTAATACGATTCCTTCGTTGACCATAAAATGACATTTCTCCCAGTTAAGCACGAGGTTTACTTTTACACATCTTTCTAATACCATTTCTAAGTTCGATAAACATCCTTCAAAACTTTGCCCGCATACAGAGAAGTCGTCCATGAACACTTCCATGATGTTGTCTATAAAATCTGCGAAGATTGACATCATACATCTTTGAAAGGTTGCAGGAGCGTTGCATAATCCAAAGGGCATTCGTCTATAAGCGAACGTTCCATAAGGGCATGTGAATGTAGTCTTCTCTTGATCATCTGGATGGATAGGGATTTGGAAAAATCCTGAGTAACCGTCAAGATAACAGAAGTAAGAATGCTTGGCTAATCGTTCTAACATTTGATCTATAAAAGGTAGTGGGAAATGATCTTTTCGAGTGGCTTTGTTTAGTTTACGATAATCTATGCATACTCTATATCCCGTCACTACTCTTTGCGATATCGATTCGCCTTGAGCGTTTTTCACAACAGTGATACCTCCTTTCTTTGGCACTACATGTATTGGACTAACCCATTCACTATCAGAGATTGGATATATTATTCCGGCATCTAGTAATTTTTTAACTTCTTCTTTTACTACAGTGCTAAGGGTTGGGTTAATTCTTCTTTGAGATTCTCTGGAGGTTCTGCAATCTTCTTCTAGCAGAATACGATGCATACAAACTGAAGGACATATTCCTTTGAGATCAGATATGTTATATCCTAATGCAGTTGGATATTTCTTCAAAACATCTAAAAGTTTCTTTGTTTCTATAGTTCCTAAACTGGAATTTATTATAACTGGTCTTTTACATTCAACGTCTAAGAATTCGTACCTTAGGTTATGAGGTAAAGTTTTTAATCCTAATGTAGGTTTATCTTTACTTGGCATAGGATCCGGTGTAAGTGCTAAACTTTCGCTTAGACTATCATCCTGATACGGTTTACGCCAATTATCATCTTCGAAAATCGGAGGGATTTGAATTTTCATTATTTCAGAATAAGTGGTCTCTTTTAGTTCCATTTCTCTTACACATTCGTCAATTACGTCCAATAGATAGCATGTATCCTCTATAGCTGGTGATTGTAAGAATTGTGTTAAAATAAATTCAACTTTCTCTTCACCTACTTCAAAGGTTAGCTTTCCTCTTTTTACATCTATTATAGCTCCGGCGGTAGCTAAGAATGGTCTTCCTAGTATGATAGGTGTAGTGGAGTCCTCAGAAATGTCCATGATTATAAAATCAGTAGGGATGTAGAATTGTCCTATACGTACTGGGACGTTTTCTAGTATGCCTACAGGATATTTAACAGAGCGATCGGCTAGTTGAACAGACATTTTAGTTGGTCTTAGGTCTCCCATGTCTAGCCTTTTGCAAATCGTTAAGGGCATAACACTGATACTGGCTCCTAAATCGCATAGAGCTTTGTCAATGACAAATTTTCCTATTACACAGGGTATAGAGAAACTTCCTGGATCTTTTAGCTTAGGAGGCATTTTATTCTGAATTATGGCGCTACACTCGGCAGTAAGTGTAACAGTTCCGTTATCCTCTATCTTTTTCTTATTGGATAAGATTTCTTTTAAGAACTTAGCATACGAGGGTATTTGGGTAATTGCTTCTGTAAACGGAATAGTAATATTCAACTGTTTCAGAAGTTCGACAAATTTCTTAAATTGACCCGTCGTCTTGGAATTTATTAATCTTTGAGGGTACGGAATTGGTGGTTTATAGGGTGGTGGAGGCACATAAGGTTGTTCTTTCTCCACTACCTCTTGATTGTCATCTTCCTTTTCTTCTGGATCATTCACCACTTCAGTCGGTTTATCCGGTTTTTGGTACATGGCTGGATTGTCAAGTCTTGGATCGGTAGGTCCGTCAAGTTCCTTGCCACTTCTTAATATCACAGCGTTAGCATGTCCTTTCGTATTAGGTTGAGGTTGTCCAGGAAATACTCCAGCTGGTGCAGCAGTAGGTGCTTGTTGTTGAGCTACTTGTGAAATCTGAGTTTCCAGCATTTTGTTATGTGTAGCTAATGCATCTACTTTGCTCACTAATTGTTTAATCTGCTCATTAGTGTGAATGTTTTGGTTTAAGAAGTCCTTGTTCGTTTGAGATTGGTTAGCTATAAAGTTCTCCATCATCAACTCAAGGTTCGACTTCCTAGGGACATTAGGAGCAGTCTTTTGATATCCTGGTGATGTAGCTGGCGCTTGACCTGGTGCGTATAAAGCATTGTTATTCTTATAGGAGAAGTTCGGATGATTCTTCCAACCTGGGTTATATGTGTTTGAGTAAGGGTTTCCTTGAGCATAATTCACTTGATCAGTGGGAGTTCCTGTCAATAGTTGACAATCAGAAACTTCGTGTCCTGAAACTCCACATAACTCACAGTTAGGTGTTACTGCAGCCACGTTGGCTGTTGGTGTTATGGCCAAGTTGTCGATCTTTTGGCTTAGTTGGTCAAACTTCGCATTGACTTGGTCCATACTACTTACTTCGTACATACCTCCCTTTGTTGGTTTCTCAGTTGCGACTCTCTCGCTTCCCCAAAGGTAATGATTTTGAGCCATACTTTCGATAAGTGCATAGGCATCATTATATTCTTTGTCCATCAATGCACCGCCCGCGGCAGCGTCAATTGTCATTCTTGTATTGTACAAGAGTCCATTATAGAAGGTATGGATGACCATCCATTCTATTAATCCATGATGTGGACAAAGTCTCAGCAGATCCTTATAGCGTTCCCAAGCTTCGAATAATGATTCACTTTCTCTTTGCTTAAATCCGTTGATCTGAGCTCTTAGCATAGCTGTCTTGCTGGGTGGAAAATATCTGTTCAAGAAAACTCTCTTTAATTCCTCCCACGTAGTTACTGAGTTTGAAGGCAGAGATTGAAGCCAAGCTCTTGCTCTGTCTCGAAGCGAAAAAGGAAATAAACGTAGTCTAATAGCTTCTTGGGTAACTCCATTGGCTTTTACGGTATCTGCATATTGCACAAAGATCGAAAGATGAAGATTCGGATCCTCGGTAGGTTTTCCGGCGAATTGATTTTGTTGCACGGCTGATATCAACGAAGGTTTTAGTTCGAAATCGTTTCGGTTGATAGCCGGCACGGCAATGCTTGAATGCGGTTCAGCTTGCGAAGGACTGGCGTAATACTTGAGTGGATGATTCTGTTCTTCAGCCATCTCTGCGTCCTTTGATGTTACGACTGGTTTAGGCGGATCTAATTGAAGATCTGGAATATTGTAATTATTTTCGTAATCGAATATACGTCTTCTTACGTGTAAGAAGCGTTCCGATTCAGGGATTAGAGGTTGCAAGTCTTCGCTTTTAGAGCGAGTACTTGGCATACACTCGGAAATTAAATTAAATTAAATAGTTGATACCTTAGTCTAGACAATGCTACCTAAATGCACTAGTAACTAAATTAAGGAATCCCCGGCAACGGCGCCAAAAACTTGATGGGCTAAAGACGTGTCTAATTATGCGTCTAGCGGTATCTTAACTGCAAGTGCACAGCCTATCGAAGTAATATTTAAGATTATCGATCCACAGGGATTCTATGGTTACCTAGTGCTAGATGAACTTCTAGTTTAGCTAAGGCGAATGGTTGTCACGATTTTTTTGTTGATTCTAGAATATTAAAGGCTAAATTAAATTTAAGTTTTAATGAAATGATACTAAGGCGGTCGGTATGTAGTTATACTAACTTAGGTGGGTCAATCTAACCTAGGCTTATAAAGATGTTTACTTAATCTATTCGGTAGAGATTACCAGTTTAAATACCCTCAACTCACACTCTCGTGGTCTTATATCAGATCTTATCCCTAAAGCCCTATGCCTGCTCTCGCTAGCCCATAAGTGTTTAGAGGTAATTTTTGGAAACTAAGTAATTCTAATTTATCTTAAAGCGCTCTCGCTGTGTTTAATTTAAATGCCTAACTTTAGCTATCTGGTTAAAACCTCACACTCTCGTGGTCTTGACCTAACCTAATACTCTTTTCTTACTCTCGTAACGAAAAGGTCTATTTAATTAAAAAGTATCAGCCAGAATGTTAAGTGATTAATTATTTTTAGCCTATGGTTATATTTTACCGGTTAAGTTTGTTCTAACTACATACCGCCCTAGGGTGTTTAGCTACTCATCGATGTTGAACCAGACAGAGACAGAAAATTTATAAATAAAATACTCATGGAAGAAAAATAAATAAACATTATAAATAATTAAATTGCAATATAATGAAAAAAAACCTGGTTAACAATATTAGAGCAGACTCCTTCTTCCACAGACCGGAAAGCTCGGAGTTGGCGAAATCAAAAATAACAAAGGCTGAAGGTTTAGAAAAAAAATATAAATGTATAACAATTTCCTGATGTTGGAAATTGTTATATGGCGGGTTTGGATACAATAAAAACGAAACAGAAAATAATGCAGAAATAAGAAAAGGTCGTAAATCGGTTCGGCAGAGCTTCCGCAGGAATTTGAATAGAAAAATGCTCTGTACATTGTTCATAGAACTTGTACTATTTATAGAACTCTAAATGGGATGGATTTTTGGACCTTTGTTGTTTGGGCCTTGCTGAATTTGTGGAGAGAATGCAGGAACGTGGCAAATATTTAGGAAACAAATTCTTCACGTAATGGCTTGACGTAGTCTTGGTCAAAAACCTAAAATAATCCTTGTCACGGTCGTGATGATGCTTTCACGTTCGTGTCCTACAGTTTTTAAGTGTCACGGTCGTGACACTTCTCTTACGGTCGTGATGCTTCCTTTTGGGGTGTCACGGTCGTGACACCCTTGTAACGGTCGTGACTGCTGCAAAATATGCTGCAAAATATGCAGTTTTGCAGGAAGCTTCATTTCTTCATCTTTTTATGATTGATTTTGTTCCTTTTTCTCTTAATTCATGATTTAGCTCCACATAATGATGTACCTGCAAAATGGTAAGAGAAACTCGAGAAATCGAGTGTTAAAACGATGATTATTCGATAAAACGTTAATGAAACCTAGCAATATAATCGATACGTTTTCTCGTTATCACTCAACAGCCTAGCTAACTCTTCAGGAAGCTCGTAATCTTCTTCAACCCCTTCATCAGCTTGATTGATTGGATTGCCAAAGTCATACGAAGTCGTAGCCGTGTTGTTGTCGGTGCGGTCTGGAAGGCACTCTCTGCAAGGGTTCAGTTTGTTCATTTTAGTGATTGATTTTAATCTTGTTAAGAAAAGTGAAGTAAAGTTGTCATTTTGAAAACATTGCCATTTATTTTTTGTACAAAAAGAAAAATGGAAAAACAGTGAGCGGAAAAGAAGAAAAAAGACTCATTTGCAAAAGATGTCTGATATTTCATTGATTAATCTTGTTGCACAAAAAATTACAGATGGCCCGATTACAAAATGAGTCTTGTCATCTTGGGCAAGATGCAAGACTTGATGCATGCTTAAAATATACAGGAAATAATAATTACTCTGCAGGAGTAACTCTTATAATTTCCTGGGAAGACCAGTTTGAGATACGGCTCCCCGGAATCCTTGGACGTATCCAGCTCTCCAGGTTGCGCTCATCTTCCAACTCGTCTTCCAAGTTGTTGACAGCATCAGGGGTGAGCATCCCCCCACTAACAAAGTTGGGCTTCTTAGCATCCTCTGCTTGATCTTGTTGAGTTGGTTTGTAACCCAACCCAAATCTATCCTCTTTCTTCTCCACAGGCAACAGTTTTCCCTAGCCTTGAGCATTCCCCTCCTCAACAACCTTCCTGGCTTGCTGGTAGGATGTCATGGAAGTCCCAAGTACAGCAGATGTTTCATTAATATTCAGGGCCTCAAACCCTTGACTCATCGTTTCGTGGATCTCCCCATCCATCTCAATGTATTTGTATGTAGCCAGATGACTAACAAAAATATCTTCCTCTCCACAAATAGTAACGACTTGGCCTTCCCACTCAAATTTTAACTTCTGGTGAAGGGTAGACGTAACTGCGCCAGCGGCATGAATCCATGGTCTACCCAACAAACAGCTGTAGGCAGGCTGAATGTCCATCACGTAGAAGGTCGTTTTGAAAGTTTGTGGGCCAATCGTTACAGGCAACTCAATTTCTCCCAGAACTGATCTCTTAGAGCCGTCAAAGGCTCTCACTACCAAGTTACTGGGACGTAATGCCAATCCTTCATATTCCAGCTTTACAAGGGCCTTTTTGGGTAAGACATTGAGGGATGATCCTGTGTCTACCAGCACATGGGAAAGAACGGCACCCTTACACTCCATGGTAATGTGCAAAGCCTTGTTATGATTGCGGCCTTCCGTGGTCAAATCAGTGTTGGTAAATCCTAGTCCATTGCTAGCATTAACATTTCCAACCACAGCTTCCAACTGATTGACGGTGATCTCTTCCGGCACATAAGCTGCGTGCAAGACTTTTAGTAGTGCGTTCCGATGAGCCTCGGAGCACATAAGCAATGATAGAATAGAGATCTTGGAAGGCGTCTGGTGAAGCTGGTCCACTATCTTGTAATCACTTTTCTTGATGATTCTCATGAATTCATCAACCTCTTGATCAAAAGGGGTTTTCAGAGCTTCTTTAGCAGCTTGATCTTCTTGCACCATGCTCTTCCCTTTTGCCTTGGCAGCAGCTTCTGCTTCGGCACTGGGTCTTGGAATTTGCGGGGCAAAGAGACGTCCCCTTCGAGTGAAGCCTCCGCCTCCCCCCACATTGTCTATTTGTGGTGAAGAAGTTGATGATTCAAGAGTGATTTTCTGTCCTTCGCAGTATAGATCGGAGCCGTAATGCCAAGGGATGGCATTATTGCTTTCATAAGGTACTGGCCCAGGCACTGTGATAGTGACTGGACTGATGGCAGCTGCAGAAGGGACCATGATAGTCTGTGGATCATAGTATATTGTGACTGGTGCTCTGATAGGAGTGGCGTTTTGTGAGTTGTAGGCAGAATCATTGGCAAGATCATAGTAAATTGTAACTGTTGAGACATTTGCTGTTGAAGTTGTAGGAGACATTGTTGGAAGGATGGGTGTTGTTGTTGTAGGAGATTCTGAATGAAGGGGTGCTGAAGTTGTAGAAGGGATGTCAGTTGACATTTGGTCCGTTGAAGTAACAGATGAAGCATTTGTTGATGAGATTGAAGAGTTGTTTGGAACAATGGTTGTTGCAGTTGTAGGAGACTCGGGAATTGTTGTTAAGGAGATTGTTGGATTGGTAGGAATTGATGTTGTGATTTGAAGCAGGCCACTCTGGATGAGACCATCTATGCCATCCCTCAAGTTATCACACCCATTCACTGAAATGTTGCAATAAGCACATCCTAGCTCACATCCCGGGAACATTTGACATTCAAGGAGTTAAGCTTTAATCTCTACCAAGGGTGTCCGAATCTGACCCACACTGGTTATCAAGTAAGACGGCTTGTCTTCTTCAATAGCATTGATTCTGGGTCCTCCGTGGTGTGGCATAGGGTTCTTGTTAACATTTGGTGGTGGTGCAAAGTTTAGAGCTTTGGAATCCACTAAATCCTGTACCTTCATATGTAAGGCTCTACACTTTTCTGTACTGTGGCCAGGTGCATTTGAGTGAAAAGCACATCTAGCGCTGGCGTCATAATTTCTGGGCAGACTGGCAGGATCTGGAGGTGCCAATGTCCTTAGCTCAACCAGGTTGAGTTTTAGGAGTTGTGGCAATAATGTGGCATAAGGCATAGGGATCGGATCGATCACCCTATTGGCCTGAGACGGTCTCTGTTGAAATGGTCTTTCCTGATTGTTGCCGCTGGCGTTGTTGTAGTTTCTCTGAGGAGGATAAGGAGTTTGTTGCTGGTAATTTTGTTGCTGTGGTTGATAAGCTGGTTGTGGATGAATTGGAGCGGGAATGGTGACTACTGCCACAGACCTATGAACATATTGGGGTCTGCCCCTGCTGGTATGGATAGCATTAGTTTCACCAGTTCTTCTTGGGCCTACAAAAGGCTTTCTTGGATTGCTGGACGAGCTGGTACCGTTGTCAGAAATTTTTCCCATCTTTAACAGGCTCTCAATTCTTTCCCCGGCTATGACCACGTCTGCAAAGCTGGTAGAAGAAAAGGCAGCTAGCCTGTCAATGTATGTCCCTTGGAGGGTGTTCATAAACATATCAGCCATCTCCCTCTCTGACATGGGTGGCTGGACAGCAGCAGCAAGCTGTCTCCACCTCTGGGCGTACTCCCGGAAGCTTTCCCTGGATGATTGAGACATCCCCATCAGGAGGGTCCTGTTGGGAGCCATATCCAAATTATACTGGTATTGTCTAATGAAGGCCTCTGCCAAGTCCTTCCAACATCTGATGGTTGCTCTAGTCAGATGAGAGTACCATTCCCTTGAAGCTCCTGTTAAGCTATCCTCAAAATAAAACATCCATAGCTTTTCGTCCATGGTATATGCCTTCAGCCCCCCCAGAAAGGATTGTAAATGGGTCCGTGGACAGGAAGTCCCGTTGTACTTCTCAAAGCACGGTGGTTTAAATTTGTGGGGAATCCTGACCCCGTCCACTAAGCCCATGTCCATAACATCAAAACCCAAGGAGTTTTGAGACTCCAGGGATCTCAGTTTCTCAGCAATCTCATCTAGCCTTCTGTCATAGGCTTCCTCCCCAGCTCCCATCACTGTGAACTGATCTTCCTGGGGGTCTTCTTGTAACACTCTGCCTGCAGTGGCAGTCCCTTGCACATTAACAGGGATGTTGATCTCTGGATGAAGGTGGGGTCCATAGACCGGAGGATTAACATGAGGTTGAACTCTCTCATTATTGCTTGTCCCAGCAGTCCCTAGATGGGGATCTTCCTGATTCTGCCTCTCTACCAGTGCTCTTAATCTCTCTTGGCTTTGAGCCATATTGTTCATCACCTCCATAAATTGTGTCATCTGATTCCTCATTTCCAATCTCTCATTGGCCATTTGGTTCCTGACCTCTGTAAGGTCCTGCTGTACCTGGTCCATCTATATACCCGGAAGGTTGTTGCGGGTGGGATATCTATGTGGACGGTTGAGTGGGAACACCCGACGCCGAGCAATAGTTCCTGAAGTCACAACAGAGTTAGTAACAATAAAACAAAACCCTACAAAACAAAACAAAAGGTTAGTATGCAATGCAGTATGCTTATTTGTTTCCAAGGTATCCGGCTTGGCACTTGGTTTTGACCTTTCCAGACCCTTGACGAAGATGCTTGTGATGTTGCTTTGAAAGAACTCAGATAAAACAAACTAATGAATATATTACAAAAGTACATGATACATAGTTTGTTTCTATTTACAAAACATGCCCTCTGGGGGGTCAAAAATACAACATAAAGAAAAGTACATGAAACGAAAGCAACAACAAGCAAAAGTCAGACACTAAGACCAAACTCATCCTCCTGAACTTCCTTTAGAAGTGCTTCAGTCACAGGATCAGCTGGATGCTCTGTGAGATTCCTGATGAGGAGATTCCTGGTAGTAACAGCTGCAGTTAGCTTCTTGTGTCAACTCTGGTCCTTTGACCTCTTCACACCAGCTTTAATCTTCAACTCTGAGATCTCTCTCTGGGCTGCTGCTAGGGCTTCCTGTTGCTCTTTTGCACTAGCTTCCAGCTGCTAAATCTTGTCCTGAGTCCTTTTATCCTCCTGAGTACGAGCTTCGGTGATCCTGACCCACCTAGCTTGACTCTCCTTCAGATACAAATCAGTCCTGGCCTTTTGGAACTGAGCCTCTTTGCAGGCATTCTTCAAGATCTGCTCTCCAGCCCTTGACTTCTTAATGTAATCCTCTGACTTCTCAATTCTGGCTAGATGCTCCACCTTTAGCTTTTCTAACCTCTCAATGTCCAGCCGACCATCACTCCTCTCCCAGAGGGTCTTCTGTAGAGCCTGAGTCAGCTTCTCATTTCTCTCTTTCAATTTCTCAAACTCTTCTAAACTGACAATGACAGGAGGTGGTGCTGAGGATGGCCCAGGCACATCTTCAATGGTGAAGGGCATCCCATAAATTTGAGCCCTGGCATGAGACCACTCATAGTACTGAGCTGAGGCCACATTGTTGCATCTTCCAAGAATGGTCACCCCTTTAGTCTGGACATTGTCCCAAGCCCAGGATGCTTGCCTGACAGTAGCCAGATTAGGTTTGATCTCACAATAAAGGGTTTCAGTCAGATCCTGTGCTCTAGGTGTGTGGACCAATGCATAGCCCAGTTGTCTTTTGAATAGCAGAGGGTTGTAGTTGATGCAACCCTTCACTCCTATCAAAGGTACATTGGGAAACTTCCCACAACTTGTAATGATGTCTCTGCCCTTAGTGCTCTGAGTGCACCACCTGATATCATCTGAGGCTAAAGCAACAAGTCTCCTAGCCCAGTTCTTCTGCTGGTGAGGGTTCAAGAATGCATCAGTCTTTGGCAAATGTTTGAGCAGCCAAGTGTGGAACAAAGGAACACAGCATCTCACTAATCTTCCCCTTTGCTTTTCATTCCTTTGGTGAACAGAGTAGTAAAGATCTCCCAGTAAGGTGGGCACTGGGTTCCTCAGGATGAAAAGATGGATTGCATTCTTGCAAACAAACTTAGGCTCATCTGCAAAAAGTATGACCCCATATATGCTAAGGGCCAACAAAGCACAGACTGCCTTCCACTCTCCCAAAGAAGCCTTCAGGGTAGCCTGAGAGGTCAAGAAATCCAGATGCAGGCCAGAGACTCCAGCCTTGGCAGTCATGTTCTGCCCAATCAGATAAGGTTCCAGATACAATGCCTTTGCCACTTCTTCATTACTTGGAAAAGCCATCTCAGGGTTGAAGGGGACTCCACCCCTGATGGGTATACCAACCAATGATGAATACTCCTCTAATAAAGGCCCCAACTGAAAATCCTGGAAGGTGAAGCACCTCAGAGGGGGATCATAGAACTGCAGGCAAGTATGAATCAAGCTCCTCTGTGAAGGGTCCAAATCCATAACCACATCAAGGATTCCTCCATAATGTTCTCTAAATAGTGGTATATGGTCTGAAGTAATCAGGGTTTGAATCTTCCTGATGCTAGCCAACTCAGGCTCAAAGAAATGATAGGAGATGTTACTCTTCTTGGGTGCCATGTTGCTGAAGAAGAGCTTAGACAGATGCTGATGATGGAGAATAATACTGATGATGGGCCACTGACAGGCTGAGACTGGTGATGCAGGTGACTGAAGCAGGTAGCTGATAGCTGAAGTAGATATTGATGAAGATAGGTCTATGCTGATGAAAGGGGTCAAAACCAAGCCAAAATATATTATGGATACCCTGAAAAACAAATAAACACATGTTAAAAATGATGCAATGATGATGTATGCAAATGATATGCAAGGGTTTGTGACTGAGCTGGATCTGATTAACTGCCTTGATATAGGTCCATGTGTGTTCAAGAAATCCAGATGGAGGTTCATAAGTCCAGTAACCAAGGTGGGGGACTCAAATAAAGAGTCACATGTCCTGGGTTAAATCACAAGAACTATCCAAAGTGGAGTACTCTTAATCAAACAAAGTAACAAGGTATGTTGAGGTCAAGGGTACCTGCAAGCCTGTAAACAGCCCAACCCCCTCACAGGTGATGTTCTAAAACAAGGATCTTCAGACTTGGATTAGTTATGAGAAGTGTAAACACTTCTAACCCGGAGGTACAGTGTTTACAATAACCCTAAAAGATCCTCCTCTAATTCACCTCAGTTTCTGAAGGTCAATACTAAAGGTCATCCAGACTTAGCAGGCTTCCCAGATAGCCCTAGCACTACAGGAAATCTGTAGCACAGAGTTCTCAAGAAGAAACCCATATCTGAACCGTGTCTCATATTCCCGCACCAGACCGAAATGGAATGGGAAAGAACATGAACCACTCTAGCCTAGGTGTCACTCAGGTCCCAGGTATAGGACCTCAATTCTCAATAGAACACCCACCCACCAAAGCAACAAAACAGATCCAACCAGCACAGTATGACAGTATGATATATGTAAAGCTATAAAGAAAGCAATAAAACAACTGTACATGAAGCAAAAATAAATACAAATAAAGCACAGATAGCACATAACACCCCAGTAAACACAAATCAATCAAGCGCTAGGAAGAACCCACAAAAAGAACCAGAAGCCCTGGTTACAGTATAAGGGTCCCCAGCAGAGTCGCCAAGCTGTCGCTCCCACCAAATGAAGTCGGGCCAAATGGGGTACAGACGCGAACGGTCGGCGAAAGGGGGATGTGAGAACACACAGGAGTGAACTCACAGGGAATGAATAGAGTCGCCAGCTAGGCATTTTTATCCCGAAGGAAAGGTAATGCTGCATAAACCTAAGAAAGATATGGACAAGACGGTTGCGAACCAGAGAGACTGAGAAAGGGGGTTGGTTACAACCTGGGAAGGTATTAGCACCCAGATTGTCCGTCGTACTCGACGGGATCCACGCTTAAAAGATTTATGTTTCAAAGGGGTAGTGTCAGTGCAATTTGTGTATAAAGGGCTGGAAAAGGATGTACAGGTGTCAGTGTAAAGAATGTGAAGTGTGATATATACAGTGTTAGTGTAAGGACAAGAGTGAAATGCTCATGATAATGAGGCTAAAGAATAAGGCTAGAAGGAGGGGGAATATACAGAGACTTTTGTTCGATAACTGTTAAGTTATGCCTACGTATCCTCTCGTGCAATGAGGAAGTCAGAACACCGTAGTTCGACCCAAAGAGACTGAAAGATGAATTGACTTGTGAACTGCTTACTTGTCTATGCTCAAGTGTATGACCTGTCTGGCTCAGGTGCAAACTGTCTTGCATTAGACGGAAGAAGCAAGTTCTCGTTTGTGAGTGAATGAGATGAGAAAAGAATCCCGGAGGAGACGATTATTATTTGTTTTTGTATTTTCAGTCTTTTATTGCTTTTTGAAAGTTTGTCATAGATTAATGAGCTTAAGCCTAAACCAATGGATTTAGTAAACTCATCACATCCTCCCTCTGATTAGGGGTAATGAGAATACCTTAAGTGTGAAGTCAGCTTCTCACACTTAATCACCTTTGATGTAGGATTAAGATCATTAACCTACTTGTGATTATTTAGATGTTTTTGGTGTTTTTGTTTAGTGTTAAGTAATGAGATTAAGCCATAATCAGGGATTAAACAGACTCATTACACCACCCTAATAGAAGGATAATAGATGAGAATGTTTAAGCTGACGAAAGCTCCTCAGCTTAATCCATGATTAGGGATTAAACTCATGACATAACAAGCCTTTGATTAAGTGGATTTTATTTAATGATATGATGATGAAGTGATTTTTAGGGTTTGTAAGACAACTTGAGGGGGACTTGTCCATTAACACTAGGGTTAGTCCTTC
This sequence comes from Lathyrus aphaca, assembly GCA_963966055.1. Classification (NCBI taxonomy): domain Eukaryota; kingdom Viridiplantae; phylum Streptophyta; class Magnoliopsida; order Fabales; family Fabaceae; genus Lathyrus; species Lathyrus aphaca. The sequence goes on from OZ014519.1 coordinate 557,014,289, forward strand.
TTAACCAATTAAGGAAGAATTAGAACCCTAATGCAAGGCCCAAGTTACAAGCTTGAAGTCTTGATAGTTATTAAGTGGATTGATTAAAGGAGTTAAACACATTAAGGGTTTAAAACTTGGGATTAAAGTTATACACTCCATCCTAATAGAAGGATGCAGGCATAAGCTTAATCACAAAGCCTTAAAACCTTTAGGGTTTAGTCCCTGATTATGAGATGAGAAGAGAGGACTCAATGAGACACAAAGGTAAAACTAATAGGGGGACTAATCAAAACCCTAATTATTGTCATGCTTGGTTGTCCCTAAGGTTTGTGAGGTTTATGAAAGAAAACTTCAGAAGAACCACCAGGAAGCAGATGAAAAGGAGCCAAGAGAAGCAAAGTAACTTGCTTCACTTAAGAAGACAAGTCACTTGAGGAAAGAAAGTAAGATGAAAAAGAATGAGCAAGCTCAATCTCAAACACATAACAAAATGCAGCATGGATGCATAAAAGAGATGAAAAGAAAATGTGAGAAGTGAAGGCAAATTCACTTCTCAAAGTTGCTTACCACCTGAAAAGTTAGTGAAAGAAATGCAATGCAATGCAAAATGAAATGAAATGGCATGATGTAAATCAAAACCAGAAGCATATATGAGATGATAATGATGCTATGAGATGATGCAAACAATGAGACAAGGCATGAGGATGATCATATAAACTTATGGATGCAAATGAAACAAGTTAAGAACCATGATCATACATGAAAAGTTATGGAATGCAAATGACATACAACATGGAAAATGAAAGATGCAATGATCAAACATGCTTCTAACATGTCTTAAGATGTCAAATGAATCAAATGGATGCACAAAATGCTATGGCAAGTCAAGGTATGCAAGCAAATGCAAGATGGATGCATATGGAAGCCCAAATTAGGGTTTATGATCAATACACCAAACAAAAACCAAAATCAGAAGCAAACACCAAGATAAAAAAAATTGAAAATGCATTCCAAGGAACCCTAATCCTATACAACTCACTTCCCAAAGGAGGGGTTCTAACTCTAAACCTAATGTAAGTTATGAATTTCCTAAGTTTCCTAGGGTTTTAGGGTACCTTAACAAGAAAAATGCCAAACAAATAGAAAATGAAAGATCAAATCATGCCAATTTAATCTTACAAACTACATGATATGCAAAACACAATGCAAAAAGAATCAAAGTCCAACTCTCAAAGACTAGGCAGAAATGATTTTTTGAACATTGGATCAAAATAATGCTTTAAAAATGAATTAATTCCATGGAAAATTATCAAAATGCATCAATATCAAAAAAGAAATTTGGTTTGAGGGTTGGACAATGTTTCTAAATGGTTTTAAATGTTTCATGAATTTTTTGGTGATTTTTAAATACCTAAAAGTATTTTTAATTAATTAATTCTCATTAATTAATTAAAAATAAGCTTTTAAATGATTTAAAAATATTTTTGGATGCAAAAAATAAAAATAAAAATGTTTTCGGTTTCTGAAATTAAATAAAAGTTTGCACAAAAAATTTCAGAATTTTTAAGATTGTTTTGCTATTTTTAATAAATATGAGAAAACAAATGAAATAAAATGTAAAATAAAATGAATTAAACTGAAAATGAGAAAAGTCAGCACATCCAAGGGCTTAGATACAAACATACGCGCGCGGGAATGGACTTGGCGCCACATCCAAGGGTGGAAATTCAAACCTGGCTAATTAAATGATTAAGCCCTAATCTTGCCCTAATCACTCTCAGGAGACCGGAACACTGTTCCGGTCGTCTTCTCCGGTTATCTCATCTTTCAATCTCTCTCAATACGCCATGAAAACGTGCCAAACTCTCCAGAATCAATCATTGATCATCACTAAACCTAAACCCCACCCCAAAATCCATTCATTTCCACTGAATCATGAGACACGAATCAAAACGAAAAATAAAACAAAAATTTCAGAGATCAAATACATCCTACACACGCAACCATTTTCAATGATTCAAAGCTTAAAATGATCAGCACATCACATAGAATCAGTTTGTAACTCAAAACACAAGTTCTGGAAAAATGTTCTTGGATGATACCTGAGATGGAGCTTTCGATTCCAGAGCTTTCAGGCTGTTCCTTTGGCTCAAATCTACTCCACTGATCCTCCTAAGAAGCTTGCAAGGTTAGTTTGAAGTTTGCAATGGCTGGTTTGAGAGCTTGCTTGAGTTCTGTTCAATGGCAGGTGGTGATCGTGTTTTTGATTCAATGGCTTTCAGGCTGTTTTGAAGGTTGGTTTGTGTTCAGTGAAGCATGGTGAGATTGTTTGTGAAGTTGGTTTGAGTGTTTGAAGCTTGTGCTGAGAGTTTCGAAGGCTCTTGCAAGATGGTATGAAAATGAGAATGCTGAGTTATGGATGGTTTCAGGCTTGAGCCTTTTTTGCTTTGGCTTGCTTTTTGCTTGTATAGATAAATGTGATTGGTCAGAAGAAGTGATGTGTGCTTTATTGATTGGTATGAGTCTTTTTGCCAAAATGTCAAAGTTGGTGTAAGAGAAGTATGGGCTACTTATAGCCAAGGACAAAGGGTGTGTCCTGTGCAGCATGATGTGGGGAGATGCCTAGGGTGGCTCAGCAGGCTAGCAAGCAAGTGTGTTGTGTCTTATGATGAGTTTTGCAACTTGCCTTGCTTTTGATCTTTATGAAATATCTTGCTCCATAAGCCATAAAACATGTGATTCTTTGGGTGCAATCTGACTTTTAGGACTTGTGTGATCATGTGGTGAAGTTTAGAAATGCATTTTATGACTTAATTTGCCTTGAGAAGTGAATTTGCAACTTTGCCTCTTTGGTGGAAACTTTGAAATTTTGTGATTTTTACCAACTTTGACAAACCATAACTTTTGATCCAAAATGAATTAGGTCATGTTCTTGTACTTTTTGAAAAGGGAATGATCCATTCTAAAACTTTCATGACCAAAGTTTTTCCATTTGAAGCTTTTTTGAATCAAAAAGTAAAGGTTGAAAAAGTTGCCTAAAATGGCAATTTCATTAAAAGTCAAACTTTCCCAAAAAGTCAACTTTGCAAAAGACTTGAAATTCTTCAATTTTGTGAACTTCTAACATCTTCCATGATCAAATAAAGATCATATACAATCAAAATGATGAAGAACACCCCTTGGTTGGGTCATTGAGGGCCTCAGATGCCCTGATTTTGCACTGACTTGCTTGAAAAGTCAACTCTTGATTAGATGACTTCCCCATGGAATTTCTTCATGAAAATTGATATGCATACCCCCTATACCATATAGAGACAAATAGAAACAAGAATTACCAAAAAATTTGGAGTTATGGCCTTTGAAACCAAAACCCTAATTCTAGGTCATCTGTGCAGTCAAGCCTGGCTCTGCTTCCATACCATTCTCAATTCTTGTGATTCTTAGACATTTTTGACTTTGAGAGGATACAATATGATGTTTGAACATACATGGACCCCTTTGAAGTGATTGATGACCTTTGGAGTGGCTCAAGGAGCTCTTGGATTGCTTAGATCACAAACCCTAGATGCAGATGACTTTGAACCAATGCAGTGAATCAAAAATGTAATATGAGATGCTATAATTGAGTTTATGCATATGAAGAGATCACAAGCCATGGTGTGAATGGGTGAGGGCAAATTTGGGGTGTTTACAGCTGCCCCTATTCAAACATGAGTTAGCTGTGCAGGATGTAAGCGACGGCTTATCAGGCAAACAAGATAACTTGTGGTTGAATACCAAAGACAGTCCAAAATTTGCACTCACAGAATGAAGAAGAAAAGGGATATAGATTGTAAAAGAAAGTAAAGTATATTGTAAAGTATGGGCGACGGAGGACGACCGTCGAGCAGAGGACGACTGCTGGGTAAAGAGCAATGACGGGGACGGCCGACATGCTGGGGATAAAAAAGAACCATGATGGGGACGGCTATCGAGATAAAGTTGTAAGATTCTCTGGGGATTAAATGAAACATGACGGGGACGACCATCAAATTCATAAAGTAATGCAAGCAACGATGGGGACGGCCATCGGGCTAAAAAGAAAAGGGACCACGACGGGGACGGCCATCGGGTTAAAGAATAAATGAAATAAACAGCTGATGAGGTATGGTCATCAAAGGTGAAGGACGATCACCTAGTAGGGGACGGCTGCTCTGTAAGGGTTAAGATGAGGGACGGTCATCTAAGGTGGAGGACGACCACCTGGCAGGGTACGGCTGCCGAAAATATCGCGACATAGGACGAATGCCGGATAAAAGGTCAACGATGGGGACGGCCATCGGACGAGCATGATGGAGGACGACCATCAAGAGGTGGAGGACGACCACCTAGCAGGGTACGGCTGCTCTCAAGGTTTATCATGACATAGGACGAACGTCAGATAACCAAAATCAACAATGGGGACGGCCATTGGATAAACTGATGAAGGACGATCATCAGAAGCTGAAGGACGATCACCTAGCAGGGGACGGCTGCTAAATATCACGACATAGGACGAATGTCGGATAGAAAAGGTCGACGATGGGGACGGCTATCGGACGAGCATGATGAAGGACGATCATCAAGAGGTGGAGGACGACCACCTAGCAGGGTACGGCTGCTCTCAAAGTTTATCATGACATAGGACGAATGTCAGATAAAAATAAAATTGCTTTGCTGACAATTTATTGGGGAATAGTAAACACGGACGAGTGTTTATATCCAAGAAACAAAAGGTATAAGTGTTTAGATATTTGTGTATAGATTAAAGATGCGGACGAGCATCCCTAAGACTACGATACGGACGAGCATCGGGTAGAAACAAATACTGACACGTGTTCAGAGATGATGATACTGACGAGTATCAACTGGTTAACAAAGAACACGGACGAGTGTTGAATCTGAAGGGACTCTTCTGGGGAATAGTAGACACAGACGGGTGTCTATATTCAAGAAGACGTAAGTGTTTGACACAATGTATGGATTAAAGATGCGTACGAGCATCCTTAAGATTACGGTACGGACGAGTATCAGGTAGAAACAAACTCTCGACACATGTTCTGAGATGATGGTACGGACGAGTACCAACTAGTTAACAAAGAACATGGACTAGTGTTGAATCTGCGGGGATATAAGTGGTATATACAAGATACGAACGAGTATCTGTATAAGTAATGAGTAGTGTATAGATGAGTGTTCAATCTGCTGGGGAGAGCGACACGGACGAGTGTCGAAAGGAGAAGAGTATAATATAAACAAGTATCTGATATGCAAAGTGTTTACATTACTGTGCTGAAAAACAACATGGACGGATGTCAGGGAAATGTATATATATAAGTATATGTGAGTGCAAAGAGGATGTCCTTGGTTTTATGCTGGGGATATAACACGGACGGGTGCCATAAGGAGTGTATACCGGTGTTTTGGAGAATGGGAGGCAACTGCTTTTGCTGGGGAATCTGGAGGGTTATTCTGTATACTGCTGATGAATTGTTAATATTCACAGGTGTTTGATTCAGAACATGGCTTATGATTATGCTACATGTTTGATTTTTGCCGTAATGCTCCGTATTAAAACGGAATGCTACGCTTTGTTTGGTGAATATGATGCGAATGCTATGACTATGCGAAAGATACCAAACCGAGATTTGGATCCCGTTGCTGTGAAGATCTCTGGCCGATCTGCTTGAAGTGAACATCCCAGCTGGGGTTGAGATCATTGGTAGATCTGATGAGATGTATTTGCTTGGGGAGATAGGTCACTGATAGACCCATCCTGATGATGAGGGACCCAGCTGGGGTTTGTAGAAGCTTTCTTTACTCTGTTGTGATCCCTTCATGCGCTGCTCTTCTGGATAAAGACTGAAGCTCTGTGGGGAGATGGTTCCCTGAATTTTGTACTTAGCTGAGGAGGAAGAATGGTTGGCACCTCGGCTGGGGAGAAATAGCAAGTGAAGACTCAGCTGGGGAGAGAACACTTTGGGTGCTAAGACTGAGTGTTGATTTGTCAGCTTGCCGGGATGAAGCTTCCATGCCCCGAGTTGCGTTTTGGATACCCGCAATCCTGCAAAGATAGGGAAACGCACAAGTGATCCCGAGGTATCCCTTACCGGATTCCGTCACAGGAGTTAGACACTTCTGAGAGTAAGTACATTCCCTGCAAGCACGTATTTTTATTTTTAAAGGTAAGCATATGTATTCATGCAATCAGTTTTTTAAGACATCAGACATTCTTTGCAAATAAAAATGTACAAGACGAAACATGACTGAAAATTCTGTTTTTTAATTAATTCATGTGCCCTGAATTGGCAAGATACATCTAAGAAACATATCCCCTGAAATGAGGAGATTGTTACAAATTGAGAAACAAAATGCTGGCAATGTTGACGACGCTTTAAGGAGCTTCCCCTTGCTATGACTCGTATGACATTTGACGTTCTTCTCATCTTGCTTTCTGAAGAAGGCTGATTCTGACAGAAGCTTGATCCTTTCGAAGCTTACCAAGTTGTAAACGATACAGACGAATTCAGAATGCAGTTGTTCGCTTATTCCCTTATTTTTGCATGGATCGCCCTTTCGGATTTTTAATCCATCGAGATACCCATTTTTGCCTGAGTTGTCCAATGCGGCTTTTCAACTCAGCGGGTGTACACATTTTTTTGTTTATTTTCCCTTATTTTTGCCCAAGTCTTTTATTCTGTTTTTGACTTGCCGGGATGCCCTATTTTTGCCTGGACTTACATTCTGTTTTTATGTCCAGCGGGTCATTTTTATGCGAAGTATTTTTTAACAGCATCTGAATTCACAGGGGACGGGAAGTCTTCACCATCCATGGTGCTGAGCATCTGTGCTCCACCAGAGAAAACTTTCTTTACCACGAATGGTCCTTCATAATTCGGAGTCCATTTGCCCCTGTGGTCTGTATGAGGAGGGAGGATTCTCTTCAGCACAAGATCTCCTACTTGGTACTCTCGGTGCCTGACTTTCTGATCGAAGGCTCTCTTCATTCTTTTCTGATACAGCTGTCCATGACAGATTGCAGCCAATCTCTTTTCTTCGATCAGAATTAGTTGTTCGTATCGGGACCGAACCCATTCTGCTTCGTCCAGCTTAACATCCATCAATACCCGTAGGGAGGGTAGTTCAACTTCAACAGGTAGGACTGCTTCCATACCATACACAAGCTGATACGGTGTTGCCCCAGTGGATGTTCTGATTGACGTGCGGTACCCATGCAAGGAAAATGGTAGCATCTCATGCTAGTCTTTGTAGGTAACTACCATCTTCTGCACAATCTTCTTGATATTTTTATTAGCTGCCTCAACAGCGCCGTTCATCTTTGTCCTGTAAGGAGAAGAATTGTGGTGTTGGATCTTGAAGTCCCGGCACAGCTCAGCCATCATTTTGTTGTTCAAGTTGGAACCATTATCAGTAATGATTCGCTCGGGCACTCCATACCGACAGATGATATCTCTCTTTAGGAATCTGGCTACCACTTTCCTTGTAACATTTGCATAGGAGGCTGCTTCAACCCACTTGGTGAAATAGTCAATGGCGACCAGGATGAATCTGTGGCCATTTGAAGCAGTTAGTTCAATCTTACCAATCATATCAATGCCCCACATGGCAAAGGGCCAGGGTGAAGACATCACATTCAAAGGATTGGGAGGTACATGTACTTTATCCGCATAGATCTGACATTTATGGCATTTCCTGGCATAAGCACAACAGTCGGCATCCATTGTGATCCAGTAATAACCTGATCTTAGCAACTTTTTAGCCATGGCATGCCCTCCCGCATGGGTACCAAAGGATCCTTCGTGCATCTCGTGCATTAACAAGTCTGCTTCTGTTCTATCAACGCATCTGAGGAGTACCATATCAAAGTTTCTCTTGTATAGGGAACCATCAGTGTTCAGAAAGAAACTACCAGCAAGCCTTCTCAAAGTCTTCTTATCATTGGAAGATGCCCCAGATGGGTATGTTTGATCCTCCAAGAAGCACTTAATGTCATGGAACCAAGGCTTATCATCTTTAACAACATCTGCTGCGAACACATATGCCGGTCTGTCAAGTCTGGACACTGAAATTTGAGGTACAAAGTTGGCAGCTTGAACTTTGATCATAGATGAAATGGTAGCCAGAGCATCTGCAAACTGATTCTCGTCCCGAGGGATATACTCAAGCTTGACCGTTGTGAAGAAAGTCAATAACCTCCTTGTATAATCCCTGTAAGGTATCAGATGATCCTGGTGCGTGTACCATTTGTCGTTGGTTTGATTAACTACCAGAGCTGAATCTCCGAATACAGTCAATGTTTTGATCCTGAGGTCAATAGCTTCCTCAAGGCCCATAATGAAAGCTTCGTATTCAGCTTCGTTGTTAGTGCAGTTGAAAGTGAGCTTTGCCGAGAATGGCAAGTGAACTCCTTTAGGTGTAATGAGTACTGCACCAACACCACGACCATTCATATTAACAGCCCCATCAAACATCATAGTCCATTCTTCTTCTGGGTCAGGCCCTTCGGTGTGAACAGGCTCTTCATGATCTTTTGCTTTTATGAACATGATGTCTTCATCAGGGAAGTCAAATCTCATAGGCTGGTAGTCATCAATAGGTTGCTCAGCAAGATATTCAGACAATACACTGCCCTTGATGGCTTTCTGAGATGTGTACTGAATGTCATATTCCGTGAGAATCATTTGCCATCTTGCAACCCGTCCGGTAAGAGCTGGCTTCTCGAAAATGTACTTAACTGGGTCCATCTTTGAAATCAATAAAGTGGTGTGGGTCAACATATACTGTCTCAGTCGGCGAGCAGCCCACGCTAAAGCACAGCAAGTTTTCTCGAGCAGTGAATAACGTTGTTCACAGTCGGTAAACTTTTTGCTCAGGTAGTATATTGCATACTCTTTTCGACCAGACTCGTCATGCTGGCCCAACACACACCCCATCGACTCTTCTAATACTGTCAAGTACATTATCAGAGGTCTTCCTTCAACTGGAGGCATAAGGATTGGTGGTTCTTGCAGGTATTCTTTGATCTTGTCAAAAGCCCTCTGGCAGTCTCCGTTCCACCTGACCGTGTGTTCTTTTCTTAGCAGTTTTAACAAAGGTTCACAGGTTGCTGTAAGGTGAGATATGAACCTTGAAATGTAGTTCAATCTACCTAGAAACCCTCGAACCTCTTTTTCAGACTTTGGTGCAGGCATTTCTTGAATGGCTTTGACTTTATCAGGGTCAACCTCAATCCCTTTCTCGCTTACAATAAAACCTAGCAGCTTACCAGATCGCACCCCGAATGTGCACTTGTTGGGGTTCAGCCTCAGTTGGTACTTCCTCAGACGCTTGAATAACTTCAGCAGATTTACCAGGTGGTCTTCTTCTGTAAGGGACTTGGCAATCATGTCATCCACATAACATTCTATTTCTTTATGGATCATATCGTGGAATAATGTCACCATAGCCCGTTGATACGTTGCACCAGCATTCTTCAGTCCGAATGGCATCACCTTGTAACAGAACGTGCCCCAGGGTGTGATGAAGGTTGTCTTCTCCATGTCTTCAGGTGACATCTTGATCTGATTGTATCCTGAAAATCCGTCCATGAAGGAGAATACCGAGAACTGAGCCGTATTATCCACCAATACATCAATGTGAGGTAATGGGAAATCATCTTTCGGGCTGGCTCTGTTCAGATCCCGGTAGTCAACACACATCCTTACTTTGCCGTCTTTCTTAGGCACAAGCACAATATTAGCAACCCACGGTGGATAGCTAGTTACAGCAAGGAACCCGGCGTCCCACTGCTTTTGCACCTCTTCCTTGATCTTCATTGCCATATCTGGACGAGTACGGCGCAGTTTCTGTTTAACCGGCGGGCATTCTTCCCTTAAAGGCAGCTTGTGCATAACAATGTCGGTGTCCAACCCTGGTATATCTTGATAAGACCAAGCAAACACATCCACATATTCCTGAAGCAGGTCAATCAGTTGTTTCTTCACTAAGTCTTGTAAGCAGGCCCCGATTTTAACTTCTTTCACATCTTCATCTGTACCAAGATTAATCGTTTCTACCTCCTCCTGATGAGGAGTAATAACTTTCTCCTCTTGTCTCAATGATGGGCTAAAGACGTGTCTAATTATGCGTCTAGCGGTATCTTAACTGCAAGTGCACAGCCTATCGAAGTAATATTTAAGATTATCGATCCACAGGGATTCTATGGTTACCTAGTGCTAGATGAACTTCTAGTTTAGCTAAGGCGAATGGTTGTCACGATTTTTTTGTTGATTCTAGAATATTAAAGGCTAAATTAAATTTAAGTTTTAATGAAATGATACTAAGGCGGTCGGTATGTAATTATACTAACTTAGGTGGGTCAATCTAACCTAGGCTTATAAAGATGTTTACTTAATCTATTCGGTAGAGATTACCAGTTTAAATACCCTCAACTCACACTCTCGTGGTCTTATATCAGATCTTATCCCTAAAGCCCTATGCCTGCTCTCGCTAGCCCATAAGTGTTTAGAGGTAATTTTTGGAAACTAAGTAATTCTAATTTATCTTAAAGCGCTCTCGCTGTGTTTAATTTAAATGCCTAACTTTAGCTATCTGGTTAAAACCTCACACTCTCGTGGTCTTGACCTAACCTAATACTCTTTTCTTACTCTCGTAACGAAAAGGTCTATTTAATTAAAAAGTATCAGCCAGAATGTTAAGTGATTAATTATTTTTAGCCTATGGTTATATTTTACCGGTTAAGTTTGTTCTAACTACATACCGCCCTAGGGTGTTTAGCTACTCATCGATGTTGAACCAGACAGAGACAGAAAATTTATAAATAAAATACTCATGGCAGAAAAATAAATAAACATTATAAATAATTAAATTGCAATATAATGAAAAAAAACCTGGTTAACAATATTAGAGCAGACTCCTTCTTCCACAGACCGGAAAGCTCGGAGTTGGCGAAATCAAAAATAACAAAGGCTGAAGGTTTAGAAAAAAAATATAAATGTATAACAATTTCCTGATGTTGGAAATTGTTATATGGCGGGTTTGGATACAATAAAAACGAAACAGAAAATAATGCAGAAATAAGAAAAGGTCGTAAATCGGTTCGGCAGAGCTTCCGCAGGAATTTGAATAGAAAAATGCTCTGTACATTGTTCATAGAACTTGTACTATTTATAGAACTCTAAATGGGCTGGATTTTTGGACCTTTGTTGTTTGGGCCTTGCTGAATTTGTGGAGAGAATGCAGGAACGTGGCAAATATTTAGGAAACAAATTCTTCACGTAATGGCTTGACGTAGTCTTGGTCAAAAACCTAAAATAATCCTTGTCACGGTCGTGATGATGCTTTCACGTTCGTGTCCTACAGTTTTTAAGTGTCACGGTCGTGACACTTCTCTTACGGTCGTGATGCTTCCTTTTGGGGTGTCACGGTCGTGACACCCTTGTAACGGTCGTGACTGCTGCAAAATATGCAGTTTTGCAGGAAGCTTCATTTCTTCATCTTTTTATGATTGATTTTGTTCCTTTTTCTCTTAATTCATGATTTAGCTCCACATAATGATGTACCTGCAAAATGGTAAGAGAAACTCGAGAAATCGAGTGTTAAAACGATGATTATTCGATAAAACGTTAATGAAACCTAGCAATATAATCGATACGTTTTCTCGTTATCACTCAACAGCCTAGCTAACTCTTCAGGAAGCTCGTAATCTTCTTCAACCCCTTCATCAGCTTGATTGATTGGATTGCCAAAGTCATACGAAGTCGTAGCCGTGTTGTTGTCGGTGCGGTCTGGAAGGCACTCTCTGCAAGGGTTCAGTTTGTTCATTTTAGTGATTGATTTTAATCTTGTTTAGAAAAGTGAAGTAAAGTTGTCATTTTGAAAACATTGCCATTTATTTTTTGTACAAAAAGAAAAATGGAAAAACAGTGAGCGGAAAAGAAGAAAAAAGACTCATTTGCAAAAGATGTCTGATATTTCATTGATTAATCTTGTTGCACAAAAAATTACAGATGGCCCGATTACAAAATGAGTCTTGTCATATTGGGCAAGATGCAAGACTTGATGCATGCTTAAAATATACAGGAAATAATAATTACTCTGCAGGAGTAACTCTTATAATTTCCTGGGAAGACCAGTTTGAGATACGGCTCCCCGGAATCCTTGGACGTATCCAGCTCTCCAGGTTGCGCTCATCTTCCAACTCGTCTTCCAAGTTGTTGACAGCATCAGGGGTGAGCATCCCCCCACTAACAAAGTTGGGCTTCTTAGCATCCTCTGATTAATCTTGTTGAGTTGGTTTGTAACCCAACCCAAATCTATCCTCTTTCTTCTCCACAGGCAACAGTTTTCCCCAGCCTTGAGCATTCCCCTCCTCAACAACCTTCCTGGCTTGCTGGTAGGATGTCATGGAAGTCCCAAGTACAGCAGATGTTTCATTAATATTCAGGGCCTCAAACCCTTGACTCATCGTTTCGTGGATCTCCCCATCCATCTCAATGTATTTGTATGTAGCCAGATGACTAACAAAAATATCTTCCTCTCCACAAATAGTAACGACTTGGCCTTCCCACTCAAATTTTAACTTCTGGTGAAGGGTAGACGTAACTGCGCCAGCGGCATGAATCCATGTTCTACCCAACAAACAGCTGTAGGCAGGCTGAATGTCCATCACGTAGAAGGTCGTTTTGAAAGTTTGTGGGCCAATCGTTACAGGCAACTCAATTTCTCCCAGAACTGATCTCTTAGAGCCGTCAAAGGCTCTCACTACCAAGTTACTGGGACGTAATGCCAATCCTTCATATTCCAGCTTTACAATGGCCTTTTTGGGTAAGACATTGAGGGATGATCCTGTGTCTACCAGCACATGGGAAAGAACGGCACCCTTACACTCCATGGTAATGTGCAAAGCCTTGTTATGATTGCGGCCTTCCGTGGTCAAATCAGTGTTGGTAAATCCTAGTCCATTGCTAGCATTAACATTTCCAACCACAGCTTCCAACTGATTGACGGTGATCTCTTCCGGCACATAAGCTGCGTGCAAGACTTTTAGTAGTGCGTTCCGATGAGCCTCGGAGCACATAAGCAATGATAGAATAGAGATCTTGGAAGGCGTCTGGTGAAGCTGGTCCACTATCTTGTAATCACTTTTCTTGATGATTCTCATGAATTCATCAACCTCTTGATCAAAAGGGGTTTTCAGAGCTTCTTTAGCAGCTTGATCTTCTTGCACCATGCTCTTCCCTTTTGCCTTGGCAGCAGCTTCTGCTTCGGCACTGGGTCTTGGAATTTGCGGGGCAAAGAGACGTCCCCTTCGAGTGAAGCCTCCGCCTCCCCCCACATTGTCTATTTGTGGTGAAGAAGTTGATGATTCAAGAGTGATTTTCTGTCCTTCGCAGTATAGATCGGAGCCGTAATGCCAAGGGATGGCATTATTGCTTTCATAAGGTACTGGCCCAGGCACTGTGATAGTGACTGGACTGATGGCAGCTGCAGAAGGGACCATGATAGTCTGTGGATCATAGTATATTGTGACTGGTGCTCTGATAGGAGTGGCGTTTTGTGAGTTGTAGGCAGAATCATTGGCAGGATCATAGTAAATTGTAACTGTTGAGACATTTGTTGTTGAAGTTGTAGGAGACATTGTTGGAAGGATGGGTGTTGTTGTTGTAGGAGATTCTGAATGAAGGGGTGCTGAAGTTGTAGAAGGGATGTCAGTTGACATTTGGTCCGTTGAAGTAACAGATGAAGCATTTGTTGATGAGATTGAAGAGTTGTTTGGAACAATGGTTGTTGCAGTTGTAGGAGACTCGGGAATTGTTGTTAAGGAGATTGTTGGATTGGTAGGAATTGATGTTGTGATTTGAAGCAGGCCACTCTGGATGAGACCATCTATGCCATCCCTCAAGTTATCACACCCATTCACTGAAATGTTGCAATAAGCACATCCTAGCTCACATCCCGGGAACATTTGACATTCAAGGAGTTAAGCTTTAATCTCTACCAAGGGTGTCCGAATCTGACCCACACTGGTTATCAAGTAAGACGGCTTGTCTTCTTCAATAGCATTGATTCTGGGTCCTCCGTGGTGTGGCATAGGGTTCTTGTTAACATTTGGTGGTGGTGCAAAGTTTAGAGCTTTGGAATCCACTAAATCCTGTACCTTCATATGTAAGGCTCTACACTTTTCTGTACTGTGGCCAGGTGCATTTGAGTGAAAAGCACATCTAGCGCTGGCGTCATAATTTCTGGGCAGACTGGCAGGATCTGGAGGTGCCAATGTCCTTAGCTCAACCAGGTTGAGTTTTAGGAGTTGTGGCAATAATGTGGCATAAGGCATAGGGATCGGATCGATCACCCTATTGGCCTGAGACGGTCTCTGTTGAAATGGTCTTTCCTGATTGTTGCCGCTGGCGTTGTTGTAGTTTCTCTGAGGAGGATAAGGAGTTTGTTGCTGGTAATTTTGTTGCTGTGGTTGATAAGCTGGTTGTGGATGAATTGGAGCGGGAATGGTGACTACTGCCACAGACCTATGAACATATTGGGGTCTGCCCCTGCTGGTATGGATAGCATTAGTTTCACCAGTTCTTCTTGGGCCTACAAAAGGCTTTCTTGGATTGCTGGACGAGCTGGTACCGTTGTCAGAAATTTTGCCCATCTTTAACAGGCTCTCAATTCTTTCCCCGGCTATGACCACGTCTGCAAAGCTGGTAGAAGAAAAGGCAGCTAGCCTGTCAATGTATGTCCCTTGGAGGGTGTTCATAAACATATCAGCCATCTCCCTCTCTGACATGGATGGCTGGACAGCAGCAGCAAGCTGTCTCCACCTCTGGGCGTACTCCCGGAAGCTTTCCCTGGATGATTGAGACATCCCCATCAGGAGGGTCCTGTTGGGAGCCATATCCAAATTATACTGGTATTGTCTAATGAAGGCCTCTGCCAAGTCCTTCCAACATCTGATGGTTGCTCTAGTCAGATGAGAGTACCATTCCCTTGAAGCTCCTGTTAAGCTATCCTCAAAATAAAACATCCATAGCTTTTCGTCCATGGTATATGCCTTCAGCCCCCCCAGAAAGGATTGTAAATGGGTCCGTGGACAGGAAGTCCCGTTGTACTTCTCAAAGCACGGTGGTTTAAATTTGTGGGGAATCCTGACCCCGTCCACTAAGCCCATGTCCATAACATCAAAACCCAAGGAGTTTTGAGACTCCAGGGATCTCAGTTTCTCAGCAATCTCATCTAGCCTTCTGTCATAGGCTTCCTCCCCAGCTCCCATCACTGTGAACTGATCTTCCTGGGGGTCTTCTTGTAACACTCTGCCTGCAGTGGCAGTCCCTTGCACATTAACAGGGATGTTGATCTCTGGATGAAGGTGGGGTCCATAGACCGGAGGATTAACATGAGGTTGAACTCTCTCATTATTGCTTGTCCCAGCAGTCCCTAGATGGGGATCTTCCTGATTCTGCCTCTCTACCAGTGCTCTTAATCTCTCTTGGCTTTGAGCCATATTGTTCATCACCTCCATAAATTGTGTCATCTGATTCCTCATTTCCAATCTCTCATTGGCCATTTGGTTCCTGACCTCTGTAAGGTCCTGCTGTACCTAGTCCATCTATATACCCGGAAGGTTGTTGCGGGTGGGATATCTGTGTGGACGGTTGAGTGGGAACACCCGACGCCGAGCAATAGTTCCTGAAGTCACAACAGAGTTAGTAACAATAAAACAAAACCCTACAAAACAAAACAAAAGGTTAGTATGCAATGCAGTATGCTTATTTGTTTCCAAGGTATCCGGCTTGGCACTTGGTTTTGACCTTTCCAGACCCTTGACGAAGATGCTTGTGATGTTGCTTTGAAAGAACTCAGATAAAACAAACTAATGAATATATTACAAAAGTACATGATACATAGTTTGTTTCTTTTTACAAAACATGCCCTCTGGGGGGTCAAAAATACAACATAAAGAAAAGTACATGAAACGAAAGCAACAACAAGCAAAAGTCAGACACTAAGACCAAACTCATCCTCCTGAACTTCCTTTAGAAGTGCTTCAGTCACAGGATCAGCTGGATGCTCTGTGAGATTCCTGATGAGGAGATTCCTGGTAGTAACAGCTGCAGTTAGCTTCTTGTGTCGACTCTGGTCCTTTGACCTCTTCACACCAGCTTTAATCTTCAACTCTGAGATCTCTCTCTGGGCTGCTGCTAGGGCTTCCTGTTGCTCTTTTGCACTAGCTTCCAGCTGCTCAATCTTGTCCTGAGTCCTTTTATCCTCCTGAGTACGAGCTTCGGTGATCCTGACCCACCTAGCTTGACTCTCCTTCAGATACAAATCAGTCCTGGCCTTTTGGAACTGAGCCTCTTTGCAGGCATTCTTCAAGATCTGCTCTCCAGCCCTTGACTTCTTAATGTAATCCTCTGACTTCTCAATTCTGGCTAGATGCTCCACCTTTAGCTTTTCTAACCTCTCAATGTCCAGCCGACCATCACTCCTCTCCCAGAGGGTCTTCTGTAGAGCCTGAGTCAGCTTCTCATTTCTCTCTTTCAATTTCTCAAACTCTTCTAAACTGACAATGACAGGAGGTGGTGCTGAGGATGGCCCAGGCACATCTTCAATGGTGAAGGGCATCCCATAAATTTGAGCCCTGGCATGAGACCACTCATAGTACTGAGCTGAGGCCACATTGTTGCATCTTCCAAGAATGGTCACCCCTTTAGTCTGGACATTGTCCCAAGCCCAGGATGCTTGCCTGACAGTAGCCAGATTAGGTTTGATCTCACAATAAAGGGTTTCAGTCAGATCCTGTGCTCTAGGTGTGTGGACCAATGCATAGCCCAGTTGTCTTTTGAATAGCAGAGGGTTGTAGTTGATGCAACCCTTCACTCCTATCAAAGGTACATTGGGAAACTGCCCACAACTTGTAATGATGTCTCTGCCCTTAGTGCTCTGAGTGCACCACCTGATATCATCTGAGGCTAAAGCAACAAGTCTCCTAGCCCAGTTCTTCTGCTGGTGAGGGTTCAAGAATGCATCAGTCTTTGGCAAATGTTTGAGCAGCCAAGTGTGGAACAAAGGAACACAGCATCTCACTAATCTTCCCCTTTGCTTTTCATTCCTTTGGTGAACAGAGTAGTAAAGATCTCCCAGTAAGGTGGGCACTGGGTTCCTCAGGATGAAAAGATGGATTGCATTCTTGCAAACAAACTTAGGCTCATCTGCAAAAAGTATGACCCCATATATGCTAAGGGCCAACAAAGCACAGACTGCCTTCCACTCTCCCAAAGAAGCCTTCAGGGTAGCCTGAGAGGTCAAGAAATCCAGATGCAGGCCAGAGACTCCAGCCTTGGCAGTCATGTTCTGCCCAATCAGATAAGGTTCCAGATACAATGCCTTTGCCACTTCTTCATTACTTGGAAAAGCCATCTCAGGGTTGAAGGGGACTCCACCCCTGATGGGTATACCAACCAATGATGAATACTCCTCTAATAAAGGCCCCAACTGAAAATCCTGGAAGGTGAAGCACCTCAGAGGGGGATCATAGAACTGCAGGCAAGTATGAATCAAGCTCCTCTGTGAAGGGTCCAAATCCATAACCACATCAAGGATTCCTCCATAATGTTCTCTAAATAGTGGTATATGGTCTGAAGTAATCAGGGTTTGAATCTTCCTGATGCTAGCCAACTCAGGCTCAAAGAAATGATAGGAGATGTTACTCTTCTTGGGTGCCATGTTGCTGAAGAAGAGCTTAGACAGATGCTGATGATGGAGAATAATACTGATGATGGGCCACTGACAGGCTGAGACTGGTGATGCAGGTGACTGAAGCAGGTAGCTGATAGCTGAAGTAGATATTGATGAAGATAGGTCTATGCTGATGAAATGGGTCAAAACCAAGCCAAAATATATTATGGATACCCTGAAAAACAAATAAACACATGTTAAAAATGATGCAATGATGATGTATGCAAATGATATGCAAGGGTTTGTGACTGAGCTGGATCTGATTAACTGCCTTGATATAGGTCCATGTGTGTTCAAGAAATCCAGATGGAGGTTCATAAGTCCAGTAACCAAGGTGGGGGACTCAAATAAAGAGTCACATGTCCTGGGTTAAATCACAAGAACTATCCAAAGTGGAGTACTCTTAATCAAACAAAGTAACAAGGTATGTTGAGGTCAAGGGTACCTGCAAGCCTGTAAACAGCCCAACCCCCTCACAGGTGATGTTCTAAAACAAGGATCTTCAGACTTGGATTAGTTATGAGAAGTGTAAACACTTCTAACCCGGAGGTACAGTGTTTACAATAACCATAAAAGATCCTCCTCTAATTCACCTCAGTTTCTGAAGGTCAATACTAAAGGTCATCCAGACTTAGCAGGCTTCCCAGATAGCCCTAGCACTACAGGAAATCTGTAGCACAGAGTTCTCAAGAAGAAACCCATATCTGAACCGTGTCTCATATTCCCGCACCAGACCGAAATGGAATGGGAAAGAACATGAACCACTCTAGCCTAGGTGTCACTCAGGTCCCAGGTATAGGACCTCAATTCTCAATAGAACACCCACCCACCAAAGCAACAAAACAGATCCAACCAGCACAGTATGACAGTATGATATATGTAAAGCTATAAAGAAAGCAATAAAACAACTGTACATGAAGCAAAAATAAATACAAATAAAGCACAGATAGCACATAACACCCCAGTAAACACAAATCAATCAAGCGCTAGGAAGAACCCACAAAAAGAACCAGAAGCCCTGGTTACAGTATAAGGGTCCCCAGCAGAGTCGCCAAGCTGTCGCTCCCACCAAATGAAGTCGGGCCAAATGGGGTACAGACGCGAACGGTCGGCGAAAGGGGGATGTGAGAACACACAGGAGTGAACTCACAGGGAATGAATAGAGTCGCCAGCTAGGCATTTTTATCCCGAAGGAAAGGTAATGCTGCATAAACCTAAGAAAGATATGGACAAGACGGTTGCGAACCAGAGAGACTGAGAAAGGGGGTTGGTTACAACCTGGGAAGGTATTAGCACCCAGATTGTCCGTCGTACTCGACGGGATCCACGCTTAAAAGATTTATGTTTCAAAGGGGTAGTGTCAGTGCAATTTGTGTATAAAGGGCTGGAAAAGGATGTACAGGTGTCAGTGTAAAGAATGTGAAGTGTGATATATACAGTGTTAGTGTAAGGACAAGAGTGAAATGCTCATGATAATGAGGCTAAAGAATAAGGCTAGAAGGAGGGGGAATATACAGAGACTTTTGTTCGATAACTGTTAAGTTATGCCTACGTATCCTCTCGTGCAATGAGGAAGTCAGAACACCGTAGTTCGACCCAAAGAGACTGAAAGATGAATTGACTTGTGAACTGCTTACTTGTCTATGCTCAAGTGTATGACCTGTCTGGCTCAGGTGCAAACTGTCTTGCATTAGACGGAAGAAGCAAGTTCTCGTTTGTGAGTGAATGAGATGAGAAAAGAATCCCGGAGGAGACGATTATTATTTGTTTTTGTATTTTCAGTCTTTTATTGCTTTTTGAAAGTTTGTCATAGATTAATGAGCTTAAGCCTAAACCAATGGATTTAGTAAACTCATCACATCCTCCCTCTGATTAGGGGTAATGAGAATACCTTAAGTGTGAAGTCAGCTTCTCACACTTAATCACCTTTGATGTAGGATTAAGATCATTAACCTACTTGTGATTATTTAGATGTTTTTGGTGTTTTTGTTTAGTGTTAAGTAATGAGATTAAGCCATAATCAGGGATTAAACAGACTCATTACACCACCCTAATAGAAGGATAATAGATGAGAATGTTTAAGCTGACGAAAGCTCCTCAGCTTAATCCATGATTAGGGATTAAACTCATGACATAACAAGCCTTTGATTAAGTGGATTTTATTTAATGATATGATGATGAAGTGATTTTTAGGGTTTGTAAGACAACTTGAGGGGGACTTGTCCATTAACACTAGGGTTAGTCCTTCTTAACCAATTAAGGAAGAATTAGAACCCTAATGCAAGGCCCAAGTTACAAGCTTGAAGTCTTGATAGTTATTAAGTGGATTGATTAAAGGAGTTAAACACATTAAGGGTTTAAAACTTGGGATTAAAGTTATACACTCCATCCTAATAGAAGGATGCAGGCATAAGCTTAATCACAAAGCCTTAAAACCTTTAGGGTTTAGTCCCTGATTATGAGATGAGAAGAGAGGACTCAATGAGACACAAAGGTAAAACTAAGAGGGGGACTAATCAAAACCCTAATTATTGTCATGCTTGGTTGTCCCTAAGGTTTGTGAGGTTTATGAAAGAAAACTTCAGAAGAACCACCAGGAAGCAGATGAAAAGGAGCCAAGAGAAGCAAAGTAACTTGCTTCACTTAAGAAGACAAGTCACTTGAGGAAAGAAAGTAAGAAGAAAAAGAATGAGCAAGCTCAATCTCAAACACATAACAAAATGCAGCATGGATGCATAAAAGAGATGAAAAGAAAATGTGAGAAGTGAAGGCAAATTCACTTCTCAAAGTTGCTTACCACCTGAAAAGTTAGTGAAAGAAATGCAATGCAATGCAAAATGAAATGAAATGGCATGATGTAAATCAAAACCAGAAGCATATATGAGATGATAATGATGCTATGAGATGATGCAAACAATGAGACAAGGCATGAGGATGATCATATAAACTTATGGATGCAAATGAAACAAGTTAAGAACCATGATCATACATGAAAAGTTATGGAATGCAAATGACATACAACATGGCAAATGAAAGATGCAATGATCAAACATGCTTCTAACATGTCTTAAGATGTCAAATGAATCAAATGGATGCACAAAATGCTATGGCAAGTCAAGGTATGCAAGCAAATGCAAGATGGATGCATATGGAAGCCCAAATTAGGGTTTATGATCAATACACCAAACAAAAACCAAAATCAGAAGCAAACACCAAGATAAAAAAAATTGAAAATGCATTCCAAGGAACCCTAACCCTATACAACTCACTGCCCAAAGGAGGGGTTCTAACTCTTAACCTAATGTAAGTTATGAATTTCCTAAGTTTCCTAGGGTTTTAGGGTACCTTAACAAGAAAAATGCCAAACAAATTGAAAATGAAAGATCAAATCATGCCAATTTAATCTTACAAACTACATGATATGCAAAACACAATGCACAAAGAATCAAAGTCCAACTCTCAAAGACTAGGCAGAAATGATTTTTTGAACATTGGATCAAAATAATGCTTTAAAAATGAATTAATTCCATGGAAAATTATAAAAATGCATCAAGATCAAAAAAGAAATTTGGTTTGAGGGTTGGACAATGTTTATAAATGGTTTTAAATGTTTCATGAATTTTTTGGTGATTTTTAAATACCTAAAAGTATTTTTAATTAATTAATTCTCATTAATTAATTAAAAATAAGCTTTTAAATGATTTAAAAATATTTTTGGATGCAAAAAATAAAAATAAAAATATTTTCGGTTTCTGAAATTAAATAAAAGTTTGCACAAAAAATTTCAGAATTTTTAAGATTGTTTTGCTATTTTTAATAAATATGAGAAAACAAATGAAATAAAATGTAAAATAAAATGAATTAAACTGAAAATGAGAAAAGTCAGCACATCCAAGGGTTTAGATTCAAATATACGCGCGCGGGAATGGACTTGGCGCCACATGCAAGGGTGGAAATTCAAACCTGGCTAATTAAATGATTAAGCCCTAATCTTGCCCTAATCACTCTCAGGCGACCGGAACACTGTTCCGGTCGTCTTCTCCGGCTATCTCATCTTTCAATCTCTCTCAATACGCCATGAAAACGTGCCAAACTCTCCAGAATCAATCATTGATCATCACTAAACCTAAACCCCACCCCAAAATCCATTCATTTCCACTGAATCATGAGACACGAATCAAAACGGAAAATAAAACAAAAATTTCAGAGATCAAATACATCCTACACACGCAACCATTTTCAATGATTCAAAGCTTAAAATGATCAGCACATCACATAGAATCAGTTTGTTACTCAAAACACAAGTTCTGGAAAAATGTTCTTGGATGATACCTGAGATGGAGCTTTCGATTCCAGAGCTTTCAGGCTGTTCCTTTGGCTCAAATCTACTCCACTGATCCTCCTAAGAAGCTTGCAAGGTTAGTTTGAAGTTTGCAATGGCTGGTTTGAGAGCTTGCTTGAGTTCTGTTCAATGGCAGGTGGTGATCGTGTTTTTGATTCAATTGCTTTCAGGCTGTTTTGAAGGTTGGTTTGTGTTCAGTGAAGCATGGTGAGATTGTTTGTGAAGTTGGTTTGAGTGTTTGAAGCTTGTGCTGAGAGTTTCGAAGGCTCTTGCAAGATGGTATGAAAATGAGAATGCTGAGTTATGGATGGTTTCAGGCTTGAGCCTTTTTTGCTTTGGCTTGCTTTTTGCTTGTATAGATAACTGTGATTGGTCAGAAGAAGTGATGTGTGCTTTATTGATTGGTATGGGTCTTTTTGCCAAAATGTCAAAGTTGGTGTAAGAGAAGTATGGGCTACTTCTAGCCAAGGACAAAGGGTGTGTCCTGCGCAGCATGATGTGGGGAGATGCCTAGGGTGGCTCAGCAGGCTAGCAAGCAAGTGTGTTGTGTCTTATGATGAGTTTTGCAACTTGCCTTGCTTTTGATCTTTATGAAATATCTTGCTCCATAAGCCATAAAACATGTGATTCTTTGGGTGCAATCTGACTTTTAGGACTTGTGTGATCATGTGGTGAAGTTTAGAAATGCATTTGATGACTTAATTTGCCTTGAGAAGTGAATTTGCAACTTTGCCTCTTTGGTGGAAACTTTGAAATTTTGTGATTTTTACCAACTTTGACAAACCATAACTTTTGATCCAAAATGAATTAGGTCATGTTCTTGTACTTTTTGAAAAGGGAATGATCCATTCTAAAACTTTCATGACCAAAGTTTTTCCATTTAAATCTTTTTTGAATCAAAAAGTAAAGGTTGAAAAAGTTGCCTAAAATGGCAATTTCATTAAAAGTCAAACTTTCCCAAAAAGTCAACTTTGCAAAAGACTTGAAATTCTTCAATTTTGTGAACTTCTAACATCTTCCATGATCAAATAAAGATCATATACAATCAAAATGATGAAGAACACCCCTTGGTTGGGTCATTGAGGGCCTCAGATGCCCTGATTTTGCACTGACTTGCTTGAAAAGTCAACTCTTGATTAGATGACTTCCCCATGGAATTTCTTCATGAAAATTGATATGCATGCCCCCTATACCATATAGAGACCAATAGAAACAAGAATGACCAAAAAATTTGGATTTATGGCCTTTGAAACCAAAACCCTAATTCTAGGTCATCTGTGCAGTCAAGCCTGGCTCTGCTTCCATACCATTCTCAATTCTTGTGATTCTTAGACATTTTTGACTTTGAGAGGATACAATATGATGTTTGAACATACATGGACCCCTTTGAAGTGATTGATGACCTTTGGAGTGGTTCAAGGAGCTCTTGGATTGCTTAGATCACAAACCCTAGATGCAGATGACTTTGAACCAATGCAGTGAATCAAAAATGTAATATGAGATGCTATAATTGAGTTTATGCATATAAAGAGATCAAAAGCCATGGTGTGAATGGGTGAGGGAAAATTTGGGGTGTTTACAGCCACTTGCCCATACTTCCAAGTACAACTTGCTTGACTTTTTGCAACTTGAAGCCATACCAATCCCACAGTGACACAACCACTCTCTGCCCAATCTAGACTTTACAAACACATCCCAAGGCTTCATTCTCATAAGACACACAAGCCTGAAACACTCTCCAACACAGCTCTCTCATTTTGGCACCATTTTGCAAAAGCATTCGAAACTGATTGTACAAGCTACAAACATACAAACCAACTTCACAAACATACTCAGCACACTTTCCTGGTCACAAAGCACCCATCACCATTGCCTAAAACTCCCAGAATCACAAACACGATTTCCACCCCACCTTGAACATAACTTCTGCCATCTCTCGAACCATCCATTATAAACTTCAAACAAGCATTGAAAGCTTCTCAGGAGGTCTAGTGGAGTTGACTGCAAGCAAGAAACCAGCCAGAAAGTGCCAGAAACCAAAGCTTCAGTTCAGGTAGCCATCTCAAACTTTTTTTCCAGAAACTCCATTTTAAGTTCTTAAATGCTTTTATGCACTCCCCTGATCATGGGGATATGATTATTTTTGAAAATGATTGAGAAACCAGGATGTATGGATGCTCTGAAACTTTTTTGCCCTAGAACTGTTTTGCTTCGATTTGGCTGATTGATGAATGAAAAATGACTTTTGTTTGGGGGTTTTGGTTTAGTTTCGAATGGGGATGATTTCTGGGCTTTTAGTTTTCATTTTCATGAAGTTTTGGGGATTCTAGCAACTTTCAGGTGAGGGTCTTGCCGGAGAAGACGACCGGAAGTCTTCTCCGGCCACCTGAAAGTAATTAGGGCTAATCCCTGTGATTAATTGCAGTTTGAATTTGGTACGTTGGATGGGCTGACTTGGTCAACTCCCGCGCGTGCTCAATGGTCCAGATCCCTTCACTTAACCCTAATCCACGTCATTATCCATTTAATTAGGTTTTATAATTTAATCTGGCCAGTTTGAATTCCAGCCTTTGGATCTGGCGCCAGTCAACTCCCGCGTGTATCATTTGAATGCTGGCCACTGGATCAACATACTTTCCCATTAATTCAATTTATTTTCTTTTTTATTTCATGTGTTTTGTTTAATTTATTTAAAATAGCAAAAATCATTTTAAAATTCTGAAAATTTTTATTAAAGCTTTTATTAATTTTCAGAAACCAAAAACATTTTTATTTTTATTTTTTGCATTAAAAAATATTTTTAAATCATTTAAAAGTTTATTTTTAATTAATTAATGAGAATTAATTAATTAAAAATACTTTTAGGTATTTAAAAATCACCAAAAAATTCATGAAACCTTTAAAATCATTTAGAAACATTGTCCAACCCTCAAACCAAATTTCTTTTTTGACCTTGATGTCTTTTGACAATTTTTCATGGAATTAATTTCATTTTAAGGCAATATTTTGTTCCAAACTTCCAAAATTCATTTCTGCCTAACCATTGAGAGTTGGACTTTGATTCTTTTTGCATTGTGTCTTGCATATCATGTAGTTCATAGGATTAAATTGGCATGATTTGATTTTGCATTTTCAATTTGTTTGACATTTTTCTTGGCAAGGTACCTTAAAACCCTAGCATACTTAAGAAATTCATAACCCTCATTAGGTTAAGAGTTAGAACCCCTCCTTTGGGAAGTGAGTTTGTATAGGTTTAGGGTTCCCTTGGATGCATTTTCAATTTTTTATCTTGATGTTTGCTTCTGGTTTTGGTTTTTGTTTGGTGCATTGATCATAAACCCTAATTTGGGCTTCCATATGCATCCATCTTGTATTTGCTTGCGTACCATGACTTGCCATGACATTTTATACATTCATTTGATTCATAATACATCTTGAGACATATTAGAATCATGTTTGATCATTTTTTCTTGCATTTGCCATGTTGTATGTCATTTGCATTTCATAACTTTTCATGTATGTTCATGTTTCTAAGCATGCTTCTCTTGCATCCATATGTTCATATGATCATCCTCATGCCTTGATTCATGTTTGCATCATCTCATAGCATCATTAGCATCATGTGTATGCTTCTGGTTTTGATTTGCATCATGTCATTTCATCTCATCTTGCATTGTATTACATTCCTTTCATTAACTTTTCAAGTGAATTTGCCTTCACTTCTCACAATTTCTCTTCATCCCTCTTATGCATCATTGCTGCATTTTGTTTTGTGTTTGAGATTGAGCTTGCTCATTCTTCTTTATCTTACTTTCTTTCTTCAAGTGACTTGTCTTCTTAAATGAAGCAAGTGACTTTGCTTCTCTTTGATCCTTTCATCTGCTTCCTGGTGGTTCCTCTGAAGATTTCTCTTGTAAACCTCACAAACTTTAGGAACAACCAAGCATGACAATAATAGGGTTTTGATTAGTCCCCCATTTAGATTTTACCTTTGTGTCTCATTGAGTCTTCTCTTCTCACCTCATAATCAAGGACTAAACCCTAAAGGCTTTGAGGCTTTGTGATTAAGCTTATGCCTGCATCCTTCTATTAGGATGGAGTGTATAACTTTAATCATAAGTGTTAAACCCTTAATGTGTTTAAATTCTTTAATCAATTCACTTAATAATCATCAAGACATCAAGCTTGTAACTTGGGCCTTGCATTAGGGTTCTAATTCTTCCTTAACTGGTTAAGAAGGACTAACCCTAGTGTTAATGGACAAGTCCCCCTCAAGTTGTCTTACAAACCCTAAAAGTCACTTCATCATCTTATCATTAACTAAAATCCACTTAATAAAGGTTTTGTTTTGTCATGAGTTTAATCCCTAATCATGAATTAAGTTGAGGAGCTTTCCTCAGCTTAAACATTCTCATCTATTATCCTTCTATTAGGATGGTGTAATGAGTCTGTTTAATCCTTGATTATGGCTTAATCTCATTACTTAACACTAAACAAAAACCACAAAAAACATCTAAATAATCACAAGTAGGTTAATGATATTAATCCTACACCATGGTAATTAAGTGTGAGATTCTGACTTTACACTTAAGGTATTCTCATTACCCCTAATCAGAGGGAGGGTGTGATGAGTTTACTAACCCTTGGTTTAGGCTTAAGCTCATTAACTTATGACAAACACAAAAAATCAATAAAAGACTGAAAACTCAAAAAAAACAAACAATAATTGTCTCCTTCGGGATTCTTTTCTCATCATCTTCACTCACAAACGAGAACTCGCTTCTTCCGTCTAAAGCAAGACAGTTAGCACTTGAGCCAGACAAGTCATACACTTGAGCATAGACAAGCAAGCAGTTCATCAGTCATTTTATCTT
The DNA here is from genome assembly GCA_963966055.1 of Lathyrus aphaca. Lineage (NCBI taxonomy): Eukaryota > Viridiplantae > Streptophyta > Magnoliopsida > Fabales > Fabaceae > Lathyrus > Lathyrus aphaca. The sequence goes on from OZ014519.1 coordinate 557,041,262, forward strand.
TCAGTCTCTTTGGGTCAAACTACGGTGTTCTGACTTCCTCATTGCACGAGAGGATACGTAGGCATAACTTAACAGTTATCGAACAAAAGTCTCTGTATATCCCCCTCCTCCCAGCATCATTCTTTAAGCCTCATAGTCTTGAGCAATTCATTCTTATTCCTACACTGACACCTGTACATCTTTTTCCAACTCTTTTATACACAAATTGCACTGACACTACCCCTTTAAAACACAAATCTTTTAAGCGTGGATCCCGTCGAGTACGACGGAAAATCTGGGTGCTAATACCTTCCCAGGTTGTAACCAACCCCCTTTCTCAGTCTCTCTGGTTCGCAACCGTCTTATCCATGTCTTTCTAGGTCTATGCAACATTGCCTTTCCTCCGGGATAAAAATGCCTAGCTGGCGACTCTTTCTTTCTCTTGAGTTCACTCCTGTGTGTTCTCATCCCTCCTTTCGCCGACCGTTCGCGTCTGTACCCCTTCTTGACCTTAGGTGTCATTTTGGCGGGAGCGACAGCTTGGCGACTCTGCTGGGGACCCTTATACTGTAACCAGGGCTTCTGGTTCTTTTTGTGGGTTCCTCCTAGCGCTTGATTAATTTGTGTTTACTAGGGTGTTATGTGCTAATTGTGTTTGTATATTTGCTTTATTTACTGTTTTATGTACAGTTATTTACTGCTTTCTTTACAGCTTCATACATCATACTGTCATACTGTTCTGGCTGGATCTGGTTTTTGCTTTGGTGGGTGGGGTTCTATTAAGAGTTTAAGGTCCTATACCTGGGACCTGAGTGACACCTAGGCTAGAGTGGTTCATTTTCTTTCCCATTCCATTTCGGTCTGGTGCGGGAATATGAAACACGGTTCAGATGTGGGTTTCTTCTTGAGAACTCTGTGCTACAGATTTCCTGTAGTGCTAGGGCTATCTGGGAAGCCTGCTAAGTCTGGATGACCTTTATTATGACCTTCAGAAACTGAGGAGAATTAGAGGAGGATTTTTTATGGTTATTGTAAACACTGTACCTCCGGGTTAGAAGTGTTTACACTTCTCATAATTGATCCAAGTCTGAGGATCCTTGTTTTAGAACATCACCTGTGAGGGGGTTGGGCTGTTTACAGGTTTGCAGGTACCCTTGACCTCAACATACCCTGTTACTTTGTTTTGATTAAGAATACTCCATTTTGGAACAGTTCTTGTGATTTTAACCCTGGACATGTGACTCTTTATTTGGGTCCCCCACCTTGGTTACTGGACTTATGAACCTCCATCTGGATTTCTTGAACATGCATGGACCTATACCAAGGCAGTAATCAGATCCAACTTGATCACAAACCCTTGCATATCATTTGCATACATCATCATTGCATCATTTGACATTTGCTTATTTGTTTTTCAGGGTATCCATATTATATTTTGGCTTGGTTTTGACCCCTTCATCTGCATAGACCTATCTCCACCAGTATCTGCTTCAGCTATCCTCATCAGCTACCTGCTTCAGTCACCTGCATCACCAGTCTCAGCCTGTCAGTGGCCCATCTTCTAGTATCAGTCATCATCATCAGCATCTGTTTCAGCTTTTCTTCAGCAACATGGCACCCAAGAAGAGCAACATCTCCTATCATTTCTTTGAGCCTGAGCTAGCTGGCATCAGGAGGGTCCAGGCCCTGATTACTCCAGACCATATACCACTATTCAGAGAACATTATGGAGGCATCCTTGATGTGGTTATGGATTTGGACCCTTCCCAGAGGAGTTTGATTCATACTTGCCTGCAGTTCTATGATCCCCCTCTGAGGTGCTTCACCTTCCAGAATTTTCAGTTGGGACCCTTGTTGGAAGAGTATTCATCACTGATTGGTGTACCTATCAGGGGTGGAGTCCCTTTCAACCCTGAGATGGCTTTTCCTAGTAATGAAGAGGTGGCAAAGGCATTGTATTTGGAACCAGTTCTGATTGGGCAGAACATGACAGCAAAAGCTGGAATCTATGGTCTACATTTGGATTTCTTGACCTCTCAAGCTATTCTGAAGGCCTCCTTGGGGGAGTGGAAGGCAGTCTGTGCATTATTAGCCCTCAGCATATATGGGGTTATATTGTTTGCAGATGAGCCTAAGTTCATTAGCAAGAATGCAATCCATCTTTTCATTTTGAGGAACCCAGTGCCCACCTTAATGGGAGATCTATATTACTCTGTTCACCAAAGGAATGAAAAGCAAAGGGGAAGATTGGTGAGATGCTGTGCTCCTTTGTTCCATACCTGGTTACTCAAACACCTGCCCAAGACTGATGCATTCTTGAATCCTCACCAACAAAAGAACTGGGCTAGGAGGCTTGTTGCTTTGACCTCAGATGACATCAGGTGGTGCACCCAGAGCACCAAGGGCAGGGACATCATTACTAGTTGTGGGCAATTTCCCAATGTACCTCTGATAGGAGTGAAGGGTTGCATCAACTACAACCCTCTGCTGTTCAAAAGACAACTGGGCTATGCATTGGTCCACCCTCCTAGAGTACAGGATCTAGCTGAGACCCTTTATTGTGAGATCAAGCCTAATCTGGCTATTGTCAGGCAAGCATCCTGGGCTTGGGACAATGTCCAGACTAAAGGGATGGCCATTCTTGGGAGATGCAATAATGTGGCCTCAGCTCAATATTATGAGTGGTCACATGCCAGGGCTCAGATTACTGGGATGCCCTTCAACATTGAAGATGTGCCTGGACCCTCCACAACACCACCTCCAGCCACTGTCAGCCTGGAGGAGTTTGAAAAGCTCAAAGAGAGGAATGAGAATTTGTCTGAAGCCTTGAAGAGAACCCTCTGGGAGAGGAGTGATGGTCGTCTGGATATTGAGAGGTTAGAAAAGCTAAAGGTGGAGCATCTAGCCAGGATTGAGAAGTCAGAAGACTACATCAAGAAGTCAAGGGCTGGAGAACAGATTTTGAAGAATGCCTGTAAAGAGGCCCAGTTCCAGAGAGCCAGGACTGATCTTTATCTGAAGGAGAGCCAAGCTAGGTGGGTCAGGATCACTGAAGCTCGCACTCAGGAAGATAAAAGAACTCAGAACAAGATTGAGCAGTTGGAGGCTAATGCAAAGGAGCAACAAGAAGCCCTACTAGCAGCCCAGAGGGAGATCTCAGAGTTGAAACTCAGAGCTGGTGTAAAGAGGTCAAAGGACCAGGGCAGACACAAGAAGCTAACCACTGCCATCACCACCAGGAATCTTCTCATCAGGAACCTCACGGAGCATCCAGCTAATCCTATGACTGAAGCACTTTTGAAGGAAGTCCAGGAGGATGAGTTTGGTCTTGGTGTCTGACTTTTGCTTGTTGTTGCTTTCATTTCATGTACTTTTCTTTTTTTTGTATTTTTGACCCCTCAAAGGGCATGTATTGTAAAAAAAAAAAAACAAACTATGTATCATTCACTTTTTGTAATATATTCATTAGTTTGTTTCATTTGAATCTCCCTCTCCTAAGCAACATCAAAGCACCTTCCTCAGGGGTCTGGAAAGGTCAAAACCATATGCCAAGCCGGATACCTTGGAAACAAATAGGCATGCTGCATTGCATACTAACTTTTGATTTGTTTTGTAGGTTTTTGTTTTGTTGTTACTAACTCTGTTGTGATTCAGGAACTATTGCTCGACGTCGGGTGTTCCCACTCAATCGTCCACACAGATATCCCACCCGCAACAACCTTCCGGGTATACAAATGGACCAAGTACAGCAGGACCTTACAGAGGTCAGGACTCAAATGGCCAATGAGAGACTGGAAATGAGAAATCAGATGACCCAGTTTATGGAGGTGATGAATGGATTGGCACAGAGCCAAGAGAGATTAAGGGCACTAGTAGAAAGGCAGACCCAGGAGGAACCCCATCTAGGGACTAGGGGGACAAGCAATAATGATAGGGTTCAGCCTCATGTTAATCCTCCAGTCTATGGACCCCACCTTCATCCAGAGATCAACATCCCTGCTAATGTGCAAGGGAATGCCACTGCAGGCAGAGTATTACAGGAAGACCCCCAGGAAGATCAATTTACTGTGATGGGAGCTGGGGATGAAGCCTATGACAGAAGGCTAGATGAAATTGCTGAAAAATTGAGATCCTTGGAGTCCCAGAATTCCTTGGGCTTTGATGTTATGGACATGGGTTTAGTGGACGGGGTCAGGATTCCCCACAAGTTTAAACCTCCGTGCTTTGAGAAGTACAACGGAACTTCCTGTCCCCGAACCCATTTACAATCCTTTTTGGGGAGGCTGAAGGCATATACCATGGATGAAAAGCTATGGATGTTTTATTTTGAAGATAGCTTAACAGGAGCTTCAAGGGAATGGTACTCTCACTTGACTAGAGCAACCATTAGATGCTGGAAGGACCTGGCTGAGGCCTTTGTCAGACAATACCAGTACAACTTGGATATGGCTCCCAACAGGACCCTCCTGATGGGAATGTCTCAATCATCCAGGGAAAGCTTCCGGGAGTACGCCCAGAGGTGGAGATAGCTTGCTGCTGCTGTCCAGCCACCCATGTCAGAGAGGGAAATGGCTGATATGTTTATGAACACCCTCCAAGGGACATACATTGACAGGCTAGCTGCCTTTTCTTCCACTAGCTTTGCTGACGTGGTCATAGCCGGGGAAAGAATTGAGAGCCTATTAAAGATGGACAAGATTTCTGACAACGGTGCGAGCTCGTCCAGCAACCCCAGAAAACCTTTTGTAGGTCTAAGAAGAACCGGTGAGACTAATGCTATTCAGGCCAGCAGGGGCAGACCACAATATGTTCATAGGTCAGTGGCAGCAGTCACCATCCCCTCTCCACTTCCTCAGCAACCAGCATATCAACCACAGCAACAAACCCATTACCAGCAACAAACTCAGTATCCTCCTCAGAGAAACTACAACAACAACAACAACAGTCAACAAAGACCATTTCAGCAGAGACCATCTCAGGCCAATAGGGTGATCGATCCGATCCCTATGCCTTATGCCGCTTTACTGCCACAGCTCCTGAAGCTCAACCTGGTTGAGTTAAGGACGTTGGCACCACCAGATCCTTCCAGTTTGCCAAGAAATTACGACGCCAACGCCAGATGCGCTTTTCACTCCAACGCACCTGGCCACAGTACAGAGAAGTGCAGAGCTTTACAGATGAAGGTGCAAGACCTGGTAGATTCTAAGGCTCTAAACTTTGCACCCCCGCCAAATGTTAACAAGAACCCTATGCCCAACCATGGAGGGCCCAGAATTAATGCTATTGAGGAAGATAAGCCGTCTTTCTTAATAACCAGTGTTGGGCAGATCCGGACACCCCTGGTAGAGATTAAAGCTCAACTCCTTGAATGCCAGATATTCCCTGGGTGTGAAATCGGGTGCGGTTATTGCAACATTTCGGTGAATGGATGTGATAACTTGAGAAGCGACATAGACAGTCTTATCCAGAATGGTCTACTTCAAATCACAACATCAATACCTTCGAATCCAGCAATCTCTCCAACAACAATTCCAGAATCTCCTACAACGGCAACAACAATTATTCCAAACAATTCTTCAGTTTCATCAACAAATGTTCCAAATATCACTTCAACAAGTCAGACATCAGCAAACATCTCTTCTACAACGTCAGCACCCCTCTATTCAGAATCTTCTCCTACAACACCAGCAAACATCTCAGCAGTCACTATTTATTATGATCCGTCATGTATTCCTCCGGACAACAATTTTCAACAACAAACAGTGGCATCTCCTGCCATATCACCAGTTACTATCTACTATGATCCACATACTATTGCAACACCCTCCACTGTGGCAGTCAGCCCGGTTACCATCACGGTACCTGGGCCCGTTCCATATGAAAGCAGTAGTGCCATCCCTTGGCATTACGGCTCAGATCTATACTGCGAAGGGCAGAAAATCACTCTTGAATCATCAACTTCTTCACCACAAATAGACAATGTGGGGGGAGGCGGAGGCTTCACTCGAAGCGGACGTCTTTTTGCCCCACAAATCCCAAGGCCCATTGCTGAAGCAGAAGCTGCTGTCAAGGCAAAAGGGAAGAGCATGGTGCAAGAAGAACAAGTTGCTAAAGAAGCTTTAAAGACCCCTTTTGATCAAGAGGTTGATGAATTCATGAGAATCATCAAGAAAAGTGATTACAAGATAGTGGACCAGCTTCACCCGACACCTTCCAAGATCTCCATTTTATCATTGCTAATGTGCTCCGAGGCTCATCGGAACGCACTATTAAAAGTCTTGCACGCAGCTTATGTGCCAGAGGAGATTACCGTCAATCAGTTGGAAGCTGTAGTTGGAAATGTTAACGCTAGTCATGGACTAAGATTTACCAACACTGATTTGACAACGGAAGGCCGCAATCACAACAAGGCTTTGCACATTACCTTGGAATGTAAGGGTGTAGTTCTTTCCCATGTATTGGTGGACACAGGGTCATCCCTCAATGTCCTACCTAAGAAATCCCTTGTGAAGTTGGAGTATGAAGGATTGGCATTACGCCCCAGCAACTTGGTAGTAAGAGCCTTTGACGGTTCTAAGAGATCAGTTCTGGGAGAAATTGAGTTGCCTGTAACAATTGGCCCACAGACTTTCAAAACGACCTTCTACGTGATGGATATACAGCCTGCCTACAGCTGTCTATTGGGTAGACCATGGATACACGCCGCTGGCGCCGTGACCTCAACCCTTCACCAGAAGTTAAAATTCGAGTGGGAGGGCCAAGTCGTTACTATTTGTGGAGAAGAGGATATTTTTGTTAGCCATCTGGCTACATACAAATATATTGAGATGGATGGGGAGATCCATGAAACCATGAGTCAGGGATTTGAAGCCCTAAACATTAACGAAGCATCTGCTGTACTTGGGACTTCCATGACATCCTACCAGCAAGCCAGGAAGGTTGTTGAGGAGGGGAATGCTCAAGGCTGGGGCAAGCTGTTGCCTGTGGAAAAGAAAGAGGACAGATTTGGGTTGGGTTACAAACCAACTCAACAAGATCAAGCAGAGGCTGCTAAGAAGCCCAGTTTTGTTAGTGGGGGGATGCTCACCCCTGATGCTGTAAACAACTTGGAAGATGAGTCGGAAGATGAGCGCAACCTGGAGAGCTGGATATGTCCAAGGATCCCGGGGAGCCGTATCTCAACCTGGTCTTCCCAGGAAATTATAAGGGTTACTCCTGCAGAGTAATTATTATTTCCTGTATATTTTAAGCATGCATCAAGTCTTGCATCTTGCCCAAGATGACAAGGCTCATTTTGTAATCGGGCCATCTATAATTTTGTGCAAACAGATCAATCAATGATAATCAGACATCTTTTGCAAATGAGTCTTTTTCTTTTCTGCTCACTGTTTTTCATTTTTCTTTTTGTACAATAATAAATGGCAATGTTTTCAAAATGATGAACTTCATTTCACTTTTTCTAAACAATATTAAAATCAATCACTAAAATGAACAAATTGAACCCTTGCAGAGAGTGCCTTCCAGACCGCACCGACAACAACACGGCTATGACTTCGTATGACTTTGACAATCCAATCAATCAAGCTGATGAAGGGGTTGAAGAAGATTACGAGCTACCTGAAGAGCTAGCCAGGTTGTTAAGGCAAGAGGAGAAGGTTATGACTCCTCATCAGGAGGAGATTGAAACAGTTAATCTTGGTACGGATGAAGATGTGAAAGAAGTTAAGATCGGGGCCTGCCTACAAAACTCAGTGAAAGAACAACTGATTGATCTGCTTCGGGAGTATGCAGATGTGTTTGCTTGGTCTTACCAGGATATGCCAGGGTTGGACACCGATATCGTCATGCACAAGCTGCCTTTGATAGAAGACTGCCCACCAGTAAAACAGAAGATGCGCCGTACTCGCCCGGATATGGCAATGAAGATAAAAGAAGAAGTACAAAAGCAGTGGGACGCCGGTTTCCTTGCTGTGACTAGCTATCCGCCGTGGGTCGCTAATATTGTGCCTGTTCCAAAGAAAGACGGCAAGGTAAGGATGTGTGTTGACTACCGGGATCTGAACAGAGCCAGCCCGAAAGATGATTTCCCATTACCTCACATTGACGTATTGGTTGATAATACGGCTCAGTTCTCGGTGTTCTCCTTCATGGACGGATTTTCAGGGTACAATCAGATCAAAATGTCACCTGAAGACATGGAGAAGACAACTTTCATCACACCCTGGGGCACGTTCTGTTATATGGTGATGCCATTCGGATTGAAGAATGCAGGTGCAACATATCAACGGGCTATGGTAACATTATTCCACGATATGATCCATAAAGAAATTGAATGTTATGTGGATGACATGATTGCCAAGTGTCGCTCCCGACAAATGACACCTGATCATATGAAGGTACAGACGCGAACGGTCGGCGAAGGGAACAGTGAGAACACACAGCCGTGAACTCACTGGAGATGAAAAGAGTCGCCAGCTAGGCATTTTTATCCCGGAGGAAAGGCAATGCTGCATAGACCTAGAAAGATACGGATAAGACGGTCGCGAACCAGAGAGACTGAGAAAGGGGGTTGGTTACAACCTGGGAAGGTATTAGCACCCAGATTGTCCGTCGTACTCGACGGGATCCACGCTTAAAAGATTTGTGTTTTAAAGGGGTAGTGTCAGTGCAATTTGTGTATAAAGAGCTGGAAAAGGATGTACAGGTGTCAGTGTAAAAGAATGTGAAGTGATGTGAAGTATGAAAGTGTCAGTGTAGGAACAGAGTGAAATGCTCAAGATCATGAGGCTAAAGAAATAAGCTAGAAGGAGGGGGAATGTACAGAGACTTTTGTTCGATAACCGTTAAGTTATGCCTACGTATCCTCTCGTGCAATGAGGAAGTCAGAACACCGTAGTTCGACCCAAAGAGACTGAAAGGTGAATTGACTGGTGAACTGCTTGCTTATCTATGCTCAAGTGTATGATCTGCCTGGCCCAGATGCTACTGTCTTGCATTAGACGGAAGAAGCGAGTTCTCGATTGTGAGTGAAGATGATGAGAAAAGAATCCCGGAGGAGACGATTATTGCTTGTTTTTGATGTTTTCAGTCTTTTATTGCTTTTGAAGTTTGTCATAAGTTAATGAGCTTAAGCCTAAACCAATGAGTTAGTAAACTCATCACATCTTCCCTCTGATTAGGGGTAATGAGAATACCTTAAGTGTGAAGTCAGATTCTCACACTTAATTACCTTTGGTGTAGGATTAAGATCATTAACCTACTTGTGATTAGATAGATGTTTTTTGTGGTTTTTGTTTAGTGTTAAGTAATGAGGTTAAGCCATAATCAAGGATTAAACAGACCCATTACACCATCCTAAAAGAAGGATAATAGATGAGAATGTTTAAGCTGAGGAAGACTCCTCAACTTAATCCATGATTAGGGATTAAACCCATGACAAAACAAGCCTTTGATTAAGTGGATTTTATTAATGATATGATGATGAAATGAGTTTTATGGTTTGTAAGACAACTTGAGGGGGACTTGTCCATTAACACTAGGGTTAGTCCTTCTTAACCAGTTAAGGAAGAATTAGAACCCTAATGCAAGGCCCAAGTTACAAGTGTGATGTCTTGATACTTATTAAACGAATTGATTAAAAGATTTAAACACCTTAAGGGTTTAATACTTAGGATTAAAGTTATACACTCCATCCTAAAAGAAGGATACAGGCATAACCCTAATCACAAAGTCTTAGAGCCTTGAGGGTTTAATCTCTGATTATGAGATGAGAAGAGAGACACAAAGAGACATAAAGGTAAGAACTATGGGGGACTAATCAAAACCCTAATTCATTATCATGCTTGGTTGGTCCTAAGGTTTGTGAGGTTTTCAAGAACAATCTTCAATGGAACCACCAGGAAACAGATGAACAGGATCAAGAGAAGCAAAGTGACTTGCTTCATTCAAGAAGTCAAGTCACTTGAAGGAAGAAAGTGGGAGAAGCAAGAATGAGCAAGCTCAAACTCAAACACATGTATAAATGCAGCATGCTATGCAAGAGAGAGATAAGAAGAAAAGTTATGAGAAGTGAAGGCAAATTCACTTCTCATGTTTACTTACCACCTGAAATGTTAGAAACAAATGCAATGCAATGCTAAATGAAATGAAATGACATGATGCTAGGCCAAACCAGAAGCATGCACATGATGATTATGATGTTATGAAGTGTTGCAAACATGAGACAAGGCATAGGGATGCTCATACAAAGTCATGGATGCAAATGATGCAGGTTAAGGAACATGAATAAACATGAAATGTCATGAAGCATACAAGACAAATGGCATGGCAAAGATGTAATGCAATGATCAATGATGTTTCATACATGTCTTAAGATGTCAAATGAATCACAAGAATGCACAAAATGCAATGGCAAGTCATGTTATGCAAGGAAATGCAAGAAGGATGCAAGAGGAAGCCCAAATTAGGGTTTATGGATCAAACATCAAACACAAACTAAAAACAGAAGCAAACCCTAAGGTAAAAAATGGAAAATGGCACCCAAAGAAACCCTAGACCTATAACAAACCACTGCCCAAAGGGGAGCTCTCAACTCTCAACCAAACTTAAGATATGAATTTTGCAAGTTATTAGGGTTTTTTAGGGTTCTTATCAAAATAAATGCCAATCAATTGGAAAATGCAAGATCAAATCATGGCCTTTTTAACCTTGAAAATACATGTCAAATGGAAAACAATGCAAAAAGAATCAATGTCTCAACCTTCACCAATAGGCAGAAATGAATTTTTAAACTTGTGATCAAAATAATGCACAAAATGAGATTTAACTCAATGAAGAATTCTTAAAATGCATCAAGATCAAAAAGGAAATTTGGTTTGAAGGTTGGACAATGTTTCTAAATGTCTTAGAACATTTCATGAATTTTTTTGTAATTTTTAAATACTTAAAAGCATTTTTAATTAATTAATTCCCATTAATCAATTAAAAATAATCTTTTAAATTTTTAAAAATACTTTTTTAATGATAAAAAATAAAATAAAAATATGTTTGTGTCATAAAAATTAATAAAACCTTAAAGAAAAAGTTTCATAATTTTTATGATTTTTTAACTATTTTAAAATAAATGTACAATTTAAATGAAAAAGAAATGAATTAAAATTAAATTAAATGGAAGTCAACAGAATGGATGGATGAGATTGATCCTGGATTTAAAAACATTGACTGCGCGCCAGAATGAGAGGCCCAGATTGTTTCTGATTAAATTAACTAAAATATGATTAATTAACCCTAACACGTGGATTAGGGTTAATCAAAGAGATCCTGGCCCTTCCCTTGCGCGCGTAGTCAACAAATTCAACGCATCCTACGGCCAATATTCAAACCAGCACTAATTATGGGATTAAACCCTAATCACACTCAGGTGGCCGGAGAAGACTTCCGGTCGTCTTCTCCGGCCAGAAGCTCACCTGAAAATCACCCAACTTCCTCAAAACGTAATATAAATGAAATCTAAGACCAGGGAAATGATCCTCTCACTCTCACGAATCAAACCCCTAACCTAAAACAAATTTATCTTTCCTAAATCATCTGAATCGAAGCAAACAATTTCTAGGGTTCGTGAGCTTCAGACACAAATTAAATGCTTAAAACAAAACCATTTCAAAAACTAAAAGCATCAGGATGATCAGGAGAGCATAAAGAACAAGTTTGTAACAAGAAAAATCATTTCTGGAAAAACTAATTTCGAGCTACCTGAGATTTGCAACTTTCAATTTAGGAACTTTCAGGCCTCTTCCTTCAGTACAATCTGCTCCTCTTGGTCCCCCAAGTGTGTTTGAATGCTCAAAATGAGTTTGTGTTGGCTGGAAAAGAAGATTCGAAAGGAACTGCTTCAGTTCAGTCAACAATGGCAGATGAGATTCTGGCACTCTCAGGCTGTGAAAAGGGGTTGTTTGTGATCTATGGAGTGTGTTGAGAAGGTTTGTGGTGTTGATTGGTGTGTTTGTGAGCTAGGATAAGAGTTTCGAATGAAACTGCAGTTTGAGGTGAATGATGGTAATGGAGTTTTCAGGCTTGTTTCAGGCTTATGCTTGGGGTGTTTCTTGTCTATGAGGTGTGGTGAGTTGAGTGATGATGAGAGTTTTAGTGTTTGAAGACTGTGGAGAGTGATTCGAAGGATCTTGCAATGAGGTGAGTTTTTGTGTAAGTGGTGAATCTCTTTTTTTCAGCCTTGGTTCTCATGTGTTATGGCCAGCAAACTGATTCAATAAACAAATGCAAGTGGCTGATGGATGTGACCTGGCCTGCAGAGATAGGTGTGGCTACTTTTGCTCAAAGTCCACTTTTGTGTAAGATAGGGCATGGCTCAAGTTTAGGCAAGTACAAGTTGGGTTCTGGTGCAGCATGGTGAGTGTGAGAGGCTGGCTTGACCCAAGGCTCAATGCAGCAAGTTGGTGAAAAGGTCATGAGTGTTTTGCAACTTGGTTAGCTTTATGGATTTTCATGAGAAAAGTCAAGTTACATGAACCAAACCATGAGCAAACTTGATCCAAATCTGATTTTTGTGACTTAGAGGATGTTTACATAATGGTTTGACATGAATTAGAGGCTGCATAATGCATTTGTTCAAGACTTTGCAAAATTTCCATTTGGTGCATAACTTGAAAATCAATGATTTTTACTAACTTTGCAATGCCATAACTTTTGATCCATGAAGAGTTTGATCATGTTATTGTACTTTTTGAAAAGGGAAAGATGAGATCTACAACTTTCATGACCAAAGTTTTTCCATTTGAAGCCTTTTTGGATCAAGAATCAAGGCTTGAAAAATGACCTAAAATGATGCATTCTTGAAAAGTCAACTATGCCCAAAAAGTCAACATTTGCAAAAACCCTAAATTCTTGACTTTTATGAACTTCAACCTTCTTCCATGATCAAATAAAGATCATATACACTCAAAATGGTGAAGATCACCCATTGGTTGGGTCATTGGGGGCCTCAGATGCCCTGATTTTGCACTGACTTGTCTGAAAAGTCAACTCTTGATCAGATGACTTCCCCATGGAATTTCTTCATGAAAATTGATATGCACACTCCCTATACCATATAGAGACCAATGGAAACAAGAATGACCAAAAAATTTGGAGTTATGGCCTCTGAAACCAAAACCCTAATTTTAGGTCAACTGTGCAGTTCAACCTGGCTCTGCATCCATTCAAAATCCTAGCTCTTGTGATTCCTCTGCAATTTTGACTTTGTGAAGATGGAATATGATGTAAGAACACACATGGTCCCCTTTGAGTTGATTGGTGGCCTTTGGAGTGGCTCAAGAAGCTTTGGGATTGCTCAAATCACAAACCCTAGGTGCAGATGACTTAGAAACTATGCAGTGAATCAAACATGAGATATGAGATGGTATGATTGTGTTTATGCATATGAAATGACCATAAGCCATGGTGTGAATGGGTGAGGGCAAATTTGGGGTGTTTACAGCTGCCCCTATTCAAACATGAGTTAGCTGTGCAGGATGTAAGCGACAGCTTTAACAGGCAAACAAGATAACTTGTGGTTGAATACCAAAGACAGTCCAAAATTTGCACTCACAGAATGAAGAAGAAAAAGTATATTGATTGCAAAGGAAAATAAAGTATATTGTGAGTGTGGGCGACGGAGGACGACCGTCGAGCAGAGGACGACTGCTGGGTAAATAGCAATGACGGGGACGGCCGACATGCTGGGAAAAGTGTGTAAAGTAAAGCGATGACGGGGACGGCCGACATGCTGGGGATATAAGGAAAAGCTAAGACGGGGACGGCCGACTAGCTGGGGAAATAAGAAAAAGCTAAGACGGGGACGGCCGACTAGCTGGGGACAGTCAAAATATGATGGGGACGGCCATCAAGATAAAGTAGGGTTCTCTGGGAATTAATGAAACATGACGGGGACGGCCATCAAGTTCATAAAGGTAAAGTAACCAACGATGGGGACGGCCATCGGGCTAAAAGGAAAAGGGACCACGACGGGGACGGCCATCGGGTTAAAGAATAAGTGAAATAAACAGATGATGGGGTACGGCCATCAAAGGTGAAGGACGATCACCTAGCAGGGGACGGCTGCTCTGTTGGGAATAAAAAGTAAATATGATGGGGACGGCCATCAAAGGTGGAGGACGACCACCTGGCAGGGTACGGCTGCTAAAAATCAACGATGGGGACGGCCATCGGATAGAAAAGGTCAACGATGGGGACGGCCATCGGACGAGCATGATGGAGGACGACCATCAAGAAGTGGAGGACGACCACTCAGCAGGGGACGGCTGCTCTCGGGGTGTATCATGACATAGGACGAATGCCAGATAACCAAAATCAACAATGGGGACGGCCATTGGATAAAGTGATGAAGGACGATCATCAGAGGGTGGAGGACGACCACCTAGCAGGGGACGGCTGCTAAAAATCAACGATGGGGACGGCCATCGGATGAGCATGATGGAGGACGAACATCAAGAAGTGGAGGACGACCACTCAGCAGGGTACGGCTGCTCTCAAAGGTATCATAACACAGGACGAGTGTTAGATAAAAAGAAAATTTGCTGGCGATCTACTGGGGATATAGTAAACACGGACGAGCGTTCACAACCAAGAAAGGAAAGTATGAGTGTTTGGTATTGTGTATAGATTAAAGATACGGACGAGCATCCCTAAGACTATGATACGGACGAGTATCATGTAGCAACAAACACTAGACGCGATGTTCTGAGATGACGGTACGGACGAGTATCAACTGGTTAACAAAGAACAAGGACTACTGTCGACTCTGTGGGGATATGAGTGATGATGTATACAAGATACGGACGAGTATCTGTATAAGTGTACCAATGAGTAGCGAGTGTTGTATTGTATAGACGAGTGTTTATCTGCTGGGGAGAGTGACACGGACGAGTGTCAAAAGAGAAAAGTATAATATTAACAAGTATATGGGTTGTAAAAGCGTAAGCGACTGCGCTGGGGATATGACACGGACGGGTGTCAAGGATGGTGTGAGTGCAAAGAGGATGTCTTTGGCTTTCTGCTGGGGAGTGATGACACGGACGGGCGTCAAAAGGTGTATATACTGGTGTGAGGCAAACGTTTTTGCCGGGACCCTGGTGGGGATTTTGGGGGAACTATTCTATATAACAACGGATTGTCAATATTTGCAAGTGTTCAATTCACAACATGACTTATGATTATGCTATGCGTTTGGTTTTTGCCGTAATGCTCCGTATTAGACGGAATGCTACGCTTTGGGGGGTGAATATGATGCGAATGCTATGATTATGCAAAGGGGCACGGATCCGGGATTCGGATCCCATTGCTGCGAAGATCTCTAGTCGATCTGCTTGAAGGAGACATCCCAGCTGGGGATGAGATCATTGGTAGACCTAATGATGATATTTGCTCGGGGATATAGGTCACTGGTTGACATATCCTTATAATACGGGACCCAGCTGGGGTTTGTGGAAGCTTTCTTCACTCTGTTGTGACTTCTTCGTGTGCTGCTCTTCTGAATAGAGGCTGGGGACTTTGTGGGGAGATGATTCCCTGATTTCTGCATTCTGCTGAGGAAGGATGGCAACTCGGCTGGGGAATGCTGTTGATAACTCAGCTGGGGAGAGCAACAAGAGGCAACTCCGCTGGGGATAGAGCATTCTGAGTGTTAAGCTTGTTTGTTGACTTGGCAACTTTGCTGGGGAAGGCAATGGGGAGCCACTCAGCTGGGGGGAAGAGCATTCTAGATGCTGAGATTGAGTGCATGCTGATTCGGCAGCTCCGCTGGGGAAATGGGCACCTTCTAGTGCCATGTGGAAGATAGACCGAGTTGATAATGATTCGCCTACTCGCTAAGACGTAACTTGCATGCCCCAGGTTGCGTTCTGGATACCTGCAAACCTGCAAAGGTAAGGAAACGCACAAAAGGTCCCGAGGTATCCCTCACTGGATTCCGTCATGGGAGTTAAGTACTTTCGAGAATAATCACATTCCCTGTAAGCATGTGTTTTCAATTTTAGAGAAAAGCATCTGTACTTATGCAATCGTATTTTTAGAGATATCAGACAACTCTTTGCAAAACATAAATGTAAAAAACGAGACATGACCGAAGATCTGATTTTATTAATTCATGTGCCCTGAATTGGCAAGATACAGTCAAAGAAACATATCTCCTGAAATGAGGAGATTGTTACAAATTGAGAAATAAAGTGCTGGCGGTGTTGACGACGCTTTGAGGAGCTTCCTCTCCTGCTATGACTCGTATGACAATGACGTTCTTCTCGTCTTGCTTTCTGGAGAGAGTTGATTCTGATTGAAGCTTGATCCTTTGAAACTTACCAAGTTGTAGGTGATACAGACGAATTCAGAATGCAGTTGTTCGCTTATTCCCTTATTTTGCATGGATCGCCCTTTCGGGTTTTCAATCCATCGGGATACCCATTTTTGCCTGAGCTGTCCAATGCGGCTTTTCAACTCAGCGGGTGTACATTTTTTATTCGCTTTCCCTTACTTTTTCCCGAGTCTTTTATTCTGTTTTTTGACTCGCCGGGATGCCCTATTTTTTGCCTGGACTTACATTCTGTTTTTATGTCCAGCGGGTCATTTTATGCGAAGTATTTTTTAACTGCATCTGAATTCACAGGGGATGGGAAATCTTCACCATCCATGGTGCCGAGCATCAGTGCCCCACCAGAGAAAACTTTCTTTACAACGAATGGTCCTTCATAATTCGGAGTCCATTTGCCCCTGTGGTCTGTATGAGGAGGGAGGATTCTTTTCAACACAAGATCTCCCACTTGGTATTCTCGGTGCCTGACTTTCTGATCGAAGGCCTTCTTCATTCTCTTCTGATATAGCTGCCCATGACAGATTGCAGCCAATCTCTTCTCTTCGATCAGACTCAGTTGTTCGAATCGGGACCTAACCCACTCTGCTTCATTCAGTTTAACGTCCATCAATACCCGTAAGGAAGGCAACTCAACTTCAACAGGTAGGACTGCTTCCATACCATACACAAGCTGATACGGCGTTGCCCCAGTGGATGTTCTGATTGATGTGCGGTACCCATGCAAGGCGAACGGTAGCATTTCATGCCAGTCTTTGTAGGTGACTACCATCTTTTGCACAATCTTCTTGATATTCTTATTTGCCGCCTCTACAGCGCCATTCATCTTTGGCCTGTAAGGAGAAGAATTGTGATGTTGGATCTTGAAGTCCCGGCATAATTCTGCCATCATTTTATTGTTTAGGTTGGACCCATTATCAGTAATGATTCGCTCGGGCACTCCATACCGACAGATGATATCTCTTTTCAGAAATCGGGCTACCACTTGTCTTGTAACATTTGCATATGAGGCTGCTTCAACCCACTTCGTGAAATAATCGATGGCGACCAGGATGAATCTGTGACCGTTTGACGCCGTTGGCTCAATCTTGCCAATCATATCAATGCCCCACATAGCAAAGGGCCATGGCGAAGACATGATGTTCAAAGGATTGGGAGGCACATGCACCTTATCTGCGTAGATCTGGCATTTGTGACATTTTCTGGCGTAAGCACAACAGTCTGCATCCATTGTGATCCAATAATAACCTGATCTTAACAACTTCTTAGCCATGGCATGTCCTCCTGCATGGGTACCAAAAGATCCTTCATGCACTTCATGCATCAGTAGATCTGCTTCCGTCTTGTCAACACATCTGAGGAGTACCATGTCAAAGTTCCTTTTGTATAAAGATCCATCAGCATTCAGAAAGAAACTCCCAGCAAGCCTTCTTAAAGTCTTCTTATCATTGGAAGATGCCCCAGGTGGGTATGTTTGATCCTCCAAGAAGCATTTGATGTCGTGGAACCAAGGCTTATCATCTTCAGCAATATCTGCTGCAAATACATATGCTGGTCTATCAAGTCTAGACACTGAAATCTGAGGTACAAAGTTGGCCGTTTGAACTTTGATCATGGATGAAATGGTAGCAAGAGCATCTGCAAACTGATTTTCATCCCGAGGGATATACTCAAGTTTGACTGTTGTGAAGAAAGTCAATAACCTCCTTGTATAGTCCCTGTAAGGTATCAGATGATCCTGGTGGGTGTACCATTTCCCGTTGGTTTGATTGACTACCAAAGCTGAATCCCCGAATACGGTCAATGTCTTGATCCTGAGGTCAATGGCTTCCTCAAGACCCATAATGCAAGCTTCGTATTCAGCTTCGTTGTTAGTGCAGTTGAAAGTGAGTTTTGCCGAGAAAGGCATGTGAACTCCTTTGGGTGTAATGAGTACTGCGCCAACACCACGGCCGTTCATGTTAACAGCCCCATCAAACATCATAGTCCATTCTTCCTCCGGGTCAGGCCCTTCAGTGTGAATAGGCTCTTCGTGATCTTTTGCTTTAATGAACATGATGTCTTCATCAGGGAAGTCAAACCTCATTGGCTGGTAGTCATCAATGGGTTGCTCAGCAAGATATTCAGATAGTACACTGCCTTTGATGGCTTTCTGAGATGTGTATTGGATGTCATACTCTGTGAGGATCATTTGCCATCTTGCAACCCGTCCGGTAAGTGCTGGCTTCTCGAAAATGTACTTGACTGGATCCATTTTTGAGATTAATAAGGTAGTGTGGGTCAACATATACTGTCTCAGTCGGCGAGCAGCCCACGCTAAAGCACAGCAAGTTTTCTCGAGCAGTGAATAACGCTGTTCACAGTCGGTAAACTTTTTGCTTAGGTAGTATATTGCATACTCTTTTCGACCAGACTCGTCATGCTGACCTAGTACACACCCCATTGACTCTTCTAATACTGTCAAGTACATAATCAGAGGTCTTCCTTCAACTGGCGGCATAAGGATTGGAGGTTCTTGCAAATACTCTTTGATCCTGTCAAAAGCCTTCTGGCAATCTTCGTTCCACCTGACCGTTTGTTCCTTTCTTAATAGCTTGAATAAAGGTTCACAGGTTGCTGTGAGGTGAGATATGAACCGCGAGATGTAGTTCAATCGACCTAAGAACCCTCGAACTTCTTTCTCAGTTTTTGGTGCAGGCATCTCTTGGATGGCTTTGACTTTATCAGGGTCAACTTCAATCCCCTTCTCACTTACAACGAATCCCAGCAACTTACCGGATCGCACCCCGAATGTGCATTTGTTGGGGTTCAACTTCAGTTGGTACTTCCTCAGACGCTTGAATAACTTGAGCAGATTCACCAGATGGTCTTCCTCTGTAAGGGACTTGGCGATCATATCATCCACATAACACTCTATTTCCTTATGGATCATATCGTGGAATAATGTCACCATAGCCCGTTGATATGTGGCACCAGCATTCTTCAGTCCGAATGGCATCACTTTGTAACAGAACGTGCCCCAAGGTGTAATGAATGTTGTCTTCTCCATGTCTTCAGGTGACATCTTGATCTGATTATATCCTGAAAATCCATCCATGAAGGAGAATACCGAGAACTGAGCCGTGTTATCCACCAATACGTCAATGTGAGGTAATGGGAAGTCATCTTTCGTGCTGGCTCTGTTCAGATCCCGGTAGTCAACACACATTCTTACTTTGCCATCCTTCTTAGGCACAGGCACTATGTTAGCAACCCACGGCGGATAGCTAGTCACAGCAAGGAATCCGGCATCCCATTGCTTTTGTACCTCCTCTTTGATTTTCATAGCCATGTCTGGGCGAGTTCGGCGCAACTTCTGTTTGACTGGAGGGCATTCTTCCCTCAGAGGCAGCTTGTGCACAACAACGTCGGTATCTAACCCTGGCATATCTTGATACGACCAAGCAAACACATCAACATACTCTTGAAGCAGATCTATCAGTCGTCTCTTCACTGAGTCTTGCAGGCAGGCCCCGATTTTAACTTCTTTCACGTCTTCGTCAGTACCAAGATTAATCACTTCAACTTCCTCCTGGTGAGGAGTAATAACCTTTTCCTCCTGTCTTAACAACCTGGCTAGCTCTTCAGGAAGCTCATATTCTTCATCAACCCCTTCATCAGCTTGATTGATTGGATTGTCGAAGTCATACGATGTCATAGCCGTGCTGTTGTCGGTGCTGTCTGGAAGGCATTCTCTGCAAGGGTTAAGTTCGTTCATTTTAGTGATTGATTTTAATCTTGCTTTAGAAAAAAGTGAGATGAAGTTATCATTTTGAAAACACCGCCATTTATTTTTGTACAAAAAGAAAAATGGAAAAACAGTGATCATAAAAGAAAAAGACTCGTTTGCAAAAAGACGTCTGATATTTCATTAATTTAATCTTGTTTGCACAAAAGTACAGATGGCCCTGATTACAAAATGAGTCTTGTCATCTTGGGCAAGATGCAAGACTTTGATGCATGCTTATAAAAGATACAGGAAATAATAATTACTCTGCTCGAGTAACACTTATAATTCCCTGGGAAGACCAGTTCGAGACACTGCTCCCCGGGATCTTCGGACGAATCCAATTCTCCAGGTTGCGCTCCTCTTCCAGCTCGTCTTCCAGATAGTTGATAGCATCGGGGGTAAGCATCCCCCCACTGACAAAACCAGGCTCTCCAGCAGCCTTTGCTTGATGTTGAGTTGGTTTGTAACCCAACCCAAATTTGTCCTTCTTCTCCTCCACAGCTAAGACCTTGCCCCAGCCTCGGGCAGTTCCTTCTTCAACAACCTTCCGGGCTTGTTGGTAAGACGACATGGAGATCCCCGTCACAGCAGATGCTTCATTGACATTCAAGGCTTCAAAACCTTGGCTCATCGTTTCATGGATCTCTCCGTCCATCTCAATGTATTTATAAGTAGCCAGATGGCTAACAAAAATGTCCTCTTCTCCACAGATTGTGACAACTTGACCCTCCCACTCAAATTTTAACTTTTGGTGAAGGGTAGACGTTATTGCGCCAGCGGCGTGGATCCAGGGTCTACCCAACAAACAGCTGTAGGCGGGCTGAATGTCCATCACGTAAAAGATAGTTTTAAAGGTCTGCGGGCCAATCGTCACGGGCAGCTCAATCTCTCCCAGAACCGATCTCTTCGAGCCATCAAAAGCTCTAACCACCAGGTTGCTGGGTCTCAATGCCAGTCCATCATATTCAAGCTTCACCAGAGCCTTCTTTGGTAAGACATTCAGGGATGATCCTGTGTCCACCAGCACATGTGAAAGGACAGCTCCTTTGCATTCCATGGTTATGTGCAAGGCTTTGTTGTGATTGCGGCCATCCACTGTCAGGTCAGAATTGGTAAACCCTAGCCCATTGCTAGCAGTAACATTTCCAACGACGGTTTCCAATTGGTTGACAGTAATCTCCTCGGGCACGTAAGCTGCGTGCAGTACTTTCAGTAGTGCATTCCGATGGGCTTCGGAGCACATAAGCAGAGAGAGGATGGAGATTTTGGATGGCGTCTGGTGAAGTTGATCCACAATTTTGTAATCACTCTTTTTGATGATCCTCATAAACTCATCAACTTCCTGATCGAATGGAGTCTTCAGGGTTTCTTTGGCAGCTGGATCTTCCTGCACCGGGCTTTTTCCTTTTGCCTTGGCAGCAGCTTCTGCTTCGGCAGTAGGTCTTTGGACTTGTGAAGCAAAGAGACGTCCGCTTCGGGTGAAGCCTCCGCCTCCGCCCACATTATCGATTTGTGGTGCAGGTGCTAATGTTTCAAGAGTGATTCTTTTTCCTTCGCAGTACACGTCAGAGCCATAGTGCCAAGGGATGGCCCTATCGCTTTCATATGGTACAGGTCCAGGCACCGTGACAGTGACCGGACTGATTGCTGCTGCCGAAGGGATTGTTATTGTTTGTGGATCATAAAAGATTGTGACTGGCGCTCTGGTGGGAGCAGCACCTTCTGAATGGTAGGCGGAGTTATTTTCTGGATCGTAGAATATGGTAACTGTGGAGACATCTTCATGATTGTTTGCTGGAGTTGCAGGAGGTACCGTTGGAAGGACTGTTGTTGTTGTTGATGGAGAGTCGAAATGGAATGAAGCTGAAGTTGTAGCAGGAGGAACTGTTGAAAACTGATCATTCGGAAGGACAGGTGAAGTACTTGTTGATGGTGCTGATGAATTGTCGGGAACAATAGTTGCTGCAGTTGTAGGAGGTTCTGAAACCGTTGTTGATGAAGTTGCTTGAGTTGCCGGAAATGATGTAGTGATCTGTAGCAGGCCACTCTTAATAAGGCTGTCAATGCCATTCCTCAAGTCTTCACACCCATTCCAAGAAATATTGCAGTAGGGGCACCCTAGTTCACACCCCGGAAATATATTGTTTTCACGGAGTTGAGCTTTGATTTCCACCAATGGTGTCCTGATCTGATCCACACTGGTTATGAAATAAGACGGTGTGTCTTCTTCAATTGCGTTAATACGGGGATCACCATGGTGTGGCATTGGGTTTTTGTTGACATTGGGCGGAGGTGCAAAGTTCAGAGCCTTGGAGTCTACCAAGTCTTGTACCTTCATATGCAGAGCTCTGCATTTTTCTGTACTGTGACCAGGTGCGTTGGAATGAAAAGCACACCTAGCATTGGAGTCATAGTTTCTTGGTAGACTATTGGGATCCGGAGGTGCCAACGTTCTTAGCTCAACCAAGTTGAGTTTCAGAAGTTGTGGCAGCAAGGCAGCATACGGCATTGGGATCGGGTCGATCACTCTGTTAGCTTGGGATGGCCTTTGTTGGAATGGCCTTTGTTGATTGTTGTTGCTATTGTTGTTGTTGTAGTTGTTTCTTGGAGGATATTGATTCTGATGATACTGAGGTTGTTGTTGGAAATTTTGTTGAGGAGGTTGATAGACCGGCTGAGGATGAGCTGGAGCAGGGATTGTGACTGCTGCTATTGTCCTTGGAACATATTGGGGCCTACCCCTGTTGGTGTGAATGGCATTGGTCTCGCCAGTTCTTCTCGGGCCTGCAAAAGGCTTTCTTGTACTGCTGGACGAACTTGCACCATTATCAGATATTTTGCCCATTTTCAACAGGCTTTCAATTCTCTCCCCAGCTATGACAACATCTGCGAAGCTGGTGGAAGAGAAAGCAGCCAACCTGTCAATATAGGTTCCCTGAAGAGTGTTCATAAACATGTCTGCCATTTCTCTCTCAGACATAGGGGGTTGAACAGCAGCAGCCAATTGCCTCCATCTTTGGGCGTATTCTCGGAAACTTTCCCTTGACGACTGTGACATTCCCATTAGGAGAGTCCTGTTGGGTGCCATGTCTAAGTTGTATTGATATTGTCGGATGAAGGCTTCTGCCAGGTCCTTCCAGCATCTTACAGTTGCCCTTGTCAAGTGGGAATACCATTCCCTCGACGCTCCAGTCAAGCTATCTTCAAAGTAGAACATCCAAAGTTTCTCATCCATTGTATAGGCCTTCAGCCTTCCCAGAAATGATTGCAGATGAGTCCGGGGGCATGAAGTCCCATTATACTTCTCGAAACATGGAGGCTTGAACTTGTGGGGAATCCTAACCCCATCTACCAGCCCCATGTCCATGACGTCGAAGCCCAAAGAGTTCTGAGATTCTAGGGACCTTAACTTCTCAGCTATTTCATCCAATCTCCTATCATAGGCATCCTCTCCAGCGCCCATTACTGTAAATTGGTCCTCCTGAGGATCCTCTTGGAGTACTCTGGCTGCGGTGGCTGTTCCTTGAACGTTTGCAGGGATATTAATCTCAGGATGTAGGTGTGGACCAAACACAGGGGGATTCACATGTGGTTGCACCCTTTCATTATTACTGGTGCCTGCAGTTCCTACATGAGGCTCCTCTTGATTCTGCCTCTCCACCATGGCCCTCAGTCTCTCCTGGCTCTGAGCCATGTTGTTCATAACCTCCATGAACTGCGTCATCTGTGTTCTCATCTCCAATCTTTCATTGGCTAGCTGATTTCTGACATCAGCAAGATCTTGTTGAACTTGATCCATCTGAATTCCCGGAAGGTTGTTTCTAGTTGGATACCTGTGTGGCCTGTTGAGAGGAAATACCCGGCGACGAGCAATAATGCCTGAGATTCACAACAGAGGTTAGCAACAACAAAACAAAACCCTACAAAACAAATAAAAGATTAGCATGCAATGCAGTTATGCTTATTTGCTATCAAGGTATCCGGTTTGGTCTTCAGTTTTGACCCTTCCAGACCCTTGAATGATGATGCTGTTGAAGTTGCTTTTGATGTGAACCCCAACACAAATATATTACAAAGGTGAAATAATTTTGTTCATTTTACAACACAAACCCTCAAAGGGGCCAAAATACGTCACAAAAAGCAAAAGTACATGGAAAAGGAATAACAATAAGCAAATGATCAAACTCCAAGGCCAAACTCATCCTCACGAACTTCCTTGAGAAGTGCTTCGGTCACAGGATCAACCGGGCGCTCCGTGAGACTTCTAATGAGAAGGTTTCTTGTTGCAACAGCTGCAGTCAATTTCTTGCTCTGACTTTGGTCCTTAGACCTCTTCAATCCTGCTTTGATTTTCAGCTCTGATATTTCTTCCTGGGCTGCTGCCAGGGCCTTTTCCATCTGCTCCATCTTGTCTTGAGCTCTCTTGTCTTCTAGAGTACGGGCCTCAGTGATCCGGACCCACCTGGCCTGACTCTCTTTCAAATACAAGTCTGTTCTTGCTCTTTGGAACTGGGCTTCTTTACAAGCATTCTTCAGAATCTGCTCACCAGCTTTAGACTTGTTGATATACTCCCCAGACTTCTCTATCTTGGTCAAGTGTTCCACCCTCAATTTCTCCAATCTCTCAATCTCCCTCACACCTTCACTCCTCTCCCTGAGGGTCTTCTGCAAGGCTTGAGTTAACTTCTCATTCCTTTCCTTCAGGCTTTCAAACTCCTCCAGACTGATAGTGGCAGGGGGTGGTGCTGAAGATGACTCAGGCATATCTTCTACGGTGAAAGGCATTCCAGAGAATTGGGCCCTAGCATGGGACCACTCATAATATTGGACTGACGCCACATTATTGCACTTACCCAGAATGGTAATTCCCTTAGTCTGAACATGATCCCAGGCCCAGGCAGCCTGCCTAACAACAGCCAAACTAATCTTGTTCTCACAGTAGAGGGTCTCCACCAAGTCCTGTTCCCTAGGAGCATGGACCAGTGCATAGCCTAATTGCCTCTTGAACAGCAGAGGGTTGTAATTGATACTTCCCTTAACTCCTACCAAAGGCACATTGGGGAAGTGCCCACAGCTGGTGATCATATCTTTGCCCTTGGTGCTCTGAGTACACCATCTGATATCTGCTGAAGTTAGGACAGTGAGTCTCTTAGCCCAGTTGCTTTGCTGATGAGGGTTGAGAAATGTATCTGTCCTGGGTAGATGCCTGAGGAGCCAAGTATGGAATAATGGAGCACAAATTCTTACTAATCTCCCCCTCTGCTTCTCATTTCTCTGATGTACTGAGTAATAGAGATCACCCAGTAAAGTTGGCACTGGGTTCTTCAGGATGAACAAATGGATTGCACTTTTGCTGATGAATCGAGGCTCATCTGCAAACAGCACAATTCCATATACACCTAAGGCCAACAGAGCACAAACAGCTTTCCACTCCCCCAAGGAGGCCTTCAAACTAGCTTGAGAAATCAGGAAGTCCAGATGAAATCCAAGGATCCCAGCTTTAGAGGTCAAGTGTTGTTCAATCAACAGAGGTTCCAGGTGCAAAGCTTTTGCTATCTCTCCATTGCTGGGAAAGACCATTTCAGGGTTGAAAGGGATCTCTCTCTTGATAGGCAAACCAACCAAATATGAGTATTCTTCCAAAAGAGGACCCAACTGAAAGTCTTGAAAGGTGAAACATCTCAATGGAGGATCATAAAACTGAATGCAGGTGTGGATGAGGCTCCTCTGAGAAGGGTCCAGCTCCATAACCATGTCCAGTATATCTCCATAACTCTCCCTGAACAAAGGAATGTGGTCTGGAGTGATCAGGGTTTGGATCCTCCTGATGTCTGATAAGTCTGGTTGGAAGAAATGATAGGTGATGTTGCTTTTCTTTGGAGCCATGATGCTGAAAACTGAGTAGAATAAGTGTTGATGGAGATGCTGAGGAGTGAGCCACTGATAGGCTGGTGCAAGTAACTGAAGTATATGGCTGACAAGCTGAAGCAAGATGTTGGTGGAGACAGGTCAAAACTGCAGATGGGGTCAAAACCAAAACCAGATAAAGGTGGATACCCTGAAACACAAATAAGCACATGTTAATATGATGCAATGAGTATGTATGCAAATGAAATGCAAGGGTTTGTGACTGAGCTGGATCTGATTAACTGCCTTGGTATAGATCCATGTGTGTTCAAGAATTCCTGATGGAGGTCTATAAATCCAGTAACCAGGGTGGGGGACTCAAATAAAGAGCCACATGTCCAGGGTTTTAGAATCACAAGAACTATCCAACATGGTGCACTCTTAACAAAGTCAAAGTAACAGGGTATTCTGAGGTCAAGGTACCTGCAAACCTGTAAACAGCCCAACCCCCTCACAGGTGGTGATCTAGAACAAGGGTCCTCAGACTTGGATCAGTTATGAGAAGTGTAAACACTTTTAACCCGGAGGTACAGTGTTTACAATAACCATAACAATTCCTCCTCTAATTCACCTCAGTTTCTGAAGGTCAATACTAAAAGGTCATCCAGACTTAGCAGGCTTCCCAGATCCCCCTAGCATTGCAGGAAATCCGCAACACAGAGTTCTCAAGAAGAAACCCATATCTGAACCGTGTTTCATATTCCCGCACCAGACCGAAATGGAATGGGAAAGAATATGATTCACTCTATCCTAGGTGTCACTCAGGTCCCAGGTGTAGGACCTTAACTCTCAATGAAATACCCACCCACCAAAAACAAGGAAACCAGATCCAGCCAGCAACAGTGACAGTATGATATATACAAATGCAATAAAGAAAGCGGTAAATAAAGCTGTACAGAAAGCAATAAATAAAGCAAATATACAAACACAAATAACACATAACACCCCAATAAAAACAAATCAATCAAGCGCTAGGAGGAACCCACAAAAAGAACCAGAAGCCCTGGTTGCAGTATAAGGATCCCCAGCAGAGTCGCCAAGCTGTCGCTCCCGACAAATGACACCTGATCATATGAAGGTACAGACGCGAACGGTCGGCGAAGGGAACAGTGAGAACACACAGCCGTGAACTCACTGGAGATGAAAAGAGTCGCCAGCTAGGCATTTTTATCCCGGAGGAAAGGCAATGCTGCATAGACCTAGAAAGATACGGATAAGACGGTCGCGAACCAGAGAGACTGAGAAAGGGGGTTGGTTACAACCTGGGAAGGTATTAGCACCCAGATTGTCCGTCGTACTCGACGGGATCCACGCTTAAAAGATTTGTGTTTTAAAGGGGTAGTGTCAGTGCAATTTGTGTATAAAGAGCTGGAAAAGGATGTACAGGTGTCAGTGTAAAAGAATGTGAAGTGATGTGAAGTATGAAAGTGTCAGTGTAGGAACAGAGTGAAATGCTCAAGATCATGAGGCTAAAGAAATAAGCTAGAAGGAGGGGGAATGTACAGAGACTTTTGTTCGATAACCGTTAAGTTATGCCTACGTATCCTCTCGTGCAATGAGGAAGTCAGAACACCGTAGTTCGACCCAAAGAGACTGAAAGGTGAATTGACTGGTGAACTGCTTGCTTATCTATGCTCAAGTGTATGATCTGCCTGGCCCAGATGCTACTGTCTTGCATTAGACGGAAGAAGCGAGTTCTCGATTGTGAGTGAAGATGATGAGAAAAGAATCCCGGAGGAGACGATTATTGCTTGTTTTTGATGTTTTCAGTCTTTTATTGCTTTTGAAGTTTGTCATAAGTTAATGAGCTTAAGCCTAAACCAATGAGTTAGTAAACTCATCACATCTTCCCTCTGATTAGGGGTAATGAGAATACCTTAAGTGTGAAGTCAGATTCTCACACTTAATTACCTTTGGTGTAGGATTAAGATCATTAACCTACTTGTGATTAGTTAGATGTTTTTTGTGGTTTTTGTTTAGTGTTAAGTAATTAGGTTAAGCCATAATCAAGGATTAAACAGACCCATTACACCATCCTAAAAGAAGGATAATAGATGAGAATGTTTAAGCTGAGGAAGACTCCTCAACTTAATCCATGATTAGGGATTAAACCCATGACAAAACAAGCCTTTGATTAAGTGGATTTTATTAATGATATGATGATGAAATGAGTTTTATGGTTTGTAAGACAACTTGAGGGGGACTTGTCCATTAACACTAGGGTTAGTCCTTCTTAACCAGTTAAGGAAGAATTAGAACCCTAATGCAAGGCCCAAGTTACAAGTGTGATGTCTTGATACTTATTAAACGAATTGATTAAAAGATTTAAACACCTTAAGGGTTTAATACTTAGGATTAAAGTTATACACTCCATCCTAAAAGAAGGATACAGGCATAACCCTAATCACAAAGTCTTAGAGCCTTGAGGGTTTAATCTCTGATTATGAGATGAGAAGAGAGACACAAAGAGACATAAAGGTAAGAACTATGGGGGACTAATCAAAACCCTAATTCATTATCATGCTTGGTTGGTCCTAAGGTTTGTGAGGTTTTCAAGAACAATCTTCAATGGAACCACCAGGAAACAGATGAACAGGATCAAGAGAAGCAAAGTGACTTGCTTCATTCAAGAAGTCAAGTCACTTGAAGGAAGAAAGTGGGAGAAGCAAGAATGAGCAAGCTCAAACTCAAACACATGTATAAATGCAGCATGCTATGCAAGAGAGAGATAAGAAGAAAAGTTATGAGAAGTGAAGGCAAATTCACTTCTCATGTTTACTTACCACCTGAAATGTTAGAAACAAATGCAATGCAATGCTAAATGAAATGAAATGACATGATGCTAGGCCAAACCAGAAGCATGCACATGATGATTATGATGTTATGAAGTGTTGCAAACATGAGACAAGGCATAGGGATGCTCATACAAAGTCATGGATGCAAATGATGCAGGTTAAGGAACATGAATAAACATGAAATGTCATGAAGCATACAAGACAAATGGCATGGCAAAGATGTAATGCAATGATCAATGATGTTTCATACATGTCTTAAGATGTCAAATGAATCACAAGAATGCACAAAATGCAATGGCAAGTCATGTTATGCAAGGAAATGCAAGAAGGATGCAAGAGGAAGCCCAAATTAGGGTTTATGGATCAAACATCAAACACAAACTAAAAACAGAAGCAAACCCTAAGGTAAAAAATGGAAAATGGCACCCAAAGAAACCCTAGACCTATAACAAACCACTGCCCAAAGGGGAGCTCTCAACTCTCAACCAAACTTAAGATATGAATTTTGCAAGTTATTAGGGTTTTTTAGGGTTCTTATCAAAATAAATGCCAATCAATTGGAAAATGCAAGATCAAATCATGGCCTTTTTAACCTTGAAAATACATGTCAAATGGAAAACAATGCAAAAAGAATCAATGTCTCAACCTTCACCAATAGGCAGAAATGAATTTTTAAACTTGTGATCAAAATAATGCACAAAATGAGATTTAACTCAATGAAGAATTCTTAAAATGCATCAAGATCAAAAAGGAAATTTGGTTTGAAGGTTGGACAATGTTTCTAAATGTCTTAGAACATTTCATGAATTTTTTTGTAATTTTTAAATACTTAAAAGCATTTTTAATTAATTAATTCCCATTAATCAATTAAAAATAATCTTTTAAATTTTTAAAAATACTTTTTTAATGATAAAAAATAAAATAAAAATATGTTTGTGTCATAAAAATTAATAAAACCTTAAAGAAAAAGTTTCATAATTTTTATGATTTTTTAACTATTTTAAAATAAATGTACAATTTAAATGAAAAAGAAATGAATTAAAATTAAATTAAATGGAAGTCAACAGAATGGATGGATGAGATTGATCCTGGATTTAAAAACATTGACTGCGCGCCAGAATGAGAGGCCCAGATTGTTTCTGATTAAATTAACTAAAATATGATTAATTAACCCTAACACGTGGATTAGGGTTAATCAAAGAGATCCTGGCCCTTCCCTTGCGCGCGTAGTCAACAAATTCAACGCATCCTACGGCCAATATTCAAACCAGCACTAATTATGGGATTAAACCCTAATCACACTCAGGTGGCCGGAGAAGACTTCCGGTCGTCTTCTCCGGCCAGAAGCTCACCTGAAAATCACCCAACTTCCTCAAAATGTAATATAAATGAAATCTAAGACCAGGGAAATGATCCTCTCACTCTCACGAATCAAACCCCTAACCTAAAACAAATTTATCTTTCCTAAATCATCTGAATCGAAGCAAACAATTTCTAGGGTTCGTGAGCTTCAGACACAAATTAAATGCTTAAAACAAAACCATTTCAAAAACTAAAAGCATCAGGATGATCAGGAGAGCATAAAGAACAAGTTTGTAACAAGAAAAATCATTTCTGGAAAAACTAATTTCGAGCTACCTGAGATTTGCAACTTTCAATTTAGGAACTTTCAGGCCTCTTCCTTCAGTACAATCTGCTCCTCTTGGTCCCCCAAGTGTGTTTGAATGCTCAAAATGAGTTTGTGTTGGCTGGAAAAGAAGATTCGAAAGGAACTGCTTCAGTTCAGTCAACAATGGCAGATGAGATTCTGGCACTCTCAGGCTGTGAAAAGGGGTTGTTTGTGATCTATGGAGTGTGTTGAGAAGGTTTGTGGTGTTGATTGGTGTGTTTGTGAGCTAGGATAAGAGTTTCGAATGAAACTGCAGTTTGAGGTGAATGATGGCAATGGAGTTTTCAGGCTTGTTTCAGGCTTATGCTTGGGGTGTTTCTTGTCTATGAGGTGTGGTGAGTTGAGTGATGATGAGAGTTTTAGTGTTTGAAGACTGTGGAGAGTGATTCGAAGGATCTTGCAATGAGGTGAGTTTTTGTGTAAGTGGTGAATCTCTTTTTTTCAGCCTTGGTTCTCATGTGTTATGGCCAGCAAACTGATTCAATAAACAAATGCAAGTGGCTGATGGATGTGACCTGGCCTGCAGAGATAGGTGTGGCTACTTTTGCTCAAAGTCCACTTTTGTGTAAGATAGGGCATGGCTCAAGTTTAGGCAAGTACAAGTTGGGTTCTGGTGCAGCATGGTGAGTGTGAGAGGCTGGCTTGACCCAAGGCTCAATGCAGCAAGTTGGTGAAAAGGTCATGAGTGTTTTGCAACTTGGTTAGCTTTATGGATTTTCATGAGAAAAGTCAAGTTACATGAACCAAACCATGAGCAAACTTGATCCAAATCTGATTTTTGTGACTTAGAGGATGTTTACATAATGGTTTGACATGAATTAGAGGCTGCATAATGCATTTGTTCAAGACTTTGCAAAATTTCCATTTGGTGCATAACTTGAAAATCAATGATTTTTACTAACTTTGCAATGCCATAACTTTTGATCCATGAAGAGTTTGATCATGTTCTTGTACTTTTTGAAAAGGGAAAGATGAGATCTACAACTTTCATGACCAAAGTTTTTCCATTTGAAGCCTTTTTGGATCAAGAATCAAGGCTTGAAAAATGACCTAAAATGATGCATTCTTGAAAAGTCAACTATGCCCAAAAAGTCAACATTTGCAAAAACCCTAAATTCTTGACTTTTATGAACTTCAACCTTCTTCCATGATCAAATAAAGATCATATACACTCAAAATGGTGAAGATCACCCATTGGTTGGGTCATTGGGGGCCTCAGATGCCCTGATTTTGCACTGACTTGTCTGAAAAGTCAACTCTTGATCAGATGACTTCCCCATGGAATTTCTTCATGAAAATTGATATGCACACTCCCTATACCATATAGAGACCAATGGAAACAAGAATGACCAAAAAATTTGGAGTTATGGCCTCTGAAACCAAAACCCTAATTTTAGGTCAACTGTGCAGTTCAACCTGGCTCTGCATCCATTCAAAATCCTAGCTCTTGTGATTCCTCTGCAATTTTGACTTTGTGAAGATGGAATATGATGTAAGAACACACATGGTCCCCTTTGAGTTGATTGGTGGCCTTTGGAGTGGCTCAAGAAGCTTTGGGATTGCTCAAATCACAAACCCTAGGTGCAGATGACTTAGAAACTATGCAGTGAATCAAACATGAGATATGAGATGGTATGATTGTGTTTATGCATATGAAATGACCACAAGCCATGGTGTGAATGGGTGAGGGCAAATTTGGGGTGTTTACACCAAGTCCCTCACAGAGGAAGACCACCTGGTAAATCTGCTGAAGTTATTCAAGCGTCTGAGGAAATACCAACTGAAATTGAACCCCAACAAGTGCACATTCGGGGTACGATCTGGTAAGCTGCTGGGATTTATTGTAAGCGAGAAAGGGATTGAAGTTGACCCCGATAAAGTCAAAGCCATTCAAGAAATGCCTGCGCCGAAAACTGAGAAAGAAGTTCGAGGGTTTCTAGGTAGATTGAACTACATTTCCAGGTTCATATCTCACCTTACTGCAACTTGTGAACCTTTGTTCAAGCTGTTAAGAAAAGAACAAACGGTCAGGTGGAACGAAGACTGCCAGAGGGCTTTTGACAAGATCAAAGAATACTTGCAAGAACCTCCAATCCTTATGCCTCCAGTCGAAGGAAGACCTCTAATAATGTACTTGACAGTATTAGAAGAGTCGATGGGGTATGTGCTGGGCCAGCATGACGAGTCTGGTCGAAAAGAGTATGCAATATACTACCTAAGCAAAAAGTTTACCGATTGTGAACAACGTTATTTACTGCTCGAGAAAACTTGCTGTGCTTTAGCGTGGGCTGCTCGCCGACTAAGGCAGTATATGTTGACCCACACCACTTTATTGATTTCAAAGATGGACCCAGTTAAGTACATTTTCGAGAAGCCAGCTCTTACCGGATGGGTTGCAAGATGGCAGATGATCCTCACAGAATATGACATCCAATACACATCTCAGAAAGCCATCAAGGGCAGTGTATTGTCTGATTATCTTGCTGAGCAACCTATTGATGATTACCAGCCTATGAGATTTGACTTCCCCGATGAAGACATCATGTTCATAAAAGCGAAATATCATGAAGAGCCTGTTCACACTGAAGGGCCTGACCCGGAAGAAGAATGGACTATGATGTTTGATGGGGTTGTTAATATGAATGGTCGTGGTGTTGGTGCAGTACTCATTACACCTAAGGGAGTTCACATGCCTTTCTCGGCAAAACTCACCTTTAACTGCACTAACAACGAAGCTGAATACGAAGCTTGCATTATGGGTCTTGAGGAAGCTATTGACCTCAGGATCAAGACATTAACTGTATTCGGAGATTCAGCTCTTGTAGTTAATCAAACCAACGGCAAATGGTACACCCACCAGGATCATCTGATACCTTACAGGGATTATACAAGAAGGTTATTGACTTTCTTCACAATGGCCAAGCTTGAGTATATCCCTCGGGACGAGAATCAATTTGCAGATGCTCTGGCTACCATTTCATCTATGATCAAAGTTCAAGCTGCCAACTTTGTACCTCAAATTTCAGTATCCAGACTTGACAGACCAGCATATGTATTTGCAGCAGATGTTGTCAAAGATGATAAGCCTTGGTTCCATGACATTAAGTGTTTCTTGGAGGATCAAACATACCCACCTGGGGCATCTTCCAATGACAAGAAGACTTTAAGAAGGCTTGCTGGTAGTTTCTTTCTGAACACTGATGGTTCCCTGTACAAGAGAAACTTTGATATGGTACTCCTCAGATGCGTTGATAGAACAGAAGCAGGCTTGTTGATGCACGAGGTGCACGAAGGATCCTTTGGTACCCACGCAGGAGGGCATGCAATGACCAAGAAATTGCTAAGATCAGGTTATTATTGGATCACAATGGATGCTGACTGTTGTGCCTATGCCAGAAAATGCCATAAATGCCAGATCTATGCGGATAAGGTGCATGTGCCTCCCAATCCTCTGAACGTGATGTCTTCACCCTGGCCCTTTGCTATGTGGGGCATTGACATGATTGGCAAGATTGAGCCGACTGCTTCAAACGGCCACAGATTCATCTTGGTAGCCATTGACTATTTTACCAAGTGGGTTGAAGCAGCTTCCTATGCAAATGTTACAAGGCAAGTGGTAGCCCGATCTATGCAAATGATACGGAGTTCCCGAGCGAATCATTACTGATAATGGTTCCAACTTGAACAACAAAATGATGGCAGAGCTATGCCGGGACTTCAAGATCCGACACCACAATTCTTCTCCTTACAGGCCAAAGATGAACGGCGCTGTTGAGGCAACCAATAAGAATATCAAGAAGATTGTGCAGAAGATGGTAGTCACCTACAAAGACTGACATGAAATGCTACCGTTCGCCTTGAATGGGTACCGCACGTCAATCAGA
Organism: Lathyrus aphaca; assembly: GCA_963966055.1. Taxonomy (NCBI): domain Eukaryota; kingdom Viridiplantae; phylum Streptophyta; class Magnoliopsida; order Fabales; family Fabaceae; genus Lathyrus; species Lathyrus aphaca. The sequence goes on from OZ014519.1 coordinate 557,075,640, forward strand.
ACATCCACTGGGGCAACACCGTATCAGCTTGTGTATGGTATGGAAGCAATCCTATCGGTTGAAGTTGAACTACCCTCCCTACGGGTACTGATGGATGTTGAGCTGAACGAAGCAGAATGGGTCCGATCCCGATATGAACAACTGAGTCTGATCGAAGAGAAAAGATTGGCTGCAATCTGTCATGGGCAGTTGTATCAGAAAAGAATGAAGAAAGCCTTCGATCAGAAAGTCAGGCTCCGAGAGTACCAAGTAGGAGATCTTGTGCTGAAAAGAATCCTCCCTCCTCATACAGACCATAGGGGCAAGTGGACCCCAAACTATGAAGGATCATTCGTGGTAAAGAAAGTTTTCTCTGGTGGAGCACTGATGCTCAGCACCATGGATGGTGAAGACTTCCCGTCCCCTGTAAATTCAGATGCAGTTAAAAAATACTTCGCATGAAAATGACCCGCTAGACATAAAAACAGAATGTAAGTCCAGGCAAAAATAGGGCATCCCGGCGAGTCAAAAACAGAATAAAAGACTCGGGCAAAAATAAGGAAAAAAAAATGTACACCCGCTGAGTTGAAAAGCCGCATTGGACAGCTCAGGCAAAAATGGGTATCCCGATGGATTGAAAACCCGAAAGGGCGATCCATGCAAAATAAGGGAATAAGCGAACAACTGCATTCTGAATTCGTCTGTATCACTTGCAACTTGGTAGGCTTCGAAAGGATCAAGCCTCTTTCAGAATCAGCCTTCTTCAGAAAGCAAGACGAGAAGAACGTCAAAAGTCATACAAGTCATAGCCAAGGGAAGCTCCTTGAAGCGTCGTCAACATTGCCAACATTTTGTTTCTCAATTTATAACAATCTCCTCATTTTAGGGGATTTGTTTCTTTGACTGTATCTTGCCAATTCAGGGCATGTGAATTAATAAAATCAGATTTTCAGTCATGTCTCGTCTCGTACATTTTATTTTCATTTGCAAAATGTCCGATGTCTATAAGATGCTGATTACATAAATACAGATGCTTCTTTTAAATACGTGCTTGCAGGAAATATGTTTACTCCCGGGAGTGTCTAGACTCCTATGATGGAATCCGGTAAGGGATACTTCGGGATTACTTGTACGTTTCTATCTTTGCAGGATTGCAGGCATTCAAAGCACAACATGAGGCATGAAAGTTTCATCCCAGCAAGCTGGCAAATCAACACTCAGTCTTAGCACCCAAAGTGTTTTCTCCCCAACTGAGTTGCCACTTGTTCTTTTCTCCCCAGCCGAGGTGCCAATAATTCTTCCTCAGCTAAGCACAAAAGCCAAGGAACCACTTCCCCACAGAGTCTCAGCCTCTATCCAGAAGAGCAACGCACGAAAGGATCACAACAGAGTGACAGAGACTTCTACAAACCCCACCTGGGTCCCTCATTACCAAGAATAGGTCTATCAGTGACCTATTTCCCCAAGCAGAGTCATATATACAAGATCTACCAACGATCTTATCCCCAGCTGGGATGCTCATTTCAAACGGATCAACCAGAGATCTTCACGACAGCAGGACCCGAATCCCGGATCGGTATCTTTTGCATAATCATAGCATTCGCATCATATTCACCCCACAAAGCGTAGCATTCCGTCTAAAACGGAGCATTACGGCAAAAATCAAACATGTTGCATAATCATAAGTCATGGTCTGAATCAAACACTTGTGAATAATAGCAACCCATCAACAACATACAAAATGCTCCCCAAATCCCCCAGCGAAGAGCTAAAGAAAACAGTTGCCTTACACCCACGAACACCAGTACATACACCTTGTGGCACCCGTCCGTGTCATATCCCCAGTAGAAAGCCAAAGCGTCCTCTTTGCACTCACAGATACATACATACACAATTCCTTGACACCCGTCCGTGTCACCTTCCCCAACATAATTACTCAAACACTTTGTATATCAGATACTTGTTTATACTATACTCTTCTCCTTTTGACACTCGTCCGTGTCACTCTCTCCAGCAGGTTGAACACTCATCTACACACCACTCATACTTATTTTACTTATACAGATACTCGTCCGTATCTTGTATACGCCATTTATATCCCCGCAGAATCAACACTCGTCCGTGTTCCTTGTTAACCAGTTGGTACTCGTCCGTACCATCATCTCAGAACATGCGTCTAGCGTTTGTTTCTACCTGATACTCGTCCGTATCAAAGTCTTAGGGATGCTCGTCCGCATCTTTAATCCATACACCGTGTCAAACACTCTTGTCTTTCTGAATTTAGACACTCGTCTGTGTCTACTATTCCCAGAAGAGTCCCATCAGAATCAACATTCGTCCGTGTTCCTTGTTAACCAGTTGATACTCGTCCGTATCATCATCTCTGAACATGTGTCAGTATTTGTTTCTACCCGATACTCGTCTGTATCATAGTCTTAAGGATGCTCGTCCGCATCTTTAATCTATACACAATACCAACACTTATACCTTTTATTTCTTGGATATAAACACTCGTCCGTGTTTACTATTCCCCAGTAGATCGCCCACAAAGCAAGATTTCTTTTATCTGACATTCGTCCTGTGTCATGATAAACCCTGAGAGCAGCCGTACCCTGCTAGGTGATCGTCCTTCACCTCTTGATGATCGTCCTTCATCATGCTCATCCGATGGCCGTCCCCATCGTTGACCTTTTCTATCCGGCATTCGTCCTATGTCGTGATATTTAGCAGCCGTACCCTGCTAGGTGATCGTCCTTCACCTCTTGATGATCGTCCTTCATCATGCTCATCCGATGGCCGTCCCCATCGTCGACCTTTTCTATCCGGCATTCGTCCTATGTCGTGATATTTAGCAGCCGTCCCCTGCTAGGTGATCGTCCTTCACCTCTTGATGATCGTCCTTCATCATTTTATCCGATGGCCGTCCCCATCGTTGATCTTGTTATCTGACATTCGTCCTATGTCATGATAAACCTTGAGAGCAGACGTCCCCTGCTCGGTGATCGTCCTTCATCTCTTGATGATCGTCCTTTATCATGCTCGTCCGATGGCCGTCCCCATCGTTGACCCTTTTATCCGGCATTCGTCCTATGTCGCGATACTTTCGGCAGCCGTACCCTGCTAGGTGATCGTCCTTCACCTTTGATGACCGTCCCTCATCTCATCCCCAACAGAGCAGTCGTCCCCTGCTAGGTGATCGTCCTTCACCTTTGATGACCGTCCCTCATCATTATTTCATTTATTCTTTAACCCGATGGCCGTCCCCGTCGTGGTCCCTTTTTCCTTTTCCTGATGATCGTCCTTCATCAGTTTAGCCCGATGGCCGTCCCCATCGTTGCTTGCATTACTTTATGAACTTGATGGCCGTCCCCATCATTTTTCATTAATCCCCAGAGGATCTTACAACTTTACTTGATGGCTGTCCCCATCATAATCCCTCATATCCCCAGCATGTCGGCCGTCCCCGCCATTGCTTTATTTCCCGCATTTTTCCAGCATGTCGGCCGTCCCCGTCATTGCCTTTTCCCCAGCAGTCGTCCTCTACTCGACGGTCGTCCTCCGTCGCCCGCACTTTATATTATACTTTATTTTCTTTTTACAACCTATATCCCTTTTCTTCTTCATTCTGTGAGTGCAAATTTTGGACTGTCTTTGGTATTCAACCACAAGTTATCTTGTTTGTCTGATAAGCCGTCGCTTACATCCTACACAGCTAACTCATGTTTGAATAGTGTCACTCCCGATAAATGGGGAATGGCCCAGATAAAGGTACAGACGCGAACGGTCGGCGAAAAGAACAATGAGAACACACAGCAGTGAACTCACTGGAAAAGAAAAGAGTCGCCAGCTAGGCATTTTTATCCCGGAGGAAAGGCAATGCTGCATAGACCTAGAAAGAGATGGATAAGACGGTTGCGAACCAGAGAGACTGAGAAAGGGGGTTGGTTACAACCTGGGAAGGTATTAGCACCCAGATTGTCCGCCGTACTCGACGGGATCCACGCTTAAAAGATTTGTGTTTTAAAGGGGTAGTGTCAGTGCAATTTTGTGTATGAAGAGCTGGAAAAGAATGTACAGGTGTCAGTGTATAGTGTATAAGTGATATGAAGTATGAAAGTGTCAGTGTAAGAACAAGAGTGAAATGCTCAAGACCATGAGGCTAAAAGAATGATGCTGGAAGGAGGGGGAATATACAGAGACTTTTGTTCGATAACTGTTAAGTTATGCCTACGTATCCTCTCGTGCAATGAGGAAGTCAGAACACCGTAGTTCGACCCAAAGAGACTGAAAGGATTGACTTGTGAACTGCTTGCTTGTCTATGCTCAAGTGTATGACCTGTCTGGCTCAGGTGCTAACTGTCTTGCATTAGACGGAAGAAGCGAGTTCTCGGTTATGAGTGAATGAGGTGAGAAAAGCATCCCGAAGGAGACGATTATTGTTTGTTTTTGAGTTTTCAGTCTTTTATTGCTTTTGAAAGTTTGTCATAAGTTAATGAGCTTAAGCCTGAACCAATGGGTTAGTAAACTCATCACATCTTCCCTCTGATTAGGGGTAATGAGAATACCTTAAGTGTGAAGTCAGCTTCTCACACTTAATCACCTTTGATGTAGGTTTAAGATCATTAACCTACTTGTGATTATTTAGATGTTTTTGTGGTTTTTTGTTTAGTGTTGAGTAATGAGGTTAAGCCATAATCAAGGATTAAACAGACTCATTACACCATCCTAATAGAAGGATAATAGATGAGAATGTTTAAGCTGAGGAAAGCTCCTCAACTTAATCCATGATTAGGGATTAAACTCATGACAAAACAAAACCTTTATTAAGTGGATTTTAGTTAATGGTAAGATGATGAAGTGATTTTTAGGGTTTGTAAGACAACTTGAGGGGGACTTGTCCATTAACACTAGGGTTAGTCCTTCTTAACCAATCAAGGAAGAATTAGAACCCTAATGCAAGGCCCAAGTTACAAGCTTGATGTCTTGATGATTATTAGATGGATTGATTAAGGGATTTAAACACATTAAGGGTTTAACACTTAGGATTAAAGTTATACACTCCATCCTAATAGAAGGATGCAGGCATAATCTTAACCACAAAGCCTTAAAGCCTTTAAGGTTTAGTCCCTGATTATGAGGTGAGGAGAGAAAACTCAATGAGACACAAAGGTAAAATCTAAATGGGGGACTAATCAAAACCCTAATCATTGTCATGCTTGGTTGTTCCTAAGGTTTGTGAGGTTTAACAAGAAATATCTTCAATGGAACCACCAGGAAGCAGATGAAAGGATCAGGAGAAGCAAAGCAACTTGCTTCATTCAAGAAGACAAGTCACTTGAGGAAAGAAAGTAAGAAGAAGAAGAATGAGCAAGCTCAATCTCAAGCACAAGATAAAATGCAGCAATGATGCATAAGAGAGATGAAAAGAAGTTATGAGAAGTGAAGGCAAATTCACTTCTCAAAGTGACTTACCACCTGAAAAGTTAGTGAAAGAAATGCAATGCAATGCAAAATGGAATGAAATGGCATGATGCAAACCAAAACCAGAAGCATGTACATAATGATAATGATGCTATGGGATGATGTAAACATGAAACAACATATGAAGATGATCATACAAGCTTATGGATGCAAATGGAGCAAATTAAGAAGCATGAACATACATGAAAAGTTATGAGATGCATATGGCATACAACATGGCAAATACAAGATGTAATGATCAAGCATGCTTTCAATATGTCTTATGATGTTAAATGAATCACATGGATGCATAAAATGTCATGGAAAGTCAAGGTATGAATGCAAATGCAAGATGGATGCCTATGGAAGCCCAAATTAGGGTTTATGATCAAAGCATCAAACACAAACCAAAATCAGAAGCAAACATTAAGATAAAAAATTGAAAATGCATTCAAAGGATCCCTAATCCTATACTAACTCACTGCCCAAAGGAGGGACTCCAACTCTTAACCAAATTCAAGTTATGATTTTCCTAAGTTTTCTAGGGTTTTAGGGTTCCTTAACAAGAAAAATGCCAATCAAATGGAAAATGAAAGATCAAATCATGGCCATTTAATCTCACAAACTACATGATATGCTAAACACAATGCAAAAAGAATCAAAGTCCAACTCTTTAGGGTTAGGCAGAAATGATTTTTGGAAGTTTGGATCAAAATAATGCATCAAAATGATTTTAATTCCATGGACAATTCTTAAAATGCATCAAGATCAAAAAATAAATTTGGTTTTAGGGTTGGACAATGTTTCTAAATGTTTTTAAAGGTTTCATGAATTTTTTGGTGATTTTTAAATACCTAAAAGTATTTTTAATTAATTAATTCTCATTAATTAATTAAAAAGAAACTTTTAAATATTTAAAAATACTTTTTTAATGCTAAAAATAAAAATAAAAATATTTTTGTGTTCTGAAATTAAATAATAACTTGTATAAAAAAAATCAGAATTTTTGAATGAGTTTTACTATTTTTAAATAAATGGACAAAATAATGCAATTAAGTGAAAAATAAAAATGAATTTAACTGAAATAAAGAAAAGTATGCCAATCTGAAGGCCCAGATTCAAACTCACACGCGCGCGCATTGACTTGGCGCCATATCCAAGGGCCAGCATTCAAACTCACTAACCCTAATTAATTAGCCCTAATCAGCCCTTAATGACTTTCAGGTGACCGGAACAGTGTTCCGGTCATCTTCTCCGATCACTCCAAACTTCAAACTCTCTCTAAACACATCTAAAACAAAATCTAATTAAACAGAAATGATCCCCACTCAAAAACGAATCAAAACCCCCATTCAAACAACATTTATCTTTCCTAAACAAAGAGAATCGAATCAATCTAGTTCTAGGGCAAAAAGTTTCAGAGACTGCATACATACTCATCTCTTCACCATTTTCAAAACCAACAACATATTCATGATCAGGGAAGCATGTAGAAGCTATTAAGAACTTAAAAATTCATTTCTGGAAAAAAAGTTCTTGAGCTACCTGAGTTTTGAAGCTTTCAGTTTTGCAACCTTCTGGCCTCTTTCCTTTGTGCAACCAACTTCTTTTGTGCTCCTGATGAACCTTTGATGCTTAGGAAAGATTTATGTTGGCTGGTTTGAGAGTTTGAACAACTTTTGTTCAAGCTCAGGTGAGAATCGTGTTTAGGATTCAGGCAGTTTAAGGCAAGGGTGAGGGGTGCTTTGTGACCAAGATGATGAGTTGAGTTGATCTATGAAGTTTGTTTTAGTGTTTGTGGCTTGTATGCTGAGTTTCGAAAGCTTTTTCTCCAAGGGTGGAAAATGAGAATGTTGTGTTCTTGTGTGTTTCAGGCTTGTGTGTTATGTTGTTTGGCTTGCCATTTGTTTGTATAAACAATGCTAATTGGTCAGAAGATGTGACATGCCCTTTTGTGATAGGTGTAGCTACTTTTGCCAATATGTCAACTTTGTGTAAGAGAAAGCATGGGTCATGTTCTAGCCAAGTACAAGGGCTGTGGGCTGCGCAGCATGGTGAGGGGAAAGGCTAGGGTGGTTCAGCAACCAAGGCAGCAAGTGGATGAGAAGTGATCATGAGCTTTTGCAACTTGACTTTGCTTTTGGTTTTCATGAAGGAAACTTGATCCATGGGCCATAAAACTTGTAATCCTTTGCCCAATTCTGATTTTTAAGACTTGTGTGATGTTTGTATAAGGATTAGACATCAATTAGAAGTCACAAATTGCCTTGGTACAAGTTTTTGCAAGTTTCTCCTTTGGTGCATAACTTGAAAATTTAGTGATTTTTGCCAACTTTGATGCACCATAACTTTTGATCCAAAATGAATTAGGTCATGTTCTTGTACTTTTTGAAAAGGGAAAGATTTAATCTTCAACTTTCATGACCAAAGTTTTTCCATTTGAAGCATTTTTGGATCAAAAAGTAAGGATTGAAAAGTTGCCTAAAATGACACATTCCTTAAAAGTCAAACTTGCCCCAAAAAGTCAACTTTGCAAAAACTTGTAATTCTTGAACTTTGTGAACTTCCAACTTCTTCCATGATCAAATAAAGATCATATACACTCAAAATGATGAAGATCACCCCTTGGTTGGGTCATTGGGGGCCTCAGATGCCCTGATTTTGCACTGACTTGCCCAGAAAGTCAACTCTTGATCAGATGACTTCCCCATGGAATTTCTTCATGAAAATTGATATGCATACTCCCTATACCATATAGAGACCAATAGAAACAAGAATGACCAAAAAATTTGAAGTTATGGCCTCTGAAATCAAAACCCTAATTTTAGGTCATCTGTGCAGTCAAGCCTAGCTCTGCTTCCATACCAATCCCAGTTCTTGTGATTCTTTGGCATTCTTGACTTTGAGAGGATATAATATGACACTTGAACACATATGGATCCCTTTGAAGTGATTGATGACCTTTGGAGTGGCTTAAGAAGCTTTTGGATTGCTCAGATCACAAACCCTAGATGCAAATGACTTTGAGTCTATGCAGTGAATCAAAAATGCAATATGAGATGGTATGATTGTGTTTATGCATATGAAATGATCACAAGCCATAGTGAATGGGTGAGGGAAAATTTGGGGTGTTTACAAATAGGGGCAGCTGTAAACACCCCAAATTTGCCCTCACCCATTCACACCATGGCTTATGATCATTTCATATGCATAAACTCAATCATAGTATCTCATACCACATTTTTGATTCACTGCATTGATCCTAAGTCATCTACATCTAGGGTTTGTGATCTGAGCAATCCAAGAGCTTCTTGAGCCACTCCAAAGGTCATCAATCACTTCAAAGGGATCCATGTATGTTCAAGCATCATATTATATCCTCTCAAAGTCAAGAATGTCAAAAAATCACAAGAACTGAGAATGGTATGGAAGCAGAGCCAAGTTTGACTGCACAGTTGACCTAGAATTAGGGTTTTGGTTTCAGAGGCCATAACTCCAAATTTTTTGGTCATTCTTGTTTCTATTGGTCTCTATATAGTATAGGGAGCATGCATATCAATTTTCATGAAGAAATTCCATGGGGAAGTCATCTGATCAAGAGTTGACTTTCTGGGCAAGTCAGTGTAAAATCAGGGCATCTGAGGCCCCCAATGACCCAACCAAAGGGTGTTCTTCATCATTTTGATTATGTATGATCTTTATTTGATCATGGAAGATGTTGGAAGTTCACAAAATCTAAGAATTTCAAGTCTTTTGCAAAGTTGACTTTTTAGGAAAGTTGACTTTTAATGAAAATTGCCATTTTGGGAAACTTTTTCAACCCTTGCTTTTTGATTCAAAAATGCTTCAAATGGAAAAACTTTGGTCATGAAAGTTGTAGAATGGATCATTCCCTTTTCAAAAAGTACAAGAACTTGACCTAATTCATTTTGGATCAAAAGTTATGGCTTGTCAAAGTTGGCTAAAATCACATAATTTCAAGTTATGCACCAAAGAGGGAAACTTGAAAATTCTTGTACCAAGGCAATTGGTGACTTCTAATTGATGTCTAACCTTTACACAAACATCATACATGACTTAAACTTCAGATTGGCCCAAGGATTTCTTAAGTTCTATGCCTTAAGCTTCAAGAATTACAAAACGGGCCAAAGTTGTGACAATTTGCAAAAGGGATCAAAGCTTCTCATCCACTTGCCTCAGTTCACAAAATCTGATCCAAAAGCATTCCTTGATCCTTGCCCTAATCACTCTCAGGCGACCGGAACACTGTTCCGGTCGTCTTCTCCGGCTATCTCATCTTTCAATCTCTCTCAATACGCCATGAAAACGTGCCAAACTCTCCAGAATCAATCATTGATCATCACTAAACCTAAACCCCACCCCAAAATCCATTCATTTCCACTGAATCATGAGACACGAATCAAAACGGAAAATAAAACAAAAATTTCAGAGATCAAATACATCCTACACACGCAACCATTTTCAATGATTCAAAGCTTAAAATGATCAGCACATCACATAGAATCAGTTTGTAACTCAAAACACAAGTTCTGGAAAAATGTTCTTGGATGATACCTGAGATGGAGCTTTCGATTCCAGAGCTTTCAGGCTGTTCCTTTGGCTCAAATCTACTCCACTGATCCTCCTAAGAAGCTTGCAAGGTTAGTTTGAAGTTTGCAATGGCTGGTTTGAGAGCTTGCTTGAGTTCTGTTCAATGGCAGGTGGTGATCGTGTTTTTGATTCAATGGCTTTCAGGTTGTTTTGAAGGTTGGTTTGTGTTCAGTGAAGCATGGTGAGATTGTTTGTGAAGTTGGTTTGAGTGTTTGAAGCTTGTGCTGAGAGTTTCGAAGGCTCTTGCAAGATGGTATGAAAATGAGAATGCTGAGTTATGGATGGTTTCAGGCTTGAGCCTTTTTTGCTTTGGCTTGATTTTTGCTTGTATAGATAACTGTGATTGGTCAGAAGAAGTGATGTGTGCTTTATTGATTGGTATGGGTCTTTTTGCCAAAATGTCAAAGTTGGTGTAAGAGAAGTATGGGCTACTTCTAGCCAAGGACAAAGGGTGTGTCCTGCGCAGCATGATGTGGGGAGATGCCTAGGGTGGCTCAGCAGGCTAGCAAGCAAGTGTGTTGTGTCTTATGATGAGTTTTGCAACTTGCCTTGCTTTTGATCTTTATGAAATATCTTGCTCCATAAGCCATAAAACATGTGATTCTTTGGGTGCAATCTGACTTTTAGGACTTGTGTGATCATGTGGTGAAGTTTAGAAATGCATTTGATGACTTAATTTGCCTTGAGAAGTGAATTTGCAACTTTGCCTCTTTGGTGGAAACTTTGAAATTTTGTGATTTTTACCAACTTTGACAAACCATAACTTTTGATCCAAAATGAATTAGGTCATGTTCTTGTACTTTTTGAAAAGGGAATGATCCATTCTAAAACTTTCATGACCAAAGTTTTTCCATTTAAAGCTTTTTTGAATCAAAAAGTAAAGGTTGAAAAAGTTGCCTAAAATGGCAATTTCATTAAAAGTCAAACTTTCCCAAAAAGTCAACTTTGCAAAAGACTTGAAATTCTTCAATTTTGTGAACTTATAACATCTTCCATGATCAAATAAAGATCATATACAATCAAAATGATGAATAACACCCCTTGGTTGGGTCATTGAGGGCCTCAGATGCCCTGATTTTGCACTGACTTGCTTGAAAAGTCAACTCTTGATTAGATGACTTCCCCATGGAATTTCTTCATGAAAATTGATATTCATACCCCCTATACCATATAGAGACCAATAGAAACAAGAATGACCAAAAAATTTGGATTTATGGCCTTTGAAACCAAAACCCTAATTCTAGGTCATCTGTGCAGTCAAGCCTGGCTCTGCTTCCATACCATTCTCAATTCTTGTGATTCTTAGACATTTTTGAATTTGAGAGGATACAATATGATGTTTGAACATACATGGACCCCTTTGAAGTGATTGATGACCTTTGGAGTGGCTCAAGGAGCTCTTGGATTGCTTAGATCACAAACCCTAGATGCAGATGACTTTGAACCAATGCAGTGAATCAAAAATGTAATATGAGATGCTATAATTGAGTTTATGCATATAAAGAGATCACAAGCCATGGTGTGAATGGGTGAGGGCAAATTTGGGGTGTTTACAGCCACTTGCCCATACTTCCAAGTACAACTTGCTTGACTTTTTGCAACTTGAAGCCATACCAATCCCACAGTGACACAACCACTCTCTGCCCAATCTAGACTTTACAAACACATCCCAAGGCTTCATTATCATAAGACACACAAGCCTGAAACACTCTCCAACACAGCTCTCTCATTTTGACACCATTTTGCAAAAGCATTCGAAACTGATTGTACAAGCTACAAACATACAAACCAACTTCACAAACATACTCAGCACACTTTCCTGGTCACAAAGCACCCATCACCATTGCCTAAAACTCCCAGAATCACAAACATGATTTCCACCCCACCTTGAACAGAACTTCTGCCATCTCTCGAACCATCCATTATAAACTTCAAACAAGCATTGAAAGCTTCTCAGGAGGTCCAGTGGAGTTGACTGCAAGCAAGAAACCAGCCAGAAAGTGCCAGAAACCAAAGCTTCAGTTCAGGTAGCCATCTCAAACTTTTTTTCCAGAAACTCCATTTTAAGTTCTTAAATGCTTCTATGCACTCCCCTGATCATGGGGATATGATTATTTTTGAAAATGGTTGTGAAACCAGGATGTATGGATGCTCTGAAACTTTTTTGCCCTAGAACTGTTTTGCTTCGATTTGGCTGATTGATGAATGAAAAATGACTTTTGTTTGGGGGTTTTGGTTTAGTTTCGAATGGGGATGATTTCTGGGCTTTTAGTTTTCATTTTCATGAAGTTTTGGGGATTCTAGCAACTTTCAGGTGAGGGTCTTGCCGGAGAAGACGACCGGAAGTCTTCTCCGGCCACCTGAAAGTAATTAGGGCTAATCCCTGTGATTAATTGCAGTTTGAATTTGGTACGTTGGATGGGCTGACTTGATCAACTCCCGCGCGTGCTCAATGGTCCAGATCCCTTCACTTAATCCTAATCCACGTCATTATCCATTTAATTAGGTTTTATAATTTAATCTGGCCAGTTTGAATTCCAGCCTTTGGATCTGGCGCCAGTCAACTCCCGCGCGTATCATTTGAATGCTGGCCACTGGATCAACATACTTTCCCATTAATTCAATTTATTTTCTTTTTTATTTCATGTGTTTTGTTTAATTTATTTAAAATAGCAAAAATCATTTTAAAATTCTGAAAATTTTTATTAAAGCTTTTATTAATTTTCAGAAACCAAAAACATTTTTATTTTTATTTTTTGCATTAAAAAATATTTTTAAATCATTTAAAAGTTTATTTTTAATTAATTAATGAGAATTAATTAATTAAAAATACTTTTAGGTATTTAAAAATCACCAAAAAATTCATGAAACCTTTAAAATCATTTAGAAACATTGTCCAACCCTCAAACCAAATTTCTTTTTTGACCTTGATGTCTTTTGACAATTTTTCATGGAATTAATTTCATTTTAAGGCAATATTTTGTTCCAAACTTCCAAAATTCATTTCTGCCTAACCATTGAGAGTTGGACTTTGATTCTTTTTGCATTGTGTCTTGCATATCATGTAGTTCATAGGATTAAATTGGCATGATTTGATTTTGCATTTTCAATTTGTTTGACATTTTTCTTGGCAAGGTACCTTAAAACCCTAGCATACTTAAGAAATTCATAACCCTCATTAGGTTAAGAGTTAGAACCCCTCCTTTGGGAAGTGAGTTTGTATAGGTTTAGGGTTCCCTTGGATGCATTTTCAATTTTTTATCTTGATGTTTGCTTCTGGTTTTGGTTTTTGTTTGGTGCATTGATCATAAACCCTAATTTGGGCTTCCATATGCATCCATCTTGTATTTGCTTGCATACCATGACTTGCCATGACATTTTATGCATACATTTGATTCATAATACATCTTGAGACATATTAGAATCATGTTTGATCATTGTTTCTTGCATTTTCCATGTTGTATGTCATTTGCATTTCATAACTTTTCATGTATGTTCATGTTTCTAAGCATGCTTCTCTTGCATCCATATGTTCATATGATCATCCTCATGCCTTGATTCATGTTTGCATCATCTCATAGCATCATTAGCATCATGTGTATGCTTCTGGTTTTGATTTGCATCATGTCATTTCATCTCATCTTGCATTGTATTACATTCCTTTCATTAACTTTTCAGGTGGTATGTAACTTTGAGAAGTGAATTTGCCTTCACTTCTCACAATTTCTCTTCATCCCTCTTATGCATCATTGCTGCATTTTATTTTGTGTTTGAGATTGAGCTTGCTCATTCTTCTTTATCTTAATTTCTTTATTCAAGTGACTTGTCTTCTTAAATGAAGCAAGTGACTTTGCTTCTCTTTGATCCTTTCATCTGCTTCCTGGTGGTTCCTCTGAAGATTTCTCTTGTAAACCTCACAAACTTAAGGAACAACCAAGCATGACAATAATTAGGGTTTTGATTAGTCCCCCATTTAGATTTTACCTTTTTGTCTCATTGAGTCTTCTCTTCTCACCTCATAATCAAGGACTAAACCCTAAAGGCTTTGAGGCTTTGTGATTAAGCTTATGCCTACATCCTTCTATTAGGATGGAGTGTATAACTTTAATCCTAAGTGTTAAACCCTTAATGTGTTTAAATCCTTTAATCAATTCACTTAATAATCATCAAGACATCAAGCTTGTAACTTGGGCCTTGCATTAGGGTTCTAATTCTTCCTTAACTGGTTAAGAAGGACTAACCCTAGTGTTAATGGACAAGTCCCCCTCAAGTTGTCTTACAAACCCTAAAAGTCACTTCATCATCTTATCATTAACTAAAATCCACTTAATAAAGGTTTTGTTTTGTCATGAGTTTAATCCTTAATCATGGATTAAGTTGAGGAGCTTTCCTCAGCTTAAACATTCTCATCTATTATCCTTCTATTAGGATGGTGTAATGAGTCTGTTTAATCCTTGATTATGGCTTAATCTCATTACTTAACACTAAACAAAAACCACAAAAAACATCTAAATAATCACAAGTAGGTTAATGATATTAATCCTACACCATGGTAATTAAGTGTGAGATTCTGACTTTACACTTAAGGTATTCTCATTACCCCTAATCAGAGGGAGGATGTGATGAGTTTACTAACCCTTGGTTTAGGCTTAAGCTCATTAACTTATGACAAACACAAAAAATCAATAAAAGACTGAAAACTCAAAAAAAAAAACAATAATCGTCTCCTTCGGGATTCTTTTCTCATCATCTTCACTCACAAACGAGAACTCGCTTCTTCCGTCTAAAGCAAGACAGTTAGCACTTGAGCCAGACAAGTCATACACTTGAGCATAGACAAGCAAGCAGTTCATCAGTCATTTTATCTTTCAGTCTCTTTGGGTCGAACAACGGTGTTCTGACTTCCTCATTGCACGAGAGGATACGTAGGCATAACTTAACAGTTATCGAACAAAAGTCTTTGTATATCCCCCTCCTCCCAGCATCATTCTTTAAGCCTCATAGTCTTGAGCAATTCATTCTTATTCCTACACTGACACCTGTACATCCTTTTCCAACTCTTTTATACACAAATTGCACTGACACTACCCCTTTAAAACACAAATCTTTTAAGCGTGGATCCCGTCGAGTACGACGGACAATCTGGGTGCTAATACCTTCCCAGATTGTAACCAACCCCCTTTCTCAGTCTCTCTGGTTCGCAACCGTCTTATCCATGTCTTTCTAGGTCTATGCAGCATTGCCTTTCCTCCGGGATAAAAATGCCTAGCTGGTGACTCTTTCTTTCTCTTGAGTTCACTCCTGTGTGTTCTCATCCCTCCTTTCGCCGACCGTTCGCGTTTGTACCCCTTCTTGACCTTAGGTGTCATTTTGGCGGGAGCGACAGTAAGGCATTTTCCTAGCATCGGAGTGTTCAATGATCATACTTTGGTTTGGGCCCAGAAACTGCAGAAGTTGTTTACCAGAGACGTCAGATGGTTTACTCAGAGACTTCAGGGTGCACGTTTTATCACCAGTTGTAGGGGTTACCTTACTGTACCTTTGCTAGGAGTGGCTGGATGTATTAACTACAACCCGATCTTATTAAGGAGACAATTGGGGCATGCCTTAAGAGACATCCCCGAAGATTTACAATTGGCTCCTACATTTTACTTTCCAGTGAAGGACAACATGCCTTTAGTGAGAAACGCTTATGGGGCTTGGAAGTGCATCAGAAGAGAAGGGATGGCTAGCTTTGGCAAATGCAACAATCAGACTTTCCCAAAATGTGAGTCTTGGCTGAAGAGTAGAGCTTGAGCAGTATTATTGCCATTCTCCCCTCCAATTCTTTCAGCGACTGAGCTTAAAGCCACTATTCCCTTAGAAGACTACAAAAAGTTGGAAGTCCAACTACAAGAGTTGAGGGTAGAAAATGCAGAGATGATCGGTTTGTACCATCATGTGATTTATTCTAAGGAGGAAGTAGAGGAAAAACTGCATAAAGTGCAAGTCGCTCAGGAGATTAAGGATAAGGAGTTTGCTAGTAGAGAAGCTTACTTCCAATGAAGGGGTCTGATGGATACTAAATGAGAGGAAGAGTATAAGAAGACCAAAAAGACTCTCAGTGAAGCCAGACAATCCATGGGTGCAAGATCAGAGGATTCAATATCAGAAGAAGCACAAGGAAAGGGAAGAATTCTATGAATTGCATATGATTTCCAAGACTCACCAGTTGGTGCAAAGCCAGAAGGCGCTGAAAGAAGCACTCCAGGAGATAGAAGACCTCAAATTGATGGCTAGAATTAAGAAGGTTAGAACTGGGACCTAACAAGGAGGGATCTGAGTCTTCAAGAAGCAACTTTGGTTTATCTATATTTGATTACCTACAAACATGTTGTAGGAATATGGGTTTTGTTCTTCCACATTTCCATTTCCTTTTGTACGACTTGTACCCTACGGGGAATGTTGTTATTCTCGCCTTATATGCTGATATATGTTATGTGGATTTTAGTCAACTCTCTCTATTTTTCTGCATGCACTGACACTTGGGCCATTATAGTTATACAAATCCGATTTTTATGCAAATGCTTTTCAAAGTCGGGGGTCAAACGCCATCTGGATTTCTTTGTTAAAATACCGAAACAGGAACGTAAAAAACCCTGAGAATGAAAAGAACACGGCATTGCATGCATATCAATTGCATTTTTTTCTTTTGCAGGTTTTCCAGATTTCTTAACTTATGTGCACTTTCAGGAAAGATTGCGAGAGCCTCCAAGACTCGTCTTCTCAGGCATGATATCCCTTCACACCGGTATGCTACCCATCGGAATCAGAGGAATTTCATGGATATTGTGCAGACAGAACTGAACGAGCTTCGCACCCGAATGGGGGAATTCATGACGATGATGCAGGGTATAACTCTGGCACAGCAAGAGATGAAGGCTGCTATGAAAAAGCTTAACCCCCCACAAAAAGATCCTTCGGTGGTCACCTTGGACGCTCAAGGCAATCCAATCAACGACACTGTTGTTCGACCTGTGGTGAACAGGCCACCAACTTCAGAGGTTGCTGGCCCTACTCCCGTCCTCGTGCAGGACTGTCAGGAAGATCAGTTCACCCTGGTCAACGAAGATATGGGGTTTGGTACTGGATCTAACAATCAGGACTTTTAAATGCTGGCTGAGAAGGTGAGAGCCTTGGAATGAAAGGATACTCTTGGTATCGATGTTTCTGATATGGGCTTGGTTTCGGGGGTGGTTATCCCTCCAAAGGTCAGACCTCCAACTTTCGACAAGTACAACGGTAGCTCTTTCCCAAAGACCCACTTGAAAGCCTTCTATCGCAAAATCGCTGCACATACCAAAGACGAAAAGCTTTGGATGTATTACTTCCAAGACAGCCTGTCCAGGGACTCGCTGGAATGGTACATGAAGCTGGAGAAGAATTTTGTCTGCAACTGAATGAGCTTGGGGAAGCCTTTCTCAAGCAATATAAATATAACATCGACATGGCTCCCAGCTGAACTCAACTTCAAAGCCTGTCTCAGAGGAGTTCTGAAAGTTTCAAAGACTATATGCATAGATGGCGCGAGGTTGCTTCCAGAGTTCAACCACTATTGTTGGAAAAGGAGATGGTTCATCTCTTCATGGATACCCTCATGGGGCACTTCATGGAGAGGTTGGTTGGCTGTTCCTCCAGTGGATTTTATGATATCATTCTGACAGGTGAAAGAATCGAGAGTTGGATGAAACAAGGCAAGATCCAGAGTGGCGGAGCGTCTACCTCCGGGGTTAAAAATCCTTTTGCGAAGCGCGGGGAAGGAGAAACTGGGGCCGTATATGCTCAGAAGAAGAAGGGGGATCGAAATTCTTATCGTCAAGCAGCTCCCGTCACTATTTCTGCTCCTGCTAATCAAAAACAGGTTCAGGAGAATTACCAACAACAGAGGGCCCCTCGTCCGTACTACCCTCCCAGGCCAAAAGATAGGCATCTCGAGAAGCCTCTAATGTCCTACTCTTAATTACTACAGAATCTCCTTCAACATCAGATGGTCCAATTACGAACCTTGCAACCTCCAAGGCCAGGGAAAATTCCTGAGGTCTATGATGTTAATGCTCGTTGCGAGTTTCACTATGGAGCCCCAGGCCATAGTACTGAAAATTGTAAAACCCTTAAACACAAGGTGCAATATCTGATAGATTCCAAGGCGATCAATTTCGCTCCGACTCCGAATGTGCTACAGAATCCCATGCCTGACCATGGAAGAATCGTGGGAGCTGTTGATAGTGGGGAATGTTTGAACTTGGTATCTGACGTTGATGACCTGAAGACTTCTTTGTTGGATGTAAAGGATTTTCTGGCTAGGAAGGACATATTTCCAGGTTGTGAAATGGACTGTTCAGACTGTGTCAATTCCATCGATGGATGTTTCCAATTGAGATCAGGTATACAGGAGATGATGGATGAAGGGAGTATACAGATTGACAAGATCGTGGAAGAGGACGAAGTATCAACTGTTACGATTTTCTACAACCCGACACAAGTTTCTGCACCAGGAAGGGTGACACCGGTAACCATTACTTCTTCTGGACCAATTCCGTACCAGAGTGATAAAGCTATCCCTTGGAACTATGGGGGATAGGTTTATTACAATGGTTATAAGCAAGATATCGCTACATCCAGTTCATCTCCGCACTTAGTTGAGAATGTTGGGGTTGGAGGATTCACTAGAAGTGGTAGACTATTCGCACCAGAGACACTGAGAAGAAATGTGTTACCCCCAAAAGATAATGCTGAAGCTCAAGCCAGGGCAAGGGGCAAGCAACCTGTGACCAATGATGCGCCCGCACCTGTGACGGAGCCTGACATCACCTTCGACAAGGATGCGGAAGAGTTCTTGAGAATAATCAAGAAGAGTGATTACAATATTGTTGATCACTTACATCAGACTCCTAAGATTTCGATCTTATCCTTGTTGATGTGTTCAGATTTGACAAGGAAGTCCCTATTAAAGATCTTGAACAATGTGTACGTACCGCAAGACATATTTGTGAATCAGCTGGAGACTGTAGTGTCAAGTGTGAATTCTAGCAATGGTTTGGGATTTACGGATATGGAACTTACGTCTGAGGGACGCAACCACAACCTCGCCTTGCACATCTCCATGGAATGTAAAGGGGGTTGTACTTTCTCATGTGCTGGTGACACAGGGTCTTCGTTGAATGTATTGGCAAAGAAAGCACTGATCAAGCTGGATTATGATGGGGTTGTGCTTAGGCCAAGTTACTTGGTCGTCCGAGCTTTCGACGGTTCAAAAAGGTCAGTGTTTAGAGAGATGGAACTGCCAATCAAGATAGGACCTCAGATCTTCAATACTACTTTCTACGTGAAGGGAACATAGGTCACTTAGGGTTCATGCTTAGAAAAAATTCATCAACGCAAGTTAATAAGTAATCATATTCTTCATACAAGTCCTATGGATGCCTAATATGATGTCAAGATGCAAAGTCAGATCCTAATATGATGGCACAAGTGCCTACTAATGCAAGCAAGCAAGTCATGATCAAAACTATCACAAAATAGGAAATCAAATGTTCATGCATCAAAGAATTATCAAACACACTTCAAAAATTATGCAAACAAGTCCCAATGGACCTCAACCAAGGGTGATCAACATGAAAAAGTCCCAAGAAAAAATTAAGAAGGTATGGCACTCAAACAATCAAGCAAGGCAAGCTAGGGTTTCACAAACTTAAGCTCAAAGAAAGACCTCAAAACTCATTCAAACAAGACTTAAAAATTAATACAAATTTTTTTAATACACCTTAACATGTATCTAGCACAATGAAAAAAGAACCAGGTTCATATCATTCATGGAGATCAAAACAAAAAATCAACAAGTTAGGGTGCACATGGAAGAAAGAAATTCAAAGGAAAATAATGTGAAAATTAATTCAGAAGGTCAAAATAAAATAAAAATAGAAAATAAAATTTGAAATTTTTTTATAAAATGCTAAATATCATTGGTGAACTTTCTGGGAATTTTTAGAAACAAAGAACTAATTTTGAAAATTAAAAATGAAACTAAGGGTCCAGGCATGGTCAACAAAAGGAAAGTATGTAAATCCTACGCATCCTATCAAGTCAGTCATAAGTAATCCCATCCAACGCGCCATACATAAAGTCAAGCAAGCCAAAAGAATATAGATCTAATGTATCATATCAAGTCAAGCAAAGTCATCAGATCTAAGGGCTACGTTTTAAACTTATAAGACTCAAACACACATGCTATACATGTGCCCTCATTTATGCGTTGTCACACTCATGTGCATTGGATCAAAAAATTTAAAGACCAAGATTGCATCTTACCTAGTTTGCTTGTAAATTCAAAAGAGAAACTCAGGTGGCTGGAGCCCTAGCTCCGGTCACCTTCTCCGACCAATCTTCAACCTGAAATTTCCTTAAATCTCCAGAAATCCATTAAACTTATACAAATCGAATCAGAATGACACAAGGATCTCAAATATGCAACTCAAATCCACAAATAACAAGCATGTGAAGAAAATCGAAGCAAACAAGAATAGGTCACAAACTTTCAGATCCATATAACTTCATCAATTTATGTCCAAACTCAATCAAAATTAGATCAACATGCTCTGTGACACTGCATACACACAATGCACTCAATCAAATCTCAAATTATGATGATGATGATGAAATCAGAAGCTTACCTGAGATGGAAGTAGGTCAAAAACACTAAGAAAACCACTAAGAAGGTGCAGATCAACTCCTCTTGAGCTCTATTTGTAAAATAAATGCAAATAGATGCTTAGATTTGAATGGATCTGAAGATTCAAAGCAGCTATCTCCAACTTCAGTTATGGTGAAATCAAGAGTAGATGCTTCAAACAATGGATGATTCTAACTACTTGAAGTGTGTAGATCACAAATATGGAAGAAAAATTGCAAGAAAACTCAAGAGCTAGGAGAATCGAAGGAAAGGATGCAAGAGGCAAAAACTTTGAATCTGGAGAATAAGAGTTCATCGTGCTCTATAATTTGTTTGAATGGCTTATATATGATGTGTTAATAAACCTGATTAGGGTGTTAGAAGTGTGAGGACTTAGGATTAAATGATTGGGATCAAAATGCAAAAATGAAAACATATGGCCATGTGATGATTTGGTCGTGCATTCTCAATAATAAGTACATGATCACTCTCCTTTTGGGTCCCCGATTTCCCTTGGATCAATCTCATGGTTGGAAATGATTGGAACCATGAGTTTTGCATGCTTGTGCAAATTTGAAAAATGGAGAATATCTCATGTACATGGCATGAATTTGGATGCTTCAAGGGGAAAAAATGATTTTCATGGGTTGTATTTTGGTGTGGTGATATGAATTGGTTCATTAGAAGTCTTTTCAAGTCATTTTGTGTCTTTTCAAGTCATTTTGTGTCTTTTGCAAAAGGTGGAAAACTTCACATGCATGAGAATCTATAATACCAATCCAACTTCCATCAAGCATAACTTTTGATCCATGAAGGCTATGAAGGAGTTCTTGTACTTTTTGAAAATGGGAGAACAAACCCTACAACTTTGATGTTCATGGAAAATTCATTGGAGCTTCCTTAGTCATGAAAGAATCAGTTGAAGTTAGGGCAAAAATTTCCGAAAATAGAAAGTTTCATTATAGGTCACTTTCCAATTTTAGTAACTTTTCCCCAAACTCTTGATTCTTGACATTCGAGATCATTAATGCTAATTCTTGACCAAATCAAGGTCCATAGGCTTGAAAATCATGATTGGAGCCCTCTAAAACCCTAATTTGACTTTTCTTCTGCACAATTGACTTCTTTCTTCAAGTACAAGTAACTGATCCATTGCCTGAATTTCTATATTAATCTTTGAGTTAAACTTCATCCCTAGGCCTTATATGACATATAAAAGCCTTTTATCACAAGAAATTATCAAAGCTATGAGGATATCTTGCCTAGAGACAAAACCCTAATTAGGGTTACTTGTGTATGAGGATAATGCACCGATGAATTCCTGATGAACCAAACCCCTTCTAGGGCTTTGAGGAGAAGTTTGAGCTTGTGAAAGATATGAGGACCCCTTGTAAGCTTGTTGCAAGACAAATTGGCTCTCACCTTGGCTTTGAAGAATCAAAACTGGATAAATCACTGATCACATGCCATATGCTTCTAACCATGGATGTTATGCTTCATTTTTCTATGCAAAGATGCTAAGATGTGTATGCTATATGCTATTCTATATGACATGAAATGAGAGGGCAAATTTTGGGGCGTTACACACACTACACCATGATTTCTCTATGCACTCTGCGTGCTCGCAACTATCAAATACACCAAGTTCCCATCAAACTTCTGACCATCAAAGCAGACATAAGAAAAGACTTTCGGCTTGACTCACCGGAAATTCCAACCAACAGGTATTCTATACTCTTGTGATTACTGAATACTTCGAACCTAGATCCATAAGAATAATACCTCCAAATATCCAACACAACTAAAACCGCCGCTAATTCCAATCTTGAATAGGATAGATACTTTCATGAATCCCCAATTATCGTAAAACATAAGTTACAACTCTACCATCTTGTATTAACATATTGTCTAAACTCATCTTAAACACATCTTAATATTACAACATTTTGGGTGCTTAAAACCTTCCTATTTTGTAACCAACCCCCTTACCCTTTCTCTTCTTGTTTCTTTAGCTTTTTGCTTTTAGATTCACTGGGTTTTGTTCGCTCTTTTTTTACTTTTCATCTTGGAATAAAATAAAAGCGCGGTGGCGACTTTGTTTATTTTGAGTTAAGTTAATTGATAGCTTACACTCATGATTTCCCCGCAACAGAAAAGTGGCGACTCTGCTGGGGATAAATATATAAACGGGTTCGGCCTACTTTGATTTACTTATTTATTGCTTTGTTTTGATTTGTTTGTTATTTCTTGTTTTATTTTGGTTTGGTGATCCTCTGTGAGTAAGATAGATCATGTACCTAGGTCTGAGTGAACTTATGATAGGATGAAGATATTCGAGGAGATATGTGTGTAGTAGTCCTATGCTCTATCAATTTGAGAATCACCACTCATTTAGGATCTCTCGGATTACTGATGTCATGCCGATTAATCATATCATGGCATTACTTTTCTGACCTGGAGTTGATCATGTTGAGGACCGTAGAACCCTTAACTCATCTAGGCAATTTTAGGAACGTAGTGCGGAAGCTATCCAGGTGTAAAACTAGGGTAGTTGTCATGCGATACTACACTCGAACAAGGTCCTCTTGAGGAAATTATCAATTGGGGAGTAATCCAACATACCGATGATATCTGAACGATGTATGCTAACTCTGGGAACCTCTGTTAGAACCCTTTTGGTTTTTTGCAAGTACAATGAAGAATAAACCTAAGTACATACCTTTGTGGGTGGTGTTATTATCCCTTGACTTCATGCTTGTGACTCAGAACCTTGACCTATGTGCTTTGTGTGATCTTGTTTGTGTTTGTTGCATACATGCACTTGTATTCATGTGCATTGTTCTAAAGATTTCAAGGGACTTATAAGCACTTTTGCAAATATTTCAGGTGTCTTTGGCTTTGAATATCGAAAGGAGGAATACTCGAAAGTACAATTTCAAGAGTTCCAATTTAGGAGAGTTGAGAAAGTTCGGAACTTTGGTGATTGATACTGATGATTTCCGGAAACATTATAGTAAACTTTTGTTCATTCTGAAGACCGATGTACCAAAGGGAATTCTTCATACCTTGGTTCAGTTTTATGATCCATTGCATCATTGTTTCACCTTTACTGATTATCAGCTTGTTCCGGCCTTAGAGGAGTATTCCTATTGGATGGGTATGCCGATTTTGGACAAGGAGTTTCTTTTCAGTGGTTGAGAAGATGAGCTTATGACCAAAGTTATTGCCAAATCCCTTCGTCTTAAGGAATCTGATCTTAAGGGAAGTTTTGCTCCTAAATGGGATGTTAGTGGAATCAATGCTAAGTTCTTAATGGGGAAAACTTCTACTTCTCTCGACATGTGTAATAGAGTTGCATTTGAGGCCATTCTCACTTTACTCATCTATGTTATTTTATTGTTTCCCAACCAAGATGGTATTCTTGATGAGTATTTTATTCAAATTTTCTTGAAGAGAAATCTTGTGCCTACTTTGCTTGGAGATATGTATCATTCTATTAACCATAAGACTTCTAAGGGTGATGTAAAGATCGTTTGTTGTGCGCCTCTTCTGTATAGGTGGTTTATTTCGTACCTACCAATGTCTGATGTATTAATTGAGAATAAAGAGAATCGAAGATGGTCTCAAAGGATTATGTCTCTCCCTAATGTTGATATTACTTGGTATTGCTCATATTATGATACTGAAGTGCTTATTGATGGTTATAGAGAGTTTCCCAATGTATCTCTTCTTGGTACGCGTGGTGTAATTAGTTACAACCTTATCCTTGCTAGACGACAGTTAGGTATTGCATGAAGGAAGTACCAAGCAATCTTTCATTATCGAGTTTCTTCTTTCTTAATGATGTAGATCATTTAGATATGAAGAAAAATATTACTCATTCTTGGCATTTTGTTGACAATAAAGAGAAAGGTCAATTGGGAAGACAACACCTTGCTCCTTCCGAGTGTTATTTCCTTTTTCAGCCTTATCCACCTAAGAAACCTTTGTTTCCTATATTTCCTTTGTCAGCCTTTCTCCCTCCTGTTGATGAGAAAGTTGCGCTTCAAGAAGGGTTATACAAAATGAAGCGGGAAAAAGAAGTGTGGTTACTTGAGAAGTCAATTATGCAAGATCAATTGAAAGAGAGAGAGAGAGAGAGAGAGAGAGAGAGAGAGAGAGAGAGGATTTCATTGAGCTACTTGAGAAATGTGTCACGAAGATACCGAGAGTGCAAGATGATTTATTTTCCTCTTGTACTACGTCTGTTATTCCTCATGCTTATGGTGCTTGGAAAGCTATAGTGGATCAACTTGTGAAGGATAAGGAAGACATGGAGATTTGATACAAGAAAGAGATCAGAAGAATTCATTTAAAGTACCAGCCTGGTTTTGGGGTCTCATCAGATAGGATCCCATAGGCTTAGTTTTCTTTTGTACCTCAAAGTTGTAATCCTTTCTTTTGACATTAATGAATGAGTTTTCCAGTACCTCAAAATGTGTTTCTTTTAGATATTGCAATTTACCTTATAATCCTTTGAAAATTTTGCATTTGCATTTACATATCATGCATCATGCCTACATTGCTCTTGCTTCCTGAGAGTTCTCCAGGATTATTATGTGTTTCTTGGTATTCATCCAGTTCCCTTGGCAGGCTGAGTCACCGAATTTGTACTCAGGCTAATAAAAAAAAGAAGAAGAATAAGAATAAGAATATGGGTCCTCTGCAACAAGCGAACTATGGGTTTTATGATGATATAACAACTCTGAAAGATGATTTAGAACGCTTATCTGATATGATGAAAAGTTTGATGGCTGACCAGAGTATTCACCCTGATGCAAAAATGAATGATCCTAGATTTGCGGAAGTTGAGGAAGGACTTTACAATCTGGAGGAACAATGAAAGATGATGAAAAGAGTCAATGCATATGGTCTTAAGGAATATGACTTATGTTTGGAATCGGTTGTGGTTATTACTCCCGATTTTGCAATGCATGTCTTTGAAATATACAAGGGAGCTAGTTGTCTAAATTACCATTTGACGATGTTCTGTCGAAAGATTAGAGCTTACATAAAAAACGATAAGTTGTTGATCCACTATTTTCAAGAAAGTTTATATGAGGCATCCTTGATGTGGTTCAAGAAATTAGAAAGGAACCATATTCAGTCTTGGGAAGACCTAGCTTAAGCTTTTGTGAAACAGTGCAATTACAATATGGATGTGTTCCTTGTTTCGATGCAATCTGTGGCGGTTTCTCAAAATCAACCAACATTTTTCATTCCTTTTCCTCAGATATCTGCTCAAATGACCGCCATCTCTGGGATTATTCCGATACCCATTTCTATGAATCCCAATATGGGAAATGTGAAAAGAGGTCTTGAAGAATGTGTCAAAAAGGGACAACTCGTGAAAGGAAATAGTTCTTCTAGAAGTTCAGAGAGGTTTGGAAATAGTTTATCCAAGAAGAAAAAACAATTGCTGAAGTTATTTTGCAAGAAAAAATGTGAAGGATCCCGAAGCACAAGTAAGCGACAACAACAGGTGGACTAGTTTGATCTGATTCCGATGTCCTATACGAAATTATTTTTGATCTTGGTGGAGAAGGATTTGGTTCAAACCAGGGATCCACCAACTATTCCAAAGAAACTTACATGGTGGTATAAGCCTAATCTTTATTGTACGTTCAATCAAGGGGCACCCAGTCACAATATTGAAAATTGTTATCCTTTGAAGGCTGAAGTGCAAAAGCTAGTGCAAAGTGGTGTTTTGTCTTTTGAGGACAATGGACTTAATGTGCAAGCCCAGATCTCAAATTGAGACAATCCTTTCAGATCTCGAGTTTATTTGCTGCAATTTTATTTTGTAATCTTTTATGATTGTTAATGCTTTGTTTGCATGTAAGAACTTGTTCGTTTTCAATATTAATCATAATGCAACGAGCGTATTTATCTTGAAATAATTTATTCACTTTCGCTCATTTATTTTTTTTCTGCTTTGCAATACCAACTTCTTGTTTAAACTCTTGGAGGGAGGATCATGAAGTAAAAATGCAAAATTTATGGATGTGTGCTTTTGAATAAGACCCTGTTGATGATGTAAGGTATTGTTTCAAATTCCTAAACATAAGAGATATAAGGAAGATAATCCTTTACTAACCCCTTTGAACCTTGAAGTTGGAGTTTCTTTTCTAAATGAAAACCATTCACATTTAATCTTGGGGAAGGGTAGTCTTCAATTAATTTGACCAAAGAGTTCAAATTTCATAAGGAGTGTGCATCTAAGGAAACCACCACAGTTATCCCTCATCCATGAAGAAAAGAGACAGGCATACCCTTGTTTAGCAAGTCAGATAAGTCAATGTCACATGATTTGTTAAATAAAATAAAATAAATAATAATAAATAAAAAAGAAAGAAAAAGCCCGCTAAGTCGAAAAAAGTTGAAAACAAATGACTTAGGCTAAAAAACTAGGGCATCCCGCTGGACATCAAAAATTTAAAAAATTGGTCCAGGCAAAATTTAGAGAAAATAAAAAGAATGAGAATCGCGAAAAGCGAAAAGAAAGGATTTCAAAGAAAAATCCTCATAAAAAGAACAAATATGTGTGACTACCATGTCAAAAGATGAAAAGGCGACTGTTATTCCCTGAACATTCTCTTTAGATCTTAAACTGTCAACCTCATGGGTTCTTACACCTTCAGTTTTATCCTTTTGGGAGATGGACCTTTGTGTTGATTAGTTGAATATAGGACTGAAGAACATCACTGAGATTGGGTCGGTACAAATAAATGTTGAGCCTAAAATTCCTTTTTTATGAAAACCGTGAACCAGCCCAAGTTATAACCCTCAAAAGACCCAATTGAAGAATGGTTTATTTTGAAAGCGTACATCTCCGAGATAACGTTCCTAACTCCCATTTATGCTAAAATATCTTTGTTGGTATTGCATATGCATTCAAAAATCAATGTCATATCCAAACTAGTGATTCTTTCACAAGGTTCTGCGGCATCTTTTCAATAAAAGTTTCAAGATAAACATATGTGTTGCATTAGAATAATCATTCTCAGAACTAACATTTTATACTTGCATACATTTGTATGACATCATGAAAGCTTACATATGAGCGTCAGTGATGAGTCTAATCTTTTGAAGCCTGAAACTCTAATGAGTGATTGGCGAGTTATCTCAAAAATAACCATATCCAGGGGCATGTTGCCTGAAGACTTTGTTGAGTATGAGCAAGTCTAATTTCCCAGTTGATGCTTTCACATGGAGAAAAGTTGGAAGACTCTATTGATGGTAGAGTGAGACAAATTCAGTTAATTTGGGGCAGTTATTTCAGGATTCAACGGTTTTCTCCAAGAATTTGAAAACACTGGGGCATATTATCTCAAGTCTTTATGCTACAAAGTTTCCTCTCGGTGTAAATCCTTTGTAGACCATGCATTCTGGTTCAATAGTTATGTCAAGGATGATAAAGTCTTGATGTGTGTAACTTGCCTCTCTCAAAGCAGGGTTTGATCTGGATGTTTCTCCAAACATGATTTTTGAGTAATCCTAGCATTTTGGTATTATTGATGTTTTATTTCTCCAACAGCAAGTAGGATTGGGAATTATTTACTGTATGAACGTCCCCATCTGATTTTTTCATCTCTCCCGTAGCAGGTTATCCTCGATTTGGAAATAATATTCCTGTCACAGGAATCCCCTGATGAGTTTTTGATTTTTTCCTCAGAGGATTATCCTTAACTTGAGAAGCAATATATATATATAGTGATTCTCAACCAGGTTTTTATTCCTCATGCATGAGTAGATTATATCCCCTAGCAGAAGTATTGATTTAGTAGTCAATTGATATATTTTCTCTTACCTAGTGTTGGGTATTGTTTTAAAATCCTTTGCAATTGTACTTCGGCTATGATGTTAACTTTTGGTATCCCCGCATGGATTGGAAATTCTGAAATTTACAATGATGAATGTCCCCGGAGGATTTTCTTTCATATCCCTAATGGATCTGCATATGATGGTTTCCAGCAGGCTCATTGTTTCTTCAAGAAGGTATCACACCCTTTTCCCCAAGCGGAGTAGTTGGGATGTATTGAGTATCTCTCAGAGGTTGATGTTTATATTCAGAGTTTATTTCTTAACGGGAATATCTTTGTCCCTAGTAAGGATTGTGGGAAATTTTCCCTATTCCCGGAGGATTGTTACCTTTCTACAGCATTATGATTTCCCTTTGCAGAGTTGATATTGATGTTTGTCACCTCAGTAGGTTTTGTTTTATCTGCACCACTGGTAGATTATCATTTGTTCCCCATCAAGGTTACAATGGATATATTTATCCCCATCAGAGTTTAATAGGGACATTTCCCTCTTTTACCCAAGGAGTGTGGAAGATTTTATATTGTTGGTGTTCTCTAACATGTTATTCCCTCAGAGTGGAATTCTTGATGATTGTTGAAATCTGACTTGTGGATTGAATCCCCAATAGTAGTTTCCTTAACATGAGTTGAGCCTTGTAGAAGGATTTTATTCCTTTGATGGCTTTTGTTTATCCCATGTAGGATTTCAAGTTGAATCTCCAACAGGATTCCCCAGCTTTGTCACTTTCGGATTAACCGAGTATCCGATTGTTGTGGTGTTTATGTCAGTTGTTACTGAGATTTACGTCAGTTTTGTTAGCATATTCATACGCATATTCATGCATTTGTTGTATGCATAGTATCATATGTTTAAATTCCTGCATTCTTTGGTATTATTGTTCTCCGCTCTTTTGTGATGATTTTCCCCATAAAGTGTGTGTGTGTGTGTGTGTGTGTTATCTTCCCTCGTGTTAAGAGTGTCGAACATTTAGCAGAAAGTGTTTATTATTTCTAAATTTCCCACTAAGTTTGTTCCTCGTGGATTATTTTAATTCAGTTTCCTCCCTAGTTTATTATCTGGATGGAATTTTCCCCAGTTGAGATATTTCCTCCTCAGGATGAGTCTTGTTTGACTGTTTCTCTCCAACTTGTTCTTGGATTGAACTTTGGTCCTCTTGTGAATGTGTTACCTTGGGTTAAACGCCACTTCGGTGTTAGTAGGTAATATTCTTTCTTTTCAAGTTGTTTGCTTTACTTCTACCTGGTGGCTGGTAGTTTAGATTTATTATTTGTATATTTTATAACCTGTAACAGGTTGCAGATAATATCATATATTTCGGTTCGCCTACCCTTGTTGGTAGTCGGTAATGTTGTTCCTCATATATCTCAGTTCACCTACCCCTGTTGGTAGTTGGTAATGTTGTTCCTCATATATCTAGGTTCACTTAACCTTGTTGGTATTCGGTAATGTTGTTCCTCATATATTTTGGTTCGCCTACCCTTGTTGGTAGTCGGTAATGTTCCTCATATATTTCGGTTCGTCTACCCTTGTTGGTATTCGGTAATGTTGTTCCTCATTGTCACTCTTCAACTTCTCTAATCCTAGATGCGTAGGGAATACGCAAACTATCAAAATGAAGCTCAACCGTGGAGGTTTGGCTCCACTACTCTGACGATTTCATCAAGATTCACAACAAAGTTATCGAATCCGTATAGTGGGAACGAATGTGATGATGCAATGCTTCAAGTACCTTTAAGTCCTCTTCTTTTTTTCGGTTATAACTTCTCCATTCTTCATACGATTCTGAATTGGTGATTGGAGTTATGGTAGATATTGATGTCGTTGATTCGTGAATCACGACATCGATGCGTTCTTGAAGTGTGTAGTGAATTGTTGTGACAGTTATAGATTCGCTGATGCTGTATCGAGATTGTTGCGATGAAGAAGATGAAGTCGACGTCAAATCAACAAGAGGGTTTAGGTAAATCACTTCAATCCTTTCTTCTCTTCTCACTCATGCGGTTCTTAGTTTTTGTTGTTATACTAATGCAATGTATTTGAAGAATTTGCACCTGAAACATTAATTCTTGAATTCTGCAGATTGTTGAAGATTGACAAAGGATTGAAGATGAAGAATGTTGAGATATTGTGAGAGATTGATGAAGAAAGGGATAAAGATGATCAGTGAGTGATGGAGATGGAATAGGTTGAAGATTGAAGTCTTGCAGGTTAAAGAAAAAGGGATCAGAGAGGAATATTGATTGAAGAAGATTCGATTGATGAGGGAGATTGATGGTGAAGTGGTTGAAGAGTGTAGAAGAGGGCCAATGGAGAAGAGAATCAATGGCTTTATAAAGATGAATGGTGAGGTTTTCTTTGTGATTTCGATTGAATTTCAATTAGAAATTCTGTTAGGAATTCTGTTTTTCTTTTAGAAGTTTGTTAATTGTATTTGTTTGTTTGCATAGCCTTGTTCAGAAAGTAGAACTGATTTTCTTGTTTTTTTGTTCATTCGCAGTGTGATGTCTGACTCGTTCAAAATCTTCTACTGTCTTTGTAAGTCCCGATATAATGAGTGGGATTCTAGCTTCATCAATAAGGATTGAATCAACCTCATCAATACCGCAGTAATTGAAACCCCTAAGGACAAGCTCTTCAACACTTGTGGCGAGATTGTCTCTCCAGAACACGCCAAGTTAGGACTCTTTAATTAGCTTCGGTTGCCTCACTCGGTGGTTTGTTTGGCGGTATCTTCAAAGGAACCGACACCGGAGATGGTACAAAGAAGCTATACAAAGAAGCTATATGCTGCAACCATCAATGGATTGGATTACAAATTCGGAAAGCGAAGGAGGTACAGAGTGAGGATGTTGCCATAGTTTGACAATTTAGAATTGGGAGGGGAAATGGTAAAACTCAAATAGAAATTGGGGATTGAAGCATGTTTGTTAAATTAAGTCCAATTAAGTTGTAAACATTGGTTAGAATATGAAGTGAATTCGGGATCTCCCTTTTTTATTGTTTTTTTTCGGCTTACGTAACTCCCCCTGTGATTTTCTGTTATGAATCTATGTGAGGATGTAAAAGTAGAGAAAGAGAGAAAAAAAGAAGGAAGAAACAAGAACTTATTTCTCGTTACTTTAAATTTTTTGTAACTTTTCTGCTAATATGTTATTGATATAAAAATAGAGTGAGGGAGTCCATATCAGAATTTTTTATATCTCTCTTTCGATAGATCTAATGGAAATAATGGAACCAAAGTTATCGGTGAGAATCTGAAGTAAAACTGAAATTAATGTGACATACCGAAATACTTATAAATGACAATACTGCCCATTAGAATAACCAGTAGAACGGAAATGAAGTCAACCAAATTTCTCAATTGGGATCAAAAATGATTTTCTAAAAATGGTTTTCTTATCACTACCTGTAATTTGTGGTAATGGGTTGAACTTAATGTGACTGTAAACGGGTTTAACATTAATGAATAAACAATGAAATTTGAAAATGGCACAAACATTATTAGTGACCACTAAAATGTTCTAAATGGATCATAAGAAGTTTAGAATTAAAGGAAATGGTGTGGGCATGGAAGAGTGAAATCGATTAAACAAAAATTAGTCTTTGGATATCTAACTTAAATGTGATTATAGGTATGGGCTTATCATGTACATGTTTTTTTATGAACTCGTGTCTTGCATTCCGACCAATTATAGCATGTTAGCTCCCAATCAAATTCCAAAACCAAAATCAGCTCGTATTCAATCAACCAAACTTCAGTCAACCTAATCAACAATTTGTACCATGAGCACAAAGCAACTAAGAGAACCACAATCCCTCGATTACCACATAATTTCACACCTTGATTTAATGAGAAATACAAAGAAATAAACTCTAATTCAAAACCTTGTGAATTTTGGAGAAGACTAGCTTTAATGACTTGATGTAGATGAGCTCCTCAATAACCATGAATCAAAACACTAATTCACAAATTTCTTAGTCGGGCATTTGATGATGTTGAGAAACCTGGAAGAAATTGAACTTGATATTTGATGAACCTTGATAAGGAAATTCTTATGTTGGTGGGAGCTCACCCTTTGCTTCAACATTGAGTGTAACATAGCCCGATAGATCACCTCTGAATAAGAAAATTCAAGTCACAAGAAAATGATATTTCCCTGTA
Organism: Lathyrus aphaca; assembly: GCA_963966055.1. NCBI lineage: Eukaryota > Viridiplantae > Streptophyta > Magnoliopsida > Fabales > Fabaceae > Lathyrus > Lathyrus aphaca. Next base: position 557,108,423 of record OZ014519.1, read on the forward strand.
CTTTAAGTCTCCGTGCAAGATGAGTTCATGACCTAACGAAGGTGCGGAGGAATGCAAACATTAGCCAATTAAGGTTATGAACGAGAGGGAAAATTTTGGGGTGTTACAGCTGCCCCTATTCAATCACTGTAGACCTGAATGAATGATAGTTGTTGCTTTCAGACGTTTGAGGTATGCAGGGATTGAATACCAGAAACAACTAGAAAATTTGCACTCTGCGACAGAAGAACAGAGAGATAAACTCAACCGAATGAACTCTGCTTGGATATAATTATGATGAGAAGAATAGTAAACAGGGGATGCCTTTTGAGTGATGTCAGATGGCTACTGACTGGCCACGCTGCGGGTGGACTTTGATAGGCTGTAACAATGCATTAATGTGGTATTATCGTATGGAGTCAGACGACTAACAACTTACCATGTTGCGGGTGGAATTTCACCAATTTGCGATCGAATTTTAAGATACTTTGCCACCCTGAGGATGGACTTTTTCTAATCTGCGGTTGGACTTCATAATACGATTTGCCACCCTGAGGACGGACTTTGGATATTTTTCCACACTGCGGGTGGACCTTTCCTCACTGCGGGAGACTTTTGAAATTTGCCACCCGAAGATGGACTTTGGTCAGTCTGTGGCTGGACTTTTGCTCACTGTGGGAGACTTTTGCCCACTGCGGGGGACTTTTGCCCTCTGCGGGGGACTTTTGAAATTTGCCACCCGAATATGGACTTTGGTCAGTCTGTGGTTGGACTTTTGCTCACTGCTGGAGACTTTTGCCCACTGCGGGGGACTTTTGAAATTTGCCACCCGAAGATGGACTTTGGCCAGTCTATGACTGGACTTTTGCTCACTGCGGGAGACTTTTTTCCACTACGGGGGACTTTTGAAATTTGCCACCGGAAGATAGACTTTGGCCAGTCTGTGGCTAGACTTTTGCTCACCGTGGGAGAATTTTGCCCACTGCGGGGGACTTTTGAAATTTGTCACCCGAAGATGGACTTTGGCCAGTCTGTGGCTGGACTTTTGCTCATTGCGGGAGACTTTTGCGCACTGCGGGGGACTTTAAGAATTTGCCACCCGAAGATGGACTTTGGCCAGTCTGTGGCTGGACTTTTGCTCACTGCGGGAGACTTTTAAAATTTTCCACCCGAAGATGGACTTTGGCAAGTTTGTGGCTGGACTTTTGCTCACTGTGGGAGACTTTTGCCCACAGCGGGGGACTTTTGAAATTTGCCACCCAAAGATGGACTTTGGCCAGTCTGTGGATGGACTTTTGCCCACTACGGGGGACTTTTGAAATTTGCTACCCGAAGATGGACTTTGGCTAGTCTGTAGCTGGACTTTTGCTCACTGCGGGAGACTTTTGCCTACTGCGGGGGACTTTAAGAATTTGCCACCCGAAGATGGACTTTGGCCATTCTGTGGCTGGACTTTGCAAGATATCAAACTTGGATTATGCTGGACACGCATATGTTGAATTACATGGCATGATGCCCCATGAAACTGAGGTGTTAGGTTTTGAAAATGTCGATGAAATGGCGTAAGTGCAAAGGGAGTTCCTGATGCGGAAATAATAGGTCCCTGCTGATTCTGGTGAACATGCAATGATCGTGAATTCGATCTTAAGATGTCATGCGGGGATGACATCTCTGTTGGACAAGAGTGTAAATAATTCACCTGTCTCGAATTATCACCTTTGCCAAAAATAAATTGGGCTTTAGATTTGTGGAACCTGCTTGAGGCTACCATAAGCACTGGGGATTGAATCTCACCCATAAGATTTTGTTGGGGGATCGACAACTTTCTGACTTAGCTGGGGAAAGGTCTTGTGAAGGCTCTGTTGAGGAGTACTCGTTGTCTACCTGAACCTTCTGAACCTCTGTGGGTAAAGAGAACCGCTTAAATGGTTGTCAATGATACTTGAATTCCTGTAAGAAATGCTTCACTAAGGGAAGATGACTCTCTATTTGGGGATCATCAATCCTTGTTGCTCTACTGGAGAAAGGAAATCTTCTGAGATCTGTTGGGGGAAGAGAAATTTATTTGAGATATGTTGAGGGAATAGGAGCCACCCTATATCTGTTGAGGAATAGGATCAAGGAAACCTGTTGAAGAGAAAAAGTTTGGCGACTTTACTGGGGATAACTTCCATCCGTCTACTGGGGATAACAAAACCGACACGTCCTGCTGGGGAGGAAGGATTTCAAGTCGTCTCGTGCTGCAGATCATTTGTTTTTGTCGAGACTTTACCTTTACAGGATTTTACAAAAGACTTAGTGTCTTTAAACTCTTAAGTATCGCAGTGACTGCATAAATTGGCGTAGTAACCTTGCTGGGGGAGGTAGCCATTTTCAATACAAATGAGCTTGGAGCTTTTGGAAGCGCTGAACAAGATAATTGGCTTGACGAGCGACCGCTATATGAGTAATAGACTCAATCAGTAAGAGTTATGACAAGAGGGTGACATAGAAACTCTTCAGGAACATAACTGTCTCGGTTCTCTGAATTCTGGATAGGTGCTTCCGACTATCTGTCTTCGGGAAAGAATGAATTCTCGTGCTATTGGGGTGTCCTGCCCCAGTACGAGTATTTGAATGGTTTTGCACTTGACTGACTAATCTTCGCTCTTGGAGAGATTTAAATCTCGAGGTGATTGCCCCAGTTTGGCTGAATTTTGAAGAGATTGCTCGACATAACTGCCCCAGATTGGCTAGCTCTTAGCATGACTAGTTGGGAAAGTCCTTACTCAATGGATCTTTCTCGGAAAAGTGCACCTCGACGTGACTGTCTTTCAGAAGTTTTAGACTTCTCAACTTGGCAAGCTTAAGCTTCTGGATCGAATTTCCGCATGTGAACCATTTATGATGCCAAACAAATGTATGCAAGCAAAAAATGTTTATTCTTAGAATGAAAATTCTAATGTAACACACATGTTAAGCTTGAAGTCTTTATTGAAAAGGTGTTGCAAACCTTTGTGAGCGAATCACTGGATAAAATACGATATTATTTTTTGAATGAAAGTATGTACATGCAATACCAACCAGGATCTTTTAGCACAACTCATAGGAGTCAGGAACCGGCCTCGTGGTAGTATGCTCTCAAAGTAACCCTATTTCGGTTAGGACTTTTGAGGGTCGTATCGTGGCCTGGTTCACGGTTATAAAAACAAAGCATATAGGCTCGAAGTTTATTTGTACCCAACCACTCTTCGTGATGTTCTCCATTCCTATGTTCAACTAATTTTCACAAGCACTCACCTTTCATAAGGCTTCCTTGTCGGTTGAGGAACCATTGCTGCTATCGGTTCAAGCACCAATCGGGTTGTCGTTGTGAGTCAGTCACCCCTTTTGTCTTTCGTGTCTGTGCCACACGACTTTGTTCTTGCTTAAGGATATTTCTTGTGTAATTCTCTTTGCATTTTTCGCCTTTCATTCTTTTGCTTATCCCTAACTTTTGCCTGGACTGATTCTTGTGAATCGTTGATTGTGAAGTCCAGCGGGATGCCCTAACTTTTGCCTAAGTCGCTTGTTTTCAAGTTTCGACTTAGCGAGCTTTTTCATTTCTCTTTTCTTTTTTATTTTTGAACAAATCGTGTGACACTGTTTGTCTTGATTGCTTTGTGAGGGTTGTGACTGCCTCATTCTTTGGTCGATGAAGGATAACCATTGTGGCTTGCAGGTTTTTGGACCTCTTGATTTGGATAACCATTGTGGTTTCTATTCTTTGGACCTCTTGATTAGCATAGTGGAACGTAATGGATCCTCAAATACACTCCTTTATGAAAGCCTGAACGCTTGGTCCGACTAGCTGACATCTACCCTGCCCCTGGGTTAAACGTAAGGTTTTTTCATGCGAAAAGAAACTCCTACTTCAAGGCTCAAAGGGGTTAACGAGGGTCTATCTCCCTTATGTCTCCAGTGTTTAGCGATTTGAAACAAAGCATGTACATCGTCAACATGGTCTTATTCAAAAGCACACAATTATAGATTTTTGCATTTTTTTTTCGTCATTCTCCTTCATAAAGTTTAAGCACGACAATTGGTATTGCGATGTACACATGCAAAATTATAAGTGAATGCGAATGAATTACTTCAAGAAAAACATGTGACTTTTATTATCGCTAACATTCAAAAGAAAACAAATTTCATACATGTAGACAAATGTTTCGCACATAAAAGAAACTATAGATGGAAATGCAGTAAATAAACTGAATATTACCGTAGTTGAGGAGGCTTGACTCCGTCTGGACCTGTCAGTCTTGGATACTTTCAGTGATCAATAGCTCTTTCACAAACTTGTAATCTTCAATTTGCAGCCGTATACCCAACCATGACAATCATACCTCTTCTTCTAGTTATTTTGATTCTGACACGAGACATCTGAAGGAAAGAGTGAAACTGAAAAGTAAAGTTGTCTTATAAGGTTGCTCGGAAAGACCTGATGATCTTCTGCCTACGTATCTCCATTGACCCATGACCAATGAAGAATCAGAGTGACGTAGTTCCCCTTAATAGGGATAAAAATGATCAATGAAGAAAGACAAACACACGCATGCCATCACTGAGAATATTTGAATACTGCTGGCTTTATTTGCTCTGCGGATACCTTTATAAATCGGGAGGTCAATCTGATGAGGAGGCTTCCATTTGTAGGAAGATTGTCTGGTATGATGACCTTTGAGTTAGCCAATATCCTGAACCTTGTGCTTGAACACATCGCAATTGTCAATGATATGCTTAAATTCCCCTGAGTGGTACTTGGATCTAACATTCATATCGTAGTTGCCATTATTAAGGAGGCCTGACTCCATCTAGACTTATTGGTCTTGGAGACTTTCAGCAGTCAGTAGTTTGGATGGTCATTCCATTACTATTTTGGTGTCATACTCCCACTTTTACCTGGTGTGAACACAATAGTCTTGGAGTCAATCAAATTAGCGACTGTGTTTTTACCTTTGCCTCTGAAAGACTTGCAATCTTCAACTAGACGGTTAGGTGCCCCAGAATGGTAGTCATACTTCGCATTAAAACCCTAAAGGAATTTTTTGTCAGAGATGATCCTGATGCGACTAGCTCAACCAGTTTGAATTTGAGCAAATGAGGAAACTTGTTACACGTATGACATCAGAATATGATCAAACTTCTTCTCGAGTTGTTCTGGCCTTTACCCACATGCTCTGCCCCTAGGACTCTCTTGGGAAGTTGAGGTTGGATGCTGACAAGCGACATCTGGAGGGAATAGGTTGATAAACAAAGTAAATAAGGTTGCTCGCAAAGATCTCACGCGATCTCCGACCTACATATCTCCATTGACTAATGGATAATCAGAGCGACGTAGTTCCCCTCAATAGGGATGACAATGATTTGTTTCCTTGACACCGTATTCAGGATTTCGATAACCAAGCTCGTCTGAGTCTTCATTTGGTTGACTTCTTCTTTCAGCAGTTTCTGATTCTGAAGACCGCTCAACCTTCTAGACATACTTGTAAAGTCTCAATCGGAAGCTTTAGACCTAACGTACTTTAAAACTGTTGCATCAAAAATTTTCTTGAACCTTGACTTTATCTTTTACACAACATATGTTTTCTTCCAAAGTGTTGAGATCAGAGTTTGATGACATCACACATCTTCTTATCAAAGTCATACTCAAATTAGCAAAAGCTACACACTAAACAGAAACCATAAAGTACATAATTGTTCTCTTAGATAACATGTGTAGTTATCATCAAAACTTAAGTTCAAATGTAGAATCAAATCTTGTTCTTACAATAGGTTGCTCTCAAGAATGTTGCCCCCTTAGAAAACGTTTTTGCTAGTTTACAATACCCTGAAAAGGTCTCTGAGTGTAATTCTCGTGTTAACCCAACAAGACAAGTGAATCCGGCAGGACAACACTACGCAACCATGGTTTCTCGGGTTCTAAAAGGTTGTTAGAGTCACAGATCCAACAAGAAAATATTGCCCCTTAGCAGAATTGCTTGCCAGTTGACAATACCTTTAAGAGAATCTACTCTAAGTGTGGTTCTCGTGTTACCCCAACAAGACAAGTGAGTTTGGTAGGCTAATGCTATGTAACCACCTCCAATCTTAATGCTTTTATCAAGACTCATGTAGAAAGTCCATCTCACCAAGTATACTAAGAAATTAGAACATTCACCACAATATCTTGGTGTGATACTAAGTGATTGATTTTGGTTTGGAAATATTTTGGTGTGATTTTGAAAAATATACTTGATGTTGATCAAGCACCTTTGATTTTTAGTATTTTTAAAAGGTTAATTTTAAAGATCATGTTATCTTTTGGAATTAACATTCACGCATCAATTAAAAGAAATAAATAAACTAAAATAAAGCAATAAAATATAAATATAAATAAAAAAGAAATAATAAAAGGGATGGGGCACACTATCCATACAAGAGGTAAAAGAATTAAAAAAAACTAAAGGAAATAAAAAAGATACAAAAATAAATAAATAAATAAATAAAGTAATAATAAGAAAACAATAAATAAAAAAAAGGCTTAAATAGTATTTTCGTCCCTATAAGTTAGCAAGTTTTTGGTTTTCGTCCCTGTAAGTTTTTTTTTTGGTTTCGTCCATATATATTACTTTTTGCTTGCGGTTTAGTCCCTAAAGCCAAAATCAGCAGGTTTCCTACGGATTTTCATCCGAATTTACCTGCGGATTTTGGTTTTAGGAACTAAAACGAATGCAAATGTGAAATATAGGGATGAAAACAAAACAAACAAACAAAATTTACAGGGACGAAAACCAAAAATTCACTAACTTACAGGGACGAAAATATTATTTAAGCCAATAAAAAAATATACAAAAGGCAAAAACATGCTTAGTAGTGTAACTAAGAAAATATTCTAGGTCCAAATGAGGGGTATTCCATTGGGGTGCACTGAGTAATTATGTGGTGTGGGGAGACTTCATCTTCCCAACCCCACATTTGGCTACTATTCCCATATCAATAAAAATGTAAGAAAAAAGTTTCAATGAAAACTTAAAAACACCATAACTTTCTCAATTTTTCACGGAATTAAGCAAATAAATAATAAAAAAAATTATCTACTCTATCTCATAAACACAATGGTATATTCAAAATCAGCAAATAAAAAAATCAAAAATAAAAAATTAACAAAAATTCAGCAACATATATGCTTGATTTGGTCATTTTATCCACTTTATGACAAACAAATCATGAATTCATGCTCGGCATGATGTTGGGAAGCTATTGGATATATTATTTATGTAAAACAAACATCAATTTGCATTTTATCCTTTTTGTTCATGGAGGTTCAAGAACACTTTAAGCCCTTGATTTTGAATCAATGGAGTTTCCATGTGAAATGATGATGATTAAGGTACTAAATAAATAAAGCAAGCGTAAAAATTCATTAGAATTAAATAAAATACAATCATAAGAGCCATTAAACAACAACAAATCACTTTTGCTTATGGAGGTTCAAGAACACTTTTCAACTCTTGATTTAAAATCATTTGAGTTTCCATGCAAAATGGTGACGATTAAGGTACTAAATAAATAAAGAGTAAAAATGTAATAAAATTAAATAAAACAATAAGCATTAGAGCCTACCTATTCAATAATAAAAAGAAAGAAATGAATTGAAAGAAAATGAAGAGAGTTTTGACTTAGTTTAGTAAATGATTGGAGGTGAGATTTGTGAATGAGAATGATCTTATTTATATGCTTTAAAAATGGTAGTTTAAGAATTTATGCAAATAGTGTGAGTGTATTCTATAAGCTTATTTAATTAAATAGTTAATAATCATATAATATATGCATTGGATAATAATGTAAGATATGTATAGAATAATGATATAATAAATGAGATTTTTGGACCATCTTGAAACATTGATTTTTGTATTATGATGCATGAAAATGATTAATAAAATTCAAATGGATTTTATGATGATAAATCTAATGACCATGAATTTATTTCTTAAAATGTATAATAAAAAAATGCAATTTTAGTCAATTTCTTCAACTTGTAAGATGTTGACTTTATGTTGAGTTTTTACTATAATGGATATATGCATGATTATGGTGACTTTATTTGATGATTAAAATGCATATGGCTTAAAAATTCCAAACTTGAGAAATGTACATGTATCATATGAATTTTAAATGACCGGATAAAATTCAGGTATGAAACTGAGATGCAACTGCTAATTCCTTTTGTAGCAAAGAGATTTCAAACTAGCTTTCAACAACCTTGACTATTTTAAGAAACATCACAACGTCTCTTTTGAAGTTTCTCAAAGATCACTTGTATTGATTCTCCAATGAATCTTTTCCTTCTCTATTTAAAGATTTGGAGACTTGAAGAAATACAATCGATTCCATTGACATTAAAAAGAGAAGTTACTCTGTCAAAACAAAAGCACAAGTAGAACTTAAGATTTTTTGTCCTTGTATATTCTAGAAATCCCTAAGTCTTAAAGAGTTCCTTTTGAGTTGTATTTTTTCTACACCTCTGATTATATATCAAGTGTATTACCCCAAATAATCATTTATCTATTAGGTAGATTGTTATAAGTCACTTATTAAGTGTTTGAGAATTTGAAGTCTCTTGTTTGTATGCTTGAGCATAAAAGTCTCTTACTTTAGTGTTTGAGCATTGGAAGTCTCTTTATTGTGTGCTTAAGCATAAAAGTATCTTACTTTAGTGTTTAAGTATTGGAAGTCTCTTGCTTATGTGCTTGAGCATAGAAGTTTCTTACTTTCGTGTTTGAGCATTGGAAGTCACTTGCTTATGGGCTTGAGAAAATTGTAATCCTGTGTGGTTATAATGAAAATCTCTTGTAAGTACAAAGTGACTTGATTACTATCAAGTTGTGAGAGGATCCATGATAACTCAGTGTGTCACTCTTCTTTCTTGCATTTCATAATTGTGGCTTACCTCTGATTGAATCATCTATTTTACATTCTTTAGTTGGAGGGAGCATGTATCAGCTACACATATTGAACACGCTTTATGTCTCTTAATGTTGTACACATATAAATATTGATATATAGGAAATTATTGATAATGAAAAACAACATGTTGCACATCTTAAAATTTTCACATGAATATGCATAATCAAAATCAACGTTTTCTCCATAAAAAAACTCTTAAATATTCAATCGATAAACTTATATAAACATCTATGTTGCTTTCTGATTATTTTGGATTCAAATTCATCATAGATAACATCATATATTTGCTTGCACAACCACGAAGATGGATTGTAAATCATAAGAAGAACATGCCATGAGGTATGGTTAGTACTCATATTACCAAACATGTCCATTTCATCAGTGGAAAGTCCAAGCCTAAAGTTTCTTGGTTGATGACAAAAATCCAGAAACAACAAATCAATTTTCTTCCATTGCAAAGAATCAACTACATAGAAATTTTTTCTTTCATATGCATGTCATTTAATTTTCTTTGCATCATTTACATTAAAAAATAATTTCTTGAACCTTGGAATTATTAGTATTTTCCACATCACCTTAGTAGGAGGACCCTTTATGCTTACATTATCTTTATCATCAACTCCATTGTCATTAAGATTTTAGTGTAACTCCCCACACCTCGGGCCCTCACCCAGTTTTTTTTTATTATCTTTTATGTATAATATGAAATCATTACAATGTATATGTATTTTTACATAACCCAAACCATTAGGCACTATATCTTCTTGGCCTTCTAATTACAGTTCGACAATGTATTACCTTATGGAAGCATGTCTTGCAACAATTCAAGCAATTCAATGAAACTTATATTTGTCCACTCACTTTTTTCCTTCAGATTAATCAGTAAAAATACTTTCTTATTGGGAAATTTTATTTTGGAGAATTCAATAAATTCAGCCACTTCATTCTTATAATCATCACTTAATCTATTGGCTTTCATCTAACTACGATGCATAACTACGTACTTTCTCAAAATAAAATAAAAATCCTACACAAATTAATCGTGTTTTGAAAGATTGTTTTTCTAAGTTCCAAACTTTACTAAGACACATTGTTAAGTTACATTGTAATAATTCTAAACCTATCTAAACTACACATTACCTTTAAGATAGAAGTCACAACTTTGGTAAGTTGACACAACAACAACAACCACAACATTAACAATGAACATTGGATCTCAACAATAACAATAACATTAAACCTCCAATCTCAAAAACAACAACAACATTAATAATAAATCTCCAATCTCAACAACAACAATAACATTAACCCTTAAATATCTCAACAACAACAGCAAAAACATTATTAGTACATACATGGAGAAAGTACTTACCTACCGAAATTGTTACGAGAGTGTCAATAAATGAGTTTCCTTGAGTTTCCTTCGATTTTCCTTCCTCATTCTCTTATTTCGTTCGACTTAAAAGATGGGGTTTTGTTTGGTTTAGTGGAGAATATGAAGAATGATGTTTTCGAGTGTATGGAATATGGTATTTTGTTCATATGACATAGAAAATGAAGAAGGTATTTTTTGCTAGGGCCCAATAAGTTTACAGAAATGAAAAAGTAAATGAGAGTTAATGTTGTATTTTAGAAAACAATGTTGATGGGAGTTTTTCTCTTAGTTTGAAATCAAGGGAATATGTGGGATTTTTCCTCTCGGTTGGGGAGCACATCCAATAGAATATTTGATTTATTTTTTATTTTAAAAAATATAATAAAATAATGGCACAATTTTAAAAGAAATAAAATCATAAACATAAGTTAATGGGATTTGAATCGTGTCCCTAGGGGGCTTTCCCTCTCGATTATCATTCCAATCAAGGGAAAAGATGAATTCTATTGCAAGCCAATAAAAATGGTGAACGATAAGAAATATCACTTAACCTTCTTAACATTCACCATTTTTTGTTGCAATATCTTCTCAGTATGATTAAGAATATGTTTGTAATATTGTCAGCCAAGGAAAGCAATAAATCATTAAATTTTGTCTTGAATACATTGAAAAATTATTCCTAAAAACAACAACAAAAACAACAACAATGAACATTCGATTCAACAACAATAACATGAAACCTCCAATCTCAAGAACAACAACATTAATAATAAATCCCCAATCTCAACAACAACAATAACATTAACCCTTAAATATCTCAACAACAACATTATTGGTACATACAAGGAGAAAGTATTTACCTACTGAAAACGTTATGAGAGAGTCAAGAAATGAGTTGGCTTGAGTTTCGTTCGAGTTTTCTTCCTCATTCCTTTACTTCGTTCAACTTGGAAGATGAGGTTTTGTTTAGTTTAATGGAGAATATGAAGAATGGTGTTTTCGAATGTATGGAGGATGGTGTTTTGTTCGTAGGGTGGAGAAGATGAAGAAGGTATTTTTTTGCTAGGGGAATAAGTTTACGAGAAATGAAAAAGTGAATGAGAGTTAACGTTGTGTTTTGGAAACAATGTTGACGAGAGTTTTTCTCTAAGTTGGAAATTGAGGGAATATGTGGGAGTTTTGGTTGGGGAGCACAACCGAGAGACTATTTGATTTATTTTTTATTTAAAAAATATAATAAAATAAGGGAACAATTTTAAAAGAAATAAAATCATAAGCATAAGTTTATGGGATTTGAAACATGTTCCTAGGAGAATTTTCCTCTCGGTTGTCAGTCCAATCAAGGGAATTGGTGGATTCTATTGCAAACCAATAAAAATGGTTGAAGCAACATTGTTACATCTCCCAAGAACAGCTGTCCCTTTGGTCTGGATGTTGTCCCAGGCCCAAACAGCTTGCCTAACAACAGCTGAATTAGGTTGCACTTCATAATATAGGGTCTCAGCTAAATCCTGTCCTCTGAAAGGGTGAACTAAGGCATATCCCAATTGCCTTTTAAACAGTAAAGGGTTGTAGTTGATGCAACCTTTTACTCCTATGATAGGCACATTAGGGTATTGCCCACATCTGGTGATAATATCCTTGCCTTTGGTGCTCTGGATGCACCATCTGATGTCATCTGAAGTCAAGGAGATGAACCTCTTGGCCCAATTCTTCTGCTGATGTGGGTTCAGGAAGGCATCTGATTTAGGCAGGTGTCTGAGTAGCCAAGAGTATAACAAAGGAGCACAACATCTAACCAACTTCCCCCTTTGCTTTTCATTTCTCTGGTGGATGGAGTAGTAAAAATCCCCTAATAGTGTAGGCACTGGGTTCTTCATCATGAACAAGTGGATGGCATTCTTACTAACAAACTTGGGCTCATCTGCAAACAATATAGCCCCATATATGCTGAGGGCTAAGAGTGCACAGACTGCCTTCCATTCTCCCTCTACAGCCTTCAGGATGGCTTGAGATATCAAGAAGTCCAGATGTAAACTAGGAATCCCAGCTTTTGTTGTCATGTTTTGCTCAATAAGGGCAGGCTCTAAATATAATGCCCTAGCTATCTCTTCACTCCTGGGAGTAGTCATCTCTGGGTTGAAAAGAATTCCTTTTCTGATAGGAACTCCAATCAATAAAGAAAACTCTTCTAGCAGTGGTCCCATCTGAAAATCAGGAAAGGTGAAGCATCTAAGAGGAGGGTCATAGAACTGCATGCATGTGTGGATCATGCTCCTCTGAGATGGATCAAGATCCATAACCGTGTCCAAAATTCCCCCATGATGCTCTCTGAATAGAGGGATGTGGTCAGGTGTGATGAGTGACTGGACCTGCCTAATACCAGTCAATACAGGCTCAAAGAAGTGATAAGATATGTTGCTTTTCCTTGGAGTAGACATGTGTGCTGATGAAGAATCTGAAGACAAGTGCTGATGAAGATCACAGACTAAAGAGCTGAAGGTAAGTCTCTGGCAGACTGATGAAGGTGAGTCTCTGACAGACTGAAGGAGATAGCTGAAGCAGATGATGAAGACGATGACTGAAGCAGAGGTCTAAGCAGTAGAAGGGGTCAAAACCAAAACCAGGATACAATGAGGTGGATACCCTGAAAGACAAATAAACAAATGTTAAATGATGCAATGATGAGATGCAAATGATATGCAAGGGTTTGTGATCAAGAGCTGGATCTGATAATCTGTCCTGATATAAGGCCCATGTATGTTCAAAAAGTCTGGATGATGGCTCAGAAATCCAGTAACCAGGGTGGGGGGCTCAAATAAAGAGCCACATGTCCAGGGTTAATCACAAGAACTGTCCAAAGTGAAGTATTCTTAAACAATACAGTAACAGGGTATGTTGTGGTCAAGGGCTCCTGCAAACCTGTAAACAACCTGTCGCTCCCGATAAATGGGACTGGCCCAAATAAAGGTACAGACGCGAACGGTCAGCGAAAGGGACAATGAGAACACACAGCAGTGAACTCACTGGAGATGAATAGAGTCGCCAGCTGGGCATTTTTATCCCGGAGGAAAGGCAATGCTGCATAGACCTAGAAAAGATATGGATAAGACGGTTGCGAACCAGAGAGACTGAGAAAGGGGGTTGGTTACAACCTGGGAAGGTATTAGCACCCAGATTGTCCGCCGTACTCGACGGGATCCACGCTTGAAAAATTTGTGTTTAAAAGGGGTAGTGTCAGTGCAATTTGTGTATAAAAGAGCTGGAAAAGGATGTACAGGTGTCAGTGTAAAGGAAAGTGAAGTTTATAAATGTACAGTGTCAGTGTAAGGACAACAGTGAAATGCTCATGATAATGAGGCTAAGAGAAAGATGCTGGAAGAGGGGGAACATACAGAGACTTTTGTTCGATAACCGTTAAGTTATGCCTACGTATCCTCTCGTGCAATGAGGAAGTCAGAACACCGTAGTTCGACCCAAAGAGACTGAAAGATGAATTGACTGATGAACTGCTTACTTGTCTATGCTCAAGTGTATGACCTGTCTGGCTCAGGTGCAAACTGTCTTGCATTAGACGGAAGAAACAAGTTCTCGTTTATGAGTGAATGAGATGAGAAAAGAATCCCGAAGGAGACGATTATTGTTTGTTTTTGATGTTTTCAATCTTTTATTGCTTTTTGAATTTGTCATAAGTTAATGAGCTTAAGCCTAAACCAATGGATTTAGTAAACTCATCACATCTTCCCTCTGATTAGGGGTAATGAGAATACCTTAAGCGTGAAGTCAGATTCTCACACTTAATCACCTTTGATGTAGGATTAAGATCATTAACCTACTTGTGATTATTTAGATGTTTTTGGTGTTTTTGTTTAGTGTTAAGTAATGAGGTTAAGCCGTAATCAGGGATTAAACAGACTCATTACACCATCCTAATAGAAGGATAATAGATGAGAATGTTTAAGCTGAGGAAATCTCCTCAACTTAATCCATGATTAGGGATTAAACTCATGACAAAACAAGCCTTTGATTAAATGGATTTTACTTAATGATATGATGATGAAGTGAGTTTTATGATTTGTAAGACAACTTGAGGGGGACTTGTCCATTAACACTAGGGTTAGTCCTTCTTAACCAATTAAGGAAGAATTAGAACCCTAATGCAAGGCCCAAGTTACAAGTGTGATGTCTTGATGGTTATTATGTGAATTGATTGAAGGAGTTAAACACATTAAGGGTTTAACACTTAGGATTAAAGTTATACACTCCATCCTAATAGAAGGATGCAGGCATAAACTTAATCACAAAGCCTTAAAGCCTTTAGGGTTTAGTCCCTGATTATGAGATGAGAAGAGAAGACTCAAAAGAGACACAAAGGTAAAACTAAATGGGGGACTAATCAAAACCCTAATCATTGTCATGCTTGGTTGTTCCTAAGGTTTGTGAGGTTTACAAGAGCAATCTTCAATGGAACCACCAGGAAGCAGATGAAAGGATCAGGAGAAGCAAAGTAACTTGCTTCATTCAAGAAGTCAAGTCACTTGAGGAAAGAAAGTAAGGAGGAGAAGAATGAGCAAGCTCAATCTCAAGCACATACAAAAATGCAGCAAGGATGCAAAAAAGGGGATGAAGAGAAGTTATGAGAAGTGAAGGCAAATTCACTTCTCAAAGTCACTTACCACCTGAAAGGTTAGAAAAGAAATGCAATGCAATGCAAAATGGGATGAGATGACATGATGAGAAACAAAACCAGAAGCATTTACATGATGCTAATGATGCTATGAGATGCTACAAACATGAGGCAGCACATGAAAATGATCATGCCAACTTATGAATGCAAATGGGGCAAGTTAAGAACCATGAACATACATGAAAAGTTATGAGATGCATATGCCATACAACATGACAAATGCAAGATGCAATGACCAAACATGCTTTCAATATGTCTTATGATGTTCAATGAATCAAATGGAGGCATGAAATGTCATGGCAAGTCATGTTATGCAAGCAAATGCAAGATGAATGCATATGGAAGCCCAAATTAGGGTTTATGAACAATACATCAAACA
Organism: Lathyrus aphaca; assembly: GCA_963966055.1. Classification (NCBI taxonomy): domain Eukaryota; kingdom Viridiplantae; phylum Streptophyta; class Magnoliopsida; order Fabales; family Fabaceae; genus Lathyrus; species Lathyrus aphaca. The sequence goes on from OZ014519.1 coordinate 557,123,810, forward strand.
AAAACCAAAATCAGAAGCAAACAACATTATAAAAAATTGAAAATGCACTCAAAGGACCCCTAATCCTATACTAACCCAATGCCCAAAGGAGAGGTTTCAACTCTTAACCAAATTCAAGATATGATTTTCATAAGATTTCTAGGGTTTTAGGGTTCCTTAACAAGAAAATTACTAAACAAATTGAAAATGAAAGATCAAATCATGGCCATTTAATCTCACAAACTACATGCTAAACACAATGCAATGCAAAAAGAATCAAGGTCCAACTCTTCATGGATAGGCAGAAATGATTTTTGGAACTTTGGATCAAAATAATGCATCAAAATGATTTTAATTCAATGAAAAATCCTCAAAATGCATCAAGATCAAAAAATAAATTTGGTTTGAAGGTTGGACAATGTTTCTAAATGTCTTAAAACATTTCATGAATTTTTGGGTGATTTTTAAATACCTAAAAGTATTTTTAATAAATTAATTTTCATTAATCAATTAAAAATAAACTTTTAAATATTTAAAAATACTTTTTAATGCTAAAAATGAAAATAAAAATATTTTTGAGTGTTAAAAATTAATGAGACTCTTGACAAAAAGTTTCATAATTTTTAAACAAATTTTGCTATTTTAAATAAATTATGGAAGTTAAATGAAAGAAAAATGAAAATAAAATATGAAGTATGCAGTATGAGTGGCTGTGATTAAGAGTTGAGTGATCCAAAGGCCCTGCGTGCAAGTCAACAAGACTGGGGGTATGCACAATCCAAGGCCCAGATTCAAAGTCCAAACACGCGCGTGATCTGATGGCTGAGCTTTCACGTGAACTTAATTAATTATGATTAATTTAATTAAACAAGATTAGGGTTTAATGACCCATCCAGGCCGTCCAAACACGCGCGGGAGAAGCAAATCCACGGCCAAAATTCAAAGTTCGTTAATTAATGAGATTAGGGCATAATAACTTTCAGGTGACCGGAGGGAAGCTCCGGTCATCTTCTCCGGCAACAACAAAACCCTAGATCCTGATTCAGGCTTCTAAACATCAAATTAAACACAGCCAAGTGATCTTCTAACAACCTAGGATACGAATCCACCCTCAAACATCATTTAAACCCCAAGAAACAAGCAAATCGAAGGAAACAAATTTCACGGGTGAAATTTCAGAGCAACAGTACAAACTCAATCCTTACTCATTTTCGATTCTAAGAGTATCCCCATGACCAGCAAGACATAAGCAATCAATTTATAACTTAAAATGCAAGCTTTGGGAGAAAAAATCCATGGTCATACCTGAGCTGGAAAGCTTCAATACTGAGCTTTCAGAGCCTCCTTTGGGTGCAAATGAACTTCTTTGACTCCCTTGAACTCAAAGAGAAGCTTCAAAGTTCTTGTGGATGGCTGGTTTGAAGAGAAGTGTTCTGGTGTAGCAGGTTTCACAGTCAGGATTTGTGAGGTTTCAAGCTATTCCAATGGTGGATTCTTGCTCCTTTGAGTGTGTTTGACTTGTTGGTGAAGAGAAATGGGGTGTTTGATGGCTGGAAAATGAGATTCGAAAGTTCTGGCTTTGAGAATGAAAAATGGTGAAGCTCAGTTCTTGCTTGGTTCAGGCCTAGGTCTTGCTGGTTTTGGCTCAGTGAAGCAAGGTGAGTTGATCAGTGAAGTTGGTTTTTGTGTTTGTGAGTTGTGTGGAGAGATTCGAAGGGTTTTGCTTGAGGGAGTGAGTTTGTGAATGTGATGTTGTGTTGAGCTTCAGCCTTGCTTGATGTATGAAATGGCTAGCATTTTCTTTGCATAAATTAATCTCATTGGTCAGATGATGTGACTTGGCCTTTATTGATTGGTAAGGTGCCTTTTGCAAAATGTCAACTTTGGTGTAAGGAAAGCATGGGTTGTGTTCTAGGCTAGTACAAGTGGTTGGGCTGGCGCAGCATGGTGAGGGGAGAGGGCTAGGGTGGTTCAGCAGCCAAGGCAACAAGTGGGTGAGGTGTGATGATGGTTTTTGCAAGTTGTTCACTTTTGGTTCATATGAAAATATCTTGCTCCCAAGACCATGAAACATGAGGAACTCTTGGTTCAATCTGAACTTTAGGACTTACATGATGCTTGTGTAATGGTTTGATGTCAATTAGAAGTCACAATTTGCCTTGGTACAAGATTTTGCAAATTTCTCATTTGGTGCATAACTTGAAATTCAATGATTTTTGCCAACTTTGACAAACCATAACTTTTGATCCAAAATGAATTAGGTCATGTTCTTGTACTTTTTGAAAAGGGAAAGATCTAATCTACAACTTTCATGACCAAAGTTTTTCCATTTGAAGTATTTTTGGATCAAAAAGTAAGGGTTGAAAAAGTGGCATAAAATGACATTTCATGAAAAGTCAACCATGCCCAAAAAAGTCAACTTTGCAAAATCTTGTAATTCTTAAATTTTGTGAACTTCAACCTTCTCCCATGATCAAATAAAGATCAAATACACTCAAAATGATGAAGATCAACCCTTGGTTGGGTTATTGGGGGCCTCAGATGCCCTGATTTTGCACTGAGTTGTCCAAAAAGTCAAACTTTGATCAGATGACTTCCCCATGGAATTTCTTCATGAAAATTGATATGCATACTCCCTATGCCACATAGAGACCAATGGAAACAAGAATGACCAAAAAAATTGGGGTTATGGCCTCTGAAACCAAAACCCTAATTTTAGGTCATCTGTGCAGTCTAGCCTGGCTCTGCTTCCATACAAACCCTAGTTCTTGTGATTCTTTGGCATTCTTGACTTTGGGAGGATGTAATGTGATATAAGGACACACATGAACCCCTTTGAAGTGATTGTTGACTTTTGGAGTGGCTCAAGAAGCTCTTGGATTGCTCAGATCACAAACCCTAGGTGCAAATGACTTTGAATCTATGCAGTGAATCAAAAATGTAATATGAGATGGTATGCTTGTGTTTATGCATATGAAATGGTCACAAGCCATGGTGAATGGGTGAGGGAAAATTTGGGGTGTTTACAGCTGCCCCTATTCAAACATGAGTTAGCTGTGCAGGTTGCAAGCGACGGCTTATCAGGCAAACAAGATAACTTGTGGTTGAATACCAAAGACAGTCCAAAATTTGCACTCACAGAATGAAGAAGAAAAGGGATATAGATTGTAAAGGAAAATAAAGTATATTGTAAAGTGTGGGCGACGGAGGACGACCGTCGAGCAGAGGACGACTGCTGGGTAAAGAGCAATGACGGGGACGGCCGACATGCTGGGGATAAAAGGTAAAGCAAAGACGGGGACGGCCGACTAGCTGGGAAAGATAAGATATTATGATGGGGACGGGCATCCAGTAAGGCTACAAGATTCTCTGGGGATCGCATGAAACATGACGGGGACGGCCACCAAGTTCAAAAAGTAAAGTAACCGACGATGGGGACGGCCATTGGGCTAAAAAGAAAAGGGACCACGACGGGGACGGCCATTGGGTTAAAGAATAAATGAAATAAACAAATGATGAGGTACGGTCATCAAAGGTGAAGGACGATCACCTAGCAGGGGACGGCTGCTCTGTTGGGTTAAGATGAGGGACGGTCATCTAAGGTGGAGGACGACCACCTGGCAGGGTACGGCTGCCGAAAATATCGCGACATAGGACGAATGCCGGATAAAAGGGTCAACGATGGGGACGGCCATCGGACGAGCATGATGGAGGACGACCATCAAGAGGTGGAGGACGACCACCTAGCAGGGGACGGCTGCTCTCAAGGTTTGTCATGACATAGGACGAGTGCCAGATAACCAAAATCAACAATGGGGACGGCCATTGGATAAAGTGATGAAGGACGATCATCAAAAGGTGGAGGACGACCACCTAGCAGGGGACGGCTGCTAAATATCAACGATGGGGACGGCCATCGGACGAGCATGATGGAGGACGACCATCAAAAGGTGGAGGACGACCACCTAGCAGGGTACGGCTGCTCTCAAAGTTTATCATGACACAGGACGAGTGTCAGATAAAAAGAATTTTGCTTTACTGGGGAATAGTAAACACGGACGAGTGTTTATATCCAAGAAACAAAAGGTATAAGTGTTTAGGGGTTTGTGTATAGATTAAAGATGCGGACGAGCATCCTTAAGACTACGATACGGACGAGTATCGGGTAGGAACAAATACTGACACGTGTTCAGAGATGATGATACAGACGAGTATCAACGGGTTAACAAAGAACACGGACGAGTGTTGAATCTGAAGGGACTCTGCTAGGGAATGGTAGACACAGACGAGTATCTACATTCAAGAAGACATAAGTGCTTGGCACAGTGTACGGATTAAAGATGCGGACGAGCATCCTTAAGACTATGATACGGACGGGTATCATGTAGAAACAAACACTTGACGCATATTCTGAGATGATGGTACGGACGAGTACCAACTGGTTAACAAAGAACATGGACCAATGCCGAATCTGTGGGGATATAAGTGGTATATATAAGATACGGACGAGTATCTGTATAAGTGTAACATGAGTGGTGCATAGATGAGCATTTAACTGCTGGGGAGAGTGATACGGACGAGTGTCAAAAAGGAGAAAAGTATAGTATCAACAAGTATATGGGTTGTAAAAGTGTAGGCGACTGCGCTGGGGTAAATGACATGGACGGATGTCAAGGGAATATAAAGATACAAGTATATGCGAGTGCAAAGAGGATGTCTTTGGCTTTCCGCTGGGGATATGACACGGACGGGTGTCAGGAAGTATCTGTAATACGGGTGGTCTTGTTTGTAAAGAGTGTTCAGGCGACTTTACTGGGGAGTGATGACACGGACGGGTGTCAAAAGGAGTATATACTGGTGTTTGTGAATTGTGAGGCAACTGCTTTTGCTGGGGACTCTGGTGGGGATTTTGGGGGAAAATATTCTGTATACTGATGAATGGTTATTATTCACAAGTGTTGATTCAAAACATGGCTCATGACTATGCTATATGTTTGATTCTTGCCGTAATGCTCCGTGTTAAAAACGGAATGCTACGCTTTGTGGGTGAGTATGATGCGAATGCTATGATCATGCAAGGACACCCAACTGGGATTCGGATCCCGCTGCCACGAAGATCTTCGGTCGATCTGTTGAAGTGAACATCCCAGCTGGGGGGGAGATCATTGGTAGATCTGATGAGATGATTCTGCTTGGGGATACAGGTCGCCGATTGACATATCCTCATAATAAGGGACCCAACTGGGGTTTGTAGAAGCCTTTTGTACTCTGTTGTGACTCCTTCATGCGTTGCTCTTCTGAGTAGAGGCTGAGGATTCTGTGGGGAGATGGTTCCCTGACTCTTGTATTCTGCTGAGGAAGAATGCTTGACACCTCGGCTGGGAGGAGTGACAAGTGGCAAACTAGCTGGGGGAAGTTGTTGGCAACTCAGCTGGGGAGAAAACACCTCAGGTGCTAAGAATGAGTGTTGATTTGTCAGCTTGCTGGGATGAAGCTTTCATGCCCCATGTTGCGCTTCGAACACCTGCGATCCTGCAAAGACAGAGAAACGTACAAATATTCCCGAGGTATCCCTTACCGGATTCCGTCATAGGAGTGAGACACTCTCAAGAGTAAGTATATTTCCTGCAAGCATGTGTTTTATTATTTTTGAAGATATACATCTGTATTCATGCAACCAATTTTTAGGACATCAGACATTTTTTTGCAAATAAAAATGTACAAGACGAAACATGACTGAAAAATCTGATTTTATTAATTCATGTGCCCTGAATTGGCGAGATACAGTCAAGGAAACATATCTCCTGAAATGAAGAGATTGCTATAAATTGAGAAACAAAATGTTGGCAATGTTGTCGACGCTTTAAAGAGCTTCCCCTTGCTATGACTCGTATGACATTTGACATTTCTTCTCGTCTTGCTTTCTGAAGACAGTTGATTCCGAATGAAGCTTGATCCTTTCGAAGTTTTACCAAGTTGCAGGTGATACAGACGAATTCAGAATGCAGTTGTTCGCTTATTCCCTTGTTTTGCATGGATCGCCCTTTCGGGTTTTCAATCCATCAGGATACCCATTTTTGCCTGAGTTGTCCAATGCGGCTTTTCAACTTAGCGGGTGTACAATTTTTGTTTATTTCCCTTATTTTTGCCCAAGTCTTTTATTCTGTTTTTGACTTGCCGGGATGCCCTGTTTTTGCCTGGACTCACATTCTGTTTTCATGTCCAGCGGGTCATTTTTACGCGAAGTATTTTTTAACTGCATCTGAATTCACAGGGGACGGGAAGTCTTCACCATCCATGGTGCTGAGCATCAGTGCTCCACCAGAGAAAACTTTCTTCACCACGAATGGTCCTTCATAATTCGGAGTCCATTTGCCCCTGTGGTCTGTATGAGGAGGAAGGATCCTTTTCAGCACAAGATCTCCCACTTGGTACTCTCGGTGCCTGACTTTCTGATCGAAGGCTCTCTTCATCCTTTTCTGATATAGCTGTCCATGACAGATCGCAGCCAATCTTTTCTCTTCAATCAGACTTAGTTGTTCGAATCGGGACCGAACCCATTCTGCTTCGTTCAGCTTAACATCCATTAGTACTCGTAGAGAGGGTAATTCAACTTCAACAGGTAGGACTGCTTCCATGCCATACACAAGCTGATACGGTGTTGCCCCAGTGGATGTCCTGATTGACGTGCGATACCCATGCAAGGCAAACGGTAGCATCTCATGCCAGTCTTTGTAAGTGACTACCATCTTCTGCACAATCTTCTTGATATTCTTATTAGCCGCCTCAACAGCGCCGTTCATCTTTGGCCTGTAAGGAGAAGAATTGTGGTGTTGGATCTTGAAGTCCCGGCATAACTCAGCCATCATCTTGTTGTTTAAGTTGGAACCATTATCAGTAATGATTCGCTCGGGAACTCCATATCGACAGATGATATCTCTCTTCAGAAATCTGGCTACCACTTGCCTTGTAACATTTGCATATGACGCTGCTTCAACCCACTTGGTAAAATAATCAATGGCTACCATGATGAATCTGTGGCCATTTGAAGCAGTTGGCTCAATCTTGCCAATCATGTCAATTCCCCACATAGCAAAGGGCCATGGTGAAGACATTATATTCAGAGGATTGGGAGGCACATGCACCTTATCCGCATAGATCTGGCATTTATGGCATTTTCTGGCGTAGGCACAACAATCTGCATCCACTGTGATCCAGTAATAGCCTGATCTTAGCAATTTCTTGGCCATGGCATGCCCTCCGGCATGGGTACCAAAAGATCCTTCGTGCACTTCATGCATCAACAAATCTGCTTCCGTCTTGTCAACACATCTGAGGAGTACCATATCAAAGTTCCTTTTGTATAAAGACCAGTCAGTGTTCAGAAAGAAACTACCAGCAAGCCTTCTCAAAGTCTTCTTATCATTGGAAGATGCCCTAGGTGGGTATGTTTGATCCTCCAAGAAGCACTTAATGTCATGGAACCAAGGCTTATCATCTTTGACAACATCTGCTGCAAATACATATGCTGGTCTGTCGAGTCTGGACACTGAAATCTGAGGTACAAAGTTGGCCGCTTGAACTTTGATCATGGATGAAATGGTAGCCAGAGCATCTGCAAACTGATTCTCGTCCCGAGGGATATACTCAAGTTTGACCGTTGTGAAGAAAGTCAACAACCTCCTTGTATAATCCCTGTAAGGTATCAGATGACCCTGATGGGTGTACCATTTTCCGCTGGTTTGATTAACTACCAGAGCTGAATCTCCGAACACAGTCAATGTCTTGATCTTGAGGTCAATGGCTTCCTCAAGACCCATAATGCAAGCTTCGTATTCAGCTTCGTTGTTAGTGCAGTTGAAAGTGAGTTTTGCCGAGAAAGGCATGTGAACTCCTTTAGGTGTAATGAGTACTGCACCAACACCACGACCGTTCATATTAACAGCCCCATCAAACATCATAGTCCATTCTTCTTCCGGGTCAGGCCCTTCAGTGTGAATAGGCTCTTCATGATCTTTTGCTTTAATGAACATGATGTCTTCATCAGGGAAGTCAAACCTCATAGGCTGGTAGTCATCAATAGGTTGCTCAGCAAGATATTCAGACAATACACTGCCTTTGATGGCTTTCTGAGAGGTGTACTGAATGTCATATTCTGTGAGAATCATTTGCCATCTTGCAACCCGTCCGGTAAGAGCTGGCTTCTCAAATATGTACTTAACTGGGTCCATCTTTGAGATTAACAAAGTAGTGTGGGTCAACATATACTGTCTCAGTCGGCGAGCAGCCCACGCTAAAGCACAGCAAGTTTTCTCGAGCAGTGAATAACGTTGTTCACAGTCGGTAAACTTTTTGCTTAGGTAGTAAATTGCATACTCTTTTCGACCAGACTCGTCATGCTGGCCCAGCACACACCCCATTGACTCTTCTAATACTGTCAAGTACATTATCAGAGGTCTTCCTTCAACTGGAGGCATAAGGATTGGTGGTTCTTGCAGGTATTCCTTGATCTTGTCAAAAGCCTTCTGGCAGTCTTCGTTCCACCTGACCGTTTGTTCCTTTCTTAACAATTTGAACAAGGGTTCACAGGTCGCTGTAAGGTGAGATATGAACCTTGAGATGTAGTTCAATCTACCTAGAAACCCTCGAACTTCTTTCTCAGTTTTCGGTGCAGGCATCTCTTGAATAGCTTTGACTTTATCAGGGTCAACTTCAATCCCTTTCTCGCTTACAATAAATCCCAGCAGCTTACCGGATCGCACCCCGAATGTGCACTTGTTGGGGTTCAACTTCAGTTGGTACTTCCTCAGACGTTTGAATAGCTTTAGCAGATTTACCAGGTGGTCTTCCTCTGTAAGGGACTTAGCAATCATGTCATCCACATAACATTCTATTTCTTTATGAATCATATCGTGGAATAATGTCACCATAGCCCGTTGATAGGTTGCACTAGCATTCTTCAGTCTGAATGGCATCACCTTGTAACAGAACGTGCCCCAGGGTGTGATGAATGTTGTCTTCTCCATGTCTTCAGGTGACATCTTGATCTGATTATATCCTGAAAATCCATCCATGAAGGAGAATACCGAGAACTGAGCTGTGTTATCCACCAATACATCAATGTGAGGTAATGGGAAGTCATCTTTCGGGCTGGCTCTATTCAGATCCCGGTAGTCAACACACATCCTTACTTTGCCGTCTTTCTTAGGCACAGGTACTATGTTAGCAACCCACGGCGGATAGCTAGTTACAGCAAGGAACCCGGCGTCCCACTGCTTTTGTACCTCTTCCTTGATCTTCATTGCCATGTCCGGGCGAGTACGGCGCAGTTTCTGTTTAACCGGTGGGCATTCTTCTCTTAAAGGCAGCTTGTGCATGACAATGTCGGTGTCCAACCCTGGCATATCTTGATAGGACCAAGCAAACACATCCACATATTCTTGAAGCAGGTCAATCAGTTGTTTCTTCACTGAGTCTTGTAGGCAGGCCCCGATCTTAACCTCCTTCACATCTTCAAATGTACCAAGATTAATCGTTTCCACCTCCTCCTGATGAGGAGTAATAACCTTCTCCTCTTGTCTCAACAACCTGGCTAGCTCTTCAGGAAGCTCATATTCTTCTTCAACCCCTTCATCAGCTTGATTGATTGGATTGTCAAAGTCATACGAAGTCATAGCCGTGCTGTTGTCGGTGCTGTCTGGAAGGCACTCTCTGCAAGGGTTCAGTTTGTTCATTTTAGTGATTGATTTTAATCTTGCTTTAAAAAAAGTGAAATAAAGTTGTCATTTTGAAAACATCGCCATTTATTTTTTGTACAAAAAGAAAAATGGAAAACAGTGAGCGAAAAAGAAAAAAGACTCATTTGCAAAAAGATGTCTGATATTTCATTGATTAATCTTGTTTGCACAAAAAGTACAGATGGCCCGATTACAAAATGAGTCTTGTCATCTTGGGCAAGATGCAAGACTTTGATGCATGCTATAAAATACAGGAAATAATAATTACTCTGCATGAGTAACTCTTATAATTTCCTGGGAAGACCAGTTTGAGATACTGCTCCCCGGGATCTTTGGACGAATCCAGCTTTCCAGGTTGCGTTCTTCTTCCAGCTCGTCTTCCAAATTGTTGATAGCATCAGGGGTGAGCATCCCCCCACTAACAAAACCGGGCTTCTCAGCAGCCTCTGCTTGACTTTGTTGAGTTGGTCTGTAACCCAACCCAAATTTGTCTTTCTTCTCCTCCACAGATAAAACCTTGCCCCAGCCTTGGGCAGTTCCTTCCTCAACAACCTTCCGGGCTTGTTGATAAGATGACATGGAGATTCCAGATACAGCAGATGCTTCATTAACATTCAGGGCCTCAAACCCTTGGCTCATTGTTTCATGGATCTCCCCATCCATCTCAATATACTTATAAGTAGCCAGATGGCTAACAAATATATCCTCCTCCCCACATATAGTAACGACTTGGCCTTCCCACTCAAATTTTAACTTCTGGTGAAGGGTAGACGTTACTGCGCCAGCGGCATGAATCCATGGTCTACCCAACAAACAGCTGTAGGCGGGCTGAATGTCCATCACGTAGAAGGTCGTTTTAAAAGTTTGTGGGCCAATCGTTACAGGCAGCTCAATTTCTCCCAGAACCGATCTCTTAGAACCATCAAAGGCTCTTACTACCAGGTTACTGGGACGCAATGCTAATCCTTCATACTCTAGCTTCACCAGGGCCTTTTTCGGTAAGACATTAAGGGATGACCCTGTGTCTACCAGCACATGGGAAAGGACTGCACCTTTACATTCCATGGTGATGTGCAAGGCCTTGTTATGGTTGCGGCCTTCCGTTGTCAAGTCAGTATTGGTGAACCCTAGCCCATTGCTAGCAGTAACATTTCCAACCACGGTTTCCAACTGATTGACGGTGATCTCTTCAGGCACGTAAGCTGCGTGCAAGACTTTGAGTAGTGCATTCCGATGGGCTTCGGAACACATAAGCAATGATAGGATAGAGATCTTGGATGGCGTCTGGTGAAGCTGATCCACTATTTTGTAATCACTCTTTTTGATGATTCTCATGAACTCATCAACTTCTTGATCGAATGGTGTTTTCAAAGCTTCCTTAACAGCTTGATCTTCCTGCACCGGGCTCTTTCCTTTTGCCTTGGCAACAGCTTCTGCTTCGGCAGTGGGTCTTTGAATTTGTGGAGCAAAGAGACGTCCGCTTCGAGTGAAGCCTCCGCCTCCTCCCACATTGTCTATTTGTGGTGCAGGTGTTGGTGGGTCAAGAGTGATTTTCTTTCCTTCGCAATATACGTCAGAGCCGTAGTGCCAAGGGATGGCATTACTGCTTTCATAAGGTATTGGTCCAGGCACTGTGACAGTGACTGGACTGATGGCAGCTGCAGAAGGGACTGTGATAGTCTGTGGATCATAATAAATTGTGACTGGTGCTCTGATGGGAGCAGCACTTTCTGAGTTGTAGGCAGAGTTGTTTTCAGGATCATAAACTATTGTGACAGTTGAGACATCTTCATGATTTGTTGCTGATGTTGTAGGAGATATTGTTGGAAGGATGGGCGTTGTTGTTGTAGGAGTTTCAAAATGAAGTGGTGCTGAAGTTGTAGAAGGAAAATTTGTTGATAGCTGATCAGTTGAGATGACAGATGAAGTACTTGTTGATGAAGCCGAAGAGTTGTCGGGAACAATGGTTGTTGCAGTTGTAGGAGATATAGGAATTGCTGCTGATGAGATTGCTGGATTTGTTGGAAATGATGTGGTGATTTGAAGCTGGCCACTCTGAATGAGACCATCTATGCCATTCCTCAAGTTATCGCACCCATTTACTGAAATATTGCAGTAAGCACACCCTAACTCACACCCCGGGAACATTTGACATTCGAGGAGCTGAGCCTTAATCTCTACCAACGGTGTTCGAATCTGACCCACACTGGTTATTAAATAAGACGGCTTGTCTTCTTCAATAGCGTTGATCCTGGGACCCCCGTGGTTTGGCATAGGGTTCTTATTAACATTGGGCGGTGGTGCGAAATCCAGGGCCTTAGAGTCTACCAGGTCTTGTACCTTCATGTGCAAGGCTCTGCATTTTTCTGTACTGTGGCCAGGTGCATTTGAATGAAAAGCACATCTGGCGTTGGAGTCATAATTCCTGGGTAGACTGTTGGGATCTGGAGGTGCCAATGTCCTTAGCTCAACTAGGTTGAGTTTCAGGAGTTGTGGCAGCAATGTAGCATATGGCATAGGGATCGGGTCGATCACCCTGTTGGCTTGAGATGGCCTCTGCTGGAATGGCCTTTGCTGGTTATTGTTGTTGGTGTTGTTGTTGTTGTAGTTTCTCGGAGGATACTGAGTTTGTTGCTGGTACTGAGGTTGTTGCTGATAATTTTGTTGCGGTGGTTGATAAGCTGGTTGTGGATGAGCTGGAGCGGGAATGGTGACTGCTGCCACAGATCTATGAACATATTGGGGCCTGCCCCTGTTGGTGTGGATGGCATTGGTCTCGCCAGTTCTTCTTGGGCCCGCAAAAGGCTTCCTTGCATTACTGGACGAGCTTGCACCGTTGTCTGAGATCTTACCCATCTTCAATAGGCTTTCAATTCTCTCCCCGGCTATGACGACATCTGCAAAGCTGGTAGATGAGAAGGCAGCTAGCCTATCAATGTAAGTCCCCTGAAGGGTGTTCATGAACATATCAGCCATCTCCCTTTCTGACATAGGTGGCTGGACAGCAGCAGCGAGCTGTCTCCATCTTTGAGCATACTCTCGGAAGCTTTCTCTAGATGACTGTTGTAAACACCCCATATTTTCCCTCACCCATTCACCATGGCTTGTGATCATTTCATATGCATAAACACAAGCATACCATCTCATATTACATTTTTGATTCACTGCATAGATTCAAAGTCATCTGCACCTAGGGTTTGTGATCTGAGCAATCCAAGAACTTCTTGAGCCACTCCAAAGATCATCAACCACTTCAAAGGGGTCCATGTGTGTTCTTATATCATATTACACCCTCTCAAAGTCAAGAATGCCAAAGAATCACAAGAACTGGGGTTTGTATGGAAGCAGAGCCAGGTTTAACTGCACAGATGACCTAAAATTAGGGTTTTGGTTTCAGAGGCCATAACTCCAGTTTTTTGGTCATTCTTGTTTCTATTGGTCTCTATATGGTGTAGGGAATATGCATATCAATTTTCATGAAGAAATTCCATGGGGAAGTCATCTGATCAAGAGTTGACTTTCTGGACAAGTCAATGCAAAATCAGGGCATCTGAGGCCCCCAATGACCCAACCAAGGGGTGATCTTCATCATTTTGAGTGTTTATGACCTTTATTTGATCATATAAGAAGTTTGAAGTTCACAAAATTCAAGAATTACAAGTTTTTGCAAAGTTGACTTTTTAGGGCAAGTTTGACTTTTGAAGAATATGTCATTTTATGCCACTTTTCAAACCTTACTTTTTGATCCAAAAATGCTTCAAATGGAAAAACTTTGGTCATGAAAGTTGTAGAATAGATCTTTCCCTTTTCAAAAAGTACAAGAACATGACCTAATTCATTTTGGATCAAAAGTTATGATGTGTCAAAGTTGGCAAAAATCACTAATTTTCAAGATATGCCCCAAATGAGAAACTTGCAAGAACTTTGTACCAAGGCATTTGTGACTTCTAATTCATGTCTAACCAATATGCAAGCATCACACAAGTTCTAAAAATCAGATTTGAACCAAAAAGATCACATGTTCATGGTTTGCAAAGCAAGAAAGTTTCATGTGAACCAAAAGTGATCAAGTTGCAAAATCATCATCACACTTCCATCCACTTGTTGCCTTGGCTGCTGAACCAACCATAGCCTTTCCCCTCACCATGCTGCACCAGCCCACACCTTTGTACTAGCCTAGAACACAACCCATGCCTCTCTTACACAAAGGTTGACAATTTGCAAAAGTTAACTTACCTATCACAGCAGGCCAGGTCACATCATCTGACCAATGGGAGTTTTTTATGTGGAACAAATGCTAGCCATTTCATACATCAAGCAAGGCTGAAACACACAAGAACAACACATTCACAAACTCACTCCCTCAAGAAAAACTCTTCGAATCTCTCCATACAACTCACAAACACAAGAACCAATTCCACTGATCAACTCACCTTGCTTCACTGAGCCAAAACCAGCAAGACCTAGGCCTGAACCAAGCAAGAACTGAGCTTCACCATTTTTCATCCTCAAAGCCAGAACTTTCGAATCTCATTTCCCAGCCATCAAACACCCCATTTCTCTTCACCAACAAGTCAAACACACTCAAAGGAGCAAGAATCCACCATTGGAGTAGCCTGAAACCTCACAATTCCTGACTGTGAAACCTGCTACACCAGAACACTTCTTTTCAAACCAGCCATCCACAAGAGCTTTGAAGCTTCTCTTTGAGTTCAAGGGAGTCAAAGAAGTTCATTTGCACACAAAGGAGGCTCTGAAAGCTCAGTATTGAAGCTTTCCAGCTCAGGTATGGCCATGGATTTTTTTCTCCCAAAGCTTGCATTTTAAGTTGTAAATTGATTGCTTATGTCTTGCTGGTCATGGGGATACTCTTAGAATCGAAAATGAGTAAGAAATGAGTTTGTATTGTTACTCTGAAATTTCACCCGTGAAATTTCTTTCCTTCGATTTGCTTGTTTCTTGGGTTTTAAATGATGTTTGAGGGTGGATTCGTGTCCTAGGTTGTTAGAGGTTCACTTGGCTGTGTTTAATTTGATGTTTAGAAGCCTAAATCAGGATCTAGGGTTTTGTTGTCGCCGGAGAAGATGACCGGAGCTTCCCTCCGATCACCTGAATGTTATTAGCCCTAATCCCTGTCATTAAATCCATTTGAATCTCATGCGTTAGATTGCTTGACTTCGTTGACTTCCCGCGTGCATGTATGGCCCAGATTCGCTCATTTAGCCCTAATCCCCTTTAGTTAGTTTAATTAATTATAATTAAATTAATTTAATCAGGACCAACCTCAGCCCTTGGATGACGCGCTAGTCAACCATTTCAAACCCAGTTTAAATCTCCACCATCAGATCAGAATACTTTCCATTTATTTACTTTTATTTTCATTTTCTTTGTATTTAACTTCTACAATTTATTTAAAATAGTAAAAATTGTTTAAAAATTATGAAACTTTTTGTCAAGAGTTTCATTAGTTTTTAAAACACAAAAATATTTTTATTTTCATTTTTAGCATTAAAAAAGTATTTTTAATTATTTAAAAGTTTATTTTTAATTGATTAATGAAAAATTAATTTATTAAAAATACTTTTAGGTATTTAAAAATCACCCAAAAATTCATGAAATGTTCTAAGACAATTAGAAACATTGTCCAACCTTCAAACCAAATTTATTTTTTGATCTTGATGCATTTTGAGAATTTTTCATTGAATTAAAATTATTTTTGTGCATTATTTTGATCCAAACTTCAAAAAATCATTTCTGCCTAACCATGAAGAGTTGGACATTGATTCTTTTTGCATTGCATTGTGTTTAGCATGTAGTTTGTAAGATTAAATGGCCATGATTTGATCTTTCATTTTCCATTTGTTTGGCATTTTTCTTGTTTGGAAACCCTAAAACCCTAGCAAACTTGTGAAAACCATAACTTGAATTTGGTTAGGAGTTGAAACCTCTCCTTTGGGCAGTGAGTTAGTATAGGATTAGGGGTCCTTTGAGTGCATTTTCAATTTTTTATAATGTTGTTTGCTTCTGGTTTTGGTTTTTGTTTGTTGCATTGATCATAAACCCTAATTTGGGCTTCCTTATGCATCCATCTTGCATTCTCTTGCATAACATGACTTGACATGACATTCCATGCTTCCATTTGATCCATTTAACATCATAAGACATATTGAAAGCATGTTTGATCATTTCACCTTGCATTTGTCATGTTGTATGCCATATGCATCTCATAACTTTTCATGTATGCTCATGTGTCTTAACTTGCTCCATTTGCATCCATAAGCTTGTATGATCATCTCCATTTGTTGTCTCATGTTTGTATCACTTCATAGCATCATTATCATCATAAGTATGCTTCTGGTTTTGTTTCTCATCATGTCATCTCATCCCATTTGGCATTGCATTGCATTTCTTTTCTAACCTTTCAGGTGGTAAGTGACTTTGAGAAGTGAATTTGCCTTCACTTCTCATAACTTCTCTTCATCTATTTTCATGCATCCTTGCTGCATTTATGTTTGTGTTTGAGATTGAGCTTGCTCATTCTTCTTCATCCTACTTTCTTTCCTCAAGTGACTTGACTTCTTGAATGAAGCAAGTTACTTTGCTTCTTCTGATCCTTTCATCTGCTTCCTGGTGGTTCCATTGAAGATTCTTCTTGCAAACCTCACAAACCTTAGGAACAACCAAGCATGACAATGATTAGGGTTTTGATTAGTCCCCCATTTAGTTTTACCTTTGTGTCTCTTTGAGTCTTCTCTTCTCATCTCATAATCAGGGACTAAACCCTAAAGGCTTTAAGGCTTTGTGATTAAGCTTATGTCTGCATCCTTCTATTAGGATGGAGTGTATAACTTTAATCCTAAGTGTTAAACCCTTAATGTGTTTAAATCTCTTAATCAATTCACTTAATAATCATCAAGACATCACACTTGTAACTTGGGCCTTGCATTAGGGTTCTAATTCTTCCTTAATTGGTTAAGAAGGACTAACCCTAGTGTTAATGGACAAGTCCCCCTCAAGTTGTCTTACAAACCCTAAAAATCATTTCATCATCATACCATTAAATAAAATCCACTTAATCAAAGGCTTGTTTTGTCATGAGTTTAATCCCTAATCATGGATTAAGTTGAGGAGCATTCCTCAGCTTAAACATTCTCATCTATTATCCTTCTATTAGGATGGTGTAATGAGTCTGTTTAATCCCTGATTATGGCTTAACCTCATTACTTAACACTAAACAAAAACACCAAAAACATCTAAATAATCACAAGTAGGTTAATGATCTTAATCCTACATCAAAGGTGATTAAGTGTGAGAAACTGACTTCACACTTAAGGTATTCTCATTACCCCTAATCAGAGGGAGGATGTGATGAGTTTACTAACCCATTGGTTTAGGCTTAAGCTCATTTTCTTATGGCAAACTTTCAAAAGCAATAAAAGACTGAAAACTCAAAAACAAACAATAAATCGTCTCCTTCGGGATTCTTTTCTCATCTCATTCACTCATAAACGAGAACTTGCTTCTTCCGTCTAATGCAAGACAGTCTGCACCTGAGCCAGACAGGTCATACACTTGAGCATTGACAAGCAAGCAGTTCACAAGTCAATTCATCTTTCAGTCTCTTTGGGTCGAACTACGGTGTTCTGACTTCCTCATTGCACGAGAGGATACGTAGGCATAACTTAACAGTTATCGAACAAAAGTTTTTGTATTTTCCCCCTCTTTCAGCATCATTCTCTTAGCCTCATATTCTTGAGCATCTCCTCTTTGTTCTTACACTGACACTGTATATATCACCCCTCACACTTCTTTTACACTGACACCTGTACATCCTTTTCCGGCTCATTTATACACAAATTGCACTGACACTACCCCTTTAAAACACAAATCTTTTAAGCGTGGATCCCGTCGAGTACGAAGGACAATCTGGGTGCTAATACCTTCCCAGGTTGTAACCAACCCCCTTTCTCAGTTTCTCTGGTTCGCAACCGTCTTATCCATATCTTTCTAGGTCTATGCAGCATTACCTTTCCCCCGGGATAAAAATGCCTAGCTGGCGACTCTTTTCATTCCCTGTGAGTTCACTCCTGTGTGTTCTCACATCCTCCTTTCGCCGACCGTTCGCGTCTGTACCCTATTTGACCCCGGCTTCATTTAGTGGGAGCGACAGCTTGGCGACTCCGCTGGGGATACTTATACTGTAACCAGGGCTTCTGGTTCTTTTTGTGGGTTCCTCCTAGCGCTTGATTGATTTGTGTTTACTGGGGTGTTATGTGCTTATTTGTGTTTGTATATTTGTATTTATTTTTGCTTTATGTACAGTTGCTTTACTGTTTTCTTTATAGCTTTACATATTATCATATTGTCATACTGTGCTGCTGGCTGGATCTGTTGTTTGCTTTGGTGGGTGGGTGTTCCATTGAGAGTTAAGGTCCTATACCTGGGACCTGAGTGACACCTAGGCTAGAGTGGTTCATATTCTTTCCCATTCCATCTCGGTCTGGTGCGGGAATATGAAACACGGTTCAGATATGGGTTTCTTCTTGAGAACTCTGTGTTGCAGATTTCCTGCAGTACTAGGGCTATCTGGGAAGCCTGCTAAGTCTGGATGACCTTTTAGTATTGACCTTAAGAAACTGAGGTGAATTAGAGGAGGAACTTTTATGGTTATTGTAAACACTGTACCTCCGGGTTAGAAGTGTTTACACTTCTCATAACTGATCCAAGTCTGAGGATCCTTGTTTTAGAACACCACCTGTGAGGGGGTTGGGCTGTTTACAGGTTGCAGGTACCCTTGGCCTCAACATACCCTGTTACTTTGATTTGATTAAGAATACTCCATGTTGGAACAGTTCTTGTGATTCTAAACCCTGGACATGTGGCTCTTTATTTGAGCCCCCCCACCTTGGTTACTGGACTTATAGACCTCCATCTGGATTTCTTACACACATGGACTTATATCATAGCACTTGATCAGATCCAGCTCAGTCACAAACCCTTGCATATCATTTGCATACATAATCATTGCATCATATTGACATTTGCTTATTTGTGTTGCAGGGTATCCATCTTCATTTGGTTTTGGTTTTGACCCCATCTTCAGTATTGACCTATCTTCATCAGCACCTGCTTCAGCTATCAGCTATCTACTTCAGTCACCTGCACCAGCCAATCAGTGGCCCATTCTTCAGTATCATCATCAGCACTTGTCTCTACTCAGTCTCAACATCATGGCACCTAAAAAGAGCAACATCACCTACCACTTCTTCCAGCCAGAGTTAGCTAACATCAGGAGGATTCAGACCCTGATCACTCCAGACCATATACCACTGTTCAGGGAACACCATGGAGATATACTTGATATGGTTATGGATCTGGACCCCTCACAGAGGAGCCTGATCCACACTTGCCTTCAGTTTTATGATCCCCCACTGAGATGTTTCACTTTTCAGGACTTTCAGCTGGGCCCCTTATTGGAAGAATACTCATCATTAGTTGGTATACCTATCAGGGGTGGAGTCCCTTTCAACCCTGAGATGGTCTTTCCTGGTAATGAAGAGGTAGCAAAGGCATTGCATCTGGAACCAGTCCTGATTGGGCAGCATATGACTTCTAAGGCTGGAATCCCTGGCCTGCATCTGGATTTCTTGATCTCTCAAGCTACCCTGAAAGCTTCTCTAGGAGAGTGGAAAGCAGTCTGTGCTTTATTGGCCTTGAGCATATATGGGATCATATTATTTGCAGATGAGCCTCGATTTGTCAGCAAGAATGCAATCCATCTTTTCATCCTGAAGAACCCAGTGCCCACTTTATTGGGGGATCTCTACTACTCTGTTCATCAAAGGAATGAAAAGCAAAGGGGAAGATTAGTAAGATGCTGTGCTCCTTTGTTCCATACTTGGCTTCTTAGGCATTTGCCCAGGACAGATGCATTTTTGAACCCTCATCAGCAGAAAAACTGGGCTGGAAGACTTACTACCCTAACTTCAGCTGATATCAGGTGGTGCACCCAAAGCACAAAAGGCAGGGATATCATCACCAGCTGTGGGCATTTTCCCAATGTGCCCCTGATAGGAGTTAAGGGTAGTATTAATTACAACCCTCTACTGTTCAAAAGACAACTGGGCTATGCACTGGTCCACACTCCTAAGGCACAAGACTTGGTTGAGACTCTTTATTGTGAGAACAAGCCTAATCTGGCTATTGTTAGGCAGGCAGCCTGGGCCTGGGACAATGTGCAGACTAAGGGGGTAACCATCCTGGGGAAGTGTAACAATGTGGCATCAGCACAATACTATGATTGGTCCCATGCCAGGGCTCAATTCTCTGGGATGCCCTTTACTATAGAAGATATGCCTGGGCCTTCCACAACACCACCTCCAGCAACTGTCAGCTTAGAGGAGTTTGAGAAGTTGAAAGAGAGAAATGAGAAGCTGACTCAAGCTCTACAGAAGACCCTCTGGGAGAGGAGTGATGGTAGGTTGGATATTGAGAGGTTAGAAAAGTTGAAGGTGGAGCACTTGGCTAGAATTGAGAAGTCTGAGGATTACATTAAGAAATCTAGGGCTGGAGAACAAATCCTGAAGAATGCTTGCAAGGAAGCCCAATTCCAGAAAGCCAGGACTGATTTGTATCTGAAGGAGAGTCAGGCTAGGTGGGTCAGGATCACCGAAGCTCGTACTCAAGAGGACAAAAGGACTCAGGATAAGATGGAACAGATGGAAGCTAGTGCGAAAGAGCAGCAGGAAGCCCTGGCAGCAGCCCAGAGGGAGATATCAGAGCTGAAGATCAGAGTTGGAGTGAAGAGATCAAAGGACCAAAGTCAACACAAGAAGCTAACTGCAGCTGTTATTACCCGGAACCTCCTTATCAGGAACCTCACGGAGCGTCCGGCTGATCCTGTGACCGAAGCACTTCTCAAGGAAGTTCGGGAGGATGAGTTTGGTCTTGATGTTTGACCATTTGCTTGTTGTTGCTTTCATTCCATGTACTTTTATTTTCTTGTAATGTATTTTGACCCCTCAGAGGGCTTGTATTTGTAAACAAACTGTGTACCATTGGCCTTTTGTAATATATGTATTAGTTTGTTCCATCCGAGTTTACTTCGAAAGCAACATCAACAGCATCTTCAAGGGTCTGGAAGGGTCAAAACTGAATGCCAAGCCGGATACCTTGAAAACAAATAAGCACACTGCATTGCATGCTAACCCTTTGTTTGTTTTGTAGGTGTTTGTTTTATTGTTGCTAACTCTGTTGTGATCTCAGGAACTATTGCTCGACGCCGGGTATTTCCCCTCAACCGTCCGCACCGATATCCAACCCGTAACAATCTTCCGGGCATACAGATGGATCAGATGCAGCAGGACCTTACAGAGGTCAGGAACCAAATGACCAACGAAAGGTTGGAAATGAGGAACCAAATGACACAGTTTATGGAGGTAATGAACAACATGGCTCAAAGCCAGGAGAGGCTCAGAGCACTGGTGGAAGGGAGAAATCAGGAAGATCATCAGCCAGGGACTGCTGGGACTAGCAACAACGAAAGAGTCCAACCTCATGTCAATCCCCCAGTCTTTGGACCCCACCTCCATCCAGAGGCCAACATCCCTGCCAATATACAAGGGACTGCCACAGCAGGGAGGGTACTGCAAGAAGACCCCCAGGAAGACCAGTTCACAGTGATGGGAGCTGGGGAGGAGACTTATGATAGAAGGTTGGATGAGATAGCCGAGAAATTAAGATCCTTAGAGTCTCAAAACTCTTTGGGTTTTGACGTTATGGATATGGGCTTGGTAGATGGGGTCAGGATTCCCCACAAGTTTAAGCCACCATGCTTTGAGAAGTATAATGGGACTTCCTGTCCCCGGACCCATCTACAATCTTTTCTCGGGAGGCTAAAAGCCTATACCATGGACGAGAAGCTGTGGATGTTCTATTTTGAGGATAGCTTGACTGGAGCTTCGAGGGAATGGTATTCCCATCTGACAAGAGCAACTATTAGATGCTGGAAGGACCTGGCAGAGGCCTTCATCAGACAGTATCAGTATAATCTGGATATGGCACCCAACAGGACCCTCCTAATGGGAATGTCACAGTCATCTAGAGAGAGCTTCCGAGAGTATGCTCAAAGATGGAGACAGCTCGCTGCTGCTGTCCAGCCACCTATGTCAGAAAGGGAGATGGCTGATATGTTCATGAACACCCTTCAGGGGACTTACATTGATAGGCTAGCTGCCTTCTCATCTACCAGCTTTGCAGATGTAGTCATAGCCGGGGAGAGAATTGAAAGCCTATTGAAGATGGGTAAGATCTCAGACAACGGTGCGAGCTCATCCAGTAAAGCGAGAAAGCCTTTTGCGGGCCCAAGAAGGACTGGTGAGACCAATGCCATCCACACTAACAGGGGCAGGCCCCAATATGTTCATAGATCTGTGGCAGCAGTCACCATTCCCGCTCCAGCTCATCCACAACCAGCCTACCAACCTCCGCAGCAAAACTATCAGCAACAACCTCAGTACCATCAACAAGCTCAGTATCCTCCGAGAAAGTACAACAACAGCAACACCAACAACAATAACCAGCAAAGGCCATTCCAGCAGAGGCCATCTCAAGCCAACAGGGTGATCGATCCGATCCCTATGCCATATGCTACATTGCTGCCACAACTCCTGAAACTCAACCTAGTTGAGCTAAGGACATTGGCACCTCCAGATCCCAACAGTCTACCCAGGAATTATGACTCCAACGCCAGATGTGCCTTCCATTCAAATGCACCTGGCCATAGTACGGAAAAGTGCAGAGCCTTACACATGAAGGTACAAGACCTGGTAGACTCTAAGGCCCTGAATTTCGCACCACCACCCAATGTCAATAAGAACCCCATGCCAAACCACGGGGGTCCCAGAATCAATGCAATTGAAGAAGACAAGCCGTCTTATTTAATAACCAGTGTGGGTCAGATTCGGACACCGTTGGTAGAAATTAAGGCTCAGCTCCTCGAATGTCAAATGTTCCCGGGGTGTGAGTTAGGGTGTGCTTACTGCAATATTTCAGTAAATGGGTGCGATAACCTGAGGAATGGCATAGATGGTCTCATTCAGAGTGGCCAGCTTCAAATCACCACATCATTTCCAACAAATCCAGCAATCTCATCAGCAGCAATTCCTGTACCTCCTACAACTGCAACAACCATTGTTCCCGTCAACTCTTCGGCTTCATCAACAAGTACTTCATCTGTCATCTCAACTGATCAGTTATCAACAAATGTTCCTTCTACAACTTCAGCATCACTCCATTTTGAATCTCCTACAACAACAACACCCATCCTTCCGACAATGTCTCCTACAACATCAGCAACAAATCATGAAGATGTTTCAACTGTCACAATATTTTATGATCCTGAAAACAACTCTGCCTACAACTCAGAAAGTGCTGCTCCCATCAGAGCACCAGTCACAATTTATTATAATCCACAAACTATCACCGTCCCTTCTGCAGCTGTCATCAGTCCAGTCACTGTCACGGTGCCTGGACCAGTACCTTATGAAAGCAATAGGGCCATCCCTTGGCACTACGGCTCTGACGTATACTGCGAAGGAAAGAAAATCACCCTTGAACCATCAACACCTGCACCACAGATAGACAATGTGGGAGGAGGCGGAGGCTTCACTCGAAGCGGACGTCTCTTTGCTCCACAAATTCAAAGACCCACTGCCGAAGCAGAAGTTGCTGCCAAGGCAAAAGGAAAGAGCCCGGTGCAGGAAGATCAAGCTGTTAAGGAAGCTTTGAAAACACCATTCGATCAAGAAGTTGATGAGTTCATGAGAATCATCAAAAAGAGTGATTACAAAATAGTGGATCAGCTTCACCAGACGCCATCCAAGATCTCTATCCTATCATTGCTTATGTGTTCCGAAGCCCATCGGAATGCACTACTCAAAGTCTTGCACGCAGCTTACGTGCCTGAAGAGATCACCGTCAATCAGTTGGAAACCGTGGTTGGAAATGTTACTGCTAGCAATGGGCTAGGGTTCACCAATGCTGACTTGACAACGGAAGGCCGCAACCATAACAAGGCCTTGCACATCACCATGGAATGTAAAGGTGCAGTCCTTTCCCATGTGCTGGTAGACACAGGGTCATCCCTTAATGTCTTACCGAAAAAGGCCCTGGTGAAGTTAGAATATGAAGGATTGGCGTTGCGTCCCAGCAACCTGGTAGTAAGAGCCTTTGATGGTTCTAAGAGATCGGTTCTGGGGGAAATTGAGCTGCCTGTAACGATTGGCCCACAAACCTTTAAAACGATCTTCTACGTGATGGACATTCAGCCTGCCTACAGCTGTTTGTTGGGTAGACCATGGATTCATGCCGCTGGCGCAGTAACGTCTACCCTTCACCAGAAGTTAAAATTTGAGTGGGAAGGCCAAGTCGTTACTATCTGTGGGGAGGAGGATATATTTGTTAGCCATCTGGCTACTTATAAGTATATTGAGATGGATGGGGAGATCCATGAAACAATGAGCCAAGGGTTTGAGGCCCTGAATGTTAATGAAGCATCTGCTGTATCTGGAATCTCCATGGCATCTTATCAACAAGCCCGGAAGGTTGTTGAAGAAGGAACTGCCCAAGGCTGGGGCAAGGTTTTATCTGTGGAAGAGAAGAAGGACAAATTTGGGTTGGGTTACAGACCAACTCAACAGAATCAAGCAGAGGCTGCTGAGAAGCCCGGTTTTGTCAGTGGGGGGATGCTCACCCCTGATGCTATCAACAATTTGGAAGACGAGCTGGAAGAAGAACGCAATCTGGAGAATTGGATTCGTCCAAAGATCCCGGGGAGCAGTATCTCAAACTGGTCTTCCCAGGAAATTATAAGAGTTACTCATGCAGAGTAATTATTATTTCCTGTATTTTTATAGCATGCATCAAAGTCTTGCATCTTGCCCAAGATGACAAGACTCATTTTGTAATCGGGCCATCTGTACTTTTTGTGCAACAAGATTAATCAATGAAATATCAGACATCTTTTTGCAAATGAGTCTTTTTCCGCTCACTGTTTTTCCATTTTTCTTTTTGTACAAAAATAAATGGCGATGTTTTCAAAATGATAACTTTATTTCACTTTTTTAACAAGATTAAAATCAAATCACTAAAATGAACAAACTGAACCCTTGCAGAGAGTGCCTTCCAGACAGCACCGACAACAGCACGGCTATGACTTCGTATGACTTTGACAATCCAATCAATCAAGCTGATGAAGGGGTTGAAGAAGAATATGAGCTTCCTGAAGAGCTAGCCAGGTTGTTAAGACAAGAGGAAAAGGTTATTACTCCTCATCAGGAGGAGGTCGAAACAATTAATCTTGGTACAGATGAAGACGTGAAAGAGGTTAAAATCGGGGCCTGCCTGCAAGACTCAGTGAAGAGACAACTGATTGATCTGCTTCAAGAATATGTGGATGTGTTTGCTTGGTCGTATCAAGATATGCCAGGGTTGGACACCGATATAGTTGTGCACAAGCTGCCTTTAAGAGAAGAATGCCCACCGGTCAAACAGAAACTGCGCCGTACTCGCCCAGACATGGCAATGAAAATCAAAGAAGAGGTACAAAAGCAGTGGGACGTCGGGTTCCTTGCTGTGACTAGCTATCCGCCGTGGGTTGCTAATATAGTACCTGTGCCTAAGAAAGACGGCAAAGTGAGGATGTGTGTTGACTATCGGGACCTGAACAGGGCCAGCCCGAAAGATGACTTCCCATTACCTCACATTGATGTATTGGTGGATAACACGGCTCAGTTCTCGGTATTCTCCTTCATGGACGGATTTTCAGGATACAATCAGATCAAAATGTCACCTGAAGACATGGAGAAGACAACCTTCATCACACCCTGGGGCACGTTCTGTTACAAAGTGATGCCATTCGGATTGAAGAATGCTGGTGCAACATATCAACGGGCTATGGTAACACTATTCCATGATATGATCCATAAGGAAATCGAGTGTTACGTGGATGACATGATTGCCAAGTCCCTTACAGAAGAAGACCACCTGGTAAACCTGCTGAAACTATTCAAGCGTCTGAGGAAGTACCAACTGAAGTTGAACCCCAACAAATGCACATTCGGGGTGCGATCCGGTAAGCTGCTGGGATTTATTGTGAGTGAGAAAGGGATTGAAGTTGACCCTGATAAAGTCAAAGCCATTCAAGAAATGCCTGCACCGAAGTCTGAAAAAGAAGTTCGGGGGTTCTTAGGACGATTGAACTACATTTCGCTGTTCATATCTCACCTTACAGCAACCTGTGAGCCCTTGTTCAAGCTGTTAAGAAAAGAACAGACGGTCAGGTGGAATGAAGACTGCCAGAAGGCTTTTGACAAGATCAAGGAGTACTTACAAGAACCTCCAATCCTTATGCCTCCAGTTGAAGGAAGACCTCTGATAATGTACTTGACAGTATTAGAAGAGTCGATGGGGTGCGTGTTGGGCCAGCATGACGAGTCTGGTCGAAAAAAGTATGCAATTTACTACCTGAGCAAAAAGTTTACCGACTGTGAACAACGTTATTCACTGCTCGAGAAAACTTGCTGTGCTTTAGCGTGGGCTGCTCGCCGACTGAGACAGTATATGCTGACCCACACTACTTTATTGATCTCAAAGATGGACCCAGTCAAGTACATATTTGAGAAGCCAGCTCTTACCGGACGGGTTGCAAGATGGCAAATGATCCTCACAGAATATGACATCCAGTACACCTCTCAGAAAGCCATCAAAGGCAGTGTACTATCTGAATATCTTGCTGAGCAACCCATTGATGACTACCAGCCTATGAGATTTGACTTCCCTGATGAAGACATCATGTTCATAAAATCAAAAGATCGTGAAGAGCCTGTTCACACGGAAGGGCCTGACCCGGAAGAAGAATGGACTATGATGTTTGATGGGGCTGTTAATATGAATGGTCGTGGTGTTGGTGCAGTACTCATTACACCTAAGGGAGTTCACATGCCTTTCTCGGCAAAACTCACTTTCAACTGCACTAACAACGAAGCTGAATACGAAGCTTGCATTATGGGTCTTGAGGAAGCCATTGACCTCAGGATCAAGACACTGACTGTGTTCGGAGATTCAGCTCTGGTAGTTAATCAAACCAACGGAAAATGGTACACCCACCAGGATCATCTGATACCTTACAGGGATTATACAAGGAGGTTGTTGACTTTCTTCACAACGGTCAAACTTGAGTATATCCCTCGGGACGAGAATCAGTTTGCAGATGCTCTGGCTACCATTTCCTCCATGATCAAAGTTCAAACTGCCAACTTTGTGCCTTAGATTTCAGTGTCCAGACTTGATAGGCCAGCGTATGTGTTTGCAGCAGATGTTGTCAAAGACGAAAAGCCTTGGTTCCATGACATTAAGTGCTTCTTGGAGGATCAAACATACCCACCTGGGGCGTCTTCCAATGATAAGAAGACTTTGAGAAGGCTTGCTGGTAGTTTCTTTCTGAACACTGATGGGTCTTTATACAAA
Organism: Lathyrus aphaca; assembly: GCA_963966055.1. Lineage (NCBI taxonomy): Eukaryota > Viridiplantae > Streptophyta > Magnoliopsida > Fabales > Fabaceae > Lathyrus > Lathyrus aphaca. The sequence goes on from OZ014519.1 coordinate 557,151,052, forward strand.
AGGAACTTTGATATGGTACTCCTCAGATGTGTTGACAAGACGGAAGCAGATTTGTTGATGCATGAAGTGCACGAAGGATCTTTTGGTACCCATGCCGGAGGGCATGCCATGGCCAAGAAATTGCTAAGATCAGGTTATTACTGGATCACAATGGATGCAGACTGTTGTGCGTATGCCAGAAAGTGCCATAAATGCCAGATCTATGCAGATAAGGTGCATGTGCCTCCCAATCCTTTGAACATAATGTCTTCACCCTGGCCCTTTGCCATGTGGGGCATTGATATGATTGGCAAGATTGAACCGACTGCTTCAAATGGCCACAGATTCATCCTGGTCGCCATTGATTATTTTACCAAGTGGGTCGAAGCAGCTTCATACGCCAATGTTACAAGGCAAGTGGTAGCCAGATTTCTGAAGAGAGATATCATCTGTCGATATGGAGTGCCCGAGCGAATCATTACTGATAATGGTTCCAATCTAAACAACAAAATGATGGCAGAGCTATGCCGGGACTTCAAGATCCAACACCACAATTCTTCTCCTTACAGGCCAAAGATGAACGGCGCTGTTGAGGCAGCTAATAAAAATATCAAGAAGATTGTGCAGAAGATGGTGGTCACTTACAAAGACTGGCATGAGATGCTACCGTTTGCCTTGCATGGGTACCGCACGTCAATCAGAACATCCACTGGGGCAACACCGTATCAGCTTGTGTACGGTATGGAAGCAGTCCTACCTGTTGAAGTTGAATTACCCTCTCTGCGGGTACTGATGGATGTTAAACTGAGTGAAGCAGAATGGGTTCGGGCCCGATACGAACAACTGGGTCTGATCGAAGAGAAAAGATTGGCTGCAATCTGTCATGGGCAGTTATACCAGAAAAGAATGAAGAAAGCCTTCGATCAGAAAGTCAGGCACCGAGAGTACCAAGTAGGAGACCTTGTGTTGAAGAGAATTCTCCCTCCTCATACAGACCACAGGGGCAAATGGACTCCGAATTATGAAGGACCATTCGTGGTAAAGAAAGTTTTCTCTGGCGGAGCACTGATGCTCAGCACCATGGATGGTGAAGACTTCCCGTCCCCTGTAAATTCAGATGCAGTTAAAAAATACTTCGCATAAAAATGACCCGCTGGACATAAAAACAGAATGTAAGTCCAGGCAAAAATAGGGCATCCCGGCGAGTCAGAAATAGAATAAAAAGACTCGGGCAAAAATAAGGGAAAATAAATAAAAAAATGTGTACACCCGCTGAGTTGAAAAGCCGCATTGGACAACTCAGGCAAAAAATGGGTATCCCGATGGATTGAAAACCCGAAAGGGCGATCCATGCAAAATAAGGGAATAAGCGAACAACTGCATGTTGAATTCGTCTGTATCACTTACAACTTGGAAAGCTTCAAAAGGATCAAGCTTCAATCGGAATCAACCTGCTTCAGAAAGCAAGACGAGAAGAACGTCAAAAGTCATACGAGTCATAGCGAAAGAGGAAGCCCCTTTAAAAGCGTCATCAACATCGCCAGCACTTTGTTTCTCAATTTGTAACAGTCTCTTCATTTTAGGAGATTTGTTTCCTTGACTGTATCTTGCCAATTCAGGGCACATGAATTAATAAAATCAGATTTTTCAGTCATGTCTCGTCTTATACATTTTTATTTGCAAAGAATGTCTGATGTCTCTAAAAAACTAATTGCATGAGTACAGATGTTTTTCTCTAAAAATAAAAACACGTGCTTGCAGGGAATATGCTTACTCTCAGAAGTGTATAACTCCTATGACGGAATCCGGTAAGGGATACCTCGGGAATACTTGTGCGTTTCTCTGTCTTTTCAGGATTGCAGGTATCCGAGGCACAGCTTGGGGCATGAAAGCTTCACCCCAGCAAGCTGACAAATCAATACTCGCTCAGTCTTAGCACCCAGGTGTTTTCTCCCCAGCTGAGTTGCCAACAACTTTCCCCAGCTAGTTTGCCACTTGTCACTCCTCCCAGTCGAGATGTCCAGCATTCTTCCTCAACAGAATACAAGGTCAGGGAATCATCTCCTCACAGAGTTTCAGCCTCTATTCGGAAGAGCGGCGCATGAAGAAGTCACAACAGAGTATAGAAGGCTTCTACAAACCCCAGCTGGGTCCTATATTACAAGGATACGTCAATCAGTGACCTATATCCCCAAGCAGATACATCCCGTCAGATCCACCAATGATCTTCTCCCCAGCTGGGATCCTCATTTCAAGCAGATCAGCCAGAGATCTTCGCGGCAGTGGGATCCGAATCCCGGTTTGGTATCTTTGCATAACCATAGCATTCGCATCATATTCACCCACAAAGCGTAGCATTCCGTCTAATACGGAGCATTACGGCAAAAATCAAATACATAGCATAATCATAAGTCATGTTGTGAATCAAACACTTGTGAATAATGACAATCCGTCTGTATACAGAATACTTTCCCCAAAATCCCCCCAGAGTCCCCAGCAAAAGCAGTTGCCTCACGTCCACCAATACCAGTATACTCTTTTTTGACACCCGTCCGTGTCATCTTTCCCCCAGTAAAGTCGCCTGAACACTCTTTACAAACGAGACCACCCGTATTACAGATATTTCCTGACACCCGTCCGTGTCGTACCCCCAGCAAAAAGCCAAAGACGTCATCTTCGCACTCACCTACTGGTATATACATTGTCTTGACACCCGTCCGTGTCATATCCCCAGCGCAGTCGCCTACACTTTTACACCCCATATACTTGTTGATACTATACTTCTCTCCTTTTTGACACTCGTATGTGTCACTCTCCCCAGCAGTTAAAATACTCATCTATACAATACTCATACTCACTACTCATGTTACACTTATACAGATACCTGTCCGTATCTTATATACACCATTTATATCCCCACAGATCCGACATTGGTTCATGTTCTTTGTTAACCAGTTGGTACTCGTTCGTACCATCATCTCAGAATATGCGTCAAGTGTTTGTTTCTACATGATACTCGTTCGTATCATAGTCTTGAGGATGCTCGTCCGCATCTTTAATCCATACACCATGTCAAACACTTATGTCTTCTTGAATATAGATACTCGTCTGTGTCTACTATTCCCCAGAAGAATCCCCTCAGATCCAACACTCGTCCGCGTTCTCTGTTAACCCGTTGATACTCGTCCGTATCATCATCTCTGAGCACGTGTCAGTTTGTTTCTACCCGATACTCGTCCGTATCAAAGTCTTAAGGATGCTCGTCCGCATCTTTAACCTATACACAACATCTAAACACTTATACTTTCTTTTCTTGGTTGTAAACACTCGTCTGTGTTTACTATATCCCCAGTAGATCGCCAACAAAGCAAGCAATTTCTTTTTATCTGACATTCGTCCTGTGTCGTGATAAACCCTGAGAGCAGCCGTACCCTGCTAGGTGGTCGTCCTCCACCTCTTGATGGTCGTCCTCCATCATGCTCATCCGATGGCCGTCCCCATCGTTGATATTTAGCAGCCGTCCCCTGCTAGGTGGTCGTCCTCCACCTCTTGATGATCGTGCTTCATCATTTTATCCAATGGCCGTCCCCATTGTTGATTTTGGTTATCTGGCATTCGTCCTATGTCATGACAAACCTTGAGAGCAGCCGTCCCCTGCTAGGTGGTCGTCCTCCACCTCTTGATGGTCGTCCTCCATCATGCTCGTCCGGTGGCCGTCCCCATCGTTGACCTTTTATCCGGCATTCGTCCTATGTCGTGATATTTTCGGCAGCCGTACCCTGCCCGGTGGTCGTCCTCCACCTTAGATGACCGTCCCTCATCTTAACCCGACAGAGCAGCCGTCCCCTGCTAGGTGATCGTCCTTCACCTTTGATGACCGTACCTCATCATCTGTTTATTCCATTTATTCTTTAACCCGATGGCCGTCCCCGTCGTGGTCCCTTTTCTTTTTAGCCCGATGGCCGTCCCCATCGTCGGTTACTTTGCTTTATGAACTTGATGGCCGTCCCCATCATAATATCTTATTTTTCCCAGCTAGTCGGCCGTCCCCGTCTTTGCTTTACCTTTTATCCCCAGCATGTCGGCCGTCCCCGTCATTGCTTTATTTTTCGCATTTTTCCCAGCATGTCGGTCGTCCCCGTCATCGTTCTCTACTCGACGGCCATCCTCCGTCGCCTACACTTTACAATATACTTTATTTTCCTTTTACAATCTATATCCCTTTTCTTCTTCATTCTGTGAGTACAAATTTTGGACTGTCCTTGGTATTCAACCACAAGTTATCTTGTTTGCCTGTTAAGCCGTCGCTTACAACCTGCACAGCTAACTCATGTTTGAATAGGGGCAGCTGTAAACACCCCAAATTTGCCCTCACCCATTCACCATGGCTTGTGATCATTTCATATGCATAAACACAAGCATACCATCTCATATTACCTTTTTGATTCACTGCATAGATTCAAAGTCATCTGCACCTAGGGTTTGTGATCTGAGCAATCCAAGAACTTCTTGAGCCACTCCAAAGATCATCAACCACTTCAAAGGGGTCCATGTGTGTTCTTATATCATATTACACCCTCTCAAAGTCAATAATGCCAAAGAATCACAAGAACTGGGGTTTGTATGGAAGCAGAGCCAGGTTTAACTGCACAGATGACCTAAAATTAGGGTTTTGGTTTCAGAGGCCATAACTCCAGTTTTTTGGTCATTCTTGTTTCTATTGGTCTCTATATGGTGTAGGGAGTATTCATATCAATTTTCATGAAGAAATTCCATGGGGAAGTCATCTGATCAAGAGTTGACTTTCTGGACAAGTCAATGCAAAATCAGGGCATCTGAGGCCCCCAATGACCCAACCAAGGGGTGATCTTCATCATTTTGAGTGTTTATGACCTTTATTTGATCATATAAGAAGTTTTAAGTTCACAAAATTCAAGAATTACAAGTTTTTGCAAAGTTGACTTTTTAGGGCAAGTTTGACTTTTGAAGAATATGTCATTTTATGCCACTTTTCAAACCTTACTTTTTGATCCAAAAATGCTTCAAATGGAAAAACTTTGGTCATGAAAGTTGTAGAATAGATCTTTCCCTTTTCAAAAAGTACAAGAACATGACCTAATTCATTTTGGATCAAAAGTTATGATGTGTCAAAGTTGGCAAAAATCACTAATTTTCAAGATATGCCCCAAATGAGAAACTTGCAAGAACTTTGTACCAAGGCATTTGTGACTTCTAATTCATGTCTAACCAATATGCAAGCATCACACAAGTTCTAAAAATCAGATTTGAACCAAAAAGATCACATGTTCATGGTTTGCAAAGCAAGAAAGTTTCATGTGAACCAAAAGTGATCAAGTTGCAAAATCATCATCACACTTCCATCCACTTGTTGCCTTGGCTGCTGAACCAACCATAGCCTTTCCCCTCACCATGCTGCACCAGCCCACACCTTTGTACTAGCCTAGAACACAACCCATGCCTCTCTTACACAAAGGTTGACATTTTGCAAAAGTTAACTTACCTATCACAGCAGGCCAGGTCACATCATCTGACCAATGGGAGTTTTTTATGTGGAACAAATGCTAGCCATTTCATACATCAAGCAAGGCTGAAACACACAAGAACAACACATTCACAAACTCACTCCCTCAAGCAAAACTCTTCGAATCTCTCCATACAACTCACAAACACAAGAACCAATTCCACTGATCAACTCACCTTGCTTCACTGAGCCAAAACCAGCAAGACCTAGGCCTGAACCAAGCAAGAACTGAGCTTCACCATTTTTCATCCTCAAAGCCAGAACTTTCGAATCTCATTTCCCAGCCATCAAACACCCCATTTCTCTTCACCAACAAGTCAAACACACTCAAAGGAGCAAGAATCCACCATTGGAGTAGCCTGAAACCTCACAATTCCTGACTGTGAAACCTGCTACACCAGAACACTTCTTTTCAAACCAGCCATCCACAAGAGCTTTGAAGCTTCTCTTTGAGTTCAAGGGAGTCAAAGAAGTTCATTTGCACACAAAGGAGGCTCTGAAAGCTCAGTATTGAAGCTTTCTAGCTCAGGTATGGCCATGGATTTTTTTCTCCCAAAGCTTGCATTTTAAGTTGTAAATTGATTGCTTATGTCTTGCTGGTCATGGGGATACTCTTAGAATCGAAAATGAGTAAGAAATGAGTTTGTATTGTTACTCTGAAATTTCACCCGTGAAATTTCTTTCCTTCGATTTGCTTGTTTCTTGGGTTTTAAATGATGTTTGAGGGTGGATTCGTGTCCTAGGTTGTTAGAGGTTCACTTGGTTGTGTTTAATTTGATGTTTAGAAGCCTAAATCAGGATCTAGGGTTTTGTTGTCGCCGGAGAAGATGACCGGAGCTTCCCTCCGGTCACCTGAATGTTATTAGCCCTAATCCCTGTCATTAAATCCATTTGAATCTCATGAGTTAGATTGCTTGACTTCGTTGACTTCCCGCGTGCATGTATGGCCCAGATTCGCTCATTTAGCCCTAATCCCCTTTAGTTAGTTTAATTAATTATAATTAAATTAATTTAATCAGGACCAACCTCAGCCCTTGGATGACGCGCTAGTCAACCATTTCAAACCCAGTTTAAATCTCCACCATCAGATCAGAATACTTTCCATTTATTTACTTTTATTTTCATTTTCTTTGTATTTAACTTCTACAATTTATTTAAAATAGTAAAAATTGTTTAAAAATTATGAAACTTTTTGTCAAGAGTTTCATTAGTTTTTAAAACACAAAAATATTTTTATTTTCATTTTTAGCATTAAAAAAGTATTTTTAATTATTTAAAAGTTTATTTTTAATTGATTAAAGAAAAATTAATTTATTAAAAATACTTTTAGGTATTTAAAAATCACCCAAAAATTCATGAAATGTTCTAAGACAATTAGAAACATTGTCCAACCTTCAAACCAAATTTATTTTTTGATCTTGATGCATTTTGAGAATTTTTCATTGAATTAAAATCATTTTTGTGCATTATTTTGATCCAAACTTCAAAAAATCATTTCTGCCTAACCATGAAGAGTTGGACATTGATTCTTTTTGCATTGCATTGTGTTTAGCATGTAGTTTGTAAGATTAAATGGCCATGATTTGATCTTTCATTTTCCATTTGTTTGGCATTTTTCTTGTTTGGAAACCCTAAAACCCTAGCAAACTTGTGAAAACCATAACTTGAATTTGGTTAGGAGTTGAAACCTCTCCTTTGGGCAGTGAGTTAGTATAGGATTAGGGGTCCTTTGAGTGCATTTTCAATTTTTTATAATGTTGTTTGCTTCTGGTTTTGGTTTTTGTTTGTTGCATTGATCATAAACCCTAATTTGGGCTTCCTTATGCATCCATCTTGCATTCTCTTGCATAACATGACTTGCCATGACATTCCATGCTTCCATTTGATCCATTTAACATCATAAGACATATTGAAAGCATGTTTGATCATTTCACCTTGCATTTGTCATGTTGTATGCCATATGCATCTCATAACTTTTCATGTATGCTCATGTGTCTTAACTTGCTCCATTTGCATCCATAAGCTTGTATGATCATCTCCATTTGTTGTCTCATGTTTGTATCACTTCATAGCATCATTATCATCATAAGTATGCTTCTGGTTTTGTTTCTCATCATGTCATCTCATCCCATTTGGCATTGCATTGCATTTCTTTTCTAACCTTTCAGGTGGTAAGTGACTTTGAGAAGTGAATTTGCCTTCACTTCTCATAACTTCTCTTCATCTCTTTTCATGCATCCTTGCTGCATTTATGTTTGTGTTTGAGATTGAGCTTGCTCATTCTTCTTCATCCTACTTTCTTTCCTCAAGTGACTTGACTTCTTGAATGAAGCAAGTTACTTTGCTTCTTCTGATCCTTTCATCTGCTTCCTGGTGGTTCCATTGAAGATTCTTCTTGCAAACCTCACAAACCTTAGGAACAACCAAGCATGACAATGATTAGGGTTTTGATTAGTCCCCCATTTAGTTTTACCTTTGTGTCTCTTTGAGTCTTCTCTTCTCATCTCATAATCAGGGACTAAACCCTAAAGGCTTTAAGGCTTTGTGATTAAGCTTATGTCTGCATCCTTCTATTAGGATGGAGTGTATAACTTTAATCCTAAGTGTTAAACCCTTAATGTGTTTAAATCTCTTAATCAATTCACTTAATAATCATCAAGACATCACACTTGTAACTTGGGCCTTGCATTAGGGTTCTAATTCTTCCTTAATTGGTTAAGAAGGACTAACCCTAGTGTTAATGGACAAGTCCCCCTCAAGTTGTCTTACAAACCCTAAAAATCATTTCATCATCATACCATTAAATAAAATCCACTTAATCAAAGGCTTGTTTTGTCATGAGTTTAATCCCTAATCATGGATTAAGTTGAGGAGCATTCCTCAGCTTAAACATTCTCATCTATTATCCTTCTATTAGGATGGTGTAATGAGTCTGTTTAATCCCTGATTATGGCTTAACCTCATTACTTAACACTAAACAAAAACACCAAAAACATCTAAATAATCACAAGTAGGTTAATGATCTTAATCCTACATCAAAGGTGATTAAGTGTGAGAAACTGACTTCACACTTAAGGTATTCTCATTACCCCTAATCAGAGGGAGGATGTGATGAGTTTACTAACCCATTGGTTTAGGCTTAAGCTCATTTTCTTATGGCAAACTTTCAAAAGCAATAAAAGACTGAAAACTCAAAAACAAACAATAAATCGTCTCCTTCGGGATTCTTTTCTCATCTCATTCACTCATAAACGAGAACTTGCTTCTTCCGTCTAATGCAAGACAGTCTGCACCTGAGCCAGACAGGTCATACACTTGAGCATTGACAAGCAAGCAGTTCAAAAGTCAATTCATCTTTCAGTCTCTTTGGGTCGAACTACGGTGTTCTGACTTCCTCATTGCACGAGAGGATACGTAGGCATAACTTAACAGTTATCGAACAAAAGTTTCTGTATTTTCCCCCTCTTTCAGCATCATTCTCTTAGCCTCATATTCTTGAGCATCTCCTCTTTGTTCTTACACTGACACTGTATATATCACCCCTCACACTTCTTTTACACTGACACCTGTACATCCTTTTCCGGCTCATTTATACACAAATTGCACTGACACTACCCCTTTAAAACACAAATCTTTTAAGCGTGGATCCCGTCGAGTACGAAGGACAATCTGGGTGCTAATACCTTCCCAGGTTGTAACCAACCCCCTTTCTCAGTTTCTCTGGTTCGCAACCGTCTTATCCATATCTTTCTAGGTCTATGCAGCATTACCTTTCCCCCGGGATAAAAATGCCTAGCTGGCGACTCTTTTCATTCCCTGTGAGTTCACTCCTGTGTGTTCTCACATCCTCCTTTCGCCGACCGTTCGCGTCTGTACCCTATTTGACCCCGGCTTCATTTAGTGGGAGCGACAACTGTGACATTCCCATTAGGAGGGTCCTGTTGGGTGCCATATCCATATTATACTGATACTGTCTGATGAAGGCCTCTGCCAGGTCCTTCCAGCATCTAATAGTTGCTCTTGTCAGATGGGAATACCATTCCCTCGAAGCTCCAGTCAAGCTATCCTCAAAATAGAACATCCACAGCTTCTCGTCCATGGTATAGGCCTTTAGCCTCCCGAGAAAAGATTGTAGATGGGTCCGGGGACAGGAAGTCCCATTATACTTCTCAAAGCATGGTGGCTTAAACTTGTGGGGGATCCTGACCCCGTCTACCAAGCCCATATCCATAACATCAAAACCCAAAGAGTTTTGAGACTCTAAGGATCTTAATTTCTCAGCTATCTCTTCCAGCCTTCTATCATAGGCCTCCTCCCCAGCTCCCATCACTGTGAACTGATCTTCCTGGGGGTCTTCTTGCAGTACCCTCCCTGCTGTGGCAGTCCCTTGTATATTGACAGGGATGTTGATCTCCGGATGCTGGTGGGGTCCAAAGACTGGGGGATTGACATGAGGTTGGACTCTTTCATTGTTGCTGGTGCCAGCAGTCCCTGGCTGATGATCTTCCTGATTTCTCCCTTCCACCAGTGCTCTTAACCTCTCCTGGCTTTGAGCCATGTTGTTCATTACCTCCATAAACTGTGTCATTTGGTTCCTCATTTCCAACCTCTCGTTGGTCATTTGGTTTCTGACCTCCGTAAGGTCCTGCTGCATCTGATCCATCTGTATGCCCGGAAGGTTACTGCGGGTGGGGTACCTGTGTGGTCGGTTGAGTGGAAACCCTCGTCGTCGAGCAATAATTCCTGAGATCACAACAAAGTTAGTAACAAATAAACAAAAACTACAAAACAAGGTAAAAGGTTAGTATGCAATGCAGTGTGTCTATTTGTTCCCAAGGTATCCGGCTTGGCACTTGGTTTTGACCCTTCCAGACCTTTGAAGAAGATGCTTGTGATGTTGCTTGAAGAATTCAGATGAAACAAACCAACACATATATTACAAAAAGGTAAATGATACAATATTTGTTTCTTTTACAATACAAGCCCTCCGAGGGGTCAAAAAATACAACATAAAGAAAAATACATAAAATGAAAGCAACAACAAGCAAAAGGTCAAACACCAAGGCCAAATTCATCCTCCTGAACCTCCTTGAGAAGTGCTTCAGTCACAGGATCAGCTGGACGCTCCGTAAGATTCCTGATAAGGAGATTCCTTGTGGCAATAGCTGCAGTTAGCTTCTTGTGCTGACTCTGGTCCTTTGACCTCTTCACTCCAACTCTGATCTTCAACTCTGAGACCTCCCTCTGGGCTGCTGCCAGGGCTTCCTGTTGCTCTTTTGCACTAGCTTCCATCTGCTCCATCTTATCCTGAGTCCTTTTGTCCTCTTGAGTACGAGCTTCGGTGATCCTGACCCACCTAGCCTGACTCTCCTTCAGATACAAATCAGTCCTGGCTTTCTGGAACTGAGCTTCCTTGCAGGCATTCTTCAAGATTTGTTCTCCAGCCCTAGACTTCTTAATGTAATCTTCAGACTTCTCAATTCTAGCCAGATGCTCCACTTTCAACTTTTCTAGCCTCTCAATATCCAACCTACCATCACTCCTCTCCCAGAGGGTCTTCTGTAGAGCTTGAGTCAGCTTCTCATTCCTCTCCTTCAATTTCTCAAACTCCTCTAAACTGACAGTTGCTGGAGGTGGTGCTGTGGAAGGTCCAAGCATATCTTCAATAGTGAAAGGCATTCCAGATAACTGAGCCCTGGCATGAGACCACTCATAGTACTGGGCAGAGGCTACATTATTGCATCTTCCAAGAATAGTTACCCCCTTAGTCTGCACATTGTCCCAGGCCCAGGATGCCTGCCTGACACTAGCCAGATTAGGCTTGATTTCAACATAAAGGGTCTCAGTCAGGTCTTGTGCTCTAGGAGGATGGACCAATGCATAGCCCAGTTGTCTTTTGAACAGCAGGGGGTTGTAATTGATGCAACCCTTCACTCCAATTAGAGGCACATTGGGAAATTTCCCACAGCTTGTAATGATGTCTCTGCCCTTGGTGCTCTGAGTGCACCATCTGATGTCATCTGAGGTTAGAGCAACAAGCCTTCTAGCCCAGTTCTTCTGCTGGTGAGGGTTAAGGAATGCATCAGTCTTTGGCAAATGTCTGAGTAGCCAAGTATAGAACAAAGGTGCACAGCATCTCACTAATCTCCCCCTTTGCCTTTCATTCCTTTGATGGACTGAGTAGTAAAGATCTCCCAGCAAGGTAGGCACTGGGTTTCTCAGGATGAAAAGATGGACTGCATTCTTGCTAACAAACCTAGGCTCATCTGCAAAAAGTATGACCCCATATATGCTAAGGGCCAACAGGGCACAGACTGCCTTCCACTCCCCTAGGGAGGCCTTCAGACTAGCCTGAGAAGTCAAGAAATCCAGATGAAAACCAGAGATTCCAGCTTTAGATGTCAAATTCTGCCCAATCAAAATTGGTTCCAGATGTAATGCTTTGGCTATCTCCTCATTACTTGGGAAAGCCATCTCAGGGTTGAAGGGGATTCCACCCCTGATGGGTGCACCAACCAAAGATGAATACTCCTCCAGCAAAGGTCCCAACTGGAAATTCTGAAATGTGAAGCACCTCAGAGGGGGATCATAGAACTGCAGGCAAGTATGTATCAGGCTCCTCTGTGAAGGGTCCAAATCCATAACCATATCCAGGATCCCTCCATAATGTTCTCTGAAATATGGTATATGGTCTGGAGTGATCAGGGTCTGAATCCTCCTGATGCTAGCTAGCTCAGGCTCAAAGAAGTGATAGGAGATGTTACTTTTCTTAGGTGCCATGTTGCTGAAGAGTAGGTGCTGATGGTGACGACTGAAGACAATACTGAAGATGGGCCACTGATAGGTTGGGACTGAGGATGCAAGTGACTGAAGCAGATGACTGATAGCTGGTGTAAGTGCTGATGCAGATGGGTCTAAGCTGATGATGGGGTCAAAACCAAGCCAAAATGATGGGATGGATACCCTGAAAAACAAATAAACACATGTTAAAATGATGTAATGATGATGTATGCAAATGATATGCAAGGGTTTGTGACTGAGCTGGATCTGATCAAGTGCTCTGATAAGTCCAAGTGTGTTCAAGAAATCCAGATGGAGGTCTATAAGTCCAGTGACCAAGGTGGGGGACTCAAATAAAGAGCCACATGTCCAGGGTTTTAGAATCACAAGAACTGTTCCAACATGGAGTATTCTTAATCAAACTCAAAGTAACAGGGTATTCTGAAGTCAAGGTACCTGCAAACCTGTAAACAGCCCAACCCCCTTACATGTGGTGTTCTAAAACAAGGATCCTCAGACTTGGATCAGTTATGAGAAGTGTAAACACTTCTAACCCGGAGGTACAGTGTTTACAATAACCATAAAAGTTCCTCCTCTAATTCTCCCCAGTTTCTGAAGGTCAATACTAAAAGGTCATCCAGACTTAGCAGGCTTCCCTGATAGCCCTAGTATTGCAGGAAATCTGCAACACAGAGTTCTCAAGAAGAAACCCATATCTGAACCGTGTTTCATATTCCCGCACCAGACCGAGATGGAATGGGAAAGAATATGAACCACTCTAGCCTAGGTGTCACTCAGGTCCCAGGTATAGGACCTTAACTCTCAATGGAACACCCACCCACCAAAGCAAACAAACAGATCCAGCCAGCAGCACAGTATGACAATATGATATAGTGCAAAGCTATAAAGAAAGCAGTAAAGCAACTGTACATAAAGCAGTAAAAATAAAACAAGTATACAAACACAAGTAGCACATAACACCCCTGTAAACACAAATCAATCAAGCGCTAGGAGGAACCCACAAAAAGAACCAGAAGCCCTGGTTGTAGTATAAGGGTCCCCAGCAGAGTCGCCTAGCTGTCGCTCCCGATAAATGGGACTGGCCCAAATAAAGGTACAGACGCGAACGGTCGGCGAAAGGGACAATGAGAACACACAGCAGTGAACTCACTGGAGATGAATAGAGTCGCCAGCTGGGCATTTTTATCCCGGAGGAAAGGCAATGCTGCATAGACCTAGAAAAGATATGGATAAGACGGTTGCGAACCAGAGAGACTGAGAAAGGGGGTTGGTTACAACCTGGGAAGGTATTAGCACCCAGATTGTCCGCCGTACTCGACGGGATCCACGCTTGAAAAATTTGTGTTTAAAAGGGGTAGTGTCAGTGCAATTTGTGTATAAAAGAGCTGGAAAAGGATGTACAGGTGTCAGTGTAAAGGAAAGTGAAGTGTATAAATGTACAGTGTCAGTGTAAGGACAACAGTGAAATGCTCATGATAATGAGGCTAAGAGAAAGATGCTGGAAGAGGGGGAACATACAGAGACTTTTGTTCGATAACCGTTAAGTTATGCCTACGTATCCTCTCGTGCAATGAGGAAGTCAGAACACCGTAGTTCGACCCATAGAGACTGAAAGATGAATTGACTGATGAACTGCTTACTTGTCTATGCTCAAGTGTATGACCTGTCTGGCTCAGGTGCAAACTGTCTTGCATTAGACGGAAGAAACAAGTTCTCGTTTATGAGTGAATGAGATGAGAAAAGAATCCCGAAGGAGACGATTATTGTTTGTTTTTGATGTTTTCAATCTTTTATTGCTTTTTGAATTTGTCATAAGTTAATGAGCTTAAGCCTAAACCAATGGATTTAGTAAACTCATCACATCTTCCCTCTGATTAGGGGTAATGAGAATACCTTAAGCGTGAAGTCAGATTCTCACACTTAATCACCTTTGATGTAGGATTAAGATCATTAACCTACTTGTGATTATTTAGATGTTTTTGGTGTTTTTGTTTAGTGTTAAGTAATGAGGTTAAGCCGTAATCAGGGATTAAACAGACTCATTACACCATCCTAATAGAAGGATAATAGATGAGAATGTTTAAGCTGAGGAAAGCTCCTCAACTTAATCCATGATTAGGGATTAAACTCATGACAAAACAAGCCTTTGATTAAATGGATTTTACTTAATGATATGATGATGAAGTGAGTTTTATGATTTGTAAGACAACTTGAGGGGGACTTGTCCATTAACACTAGGGTTAGTCCTTCTTAACCAATTAAGGAAGAATTAGAACCCTAATGCAAGGCCCAAGTTACAAGTGTGATGTCTTGATGGTTATTATGTGAATTGATTGAAGGAGTTAAACACATTAAGGGTTTAACACTTAGGATTAAAGTTATACACTCCATCCTAATAGAAGGATGCAGGCATAAACTTAATCACAAAGCCTTAAAGCCTTTAGGGTTTAGTCCCTGATTATGAGATGAGAAGAGAAGACTCAAAAGAGACACAAAGGTAAAACTAAATGGGGGACTAATCAAAACCCTAATCATTGTCATGCTTGGTTGTTCCTAAGGTTTGTGAGGTTTACAAGAGCAATCTTCAATGGAACCACCAGGAAGCAGATGAAAGGATCAGGAGAAGCAAAGTAACTTGCTTCATTCAAGAAGTCAAGTCACTTGAGGAAAGAAAGTAAGGAGGAGAAGAATGAGCAAGCTCAATCTCAAGCACATACAAAAATGCAGCAAGGATGCAAAAAAGGGGATGAAGAGAAGTTATGAGAAGTGAAGGCAAATTCACTTCTCAAAGTCACTTACCACCTGAAAGGTTAGAAAAGAAATGCAATGCAATGCAAAATGGGATGAGATGACATGATGAGAAACAAAACCAGAAGCATTTACATGATGCTAATGATGCTATGAGATGCTACAAACATGAGGCAGCACATGAAAATGATCATGCCAACTTATGAATGCAAATGGGGCAAGTTAAGAACCATGAACATACATGAAAAGTTATGAGATGCATATGCCATACAACATGACAAATGCAAGATGCAATGACCAAACATGCTTTCAATATGTCTTATGATGTTCAATGAATCAAATGGAGGCATGAAATGTCATGGCAAGTCATGTTATGCAAGCAAATGCAAGATGAATGCATATGGAAGCCCAAATTAGGGTTTATGAACAATACATCAAACAAAAACCAAAATCAGAAGCAAACAACATTATAAAAAATTGAAAATGCACTTAAAGGACCCCTAATCCTATACTAACCCAATGCCCAAAGGAGAGGTTTCAACTCTTAACCAAATTCAAGATATGATTTTCATAAGATTTCTAGGGTTTTAGGGTTCCTTAACAAGAAAATTACTAAACAAATTGAAAATGAAAGATCAAATCATGGCCATTTAATCTCACAAACTACATGCTAAACACAATGCAATGCAAAAAGAATCAAGGTCCAACTCTTCATGGATAGGCAGAAATGATTTTTGGAACTTTGGATCAAAATAATGCATCAAAATGATTTTAATTCAATGAAAAATCCTCAAAATGCATCAAGATCAAAAAATAAATTTGGTTTGAAGGTTGGACAATGTTTCTAAATGTCTTAAAACATTTCATGAATTTTTGGGTGATTTTTAAATACCTAAAAGTATTTTTAATAAATTAATTTTCATTAATCAATTAAAAATAAACTTTTAAATATTTAAAAATACTTTTTAATGCTAAAAATGAAAATAAAAATATTTTTGAGTGTTAAAAATTAATGAGACTCTTGACAAAAAGTTTCATAATTTTTAAACAAATTTTGCTATTTTAAATAAATTATGGAAGTTAAATGAAAGAAAAATGAAAATAAAATATGAAGTATGCAGTATGAGTGGCTGTGATTAAGAGTTGAGTGATCCAAAGGCCCTGCGTGCAAGTCAACAAGACTGGGGGTATGCACAATCCAAGGCCCAGATTCAAAGTCCAAACACGCGCGTGATCTGATGGCTGAGCTTTCACGTGAACTTAATTAATTATGATTAATTTAATTAAACAAGATTAGGGTTTAATGACCCATCCAGGCCGTCCAAACACGCGCGGGAGAAGCAAATCCACGGCCAGAATTCAAAGTTCGTTAATTAATGAGATTAGGGCATAATAACTTTCAGGTGACCGGAGGGAAGCTCCGGTCATCTTCTCCGGCAACAACAAAACCCTAGATCCTGATTCAGGCTTCTAAACATCAAATTAAACACAGCCAAGTGATCTTCTAACAACCTAGGATACGAATCCACCCTCAAACATCATTTAAACCCCAAGAAACAAGCAAATCGAAGGAAACAAATTTCACGGGTGAAATTTCAGAGCAACAGTACAAACTCAATCCTTACTCATTTTCGATTCTAAGAGTATCCCCATGACCAGCAAGACATAAGCAATCAATTTATAACTTAAAATGCAAGCTTTGGGAGAAAAAATCCATGGTCATACCTGAGCTGGAAAGCTTCAATACTGAGCTTTCAGAGCCTCCTTTGGGTGCAAATGAACTTCTTTGACTCCCTTGAACTCAAAGAGAAGCTTCAAAGTTCTTGTGGATGGCTGGTTTGAAGAGAAGTGTTCTGGTGTAGCAGGTTTCACAGTCAGGATTTGTGAGGTTTCAAGCTATTCCAATGGTGGATTCTTGCTCCTTTGAGTGTGTTTGACTTGTTGGTGAAGAGAAATGGGGTGTTTGATGGCTGGAAAATGAGATTCGAAAGTTCTGGCTTTGAGAATGAAAAATGGTGAAGCTCAGTTCTTGCTTGGTTCAGGCCTAGGTCTTGCTGGTTTTGGCTCAGTGAAGCAAGGTGAGTTGATCAGTGAAGTTGGTTTTTGTGTTTGTGAGTTGTGTGGAGAGATTCGAAGGGTTTTGCTTGAGGGAGTGAGTTTGTGAATGTGATGTTGTGTTGAGCTTCAGCCTTGCTTGATGTATGAAATGGCTAGCATTTTCTTTGCATAAATTAATCTCATTGGTCAGATGATGTGACTTGGCCTTTATTGATTGGTAAGGTGCCTTTTGCAAAATGTCAACTTTGGTGTAAGGAAAGCATGGGTTGTGTTCTAGGCTAGTACAAGTGTGTGCGCTGGCGCAGCATGGTGAGGGGAGAGGGCTAGGGTGGTTCAGCAGCCAAGGCAACAAGTGGGTGAGGTGTGATGATGGTTTTTGCAAGTTGTTCACTTTTGGTTCATATGAAAATATCTTGCTCCCAAGACCATGAAACATGAGGAACTCTTGGTTCAATCTGAACTTTAGGACTTACATGATGCTTGTGTAATGGTTTGATGTCAATTAGAAGTCACAATTTGCCTTGGTACAAGATTTTGCAAATTTCTCATTTGGTGCATAACTTGAAATTCAATGATTTTTGCCAACTTTGACAAACCATAACTTTTGATCCAAAATGAATTAGGTCATGTTCTTGTACTTTTTGAAAAGGGAAAGATCTAATCTACAACTTTCATGACCAAAGTTTTTCCATTTGAAGCATGTTTGGATCAAAAAGTAAGGGTTGAAAAATTGGCATAAAATGACATTTCATGAAAAGTCAACCATGCCCAAAAAAGTCAACTTTGCAAAAACTTGTAATTCTTAAATTTTGTGAACTTCAACCTTCTCCCATGATCAAATAAAGATCAAATACACTCAAAATGATGAAGATCAACCCTTGGTTGGGTTATTGGGGGCCTCAGATGCCCTGATTTTGCACTGAGTTGTCCAGAAAGTCAAACTTTGATCAGATGACTTCCCCATGGAATTTCTTCATGAAAATTGATATGCATACTCCCTATGCCACATAGAGACCAATGGAAACAAGAATGACCAAAAAAATTGGGGTTATGGCCTCTGAAACCAAAACCCTAATTTTAGGTCATCTGTGCAGTCTAGCTTGGCTCTGCTTCCATACAAACCCTAGTTCTTGTGATTCTTTGGCATTCTTGACTTTGGGAGGATGTAATGTGATATAAGGACACACATGAACCCCTTTGAAGTGATTGTTGACTTTTGGAGTGGCTCAAGAAGCTCTTGGATTGCTCAGATCACAAACCCTAGGTGCAGATGACTTTGAATCTATGCAGTGAATCAAAAATGTAATATGAGATGGTATGCTTGTGTTTATGCATATGAAATGGTCACAAGCCATGGTGAATGGGTGAGGGCAAATTTGGGGTGTTTACACAACCCAACCCCCTCACATGTAGTGCTCTAGAACAAGGATCCTCAGACTTGGATCAGTTATGAGAAGTGTAAACACTTCTAACCCGGAGGTACAATGTTTACAATAACCATAAAGGATCCTCCTCTAATTCACCCCAGATTCTGAAGGTCATAGTAAAGGTCATCCAGACTTAGCAGGCTTCTCAGATAGCCCTAGCACTACAGGAAATCTGTAGCGCAAAGTTCTCAAGAAGAAACCCACGTCTGAACCGTGTTTCATATTCCCGCACCAGACCGAAATGGAATGGGAAAGAACATGAACCACTCTAGCCTAGGTGTCACTCAGGTCCCAGGTATAGGACCTTAATCACTCAGAGAAAACCCCACCCACCAAAACAGAAAACCAGTTCCAGCAATGATAATGACAGTATGATGTATATAAAACTGTAAAGAAAGCGATAAATAAAGTTGTACATAAAGCAATAAATAAAGCAAATAAATAAACACAATTAGCACATAACACCCCCGTAAACACAAATCAAACAAGCGCTAGGAGGAACCCCCAAAAAGAACCAGAAGCCCTGGTTGCAGTATAAGGGTCCCCACCAGAGTCGCCAAGCTGTCGCTCCCACCAAATGACACCGGGTCAAGAGGGGTACAGACGCGAACGGTCGGCGAAAGAAGAAGGAATGAATAGAGTCGCCAGCTAGGCATTTTTATCCTGAAGGAAAGGTAATGTTGCATAAACCTAGGAAAAGATGGATAAGACGGTTGCGAACCAGAGAAACTGGGAAAGGGGGTTGGTTACAACCTGGGAAGGTATTAGCACCCAGACTTTCCGTCGTACTCGACGGGATCCACGCTTAAAAGATTGTGTTTAAGGGGTAGTGTGTGTGCTATCTGTGTGCAAAAGCTGGAAAAGAAAGCAAGTGTTAGTGCAAAAGAAATGTGAAGTGGAGTGAAGGAGTGTCAGTGTAAGGAAAGAGTGCATAGCTCAAGACTATGAGGCTTAAAGAATAATGCTGGAAGAGGGGGGATATACAGAGACTTTTGTTCGATAATAGTTAAGTTATGCCTATGTATCCTCTCGTGCAATGATGAAGTCAGAACACCGTAGTTCGACTCAAAGAGACTGAAAGATAAATTGACTTGTGAACTGCTTACTTGTCTATGCTCAAGTGTATGACCTGTCTGGCTCAGGTGCAAAATGTCTTGCATTAGACGGAAGAAGCGAGTTCTCGTTTGTGAGTGAAGATGATGAGAAAAGAATCCCGGAGGAGACGATCATTTTTTGTTTTTGATATTTTCAATATTTTATTGCTTTTGAAATTTGTTATAAGAAAATGAGCTTAAGTCTAAACCACGGGTTAGTAAACTCCTCACATCCTCCCTCTGATTAGGGGTAATAAGAATACCTTAAGTATGAAGTAGACACCTCACACTTAATCACCATGATGTAGGATTAAGATCATTAACCCACTTGTGATTATTTAGATGTTTTTGGATTTTTGTTTAGTGTTAAGTAATGAGTTTAAGCCATAATCAAGGATTTAATGGACCCATTACACCATCCTAATAGAAGGATGATAGATGAGAACATTTAAGCTGAGGAAGGCTCCTCAACTTAATCCATGATTAGGGATTAACCTCATGACAAACCAAACCATTTATTAGAGTGGATTTTAGTTAATGGTAAGATTAAGAAATGGATTTTATGGTTTGTAAGACAACTTGAGGGGGACTTGTCCATTAACACTAGGGTTAGTCCTTCTTAACCAATTAAGGAAGAATTAGAACCCTAATGCAAGGCCCAAGTTACAAGCTTGATGTCTTAGTGATTATTAGATGAATTGATTAAAGGATTTAAACACATTAAGGGTTTAACACTTAGGGTTAAAGTTATACACCCCATCCTAATAGAAGGATACCGGCATAACCTTAATCGCAAAGCCTTAAGACCTTTAAGGTTTAGTCCTTGATTAAGAGGTGAGAAGAGAAGACACAAAAGATGACACAGAGGTAAAACTAAAGGGGGCTAATCAAACCCTAATTGTGATCATGCTTGGATATTCCTAGGGTTTATGAGGCTTGCAAGAGATCTTCAAGAAAAGCCACCAAGGAAGATGCAAAGATGGAAGGAGGAGAAGCAGAATGAAGCAAGTCAACTTACTTCACTTAAGAAGACAAGTTGCTTGAAGAAAGAAAGTGAGGAGGGGACATGAATAAGCAAGCTCACTCTAATACACATACAAAATGCAACAAAGATGCATAAAAGAGATTATAAGAGATTGTAATAAGTGAAGGCAAATTCATTTCTCAAAAACACTTACCACCTGAAAAGTTAGTAAAAGGAAATGAAAATGAAATGGAAATGACAACTATGCAATGATGCAAACCAAAACCATAAGTATGCTCAAGATGCAAATGATGCTAAGAGGTGATGCAAATGTATGTCGTGAAGTGTGGATGATCATACAAGCAATGAAGATGCAAATGAGGCATGGAAGGAACATGGAAGTTCATGAATGCATATGAAATGAAATGTAAGCATAACATAGCAAATGAATGATGCAATGATAAAAGATGATTCTAATGTGTCCTTGGATGTCTTATGAGTCATGTTGATGCACAAAATGTCATGGCAAGTTCATGAATGCAAGCATATACAAGATGAATGCAAATGAAGATGCAAAATTAGGGTTATATGAACATGTGAGATGCAAATGGCAAAGACAGAAGAAAATGACAAGATAAAAAATTGAAAATGCAACCAAAGGAACCCTAAACCTATACCAAGTCAACATCCAAAGGGGGAGGTCAGAAGCTTAACCTAGAAGGACTTATGATTTTTCTAAGTTTCTAGGTTTTTAGGGGTGATCCTAAGGGTAAAATGCCAAACAAATTGAAAATGAATTATAAAAATGAAACAAAAATGTTTTTGGATGCTTGAAACCATGCATAACACAATGCAAAAAGAATCATTCACAAACTCACTTTGGTTCAAAAGTTATGAATTTTTGAAGTTAGGGTTAAAAATATTCAAGTTTAAGAACCCTAATTCAATTGAAAAATGTCAAAGTATGATCAAACCCAAAAAGAAATTTGTGTGGTGAGTTTGTAAATGTTTCTAAATGTCTAAGAATGTTCTCTGAATTTTTTTGTGATTTTTAAATACTTAAATGTATTTTTAATTAATTAATTTTCATTAACTAATTAAAAATAATTATTTAAATGATTTAAAAATATTTTTTAATGCAAAAAATAAAAATAAAAATATTTTTGGGTTCTGAAAATTAATTAAAGGTTTGATAAAAAATTTCAGAATTTTTTGATGTATTTTCCTATTTTCAAAAATTCGTATGAAATAAAATAAAAGAAATAAATTAAAAAATAAATAAAAAGAAAGTAAACAGGATGGAGGGCTGGGATGCAATCTGGGCTTTGAAAGAGTTGACTGGGCGCGCATCTGGACGGCCCAGGTTCAAACTTACTTAAACTGATTTAATTAAATATTAATCCTATAATTAAAACTAATGATTCAATCCTCACCACACAAACACGCGCGGGAATGCTCATCCAACGGCCCACGTTCAAAACAAACCCTAACCCTAATTAATTACACTAATCACTTTCAGGTGGCCGGAAATGACCTCCGGTCATCTTCTCCGGCCACCTCTCCCCTGAAAATTTTCCAAAACGCTCCCTAGGTCATTTCTGGAGCTCTAAAGCTCCAAATTGATTCCTTTCACTTTCCTAAGCTCAACCCCACCCTCAAACTCCATTTATTTTCAGCCATTAACAAGATTCGAATCAAAGAACAAAAAATGCAAAACTTTCAGACAGACCATACATCCTCATTTCTTCACTATTTTCAATAATTCAAAGTTCATTATACTCAGGGGATCACACTTAACCATTTAAGAACTTAAAACAAAGCTTCTGGAAAAATGAATTCGTATGGCTACCTGAGGTGAAGCTTTCAACCCTGGAGCTTTTTGGCTGCTTCTTTGGTCCAAGATGCCTTTAATGAACTTCCTGAGGGGTTTGCAATGCTTGGATGGAGTTTTTTATGGCTGGTTTGTGACTTTGATGAAGTTCAGTTTAAGGGGGAAGAAAATCGTGTTTTGTGTATGGTGGCTTTTAGGGCAAAGTGAAGGGTGGGAAATGATCAGTGATTGATGCTGAGATGAATGGTGGTGTTGGCTTGAAGAATGAATGGTTGAGTTGTGTGTTTCGATAGAAAATGCCAAGAGGGAGGTTTTTGTGAATGCTGAGCTATAGGAGAGTTCAGGCTTGCTTCTTGTTATGTTTGGCTTGCTTTTGATTAGTATAAACAAATGTGATTGGTCAGAAAGTTGGTAATGGCATAGTGTGATTGGTATGGCTTGTTTTGCAAAAAGTCAAGGTTATGTGTCCTTTGAGGTATGGGCAAGTTCAGGCCAAGTACAAAGGCATGTCTGGTCCAGCTTGATTCAAGGATGTCCATGGAATGCAACTTGTGGCAATTCAGCAAGTTTGTGAGGAGTTGTAGGGGGTTTTGCAAATTTTGTGAACTTTGGCCCCTTTTTGATTTCTTCATGTGCAAGTCATGGAAATGTGAAATTATTTGGGCAATTATGAATTTTAGGCATTGCATAATGATGTTATGATGATTAGAAGTCCATTTGAAGTCACAAAGTGAATTGGCAAGAGGTTTTGCAAAAATCCCTCTTTGGCATGAAACATGAAATTATGTGTTTTTTGCCAACTTTGGAAAGCCATAACTTGAGTTCCAAAATGAATTAGATATTGTTCTTGTACTTGTAATTTTTGAAAAGGGAATGATTCAATCTACAACTTTCATGACCAAGAATTTTCCATTTGAAGCATTTTTGGTTGAGAAAGAGGAGGTTGAAAAACTTTCCCAAAATGGAAAGTTTACATTACAAGTCATTTCCATTTTTGGCAACTTTTGGTTTTGCTCACTTTTCTTGAAATTAGTGAACTTCTAAGCACTTCATTGATCAAATAAAGATCATATAACTTCAATTTGATGAAAAATCCACTCTGGGTCCATTGATGGGGGCCTCAGATGCCCTGATTTTGCTCTGACTTGCTCAGGAAGTTACCCAGTGATCAGATGACTTCCACAATGAAGTTTCCCATCAAACTTGGTATGTATGAGCCTTATAGCATATTGAGACCAATAGAAACAAGAATGACCAAAAATTTTGGAGTTATGGCCTCTGAAACCAAAACCCTAATTTTAGGTCATTTGTGCAGTTAAACCTGGCTATGCTTCCATGCTTTGCCAGTTCTTGTGATTCTCTGACCTCCTTGATCTTGGGAGGATATAATATGATGATTGAACATACATGGACCCTCTTGAGATGATTGAAGACCTTTGGAGTGGCTCAGATAGCTCATGGATTGCTCAGGTCACAAACCCTAGATGCAGATGAACTTGAACTAATGCAGTGAAGCAAAAATGCCACATGATATGTTATGATTGAACTAATGCAAAATGAGAAAGATAATAAGCCATGGTGTGAACTTAGTGAGGGCAAATTTGGGGTGTTTACTGTAGGATCAGAATGCGCCTAAGAGGGGGGTGAATTAGGTGTATATAATTTTTCTCGATTCTTTTTCTTTGATGGATAGAATTTTTCTTGTAAGTTTGTATGAAAGGAAAACAGTAAGGTAAAAAGTAAAAGTGACACAAAGAGTTATCCTGGTTCCCTTCACAGTCCGAAGGTACATCCAGTCCCCTTTCAATTTGAAAGAGATTTCCACTAGTTTTTAGAAAAAGTACAACCTATCACACCTTCAATGGTGAGGCCTACTTTCTAACAAACTAACAAACAAGTGTGCAAGAACAATCCTCTTGCCACACTTACCCTTATGTCCAAACAAACCTTGGAACACAAGTCACACAATAGAAATACCTTTCTATATTTTTAATTTTGAGTGAGTAATACAAAGACTTAATATCAATAATGATCTTCTCCTATGTACACAATTCACTTTTCAAATATCAATACAAGTGTTCAAGCATGAAGTATGAAAGATGAATATCTTATGAACACTTTTGAAAAATATGAAAGTATTTGAAAATTGATGAATTTGATTCAAGTGATTTTTACAAAAAATTGTAGGAGGTGTTTTTTTGAATTTGAAAAATTCAGATTTTATATTATACAAGACACCCTTTTGAAAAGGTATGAAAATTATGAATCAAAATAATTTATGAAGAGATATAATCAAAAAGTGCAATTTGAATTTCAAAGAAAAATATTTTTCAAAATATTACAGTGTTAACCGGTTAACCAAATGATTAACCGGTTAACGCCTATAAACGTTAACTGGATTATTGAAAATTTGAACCCGTTAACCGGTTAACCAAATGGTTAACCGGTTAACACTGTTAAAAACATAAACAAAAGGTTTTTAAAAAGTGTTAAACGGTTTGAAAAATATATCAAAGTATTTTATGCATTAATTTAAAAGAGAGATTGATATACCTAACCAAAAGCATCCAAGCATGAAGTAGAACGATGATGCAAACGAAACTTGATAGCAAAGCCGGTTGCTTGAAGCTTGATCAGTTGGAGCTCTTGACTTTTTGCAGGTCTGAAAGATATGCGCCGTGTCGTCTTCATCAAAATCTTCGAGGTTGAAGGCGTGCTTCTACATTCTCCCCCTTTTTGATGATGACAACCGAAAATTCTGCGAGAGCTTTGATCAATGTTTCTCTAAGCGAATCCTCCCCCTATGGACAGCGACTCCCCCTAAATGATAGAAGCAGTAGCGAGAAAACAATTCTGCATAGAGAGTCATTAGAGAAACAAGGTCTTCTCCCCCTTTGGCATTAGCAAAAAGGAAGGGACCAACACGCAAGCATAAACATGAAAAGTATAGCATCATACAAGCAATCATACAAGCAATCATACAAGCAAGCACATATAAAACGCAAACATAATGCAAGTAAACCAAAAATTCCTAAAAACTTAGGACTTTAGTTTGAGAGTACAAAACATAACATGATTAAAAGATAAAGCAACATAATAAAAACAGCATGGAGACATGGTCCTCATTCCTCATCCGACACATCCTCATCATCTTCTTCCTCTTCTTCGGTACTGTCCACATCCTCATCAACATGCTCGGTAGTGGTTCGGGAACTTAGGACAAGGTTCCGAAGGCTTTTGATGGCACGCATAGCTTCATGATGGTGTGACATCATGGTTGAGTAGAGAAAGTCATTGGTAACGCCGGTTTCCGGAATAGGTGGAATGGAGGTGGAGGATCCGTCATCATACTTATAAGTTCCATCATTGGCTTGGACAATGCCGGTGTTCTTGATGATTGTGACTCTGTTGATTTCATTACCCGTAGTAGTCATAGCAATAAACGGTTCTCGACCGATTTCCATATCGGTAAGTTCCAAAATCCGTGAAAGGAGGCGGCCATACGGTAAGCGAGTCTTCAAAGAGAGTTGTTGCTTCAAATGATATAGCATGGTAGGAAGCCAATTAATCTTAATCTTGTTCTTGATGGCAAAGAGCACTTGCATCTCCAAATCATTGATTTGGGATTGATTGGAGTCCTTGGGCAGCAAGACATGGCAAATGACATAATGAAGCATCTGGTCATCCACAGAGAGATTCTTCGCATAGCAAAGTACCCGAGAGGTACGCTGGCCGGATATCACGGCTGCCTTTGGAAACCTACAGATGTGATAGTAGTATTCCATCTTATCATAGTTGGCCCATTTGCCTTCATCATGGTTGACACCCTTTCGGAGAAACACTCCCGAGTATGATAAAGACAAAGAGGTAGCAAGAGTACCTAGGTCAACCTCAATCTCACAATCTCTAATAGAAGCAAAAAGGTGGTGCTTATCCTTATCATCACAATTGAGAATCATGTTGTTCATGAAAGACTTCACCAAATCCGGATACACCTTTCCATTATCGGCAATAAAATCTAACATTCCTTGATATTCTAGTAGTGCCGGAAACTTAAAAGATTCAAAAGATTTTAGGTTCACATACTTACCCTTGAGAAGATGTCGAACCCGAACACGGAAATCCAATCGTCTCTTCTTGGTAGATTCCATAGGCATGTCTTCTTCACTGCTAGACCTTGATGCTGACACTGGAGCTTTTCCCTTTCTTGAAGCCATGAAGATGAAGCTTAAGTTGAGGGTGAGTGAGAGTATTTTCGGATTAGGGTTTGGTGTAGTGGAGAGTGAAGTGAAGGAGATGGAGTTTTTGTGAGAGTTATGTCGCTCCCGATAAATGAGAATGACTCAAATAAAGGTACAGACGCGAACGGTCGGCGAAAGGATGAAATGAGAACACACAGGAGTGAACTCAAGAGAAAGAAAAGAGTCGCCAGCTAGGCATTTTTATCCCGAAGGAAAGGTAATGCTGCATAAACCTAGAAAGATATGGATAAGACGGTTGCGAACCAGAGAGACTGAGAAAGGGGGTTGGTTACAACCTGGGAAGGTATTAGCACCCAGATTGTCCGTCGTACTCGACGGGATCCACGCTTAAAAGATTTGTGTTTTAAAGGGGTAGTGTCAGTGCAATTTGTGTATCAAAGCTGGAAAAGAATGCAAGTGTCAATGTGAAAGAAGTGTGAAGTGTATAAATATACAGTGTCAGTGTGAGAACAAGAATAAAATGCTCAAGATCATGAGGCTAAAAGAATGATGCTGGGAGGAGGGGGGATATACATAGACTTTTGTTCGATAACTGTTAAGTTATGCCTACGTATCCTCTCGTGCAATGAGGAAGTCAGAACACCGTAGTTCGACCCAAAGAGACTGAAAGGTAAATTGACTGTGAACTGCTTACTTGTCTATGCTCAAGTGTATGACTCGTCTGGCTCGAGTGCTAACTGTCTTGCATTAAACGGAAGAAGCAAGTTCTCGTTTATGAGTGAATGAGATGAGGAAAGAATCCCGGAGGAGACGATTATTGTTTGTTTTTGAGTTTTCAATCTTTTATTGCTTTTGGAAGTTTGTCATAAGTTAATGAGCTTAAGTCTAAACCAATGGTTAGTAAACTCATCACATCTTCCCTCTGATTAGGGGTAATGAGAATACCTTAAGTGTGAAGTCAGCTTCTCACACTTAATCACCCTGATGTAGGATTAAGATCATTAACCTACTTGTGATTATTTAGATGTTTTTGGTGTTTTTGTTTAGTGTTAAGTAATGAGATTAAGCCATAATCAGGGATTAAACAAACTCATTACACCATCCTAATAGAAGGATAATAGATGAGAATGTTTAAGCTGAGGAAAGCTCCTCAACTTAATCCATGATTAGGGATTAAACTCATGACAAAAAAAAGCCTTTATTAAGTGGATTTTAGTTAATGATAAGATGATGAAGTGTTTTTTAGAGTTTGTAAGACAACTTGAGGGGGACTTGTCCATTAACACTAGGGTTAGTCCTTCTTAACCAATCAGGGAATAATTAGAACCCTAATGCAAGGCCCAAGTTACAAGCTTGATGTCTTGATGATTATTAGATGGATTGATTAAAGGATTTAAACACATTAAGGGTTTAACACTTAGGATTAAAGTTATACACTCCATCCTAATAGAAGGATGCAGGCATAAGCTTAATCACAAAGCCTTAAAGCCTTTAGGGTTTAGTCCTTAATTATGAGATGAGAAGAGAAGACTCAATGAGACACAAAGGTGAAATCTAATTGGGGGACTAATCAAAACCCTAATTATTGTCATGCTTGTTTGTTCCTAAGGTTTGTGAGGTTTACAAGAAAGATCTTCAGAGAAACCACCAGGAAGCAGATGAAAGGAGCAAAGAGAAGCAAAGTAACTTGCTTCATTTAAGAAGACAAGTCACTTGAAGAAAGAAATTAAGAAGAAGAAGAATGAGCAAGCTCAATCTCAAACACAAGACAAAATGCAGCAATGATGCATAAGAGAGATGAAAAGAGATTGTGAGAAGTGAAGGCAAATTCACTTCTCCAAGTTACTTACCACCTGAAAAGTTAGTGAAAGGAATGCAATGCAATGCAAGATGAGATGAAATGGCATGATGCAAACCAAAACCAGAAGCATGTGTGTGATTTTAATGATGCTAAGAGATGATGCAAACATGATACAAGGCATGACAATGATCAAACAAACATATGGATGCAAGAGAAGCATGCTTAGAACCATGAACATACATCAAAAGTTATGAAATGCAAATGACATACAACATGGCAAATGAAAGATGCAATGATCAAACATGATTCTAATATGTCCTAAGATGTATTATGAATCAAATGTATGCACAAAATGTCATGGAAAGTCATGGTATGCAAGCAAATGGAAGATGGATACAAATGAAAGCCCAAATTAGGGTTTATGATCAATGCACAAAACAAAAATCAAAACCAGAAGCAAACATCATGATAAAAAATTGAAAATGAATTCAAAGGAACCCTAAACCTAGACAAACTCACTGCCCAAAGGAGGGGTTCTAACTCTTAACCTAATGAGGGTTATTAATTTCTCAAGATTGCTAGGGTTTTAAGGTACCTTGTCAAGAAAAATGTCAAACAAATAGGAAATGCAAGATCAATTCATGCCAATTTAATCCTATAAACTACATGCTAAACATGATGCAATGCAAAAAGAATCAAGGTCCAACTCTTAAAGGCTAGGAAGAAATGAATTTTTGAAGATTGAATCAAAATAATGCCTTGAAATGAAATTAATTCCATTGAAAATTGTCAAAAGGCATCAAGATCAAAAAAGAAATTTGGTTTAAGAGTTGGACAATGTTTCTAAATGATTCTAAATGTTTCATCAATTTTTTTGTGATTTTTAAATACCTAAAAGTATTTTTAATCAATTAACTCTCATTAATTAATTAAAAATAAACTTTTAAATGATTTAAAAATAAATTTTAATGCAAAAAATAAAAATAAAAATGTTTTTGGTTTCTGAAAATTAATAAAAGCTTTGACAAAAAATTTCAGAATTTTTCAAAGTATTTTTCTATTTTAAATTAAATGAACAAAACAAATGAATTTAAATGCAAATAAAATTGAATTAAATGAAAAGTATGCACATCTAAAGGTCTGGATTCAAACTCAGGAAGGAGGGAAAGACTGCGCGCCAGATCCTGCAGCTAAGATTCAAACTGAGCTAATTCCCATATTTAATTAAATAAACTGAATTAATTAGGTTAATTATGGATTAGGGTTTCTAATGAAGCATCCCAGCCACTCAAACACGCGCGAGTCAGCCCAGGTCAACCCATCCAACGCTCCACATTCAAACTTGCATTAATAACTCTGATTAACCCTAAACACTTTCAGGTGGCCGGAGAAGACTTCCGGTCGTCTTCTCCGGCGAGACTCTCACCTGAAAGTTGCTAACTCTCTCAAAACGCCATGAAAATGAAATCTAATTGCCCAGAATCCATCCCCATTCAACACTGAATCAAAACCCCCAAACAAAAATCATTTTTCATCATTAATCATGCAAATCGAAGCAAAACACATTTAGGGCAGAAAAGTTTCAGAGCAATCATACATCTTGGTTTCTCAACCATTTTCAAAAATAATCATATCCCCATGACCAGGGGAGCACATAGAATCATTTAAGAACTTAAAATGGAGTTTCTGGAAAAAAGTTTGAGATGGCTACCTGAGATGGAAACTCCTGGTCCTGAGCTTTCTGGCCTTTCCTTTGCTGCAAGTCCACTCCTTTGAACCCTCTGATGATGAAATGAGGCTTAGAAAGCTTTGAGGATGGCTGGTTTGAGAGATGGCAGAAGTTCTGTTCAAGAGAGGGTGGTGATCGTGTTTTTGTTTCAGTCACTTTCAGGCTATGGTGATGAGTGGTTTTTGATCAGTGAAGCATGTTGAGTTTGTTTGTGAAGTTTGTTTGTGTGTTTGAGGCTTGTGCTGAGTGTTTCGAAAACTTTTGCAAGTTGGAGCAAAAAGTGATAACTATGGCTTGGGTGTGTTTCAGCTTGAAGTGAGTGGTGTGTTATGCTGGCTTTGGTCCATGTATCAAAAGGTGATAGGTCAGAAAGTTGTTGGTGGCCTATGGTGATTGGTATGGGTCTTTGGCCAAAATGTCAACTTGATTTGTACTTGAGGTATGGGCAATGGTACAACTTGCTTTTTGGCTTGCTTTGGCTCAGCTTGAATCAAGGAATGCTATGAAAAAAGTCTAGAGGCAATGCAGCAAGTGGTTTGTAATTTGTGATAGGTTTTGCAAGTTGGTTCATGTTTGCCCCCTTTGACATTTCTTACTCCATAAGTCATAAAAATGAGTGATCCTTTGATG
Source organism: Lathyrus aphaca (assembly GCA_963966055.1). Lineage (NCBI taxonomy): Eukaryota > Viridiplantae > Streptophyta > Magnoliopsida > Fabales > Fabaceae > Lathyrus > Lathyrus aphaca. The sequence continues at coordinate 557,181,858 of OZ014519.1, forward strand.
CAATCTGACTTTTAGGTCTTGGTACATGCTTGTATGAAGATTAGAAGTCCATTTGATAGTACAATTTGCCTTGACAAGTGATTTTGCAACTTGGCCTCTTTGGTAGAAGACTTCAAATTTTGTGATTTTTGCCAACTTTGACAAGCCATAACTTTTGATCCAAAATGAATTAGGTCATGTTCTAGTACTTTTTGAAAAGGGAATGATCCATTCTACAACTTTCATGACCAAAGTTTTTCCATTTGAAGCATTTTTGAATCAAAAAGCAAGGGTTGAAAAAGTTTCCCAAAATGGCAATTTTCAACATAAGTCAACTTTCCCAAAAAGTCAACTTTGCAAATGACTTGAAATTCTCCAATTTTGTGAACTTCTAACATCTTCTATGATCAAATAAAGATCATACATAATCAAAATTATGATGAACACCCTTTGGTTGGGTCATTGGGGGCCTCAGATGCCCTGATTTTGCACTGACTTGCTTAGAAAGTCAACTCTTGATCAGATGACTTCCCCATGGAATTTCTTCATTAAAATTGATATGCATGCTTCCTATACCATATAGAGACCAATAGAAACAATAATGACCAAAAAATTTGGAGTTATGGCTTCTGAAACCAAAACCCTAATTCTAGGTCATCTGTGCAGTCAAACCTGGCTCTGCTTCCATATCATTCTCAGTTCTTGCGATTCTTTGACATTATTGACTTTGAGAGGACATAATATGATGCTTGAACATACATGGACCCCTTTGAAGTGATTGATGACCTTTGGAGTGGCTCAAGAAGCTCTTAGATTGCTCAGATCACAAACCCTAGATGCAGATGACTTTGAAACCATGAAGTGAATCAAAAATGTGGTATGAGATGCTATGATTGGATTTATGCATATGAAATGATCCAAGACATGGTGTGAATGGGTGGGGGCAAATTTGGGGTGTTTACAGCTGCCCCTATTCAAACATGAGTTAGCTGTATAGGATGTAAGCGACGGCTTACCAGGCAAACAAGATAACTTGTGGTTGAATACCAAAGACAGTCCAAAATTTGCACTCACAGAGTGAAGAAGAAAAGGGATATAGATTGTAAAGGAAAATAAAGTATAATATAAAGTGTGGGTGACGGAGGACGACCGTCGAGCAGAGGACGACTGCTGGGGGAAAGAGCAATGGCGGGGACGGCCGACATGCTGGGGAGAATGTGTGAAATAAAGCAATGACGGGGACGACCGACATGCTGGGGATATAAGAGATTATGATGGGGACGGCCATCAAGTAAAGCCACAAGGTTCTCTGGGGGATATGTAAAAAGTAAATGGTGAGGTACGGTCATCAGGTTCATAAAGTAATGCAAGCAACGATGGGGACGGCCATCGGGCTAAAATGATGAAGGACGATCATCAGGAAAAGGGAAAGGGACCACGACGGGGACGGCCATCGGGTTAAAGAATAAATGAAATAATGATGAGGGACGGTCATCAAAGGTGAAGGACGATCACCTAGCAGGGGACGGCTGCTCTAAGTACCGCGACATAGGACGAATGCCGAATAAAAGGTCAACGATGGGGACGGCCATCGGACGAGCATGATGAAGGACGATCATCAAGAGGTGAAGGACGATCACCTAGCAGGGTACGGCTGCTCTCAGGGTTTATCATGACATAGGACGAATGTCAGATAGAAAGATCAACGATGGGGACGGCCATCGGATAAAAATGATGAAGGACGATCATCAAGAGGTGAAGGACGATCACCTAGCAGGGTACGGCTGCTAAAGATATCACGACATAAGACGAATGCCGGATAAAAGGTCAACGATGGGGACGGCCATCGGACGAGCATGATGAAGGACGATCATCAAGAGGTGAAGGACGATCACCTAGCAGGGGACGGCTGCTCTCAGGGTTTATCATGACATAGGACGAATGTCAGATAAAAAGAAAACTGCTTTGCTGGCGACCTAACTGGGGAATAGTAAACACGGACGAGTGTTTATATCCAACAAATAAAAGGTATAAGTGTTTTGACGTTGTATATAGACTAAAGATGCGGACGAGCATCCCTAAGACTGCGATACGAACGAGTATCGGGTAGAAATAAATACTTGACACGTGTTCAGAGATGATGATACGGACGAGTATCAACTGGTTAATAAGGAACACGGACGAGTGTTGATTCTGAGGGGACTCTTCTGGGGAAATGTAGACGCAGACGAGTTTCTAAATTCAAGAAGACATGAGTGTTTGACATAGTGTATGGATTAAAGATGCGGACGAGCATCCCTAAGACTATGATACGGATGAGTATCAGGTAGAAACAAACGCTTGACGCATGTTCTGAGAAGATGGTACGGACGAGTACCAACTGGTTAACACAGAACACAGACTAGTGTCGAATCTGAGAGGATATAAATGGTATATACAAGATACGGACGGGTATCTGTATATGTGAAATAAGAGTATGAGTGGTATATAGTTGAGTGTTCAACCTGCTGGGGAGAGTGACACGGACGAGTGTCAAAAGGAGAAAAGTATAGTAAAAACAAGTATCTGATACACAAAGTGTTTAGGTTACTGTGTTGGGGAAGGTGACACAGACGGATGTCAAGAAAGTTATATATATATATATATAAGTATCTGTGAGTGCAAAGGGGACGCTTTGGCTTTCTACTGGGGATATGACACGGACGGGTGCCACAAGGAGTATGTACTGATGTTTGTGAGTGTAAGGCAACTTCTTTAGCTTTAGCTCTCCGCTGGGGAATCTGGGGAGCATTCTGTACATGGTTGATGGATAGTCATTATTCACAAGTGTTTGATTCAGAACATGGTTTATGATTATGCAATATGTTTGATTTTTGTCGTAATGCTCCATATTAGACGGAATGCTACGCTTTGTGGGGCGAATATGATGCGAATGCCATGTTTATGCAAAAGATACCGATCCAGGATACGGATCCCATTGCTGCGAAGATCTCTGGTCGATCTGCTTGAAGTGGACATCCCAGCTGGGGATGAGATCATTGGTAGATCTGATGAGATGTATCTGCTTGGGGGAATAGGTCACTGATAGACCCGTCCTTGATAATGAGGGACCCAGTTGGGGTTCGTAGAAGCTTGCTTCACTCTGTTGTGAGATCCTCAGGCATTGCTCTTCCGGATAGAGGCTGAAACTCTGTGGGGAGATGGTTCCCAGGCTTTTGCATTTGGCTGCGGAGGAAGAATGAATGGCAACTCGGCTGGGGAGAAATAACAAGTGGCAACTCAGCTGGGGAGAAAACACTTCTGGTGCTAAGGCTGAGTGAGTATTGATTGCCAGCTTGCTGGGATGAAGTTTACATGCCCCATGTCATGCTTTGAAATGCCTGCAATCCTGCAAAGACAGAGAAATGCACATGTAATCCCGAGGTATCCCTTACCGGACTCCGTTGTAAGAGTTCAGATACTCCCGGGAGTAAATATATTTCCTGCAAGCACGTATTCTTTAGAAGAGAAGCATCTGTATTTATGCAATCAGTATTCTAAAGGCATCGGACATTTTGCAAATGAAAAATAAAAATGTACGAGACATGACTGAAAATCTGATTTTATTAATTCGTATGCCCTGAATTGGCAAGATACAGTCAAAGAAACATATCCCCTAAAATGAGGAGATTGTTACAAATTGAGAAATGAAATGTTGGCAATGTTGACGACGCTTTAGGGAGCTTCCCCTTTGCTATGACTCGTATGACATTTGACGTTCTTCTCGTCTTGCTTTCTGAAGAAGGCTGATTCTGAAAGAAGCTTGATCCTTTCGAAGCTTACCAAGTTGTAGGTGATACACATGAATACAGAATGCAGTTGTTCGCTTATTCCCTTATTTTGCATGGATCGCCCTTTCGGGTTTTCGATCCATCGGGATACCCATTTTTGCCTGAGTTGTCCAATGCGGCTTTTCAACTCAGCGGGTGTACATTTTTTTGTTTATTTCCCTTATTTTTTGCCCGAGTCTTTTATTTTGTTTTTGACTCGCCGGGATGCCCTATTTTTGCCTGGACTTACATTCTGTTTTTATGTCCAGCGGGTCGTTTTATGCGAAGTATTTTTTAACTGCATCTGAATTCACAGGGGACGGGAAGTCTTCACCATCCATAGTACTGAGCATCAGTGCTCCGCCAGAGAAAACTTTCTTTACTACGAATGGTCCTTCATAGTTCGGAGTCCATTTGCCCCTGTGGTCTGTATGAGGAGGGAGGAGTCTTTTCAGCACAAGATCCCCTACTTGGTACTCTCGGAGCCTAACTTTCTGATCGAAGGCTTTCTTCATTCTTTTCTGATACAACTGCCCATGACAAATTGCGGCCAATCTTTTCTCTTCAATCAGACTCAGTTGTTCGTATCGGGATCGGATCCATTCTGCTTCGTTCAGCTTAACATCCATCAGTACCCGCAGGGAGGGTAGTTCAACTTCAACTGGTAGGACTGCTTCCATACCATACACAAGCTGATACGGTGTTGCCCCAGTGGATGTTCTGATTGACGTGCGGTACCCATGCAAGGCAAACGGTAGCATTTCATGCCAGTCTTTGTAGGTGACTACCATCTTCTGCACAATCTTCTTGATATTCTTATTAGCTGCTTCAACAGCGCCGTTCATCTTTGGCCTGTAAGGAGAAGAATTGTGGTGTTGGATTTTGAAGTCCCGGCACAGTTCTGCCATCATTTTGTTGTTTAAGTTGGAACCATAGTCAGTAATGATTCGCTCGGAAACTCTATACCGACAGATGATGTCTCTTTTCAGAAATCGGGTTACCACTTGCCTTGTAACATTTGCATAGGAAGCTGCTTCAACCCACTTGGTAAAATAGTCAATGGCTACCAAGATGAATCTATGGTCGTTTGAATCAGTCGGTTCAATCTTGCCAATCATATCAATGCCCCACATGGCAAAGGGCCAGGGTGAAGACATCACATTCAGAGGATTAGGAGGCACATGCACCTTATCTGCATAGATCTGGCATTTATGGCATTTTCTGGCATAGGCACAACAGTCGGCATCCATTGTGATCCAGTAATAGCCTGATCTTAGCAACTTTTTAGCCATGGCATGCCCTCCCGCATGGGTACCAAAGGATCCTTCGTGCACCTCGTGCATCAGCAAGTCTGCTTCTGTTCTATCAACGCACCGGAGGAGTACCATATCAAAGTTTCTCTTGTACAGGGAACCATCAGCATTCAGGAAGAAACTACCAGCTAGCCTTCTTAAAGTCTTCTTATCATTGGAAGATGCCCCAGGTGGGTATGTTTGATCCTCCAAGAAGCGCTTAATGTCATGGAACCAAGACTTATCATTTTTGACAACGTCTGCTGCAAATACATATGCTGGTCTGTCAAGTCTGGACACTGAAATCCGAGGCACAAAGTTGGCAGCTTGAACTTTGATCATGGATGAAATGGTAGCCAGAGCATCTGCAAACTGATTCTCGTCTCGAGGGATATACTCAAGCTTGACCATTGTAAAGAAAGTTAATAACCTCCTTGTATAATCCCTGTAAGGTATCAGATGATCTTGGTGTGTGTACCATTTGCCGTTGGTTTGATTAACTACCAGAGCTGAATCTCCGAATACAGTCAAAGTTTTGATCCTGAGGTCAATGGCTTCCTCAAGACCCATAATACAGGCTTCGTATTCAGCTTCGTTGTTAGTGTAGTTAAAGGTGAGTTTTGCCGAGAAAGGCATGTGAACTCCCTTAGGTGTAATGAGTACTGCCCCAACACCACGACCATTCATATTAACAGCCCCATCAAACATCATAGTCCATTCTTCTTCCGGGCCAGGCCCTTCAGTGTGAATAGGCTCTTCATGATCTTTTGCTTTTATGAACATGATGTCTTCATCAGGGAAGTCAAATCTCATAGGTTGGTAATCATCAATAGGTTGCTCAGCAAGATAATCAGACAATACACTGCCCTTAATGGCTTTCTGAGATGTGTACTGGATGTCATATTCTGTGAGGATCATTTGCCATCTTGCAACCCTTCCGGTAAGAGCTGGCTTCTCAAAAATGTACTTAACCGGGTCCATTTTCGATATCAATAAGGTATTGTGGGTCAACATATACTGTCTCAGTCGGCGAACAGCCCACGCTAAAGCACAGCAAGTTTTCTCGAGCAGTGAATAACGTTGTTCACAGTCGGTAAACTTTTTGCTCAGGTAGTAAATTGCATACTCTTTTCGACCAGACTCGTCATGCTGGCCCAGCACACACCCCATTGACTCTTCTAATACTGTTAAGTACATTATCAGAGGTCTTCCTTCAACTGGAGGCATAAGGATTGGTGGTTCTTGCAAGTATTCCTTGATCTTGTCAAAAGCCCTTTGGCAGTCTTCGTTCCACCTGACCGTTTGTTCCTTTCTTAACAGCTTGAACAAGGGTTCACAGGTTGCTATAAGGTGAGATATGAACCTGGAAATGTAGTTCAATCTACCTAGAAACCCTCGAACTTCTTTTTCTGACTTCGGTGCAGGCATTTCTTGAATGGCTTTGACTTTATCAGGGTCAACTTCAATCCCTTTCTCGCTTACAATAAAGCCCAGCAGCTTACCAGATCGCACCCCGAATGTGCACTTGTTGGGGTTCAATTTCAGTTGGTATTTCCTCAGACGCTTGAATAGTTTCAGCAGATTTACCAGGTGGTCTTCTTCTGTGAGGGACTTGGCAATCATGTCATCCACATAACACTCGATTTCTTTATGGATCATATCGTGGAATAATGTTACCATAGCCCGTTGATAGGTTGCACCAGCATTCTTCAGTCCGAATGGCATCACCTTATAACAGAACGTGCCCCAAGGTGTGATGAAAGTTGTCTTCTCCATGTCTTCAGGTGACATCTTGATCTGATTGTATCCTGAAAATCCGTCCATGAAGGAGAATACCGAGAACTGAGCCGTATTATCAACCAATACATCAATGTGAGGCAATGGGAAATCATCTTTTGGGCTGGCTCTATTCAGATCCCGGTAGTCAACACACATCCTTACTTTGCCATCTTTCTTAGGCACAGGTACTATATTAGCCACCCACGGCGGATAGCTAGTTACAGCAAGGAATCCGGCGTCCCACTGCTTTTGTACCTCTTCCTTTATCTTCATTGCCATATCCGGGCGAGTACGGCGCAGCTTCTGTTTTACTGGTGTAAACACCCCAAATTTGCCCTCACCCATTCACACCATGGCTTGTGATCATTTCATATGCATAAACACAATCATATCATCTCATATCTCATTTTTGATTCACTGCATTGGTTCTGAGTCATTTGCATCTAGGGTTTGTGATTTGAGCAACCTCAGGGCATCTTGAGCCATTCCAAAGGCCACCAATCAACTCAAAGGGGTCCATGTGTGTTCATATGTCATATTCCATCTCCTCAAAGTCAAAAATGCAGAGGAATCACAAGGACTAGGGTTTGAGTGGATGCAGAGCCAGGTCAAACTGCACAGTTGACTGAAAATTAGGGTTTTGTTTTCAGAGGCCATAACTCCAAATTTTTTGGTCATTCTTGTTTCCATTGCTCTTTATATGGTATAGGGGGTATGCATATCAATTTTCATGAAGAAATTCCATGGGGAAGTCATCTGATCAAAGGTTGACTTTTCAGACAAGTCAGTGTAAAATCAGGGCATCTGAGGCCCCCAATGACCCAACCAATGGGTGATCTTCATCATTTTGAGTGTATATGATCTTTATTTGATCATGGAAGAGGGTTGAAGTTCACAAAAATCAAGAATTTAGGGTTTTTGCAAATGTTGACTTTTTGGGCATAGTTGACTTTTCAAGAATGCATCATTTTAGGTCATTTTTCAAGCCTTGATTCTTGATCCAAAAAGGCTTCAAATGGAAAAACTTTGGTCATGAAAGTTGTAGATCTCATCTTTCCCTTTTCAAAAAGTACAAGAACATGATCAAACTCTTCTTGGATCAAAAGTTATGGCAATGCAAAGTTGGCTAAAATCATTGATTTTCAAGGCATGCTTCAAATGGAAATTTTGCAAGATCATGAACCAATGCCTCTTGTGACCTCTAGTTCATTTCAAACCAGCACATAAACATTCTCTAAGTCATAAAAATCAGAAATGAACCAAGAATGCCCATGGTTTTATGTTTGGTTGGACAAAAAGGTCACATGTGAACAAAAAGTCACAAGTTGCAAAACTCATGATCATGCTTCCTACTACTTGCAGCCTTGGATGCTGAGCTTTGCTAGCCTCTCACCTCACCTTGCTACACCAGAACCAGCCCATGTACTTGCCTAGATCATGAGCCATACTTCTCTTACACATTTCTTGACTTTTTGCAAAAGGTAACTTACCAATCAATAAAGGGCATGTCTTGTCAACTGACCAATGAGAGAGAGTTATGTGGACAATTTGCAAGCTAGACATAACACAAGGCAAGGCTGAAACATCCTCATTCATCACATACACAAAAACACACCACATTGCAAGTTGCTTCGAATCTGCCTCCACAGCTTGCAAACACTCAAACCATCTTCACCATTCAACTCACCTTGCTCCATAGACCACAAAGCACCAAGAGCCAGGCTTGATCTGAGCAAGAATACCCCATTGCCATTCTTCACCTCAGCCTGCATTTTCCATCGAATCTCCTTCCACAAACCTCAAACACAAGAACAAACTCCACCAACAATCTCCACTCACTTCACTGACTAGAAACCACCCTTTGTTTTGGCCTGAAACACCCTATATCTCAAATACGATTTTCATCCTCCCTTGGTCAGAGCTGCTGCAAACTCACTCAGGAGGTTGTTTAAACTCCAACTAAACATCCAAAGCTTCAAAGGTGGACCATTGGGACCAGATTGAGCCAAAGAATCATCCAAAGAGTTCCTGAATCAAGAGCTCCATCTCAGGTGACACCATGAACTTTTTTCCCAGAACTCATTTCTCTTGTTAAAATCTTGTTGTGCATGTTACACTGATCATTGGGATCTCTTTACTTTTGAAAATAAGCCAGGAATGAGCATGTAGTGGTCTTCTGAAAGTTTGACCTAGAATTTTATCTGCTTCGATTCTTGTTTGTGTGTGAGTTTAAACATGATTTGATGATGGATTCGTGCTTAGGATAGTTGGTAGATGGATTCTGGAGACTTAGGGCTTCTGATTTGGCCTAGGGAGAGAGATTGATTCTGGGGATGGCCGGAGAAGACGACCGGAACACTGTTCCGGTCGCCTGATTGTAATTAACGGCAGGGTTAGGGTTTTAAGCATTAATTAAGAAATTTGAATCTGGGCCGTGAGATGTGGCGCGCAGTCAATTCCCGCCCTGGTCACTTTGAATCTCACGCGTTGGATCAGCATACTTTCACTTATTTCATTTAAAATTCATTTATTTTCTTTTCTTTTTCTTTTGTTTTGCATAATTATTTAAAAATAGCAAAAAATACATAAAAATTATGAAACTTTTCCCTCTGAGTTTCATTAATTTTTATGACCCAAAAACATTTTTATTTTATTTTTTATCATAAAAAAAGTATTTTTAAATATTTAAAAGATTATTTTTAATTGATTAATGGGAATTAATTAATTAAAAATACTTTTAGGTATTTACAAATTACAAAAAAAGATCATGAAATGTTCTAAGACATTTAGAAACATTGTCCAACCTTCAAACCAAATTTCTTTTTTGATCTTGATGCATTTTAAGAATTTTTCATTGAATTAAATCATCTTTTTATGCATTATTTTGATCATGAGTTCAAAAATTCATTTCTGCCTATTGGAGAAGGTTGAGACATTGATTCTTCTTGCATTGTTTTGTGTTTGGCATGTAGTTTCTAAGATAAAATGGCCATGATTTGATCTTGCATTTTCCAATTGTTTGGCATTTCTTTTGTTAAGAACCCTAAAAAACCCTAATAACTTAGAAAATTCATATCTTGAGATTGGTTAGGAGTTGAGACTTCCCCTTTGGACCTTGGTTTAGTATAGGTTTAGGGTTTCTTTGGATGGCATTTTCCATTTTTTATCTTAGGGTTTGCTTCTGTTTTGAGTTTTGGTTTGATGTTTAATCCATGAACCCTAATTTGGGATTTCTCTTGCATCCTTCTTGCATTTCCTTGCATAACATGACTTGTCTTTGCATTTTGTGCATTCTTGTGATTCATTTGGCATCTTAGGGCACATAGAAAGCATGTTTGATCATTGCATTGCATATTTGCCATGCCATTTGTCTTGTATGCTTCATAACTTTCCATGATTGTTCATGCTCCTTAACTTGCATCATTTACATCCATGATCTTGTATGATCATCCTCATGCCTTGTTTCATGTTTGCATCATCTCTTAGTATCATTAACATCATGTATTTGCTTCTGACTTTGTCTTGCATCATGCCATTTCATCTCATTTGCATTGCATTCCATTTCTTTCACTAACTTTTCAGGTGGTAAGTTACTTTGAGAAGTGAATTTGCCTTCACTTCTCACAATCTTTTTTCATCTCTCTTATGCATCACTGCTGCATTTTTGTATGTGTTTGGATTGAGCTTGCTCATTCTTGTTCATCTTATCTTTCTTTCTTCAAGCAACTTGACTTCTTAAGTGAAGCAAGTTGTTTTGCTTCTCTTTGCTCCTTTCATCTGCTTCCCTCCTTGGTGGTTCTTTGAAGATCTTTCTCTTAAACCTCACAAACCCTAGGACTTCCAAGCATGATAATAATTAGGGTTGATTAGTCCCCCACTTAGCTTTTACCTTTGTGTCTCTTTGAGTCTTCTCTTCTCATCTCATAATCAGGGACTAAACCCTAAAGGCTTTAAGGCTTTGTGATTAAGCTTATGCCTGCATCCTTCTATTAGGATGAAGTGTATAACTTTAATCCTAAGTGTTAAACCCTTAATGTGTTTAAGTCCTTTAATCAACTCACTTAATATTCATCAAGACATCAAGCTTGTAACTTGGGCCTTGCATTAGGGTTCTAATTCTTCCTTAATTGGTTAAGAAGGACTAACCCTAGTGTTAATGGACAAGTCCCCCTCAAGTTGTCTTACAAACCCTAAAAATCACTTCTTCATCATATCATTAACTAAAATCCACTTAATAAAGGTTTTGTTTTGTCATGAGGTTAATCTCTAATCATGGATTAAGTTGAGGAGTCTTCCTCAGCTTAAACATTCTCATCTATTATCCTTCTATTAGGATGGTGTAATGAGTTTGTTTAATCCCTGATTATGGCTTAGTCTCATTACTTAACACTAAACAAAAACAACAAAAACATCTAAATAATCACAAGTAGGTTAATGATCTTAATTCTACATCAAAGGTGATTAAGTGTGAGATGCTGACTTCACACTTAAGGTATTCTCATTACCCCTAAACAGAGGGAGGATGTGATGAGTTTACTAACCCATTGGTTTAGGCTTAAGCTCATTAACTTATGAAAAACTTCAAAAAAACAATAAAAGACTGAAAACTCAAAAACAAACAATAATCGTCTCCTCCGGGATTCTTTTTTCATCTCAATCACTCACCAACGAGAACTTGCTTCTTCCGTCTAATGCAAGACAGTTTGCACCTGAGCCAGACAGGTCATACACTTGAGCATAGACAAGTAAGCAGTTCACAAGTCAATTTATCTTTCAGTCTCTTTGGGTCGAACTACGGTGTTCTGACTTCCTCATTGCACGAGAGGATACGTAGGCATAACTTAACAGTTATCGAACAAAAGTCTCTGTATATTCCCCCTCCTTCAGCATTATTCCTTGAGCCTCATTATCATGAGCAGTTCTTTTTCATTCTCACACTGGCACTGTATATATCACATTTCACACTTTACACTGACACCTGTACATATTGCTTTCCAGCTCTTTTATACACAGATTGCACTGACACTACCCCTTTAAAACACAAATCTTTTAAGCGTGGATCCCGTCGAGTACGGCGGACAATCTGGGTGCTAATACCTTCCCAGGTTGTAACCAACCCCCTTTCTCAGTCTCTCTGGTTCGCAAACCGTCTTATCCATATCTTTCTAGGCCTATGCAGCATTGCCTTTCCTCCGAGATAAAAATGCCTAGCTGGCGACTCTATTCATCCTCCAGTGAGTTCACGGCTGTGTGTTCTCACTGTTCCCTTCGCCGACCGTTCGCGCCTGTACCCTTATTTGACCCAGCTTCATTTATGGGGAGCGACAACTGGCGGGCAGTCCTCTTTCAAAGGCAGCTTGTGCATGACGATATCGGTGTCCAAACCTGGCATATCCTGGTAAGACCAAGCAAACACATCCGCATACTCTCAAAGCAAATCAATCAGTTGTTCTTTCACTGAGTTTTGTAGGCAGGCCCCGATCTTAACCTCTTTCACATCTTCATCCGTACCAAGATTAACTGTTTCAATCTCCTCCTGATGAGGAGTGATAACCTTCTCCTCTTGCCTTAACAGCCTGGCTAGCTCCTCTGGAAGCTCATAATCTTCTTCAACCCCTTCATCAGCTTGATTGATTGGGTTGTCAAAGTCATACGATGTCATAGCAGTGTTGTTGTCGGTGCGGTCTGAGAGGCACTCTCTGCAAGGGTTTAGATTGTTCATTTTAGTGATTGATTTTAATCTTGTTTAGGAAAAGTGAAATGAAGTTTATCATTTTGGTAAACATTGCCATTTTATTTTTGTACAAAAAGAAAAATGAAAAACAGTGAGCAGAAAAGAAAAAGACTCATTTGCAAAAGACGTCCGATATTCATTGATTGATCTGTTTGCACAAAATTACAAGATGGCCCGATTACATGAGTCTTGTCATCTTGGGCAAGATGCAAGACTTGATGCATCCTTAAAAATACAGGAAATAATAATTACTCTGCAGGAGTAACCCTTATAATTTCCTGGGAAGACCAGTTTGAGATACGGCTCCCCGGGATCCTTGGACGTACCCAGCTCTCCAGGTTGCACTCATCTTCCGACTCATCTTCCAAGTTGTTTACAGCATCAGGGGTGAGCATCCCCCCACTAACAAAACTGGGCTTCTTAGCAGCCTCTGATTGATCTTGTTGAGTTGGTTTGTAACCCAACCCAAATTTGTCCTCTTTATTCTCTACGGGCAACAGCTTGCCCCAGCCCTGGGCATTCCCCTCTTCAACAACCTTCCTGGCTTGCTGATAAGATGTCATGGAGGTCCCAAGTACAGCAGATGCTTCATTAATGTTCAGGGCTTCAAATCCCTGGCTCATGGTTTCATGGATCTCTCCATCCATCTCAATGTATTTGTACGTAGCCAGGTGGCTAACAAAAATATCTTCTTCACCACAAATGGTGATGATCTGGCCCTCCCACTCGAATTTTAACTTCTGGTGAAGGGTAGACGTAACTGCGCCAGCGGCATGAATCCAAGGTCTACCCAACAAACAGCTGTAGGCCGGCTGAATGTCCATCACGTAGAAGGTAATTTTAAACGTCTGTGGGCCAATCATCACAGGTAGATCAATCTCTCCTAGCACTGATCTCTTAGAGCCATCAAATGCTCTCACTACCAAATTACTTGGACGCAATGCCAAGCCATCATACTCCAGCTTCACCAAGGCTTTCTTTGGTAAGACATTGAGTGAAGACCCAGTGTCTACCAGTACATGTGATAGAACAGCACCCTTGCATTCCAGGGTGATGTGTAAAGCCTTGTTGTGGTTACAACCCTCAGTCGTTAAATCAGCATTGGTAAAACCCAATCCATGGCTGGTATTGACATTCGCTACCACGGTCTCCAGCTGATTAACGGTGATCTCCTCTGGCACATATGATGCGTGCAATACTTTTAGTAATGCATTCCGGTGAGCTTCGAAACACATCAGCAGGGATAGAATGGAGATTTTTGAGGGAGTTTGGTGAAGCTGATCCACCACCTTGTAATCACTCCTCTTGATGATTCTCATAAACTCGTCTACATCTTGTTCAAAAGATGTCTTCTGTGTTTCTTTGAGAATGGGTTCTTCAGCTATTACACTCTTTCCCTTTGCTTTGGCAGCAGCTTCTGCTTCGGCATTAGGTCTTTGTGATTGCGAGGCAAAAAGGCGTCCGCTTCTGGTGAAGCCTCCGCCTCTCCCGACATTATCAATCTGTGGAGAAGAGGTTGAAGAGTCAAGAGTGATTTTCGCCCCATTGCAGTACAGGTCAGAGCCATAATGCCAAGGGATGGCATTAGTGCTTTCATATGGAACAGGCCCAGGTACTGTGATGGTAACCAGGCTGACTGCAGCAGAGGAGGGTGTTGAAATAGTGTGTGGATCGTAGTAGATAGTAACTGGTGATATGGCAGGAGATGCCACTGCTTGTTGTTGAAAATTGTTGTTCGGAGGAATACTTGACGGATCATAATAAATAGTGACTGCTGAAATATCTGCTGATGTTGTAGAAGATCTTGCTGGACAAATGGCTGTTGATTTTGTAGAAGATTCTGAAAAAAGGGGTGTTGATGTTGTAGAAGAGGTGGTGGTTGATATCTGGTTTGTTGAAGTGATATTTGAAGCATTTGTTGATGAAACTGAAGAATTGTTTGGAATAATTGTTGTTGCAGTTGTAGGAGACTCCGGAACTGTTGTCAGAGAGTTTGCTGAATTTGAAGGTGTTGATGTTGTGATTTGAAGTAGGCCACTCTGGATGAGACCATCTATGCCGCTTCTCAAGTTATCACATCCATTTACCGAAATGTTGCAGTAACCGCACCCGAGCTCACACCCAGGGAATATCTGGCATTCTAGGAGTTGAGCTTTAATCTCTACCAGGGGTGTCCGAATCTGCCCAACACTGGTTATCAAGAAAGATGGTTTATCTTCCTCAATAGCATTGATTCTCGGTCCTCCGTGGTTGGGCATGGGATTTTTGTTAACATTTGGCGGGGGTGCAAAGTTTAGAGCTTTAGAATCTACCAAGTCTTGTACCTTCATTTGTAGAGCCCTACACTTCTCTGTACTGTGGCCAGGTGCATTAGAGTGAAAAGCACACCTGGCATTGGCGTCATAATTTCTTGGAAGACTGGAAGGATCTGGTGATGCCAACGTCCTTAACTCAACCAAATTGAGCTTCAAGAGCTGTGGCAATAAAGCGGCATAAGGCATAGGGATCGGATCAATCACCCTATTGGCCTGAGATGGTCTCTGTTGAAATGGTCTTTGTTGATTGTTGCTGCTATTGTTGTTGTAGTTTCTCTGAGGTGGATATTGAACTTGTTGCTGGTAATGGGGTTGTTGCTGTTGTTGATATGCTGGTTGCTGAGGAATTGGAGCGGGAATAGTGACGGCTGCCACTGACCTATGAACATATTGTGGTCTGCCCCTGTTGGCCTGAATAGCATTAGTCTCACCGGTTCTTCTTGGACCTACAAAAGGTTTTCTGGGGTTGCCGGACGAGCTCGCACCATTGTCAAAAATCTTGCCCATCTTTAATAGGCTTTCAATTCTTTCTCCAGCTATGACTACGTCAGCGAAGCTGGTGGAAGAAAAGGCAGTTAGCCTGTCAATATATGTCCCTTGAAGGGTGTTCATAAACATGTCGACCATTTCCCTTTCCGACATGGGTGGCTGGACAGCAGCAGCAAGCTGTCTCCACCTCTGGGCGTATTCCCGGAAGCTTTCCCTGGATGACTGAGACATTCCCATCAGGAGGGTTCTGTTAGGAGCCATGTCCAAGTTGTACTGGTATTGTCTGATGAAGGCCTCAGCTAGGTCCTTCCAGCATCTGATGGTTGCTCTGGTCAAGTGAGAGTACCATTCCCTTGAAGCTCCAGTTAAACTATCTTCAAAATAAAACATCCATAGCTTTTCGTCCATGGTGTATGCCTTCAGCCTCCCCAGAAAGGATTGTAAGTGGGTTCGTGGACAGGAAGTTCCGTTGTACTTCTCGAAGCACGGGGGTTTAAACTTGTGGGGAATCCTTACCCCGTCCACTAAACCCATGTCCATGACATCAAAGCCCAGGGAGTTTTGAGACTCCAGAGATCTCAATTTCTCAGCAATTTCATCTAGCCTTCTGTCATAGGCTTCATCCCCAGCTCCCATCACAGTGAATTGATCTTCTTGGGGGTCTTCTTGTAATACTCTGCCTGCAGTGGTATTCCCTTGCACATTAGCAGGGATGTTGATCTCTGGATGAAGGTGGGGCCCATACACAGGTGGGTTAACATGAGGTTGAACCCTCTCATTGTTGCTTGTTCCCCCAGTCCCTAGATGTGGTTCTTCCTGGGTCTGTCTCTCTACCAATGCCCTTAATCTCTCTTGGCTCTGTGCCAATCCATTCATCACCTCCATAAACTGGGTCATCTGATTTCTCATCTCTAGTCTCTCATTGTCCATTTGAGTCCTGACCTCTGTAAGGTCCTGCTGTACTTGGTCCATTTGTATACCCGGAAGGTTGTTGCGAGTGGGATATCTGTGTGGACGGTTGAGTGGGAACACCCGACGTCGAGAAATAGTTCCTGAATCACAACAGAGTTAGTAATAAACAAAACAAAAAACCTACAAAACAAAACAAAAGTTAGTATGCAATGCAGTATGCTTATTTGTTTCCAAGGTATCCGGCTTGGCATTTGGTTTTGACCTTTCCAGACCCTTGAGGAAGATGCTCTTGATGTTGCTTGGGAGAAAGAGATTCAAATGAAACAAACTAATGAATATATTACAAATGGTTAATCATACATAGTTTGTTTTTTTTACAATACACGCCTTCTGAGGGGTCAACATACAACATAAAGGAAAGTACATGAAATGAAAACAACAACAAGCAAAAGTCAGACACCAAGACCAAACTCATCCTCCCTAACTTCCTTCAGAAGTGCTTCAGTCACAGGGTCGGCTGGATGCTCTGTGAGGTTCCTGATAAGAAGATTCCTGGTGGCAATTGCAGTGGTTAGCTTCTTGTGTCTGCCCTGGTCCTTTGACCTCTTCACACCAGCCCTAAGCTTCAATTCTGAGATTTCCTTTTGGGCTGCTAGCAGGGCTTCCTGTTGCTCCTTTGCACTGGCCTCTAGCTGCTCAATCCTGTCCTGAGTTCTCTTATCCTCCTGAGTGCGAGCTTCAGTGATCCTGACCCACCTAGCTTGGCTCTCCTTCAGATAGAGATCAGTCCTAGCCTTCTGGAATTGGGCCTCTTTACAGTCATTCTTCAAAATCTGTTCTCCAGCCCTTGACTTCTTGATGTAGTCCTCTGACTTTTCAATCCTGGCTAGATGCTCCACCTTAAGCTTTTCTAACCTTTCAATGTCCAGACGACCATCACTCCTCTCCCAGAGGGTTCTCTTCAGGGCTTCAGACAAATTCTCATTCCTCTCTTTTAGCTTTTCAAACTCTTCCAGGCTGACAGTGGCTGGAGGTGGTGCTGTGGATGGTCCAGGTGCATCCTCAATGGTGAAGGGCATCCCAGAAATTTGAGCCCTAGCATAAGACCACTCATAATACTGAGCTGAGGCCACATTGTTGCATCTCCCAAGAATGGCCATCCCTTTGGTCTGGATATTATCACAAGCCCAGGATGCTTGCCTGACAATAGCCAGATTAGGCTTAACCTCACAATAGAGGGTCTCAGCTAGATCTTGCACCCTAGGAGGGTGGACCAATGCATAGCCCAGTTGTCTTTTGAATAGAAGAGGGTTATAGTTGATGCAACCCTTCACTCCTAACAGAGGTACATTGGGGAACTGCCCACAACTAGTAATGATGTCCCTGCCCTTGGTGCTCTGGGTGCACCACCTGATGTCATCTGAGGTTAAAGCAACAAGTCTCCTAGCCCAATTCTTCTGTTGGTAAGGATTCAAGAAGGCATCAGTCTTGGGCAAGTGTTTGAGCAACCAGGTATGGAACAGGGGAGCACAGCACCTCACCAATCTTCCTCTTTGCTTTTCATTTCTTTGATGAACAGAGTAGTAGAAATCTCCCAGTAAGGTGGGCACTGGGTTCCTCAGGATGAAGAGATGGATTGCATTTTTGCTAATAAACCTAGGCTCATCTGCAAATAATATAACCCCATATATGCTGAGGGCTAATAATGCACAGACTGCCTTCCATTCCCCCGAGGAGGCCTTCAGGATAGCCTGAGAGGTCAAGAAATCCAAGTGTAGACCAGAGATTCCAGCCTTTGCTGTCATGTTCTGCTCAATCAGTATAGGTTCCAGATGTAGTGCTTTTGCCACCTCTTCATTACTGGGAAAAGTCATCTCAGGGTTGAAGGGGATACCACCCCTGATAGGCACACCAATCAGTGATGAATACTCTTCCAACAAGGGTCCCAACTGAAAATTCTGGAAGGTAAAGCACCTCAGAGGAGGATCATAGAACTGCAGGCAAGTATGAATCAAGCTCCTCTGGGAAGGGTCCAAATCCATAACCACATCAAGGATGCCTCCATAATGTTCTCTGAATAATGGTATATGGTCTGGAGTAATCAGGGCCTGGACCTTCCTGATGCCAGACAGCTCAGGCTCAAAGAAATGATAGGAGATGTTGCTCTTCTTGGGTGCCATGTCTGCTGCTGAAGAGCTGAGATAGATGCTGATGATGATGACTAACACTGGAGATGAGCCACTGATAGGCTGAGGATGATGATGGAGGTTGCTGAAGCAGGTAGCTGGTGAACAAAGGGCCTAGGAAGATGAAGGGGTCAAAACCAAGCCAAATGTAATATGGATACCCTAAAAAACAAATAAACACATGTTAAATGATGCAATGATGATGTATGCAAATGATATGCAAAGGGTTTGTGATCAAGCTGGATCTGATTACTGCCTTGATATAAGTCCATGTATGTTCAAGAAATCCAGATGGAGGTTCATAAGTCCAGTAACCAAGGTGGGGGACTCAAATAAAGAGTCACATGTCCTGGGTTAAATCACAAGAACACTCCAAAGTGAAGCATTCTTAAACACAATAAGTATCAGGGTATGATGTGGCCAATGGTTCCTGCAAACCTGTAAACAGCCCAACCCCCTCACAGGTGATGTTCTAAAACAAGGATCTTCAGACTTGGATCCGTTATGAGAAGTGTAAACACTTCTAACTCGGAGGTACAGTGTTTACAATAACCATAAAAGATCCTCCTCTAATTCACCTCAGTTTCTGAAGGTCATAATAAAGGTCATTCAGACTTAGCAGGCTTCCCAGATAGCCCTAGCACTACAGGAAATCTGTAGCACAGAGTTCTCAAGAAGAAACCCGTATCTGAACCGTGTTTCATATTCCCGCACCAGACCGAAATGGAATGGAAAAGAACATGAACCACTCTAGCCTAGGTGTCACTCAGGTCCCAGGTATAGGACCTTGAACTCTCAATAGAACACCCACCCACCAAAGCAACAAAACCAGATCCAGCCAGAACAATATGACAGTATGATGTATATGAAGCTGTAAAGAAAGCAGTAAACAAACTGTACATAAAGCAATAAATAAAACAAATATACAAACACAAATAGCACATAACACCCCAGTAAACACAAATCAAACAAGTGCTAGGAGGAACCCACAAAAAGAACCAGAAGCCCTGGTTACAGTATAAGGGTCCCCAGCAGAGTCGCCAAGCTGTCGCTCCCGATAAATGAGAATGAATCAAATAAAGGTACAGACGCGAACGGTCGGCGAAAGGATGAAATGAGAACACACAGGAGTGAACTCAAGAGAAAGAAAAGAGTCGCCAGCTAGGCATTTTTATCCCGAAGGAAAGGTAATGCTGCATAAACCTAGAAAGATATGGATAAGACGGTTGCGAACCAGAGAGACTGAGAAAGGGGGTTGGTTACAACCTGGGAAGGTATTAGCACCCAGATTATCCGTCGTACTCGACGGGATCCACGCTTAAAATATTTGTGTTTTAAAGGGGTAGTGTCAGTGCAATTTGTGTATCAAAGATGGAAAAGAATGCAAGTGTCAATGTGAAAGAAGTGTGAAGTGTATAAATATACAGTGTCAGTGTGAGAACAAGAATAAAATGCTCAAGATCATGAGGCTAAAAGAATGATGCTGGGAGGAGGGGGGATATACAGAGACTTTTGTTCGATAACTGTTAAGTTATGCCTACGTATCCTCTCGTGCAATGAGGAAGTCAGAACACCGTAGTTCGACCCAAAGAGACTGAAAGGTAAATTGACTGTGAACTGCTTACTTGTCTATGTTCAAGTGTATGACTCGTCTGGCTCGAGTGCTAACTGTCTTGCATTAAACGGAAGAAGCAAGTTCTCGTTTATGAGTGAATGAGATGAGGAAAGAATCCCGGAGGAGACGATTATTGTTTGTTTTTGAGTTTTCAATCTTTTATTGCTTTTGGAAGTTTGTCATAAGTTAATGAGCTTAAGTCTAAACCAATGGTTAGTAAACTCATCACATCTTCCCTCTGATTAGGGGTAATGAGAATACCTTAAGTGTGAAGTCAGCTTCTCACACTTAATCACCCTGATGTAGGATTAAGATCATTAACCTACTTGTGATTATTTAGATGTTTTTGGTGTTTTTGTTTAGTGTTAAGTAATGAGATTAAGCCATAATCAGGGATTAAACAAACTCATTACACCATCCTAATAGAAGGATAATAGATGAGAATGTTTAAGCTGAGGAAAGCTCCTCAACTTAATCCATGATTAGGGATTAAACTCATGACAAAACAAAGCCTTTATTAAGTGGATTTTAGTTAATGATAAGATGATGAAGTGTTTTTTAGAGTTTGTAATACAACTTGAGGGGGACTTGTCCATTAACACTAGGGTTAGTCTTTCTTAACCAATCAAGGAATAATTAGAACCCTAATGCAAGGCCCAAGTTACAAGCTTGATGTCTTGATGATTATTAGATGGATTGATTAAAGGATTTAAACACATTAAGGGTTTAACACTTAGGATTAAAGTTATACACTCCATCCTAATAGAAGGATGCAGGCATAAGCTTAATCACAAAGTCTTACAGCCTTTAGGGTTTAGTCCTTAATTATGAGATGAGAAGAGAAGACTCAATGAGACACAAAGGTGAAATCTAAATGGGGGACTAATCAAAACCCTAATTATTGTCATGCTTGGTTGTTCCTAAGGTTTGTGAGGTTTACAAGAAAGGTCTTCAGAGAAACCACCAGGAAGCAGATGAAAGGAGCAAAGAGAAGCAAAGTAACTTGCTTCATTTAAGAAGACAAGTCACTTGAAGAAAGAAAGTAAGAAGAAGAAGAATGAGCAAGCTCAATCTCAAACACAAGACAAAATGCAGCAATGATGCATAAGAGAGATGAAAAGAGATTGTGAGAAGTGAAGGCAAATTCACTTCTCCAAGTTACTTACCACCTGAAAAGTTAGTGAAAGGAATGCAATGCAATGCAAGATGAGATGAAATGGCATGATGCAAACCAAAACCAGAAGCATGTGTGTGATGTTAATGATGCTAAGAGATGATGCAAACATGAGACAAGGCATGAGAATGATCAAACAAACATATGGATGCAAGAGAAGCATGCTTAGAACCATGAACATACATGAAAAGTTATGAAATGCAAATGACATACAACATGGAAAATGAAAGATGCAATGATCAAACATGATTCTAATATGTTCTAAGATGTATTATGAATCAAATGTATGCACAAAATGTCATGGCAAGTCATGGTATGCAAGCAAATGGAAGATGGATACAAATGAAAGCCCAAATTAGGGTTTATGATCAATGCACAAAACAAAAATCAAAACCAGAAGCAAACATCATGATAAAAAATTGAAAATGCATTCAAAGGAACACTAAACCTAGACAAACTCACTGCCCAAAGGAGGGGTTCTAACTCTTAACCTAATGAGGGTTATGAATTTCTCAAGATTGCTAGGGTTTTAAGGTACCTTGTCAATAAAAATGTCAAACAAATAGGAAATGCAAGATCAATTCATGCCAATTTAATCCTATAAACTACATGCTAAACATGATGCAATGCAAAAAGAATCAAGGTCCAACTCTTAAAGGCTAGGCAGAAATGAATTTTTGAAGATTGAATCAAAATAATGCCTTGAAATGAAATTAATTCCATTGAAAATTGTCAAAAGGCATCAAGATCAAAAAAGAAATTTGGTTTGAGAGTTGGACAATGTTTCTAAATGATTCCAAATGTTTCATGATTTTTTTTGTGATTTTTAAATACCTAAAAGTATTTTTAATCAATTAACTCTCATTAATTAATTAAAAATAAACTTTTAAATGATTTAAAAATAAATTTTAATGCAAAAAATAAAAATAAAAATGTTTTTGGTTTCTGAAAATTAATAAAAGCTTTGACAAAAA
Source organism: Lathyrus aphaca (assembly GCA_963966055.1). NCBI lineage: Eukaryota > Viridiplantae > Streptophyta > Magnoliopsida > Fabales > Fabaceae > Lathyrus > Lathyrus aphaca. Next base: position 557,204,116 of record OZ014519.1, read on the forward strand.
ATTTCAGAATTTTTCAAAGTATTTTGCTATTTTAAATTAAATGAACAAAACAAATGAATTTAAATGCAAATAAAATTGAATTAAATGAAAAGTATGCACATCTAAAGGTCTGGATTCAAACTCAGGAAGGAGGGAAAGACTGCGCGCCAGATCCTGCGGCTAAGATTCAAACTGAGCTAATTCCCATATTTAATTAAATAAACTGAATTAATTAGGTTAATTATGGATTAGGGTTTCTAATGAAGCATGCCAGCCACTCAAACACGCGCGAGTCAGCCCAGGTCAACCCATCCAACGCTCCACATTCAAACTTGCATTAATGACTCTGATTAACCCAAAACACTTTCAGGTGGCCGGAGAAGACTTCCGGTCGTCTTCTCCGGCGAGACTCTCACCTGAAAGTTGCTAACTCTCTCAAAACGCCATGAAAATGAAATCTAATTGCCCAGAATCCATCCCCATTCAACACTGAATCAAAACCCCCAAACAAAAATCATTTTTCATCATTAATCATGCAAATCGAAGCAAAACACATTTAGGGCAGAAAAGTTTCAGAGCAATCATACATCCTGGTTTCTCAACCATTTTCAAAAATAATCATATCCCCATGACCAGGGGAGCACATAGAATCATTTAAGAACTTAAAATGGAGTTTCTGGAAAAAAGTTTGAGATGGCTACCTGAGATGGAAACTCCTGGTCCTGAGCTTTCTGGCCTTTCCTTTGCTGCAAGTCCACTCCTTTGAACCCTCTGATGATGAAATGAGGCTTAGAAAGCTTTGAGGATGGCTGGTTTGAGAGATGGCAGAAGTTCTGTTCAAGAGAGGGTGGTGATCGTGTTTTTGTTTCAGTCACTTTCAGGCTATGGTGATGAGTGGTTTTTGATCAGTGAAGCATGTTGAGTTTGTTTGTGTGTTTGAGGCTTGTGCTGAGTGTTTCGAAAACTTTTGCAAGTTGGAGCAAAAAGTGATAACTATGGCTTGGGTGTGTTTCAGCTTGAAGTGAGTGGTGTGTTATGCTGGCTTTGGTCCATGTATCAAAAGGTGATAGGTCAGAAAGTTGTTGGTGGCCTATGGTGATTGGTATGGGTCTTTGGCCAAAATGTCAACTTGATTTGTACTTGAGGTATGGGCAATGGTACAACTTGCTTTTTGGCTTACTTTGGCTCAGCTTGAATCAAGGAATGCTATGAAAAAAGTCTAGAGGCAATGCAGCAAGTGGTTTGTAATTTGTGATAGGTTTTGCAAGTTGGTTCATGTTTGCCCCCTTTGACATTTCTTGCTCCATAAGTCATAAAAATGAGTGATCCTTTGATGCAATCTGACTTTTAGGTCTTGGTACATGCTTGTATGAAGATTAGAAGTCCATTTGATAGTACAATTTGCCTTGACAAGTGATTTTGCAACTTTGCCTCTTTGGTAGAAGACTTCAAATTTTGTGATTTTTGCCAACTTTGACAAGCCATAACTTTTGATCCAAAATGAATTAGGTCATGTTCTAGTACTTTTTGAAAAGGGAATGATCCATTCTACAACTTTCATGACCAAAGTTTTTCCATTTGAAGCATTTTTGAATCAAAAAGCAAGGGTTGAAAAAGTTTCCCAAAATGGCAATTTTCAACATAAGTCAACTTTCCCAAAAAGTCAACTTTGCAAATGACTTGAAATTATCCAATTTTGTGAACTTATAACATCTTCTATGATCAAATAAAGATCATAGATAATCAAAATGATGATGAACACCCTTTGGTTGGGTCATTGGGGGCCTCAGATGCCCTGATTTTGCACTGACTTGCTTAGAAAGTCAACTCTTGATCAGATGACTTCCCCATGGAATTTCTTCATGAAAATTGATATGCATGCTCCCTATACCATATAGAGACCAATAGAAACAAGAATGACCAAAAAATTTGGAGTTATGGCTTCTGAAACCAAAACCCTAATTCTAGGTCATCTGTGCAGTCAAACCTGGCTCTGCTTCCATATCATTCTCAGTTCTTGTGATTCTTTGACATTCTTGACTTTGAGAGGACATAATATGATGCTTGAACATACATGGACCCCTTTGAAGTGATTGATGACCTTTGGAGTGGCTCAAGAAGCTCTTAGATTGCTCAGATCACAAACCCTAGATGCAGATGACTTTGAAACCATGCAGTGAATCAAAAATGTGGTATGAGATGCTATGATTGGATTTATGCATATGAAATGATCACAAGCCATGGTGTGAATGGGTGGGGGAAAATTTGGGGTGTTTACAAGTTACAATGTAGTGGGTTTTAATGGAGGAGATGGAAAGTTTGGAAGAATGAGTAAGTGGAGTTTAATGGTAGGTCAAAGGAAGAGGAATAGATTTATGAGGTGTCTTGAGATACCATGCATCAATTAGATATAACACACACAAGACAACATAAAAAAAAATTTAAAAGTAATAGAACCTGTCACGCAGGCAGGGACTGCTGTTTTGAAGGTGTTAACCGGTTAACGGACAAAAAAATTCAAAATTTTTTAAAAATCCAGCAGCTTTGGTGGGGAAAAATGGGAGGGAATTTTCAACAAAATTTTCCATAAAGTGTTAGCACTTGTCATTCCGCAACTTTCGATTAACAAATATTTTGAAACCGATTGATTTCGGGTATACGAAAGTGAGAAAAACCGAAAACGGTGAAATGTGGGTGCTAGCATTTTATGACATTAAAGTGAGCAAAAATACATATAAACACACATAATGCAATAAAAACATATAACAATCAATTTTTAGGTTAAGATTAGATGTCACCTTCATTGAGAATGTCAAATTCTCGTCGAATCTTGAAAAATTGTTCCTTAGCCAATGGTTTTGTGAATATGTCGGCGAGTTGATTGTGTGTATCCACGAACGTAACATCTACATCTCCGTTTAAAACATGATCTCGAAGGAAATGATGTCGGATATCTATGTGCTTTATTCTTGAATGCATGACCGGGTTCTTTGTGATATTGATGGCACTTGTGTTGTCACACCGGAGAGGGATACAACCGAGATCTATACCGAAATCGAGAAGTTGTTGTTTGAGCCACAATATTTGAGCACAACAACTTCCTGCTGCAATGTATTCCGCTTCGGGCGTGCTAAGTGCAACGCATGCCTGCTTCTTGCATGCCCACGACACTAGTGCATTCCCGAGAATGTGACAAGTACCACTTGTACTCTTTCTATCGGTCTTACATCCTGCATAATTAGCGTCAGAATAACCAATTAAAGAACAAGTACTACCTTTAGGATACCATAGTCCGACGTGCGTTGTTCCTTTGAGATACTTCATGATCCTCTTTACGGCAGTGAGATGTGATTCCTTCGGATTAGCTTGAAAGCGGGCACACAAACAAACACTAAACATAATGTCAGGACGGCTCGCCGTCAAATATAAGAGTGAACCGATCATACCTCGATATTTTGTAATATCTATTGAAGTGCCGGAAAGATCTTGATCAACATACGTTCCGGATCCCATTGGAGTAGACATCTCTTTGCAATTGTCCATATCAAATATTTTCAATAACTCCTTGCAATACTTGGATTGGTTGATGAAGATGCCATCCTTTGTTTGCTTGATTTGTAAACCAAGGAAGTAGTTCATCTTTCCCATCATGGACATCTCGAATTCGCCTTGCATCATAAGAGAGAATTCTTCGCAAAGATCTTTGTTTGTTGAACCGAATATGATGTCGTCGACATAGACTTGAACAAGTAAGGTGTTACCCTTAAGATTCTTGATGAACAAAGTCTTGTCAACCTTTCCTTTAGTAAAACCTTTCTCACATAAGAAGTTGCTAAGGCGATCATACCAAGCCCTTGGTGCTTGCTTTAAGCCATAAAGAGCCTTCTTCAACTTGTAGACATGAGACGGGTTCTTGAAGTCTTCAAAACCGGGAGGTTGTTTGACGTAGACTTCTTCATTGATGTAACCGTTTAGGAAAGCGCTTTTGACATCCATCTGGTACAACTGAAATTTCATAGAACAAGCGTAAGCAAGTAATAATCTAATTGCTTCTAACCTTGCTACCGGAGCAAATGTTTCATCAAAGTCGATTCCTTCTTCTTGGTTGTAGCCTTGTGCGACCAATCTTGCTTTGTTACGAACTATGATTCCATTCTCGTCAAGTTTGTTCTTGAACACCCATCTTGTGCCTATGATATGTTTGTTGTCCGGTCTTGGTACAAGAGTCCAAACTTGGTTCCTTTCGAATTGATTGAGTTCTTCTTGCATAGCTATTATCCATTGATCGTCGCCTAAGGCTTCATCGATTTTTGTTGGTTCAATTTGAGACACGAACGCCATGTTGAGGCAAGCATCCTTGAGATTGAGTCGAGTTGCAACGCCTTGGCTAATATCACCAATCACTTTATCTATCGGGTGATCTCTATGAGTTCTCCATTCTTTTGGAAGATCTTGATGTTCTTCAATGGTTGGTGACTTATTTTCTTGTGATATTGCTTGTTCTTTTGATATCTCCCTTTGTTGTTGTGATAGATCTACTACATCATCATCATCATCCACAATAATATTATCCTCTTTCGAGGGGTTAGTCTCATCAAACGAAACATGTATGGATTCTTCAATGGTTAGAGTACGTTTATTGAAAATTCTAAAAGCTTTACTTGATAGAGAATATCCAAGAAAAATACCTTCATCGGATTTCTCATCAAACTTACCAAGGTTGTCCTTACCGTTGTTGAAAACGAAGCATTTGCATCCGAATATGTGGAAGAAAGATATGTTGGGTTTCCTTCCCTTGAACAACTCATAAGGGGTCTTCTTGAGAGTAGGTCGAATATTGACACGGTTACTTACAAAACAAGTCGTGCTAACCGCATCCGCCCAAAAATATTTAGGAAGATTCGAGTCACTAAGCATTGTCCTTGCAAGTTCCACTAGTGCCCTATTCTTCCTTTCTACGACACTGTTTTGTTGAGGAGTCCTTGGTGCGGAGAAGTTGTGAGAGATTCCATGCTCTTCACAAAAATCTTCAAATGATGAATTTTGAAACTCGCCACCATGGTCGCTTCTTATGGAAACAATTGAGAGTGACTTCTCATTTTGAATTTGCTTGGCATACTTCTTGAATGCTTTAAATGCATCACTTTTCTGCACTAAAAACAAAGTCCAAGTATATCTAGAGAAATCATCAACAATAACTAGTGCAAAAACGTTACCTCCGAAGCTTTTTGTTCTTGATGGACCGAAAAGATCCATATGTAACAATTGGAGTGGTCTTGTAGTAGATATCACTTTCTTGGTCTTGAAGGATGTTTTGGTTTGCTTCCCCTTTTGACATGCGTCGCAAAGCTTATCCTTGATAAACTTCATCTTTGGAAGACCAACAACTAGATCATGCTTTAATAATTTATTCAAATGCTCCATGTGAATGTGAGCAATCCTCTTATGCCAAAGCCATGCATCGTTGTTGTTTGCCATTAAGCATTTCACCTTCAAGAGAGAGTCATCAAAAGAAATCATAAAAATTTTATTAAATCGTTTACCTTTTAGCAAGAGTTCATGAGTGACTTCGTGTTCTATCAAACATTCCTCCTTTGTGAAGTTGATTCGGAACCCTTTGTCACACAATTGACTTATGCTAAGAAGCTTGTGTTTAAGGCTTTCCACATAAAGGACGTCTTCGATGATTGTGTTAGGTACCCAAATTGCTTTGGGTCCTTGATAGTTAGTACCATTTTCAACCCACACATAATGCCATTTAGCAACACCAATGTTGCGCACATAGCAAGCATTAGGTGTATGGCCTTTTATTCCACAATAAAAACAAATAGGTTGAAATTGAATTTTGAATTTAGGAACATATTTTTGTTTCTTAAGACTCCTTTTCTTTTTATGACTTTGATGCATAGGTTTAGCATTGTTAGTCTTTTCCTTAACAATTTGTTCACTAGCTTTTACGAAAACGATTTCACTTGTGCTTGGTTTGGAAAACTTAGAATATCCTAGGCCACTTTTATCATTTGGATATCTTTGGTGCCTAAGAATTTCCTCCAAGCCAATTTGACCTTTTTCATATCTTTCTAAAACTCTTTTGAGTTGAACAATTTGAAAGGACAATGACTCACAATTTTTACATGTAAGACTTTGTTTTTCATCCATTATCTTTTGTTTTTCATTTTCAATGTATTTTTCAAAAGATGCATTTTGTTCTTCTTAAGATAATATTTTCTTCTTTTGGGATGAGATATTTTTGTACAAAGTCTTACATTCCTTAAGAAGTTCATCTATGACTTCTTGTGCATCATTTTCATAAATTGAGAAATTACTACTAACCTCGTCATTTTCTTCATCGGAGTGATGTGACGCCATTAACGCCATATTTGCACATTCGTCGCTTTCCGATTCTGATGAGGAACTAACTTCATTGTCATCCCACATGACATAAGCCTTTTTATTCTTGAAGTCCTTCTTGCCTTTGAATCCTCCTTTCTTCGCAATTCTTGGACAATCCGGTTTTATGTGACCTTGCTTTCCACATTCATAGCATGTAACTTCTTGGTTCGATGTGGATGCATCCTTCTTCCTGAAATGTTTATTCTTTTTAGGAAAAGATGAATTATTATTTTTGTTAAAAAACTTACCAAGCTTCTTAACAAGAAGCATGAAGTTCTCATCTTCGGAGATCTCGTCATCTTTGTCATCCTTCGTGTCAAACTTCAAGGCAATTCCTTTGGACTTTTTCTCTTGACTTTCATGCTTTTCGAGCCTTCCAAGTTCCAACTCGTGCTCTTGAAGTTTGCCGAATAGAGATGCGGATGTCATTGTTGAGAGACTCTTCTTCTCCGATATTGCGGTCACTTTCGGTTGCCATTCCCTTGTCAAAGACCTTAGAACTTTCAAATTAAGATCATCGTTGGTGAAGGTCTTTCCGAGTGCAATCAAATGGTTGGTTAGATGAACAAATCTTTTTTGTAAAGCCACAATAGATTCTCCGGGCTGCATGCGGAACATTTCGTATTCTTGACTTAACGTGTTAAGCCTTAATCTTTTAACTTCTGTTGTTCCTTCATGTGTTTCTACCAAAGTATCCCAAATCTCCTTTGCCGATTTGCATTGTGATACACGAAAAAATTCGTCCATACTAAGAGCACTTTGAAGTATGTTGATTACTTTCTTCTCATTTAGGATCTTTCTTTTATCATCTTCATCATACATATTCTTCAACTTCGCCGTTCCAACACCGTTGATTACATTGACGGGATTATGCGGACCTTCTTAGATTGCTTCCCATATGCCTTCTCCTTGGGCTTCAAGATGTGCCCTCATTCTGATTTTCCAGAAATCGAAGTATTCGCCGGAGAAGAGCGGAGGCTTGTTGCTACTTCCACCATCTTTGAAAACGGGATTCGAGTTTGCGGAAGCCATAGGATCTTGTAGGAACAGGTTACCTAAACCTGCTCTGATGCCAATTGTAGGATCAGAATGCGCCTAAGAGGGGGGGTGAATTAGGTGTATATAATTTTTCTCGATTCTTTTTCTTTGATGGATAGAATTTTTCTTGTAAGTTTGTATGAAAGGAAAACAGTAAGGCAGAAAGTAAAAGTGACAAAGAGAGTTATCCTGGTTCCCTTCACAGTCCGAAGGTACATCCAGTCCCCTTTCAATTTGAAAGAGATTTCCACTAGTTTTTAGAAAAAGTACAACCTATCACGCCTTCAATGGTGAGGCCTACTTTCTAACAAACTAACAAACAAGTGTGCAAGAACAATCCTCTTGCCACACTTACCCTTATGTCCAAACAAACCTTGGAACACAAGTCACACAATAGAAATACCTTTCTATATTTTTAATTTTGAGTGAGTAATACAAAGACTTAATATCAATAATGATCTTCTCCTATGTACACAATTCACTTTTCAAATATCAATACAAGTGTTCAAGCATGAAGTATGAAAGATGAATATCTTATGAACACTTTTGAAAAATATGAAAGTATTTGAAAATTGATGAATTTGATTCAAGTGATTTTTACAAAAAATTGTAGGAGGTGTTTTTTTGAATTTGAAAAATTCAGATTTTATATTATACAAGACACCCTTTTGAAAAGGTATGAAAATTATGAATCAAAATAATTTATGAAGAGATATAATCAAAAGGTGCAATTTGAATTTCAAAGAAAAATATTTTTCAAAATATTACAGTGTTAACCGGTTAACCAAATGGTTAACCGGTTAACGCCTATAAACGTTAACTGGATTATTGAAAATTTGAACCCGTTAACCGGTTAACCAAATGGTTAACCAGTTAACACTATTAAAAACAGAAACATAAGGTTTTTAAAAAGTGTTAAACGGTTTGAAAAATATATCAAAGTATTTTATGCATTATGCTAATATATGATTGAATGCGTGAACACTTGTACATCAATTTAAAAGAGAGATTGATATACCTAACCAAAAGCATCCAAGCATGAAGTAGAACGATGATGCAAACGAAACTTGATAGCAAAGTCGGTTGCTTGATGCTTGATCAGTTGGAGCTCTTGACTTTTTGCAGATCTGAAAGATATGCACCGTGTTGTCTTCATCAAAATCTTAGAGGTTGAAGGCGTGCTTCTACATTTACAATGGTGAACGGTAAGAAATATCACCTAACCTTCTTACCATTCCCTTTTTTTTGTTGTTGCAATATCTTCCCAATATGATTAAGAATATGTTTTTCAATATTGTCAGCTAAGATACGAAATAAATCATTGTTAAATACATTGAAAACTTATTCCCTACAATAACAACAACAATTTTGTTTACCAGAAGAATAGGGATTTCTAAAAGGAAAAGGAAATTTGGAGTAAGAAAAATGAGTTAAATTTTGGACAAGAGTGAAAGAACGTGGACCTTTATATATATAATTGGGGTAATTTTTCTTCTCAATTTTACCAAAATAGTGAGGGAAAAATGATTTATTTTTAATATTAAAATATAAAATAATACATCATTTTAATTATAAATAAAATATGAAATTATTTGTGCTATGAATCAAAGCTTGTCTTTAAAGATTTTTTTCCTTGGTTTGTCCGATGATCAAGAGAATCTAAAATATATTTTTTGATTGAAAATTAAAATAAAATAAAAGTGCCTTATAAAATAGATTTTGTTTAGTTAATTATTGGGTTAAATATACAACACCTTATAATGTATGTGAGTTTTATTTTATCCTCTGTAATATTTTTTAATTTTTCATATATTATTATTTTTGTTTGTTTCCCCCTAAATGTACAATTTTAATACTAAATCTGAGGGAAAAATAATATTACATGGGGTAACTTTGACGCTTAGGAGTAAAGACATAGAATTTTAATATTTCAAGAGGATTTTTTTTTAAAAGAAAAATTTACGGGGTAAACGAATTTTGCCTATATTGCAGATAATATTTTAAAAATCGGACCGAACCGCTTGGTTTAATTGGTTGGATCGGGAACCAAAGATGAATTCGGTTGGATCAACCTTTCAAAATCGTTAGTGGGTCAAAACCAGATTGAACCATCCAAAACCATTTGAACTAAAGAATCGGAGCCGATTTTGTAACGATGTCCGATTCAAAAAATGCATCAAATTGGTCATTTTTTAATTTTTAATTTTTTAAATTAATATTTAATATTAAAACTTAACATACATTCCTCAATCACAAAAAAGATTTACAAGTTTTTAACAACCATACAAATTTCTAAGTTTTGTCACGCTGTTTTAGTTTTTCTTTCAACCACATTTCATTATCATCACGCCGTATCTATCAAACATAATCACGATGTCCACTAAATACTGATTGTCGTTCAAGTCAATATTTTTTTGTTGTTGTTGCCAATCATAACTTATTTGTCGTAGTTCAACTCAATTTTTTTATTTAATTAAGTATATTGTATTTTTTATTTTTGGTATTTTATCTTATTTATTTTAGGCATTCTTACTTATTTTGAACTTTATTTTAGTTATTATCTTCTATTATTTTAATTTTGATTTCAATTAGTTTAGCTTATATTTATTGTATTTTTTTAATTTGTTCAAATTATTCTTAAATGGAGATTGAAATGAAGTGTACAATTATGTTATATTATTCTATGTGTTATTGATAATGTTGTATTAAGTTTGTAATTGAATTTTAAAATATTTATTTTATTAAGTTGTGAATGTATAATTATGTGTAACATATTTATGAAATTTAGTCTCATATTATTAGTTTATTTAATAATTGATTCATCTATAAATTTAATTGGTTGAATCAATTGAATTTAATCGGTTGAATCAATTGAACCGGAAATCAAAATTTTCATCGGTTTGATTTCCAATTCGGTTTTTAAAATATTAATTATAGAAATATTATATATTTAACCCTTAATTATTTCGTTAAAAATATAATAAATTATAGTACACAAATAATAATAAACGAGAACAATAGCTACATACAGATATATTTTACACATGCAATCTAATCAAATTACATGAAAGGGAAAATTTTTATAGATTAGTTTCTTAATTAAGTCCACAAATATCTACAAGACGTAATTTGATATATATATATATATATATATATATATATATATATATATATATATATATATATATATATATATATATATATATATATATATATATATATATATATATATATATATATATATATATATATATATATATATATATATATATATATATATATATATATATATATATATATATACTTTTTTTACACTTCGAAGAAATAAGCTATATACCAAAAAATCACTAAAACAACGTAAAATAACCGCACATAAAATTATGTCAAAGTTATTATAATTATGTCAAAGATATAAAATGAAAATAATTTTCGTATTTCCAAAACCTGTACATGAAAATTGATCTTTCAACAAAATATATATATATATATATATATATATATATATATATATATATATATATATATATATATATATATATATATATATATATATATATATATATATATACTCCTAAATTTGAAAAATATGAAATTTTAAACAAATATCACACATTTTAAACAAATTGATCCAAAAATGAAATTGATCCAAAAATTAAATATGAAATTTTAAACAAATATCACACATTTTGAAAAATAAAAAAGAAACATCACTACGCCAAAAATACTTTTTAACAGCGCATCTTAGACAGCGCTTTTAAGAGAAAGCGCTGTCTAAGGTTAAAATTAAAATTAAACACGGAAAATGGTCCAAAAAAATAATGAAAGCGCTGTCTAAGGGGGGGTCTTAGACAGCGCTTAGCGCTGTCTAAGACCCCCCCTTAGACAGCGCTTATAGAAAGCGCTTTTATATATATACCTTAGTCAGCGCTTTTGATAAAGCGCTGTTTAAAGTTTTTAAATTAAAAAATAAATAAAACCAAAAGCGCTGTCTAAGGGGGGGGTTTAGAAAGCGCTTTTACCAAAAGCGCTGTCTAAGGTCTAATTAAAATTAAATTTCATACTTCTATTTTCATTCTCTGTTCTTTTCGTTTTCCCTCCTGCGAACGTTTTCAGAGCGAACCCTAACAGCGAACGTTTCCAGAAGAACTTGAAGTCATTGAAGTCATTGAAATTTGTTTGAATCGTTCACGTTCACGTTTTCATCGCGGTATGTATTTCAGTTTCACGTTCACGTTTCAGTTTTCATTCATTCACGTTTGAATCGTTCACGTTCACGTTTTCATTCATTCATTCATGTTCTTCGTTTCAGTTCTTCATTTCAGTCATTCAGTCATTTCTGTTTTCGGATTTCAGTCATTCGTTTCAGGCATTGCAAGAGTTAAAGTGTTTGAAGAATCTCATTACGGTATGTGTTTCAGTTTTGATTTTTTTAGGAATCGTTCATTTCCCTGATTTAGCAAGCTTTTTGTTCTGGTTGTGGTTGGTTAGGGAAAAGTCAGTACTTTTCATAACTCAGTTTTCTTTTATAACTAATGCATATACATTCTTCAATGTTTATTGTTTATCTGTGCATGTGTTTCTCCCGGGTTATTAAAAATATTGATAACAGTGTTACCACTTATCATAGTTGTTTGTCTTTAAAAAGACAACATTTCTCATAAGTTCAATTTGAGCTAAAATTTGTTAATCACTATACTATTGGTATAGAAAGATATATGTTTCAGGATTGTAGAAATGTAATGTTTTATAGAAATATGCCTGTTTATCATCTATGTGCTTAAAGATTTTGGCAAGTGGAGTGTGTTTTGCTTATTATTTGTTAAGTTGTTTTCTTTCTCAAGGAAAGTTTTTAATTTATTATGGTGTATATGTTTCATTTTGTCAACTTTAAAGTTTAATTATTGTATTATTGCATACATCATGAAAATTATGAGGTTCTTAAAATTAGAATGATGATTTACATGTACCCCCTTAGCAAGTATTTTCCTAGTGAGAAGGATAAACACCAATTAGACCATGCTTCTTTGTACTGCTGCATTATAAGAGCTCAAGTCCAAGCTCATCATTTAGATTTCTCCCATAAAATGATTGAACGAACTCTTATATAGTTATAGGTATAGTTATAGGTATATTGTAATAGAAAAAGTTTGATTCTTGTAATTTAAAAAATGAAAGTGATGAGGTAATTAAAGTTGGTATATTGGCGTATCGGATACGTTATTGAAGTTTATATTAACATTGGTTATGTATACGTTTTTTAAGTAGGAAAACCATGGATAAAACATGGATCTGTGCCGATCGAATGGCCAAAGAGTACGAGAGTGGGGTTGCGGAATTCGTTAAGTATGCTGTTCAATACGCTGAAAACCCCAGACGAATGCATTGTCCTTGCTTGCGTTGTTGTTATATTGGTAAGGTTGACGCACATGGATTGAAATCGCATTTGCTGAGGCATGGAATTGATCAAAGTTATAAGTGTTGGATATTTCATGGTGAGAAAATTAACGGGAATGTTGAATCGAGTGGAAAAAGTAATACGACCTATGCTTCATACGACAAAGACACGGAAACATATGATTGTGATCGAGTTGAAGAGATTGTAGAAGCACTGGAAGAAGATCTTCATGATTGTCCTGAAATGTTTGAGAGGATGGTAAGCGATGCAGAGAAACCGTTGTACAAAGGTTGCACTAAATTCTCAAGACTTTCTGCGGTATTAAAGTTGTACAACTTAAAGGCGGGCAATGGATGGTCGGATAAAAGTTTCACAGAGTTGTTGGCCCTTATGAGAGAAATGCTACCGGATGATAATGTTCTTCCTAGTCGAACCTATGAGGCAAAAAAAAAGTTGTGCTCTATTGGCATGAGCTATGATAAGATACATGCTTGTCCTAACGATTGCATTTTGTTTCGTAACGAATATGCAACGTTAACTGAGTGCCCTAAATGCGGTTTGTCTCGATATAAGAAAAGATTATCTCCCGCAAAAGTCTTATGGTATTTTCCAATAATTCCGAGATTTAGGCGCATGTTTCGTAGTGAAACCGATGCAAGACATCTTACTTGGCATGCAGATGAAAGAATTACTGATGGAAAGTATCGGCATCCGGCTGATTCACCACAGTGGTCGAAGATTGATAATGATTATCCTGAGTTTGGATCAGAAGCAAGAAACCTTCGATTGGCATTATCTACTGATGGAATGAACCCACATGGTCTTCAAAGTATTTCACATACCACATGGCCTGTGATTCTTATGATTTATAACCTACCTCCGTGGCTATGTATGAAGCGTAAGTACATGATGTTATCTATGTTAATCTCTGGGCCTAAACAACCAGGTAATGACATAGACGTATACTTGACACCTCTGATCGAAGATTTAAAGATTTTGTGGGAGAACGGTGTGGAGGTTTATGATGGATATAGGAAAGAAAGTTTCAATTTGAGGGCGATGTTGTTTGGCACAATTAATGATTTTCCAGCATACGAGAATCTATCTGGGTATAGCATTAAAGGTCAACGTGCGTGTCCTGTTTGTGAAGACGGAACCGATACGATTCGATTGGAACTTTGCCAGAAGAATGTGTTTCTCGGTCATCGTAGATTCTTACATTCTAAACATCACTACCGTGGGTGGAGAAAAGCATTCAATGGAGACACCGAACATCGTAGAGCTCCACCCGCATTGTCAGGTGAACAAGTTTTTGAAAAGGTGAAAGATGTGCGTCCTGAGTTTGGCAAGCCTTTTGCACATAAGATTGTGAAAGGTGGGTGGAAGAAAAGGTCGATATTTTTTGAATTGCCATATTGGAAGTCTTTGTACGTGAGACATTTTCTCGATGTTATGCATATTGAAAAAAACGTATTTGAAAGTGTTATCGGTACATTACTCAATATAAAAGGCAAGTCTAAGGATGGCCTTAAAGCAAGGGAGGACATGTTAAAAATGGGAATGAGAACTGAATTAGCACCCGTGAAGAAAGGAAGACGAACATATCTACCACCTGCTGCTTTTACTTTATCTAGAAAGGAGAAAAAAATTTTGTGTAAGTCTCTGAGTGAAGTTAAGGTTCCAGAAGGATACTCATCTGATATCAGAAGACTTGTTTCTATGAAAGACCTCAAGTTGAAGAATTTGAAGACACATGATTGTCATGTTATAATGGAACATTTTCTACCGATCGGTATACGTTCTATTTTGCCAGAAAAAGTAAGAAGTTCCATAACTAAATTGTGTTTTTTCTTTAGGTCAATTTGTAGTAAGGTGATCGATCCCGAGATCTTACCAACACTACAAAAAGAGATTGTAATTACCTTGTGTGAGCTTGAAATGTATTTTCCTCCGTCTTTTTTTGACATAATGGTTCATTTAGTTGTTCATCTTGTGAAAGAGACACAGTTGTGTGGACCAGCTTATATGAGATGGATGTACCCTGCTGAACGGTATATGAAAATATTAAAAGGGTACGTGAAATCCCGAAGTCGACCAGAGGGTTGTATTGTTGAACGATACATTGTTGAAGAAGCTGTTGAGTTTTGTACTGAATATTTGTCTAACGTTCAATCGATTGGACTCCCCAGAGCTCAGATTTTCGACAAAATGGAAGGTAAAAAATTAATTGGGAATAAAATTGTGACAATATCAAGGGATGAACGGGATCAAGTTCATTTGTATGTTCTGCACAATAATAATGAGGTTGAGCCATATGTTGAAATGCACAAGGATGTACTCCGAAGGTTAAATCCGAACAGAAATGAAAATTGGATAGTTATAGAGCACAATCAAAGTTTCATACAATGGTTGAAGGATCATATTTATTTGAAGCGCTCTTCAGATCCTTCTTCGGTAACAGAAAGGTTGAGATGTTTGGCATATGGTCCAAGTTTGCATGTGTTTTCTCATAGCGCATATTCAATTAATGGATACACATTTTATACCAAAGAACAAGATGATAAGAGTACTATGCAAAATAGTGGTGTCACCGTGCTAGCTGAAGCAATGCATATATCAAGTATGAAGGACTTAAACCCCAAATATGCAAATTTGTCATATTTTGGAGTTATTGAGCACATTTGGGTGTTTGATTACGAGAAGTTTCAGATTCCCATCTTTGGTTGCAAGTGGGTGAATAGTAGTGGCATACGAATGGATAAGTTTGGATTTTTGCAAGTTGATCTTACTAGGGTGGGGTACAAAGATGAACCTTTTATTCTAGCATCTCAGGCTAAACAAGTGTTCTATGTGAATGACCCGAAGAGTACAAAATGGTCTATAGTGCTTTTCTCTAACAAAGTGACTGATGATAGCGGTGTCGATCAATGTGATATTGATGTTGAGAATGAGTCATGCATTAGACGGAATGAGTTGAATAGAAATGATGAAGTTGAGGATCTTATACCGGATGAGTCATATATAAGAAACGATCATAATGAGGGAATTTGGATCAATTCATCCGTACGCATTGCTAAGAAACAAGTGATTAATATTCCAACAAAGAAAAGAAAGAGATGTTAGTGACTTAGGTAAATTATCCATGGTTTCTTTATTTTATTTTTTCAATTGTTTTGATTATAAGTTATATGTGATAATGCATGATTTCATTATATTTTTGTTTTCAATTGCTTTGATTATAAGTTATATGTGATAATGTATGATTTCATTATATTTTTGTTTTCAATTGCTTTGATTATAAGTTATATATGATAATGCATGATTTCTTTATTTTTTTGTTTTCAATTGCTTTGATTATAAGTTATATTTGATATTTAATGGTTTCCTTGGTTTATTACAGGTTAGACATGGCTGATGACCAACATGAGGAAGTTCCTAAAAAAGTATCCGCGGAAGAAGAAATTCGAAGAGGCATCACAGTAATGAGAAGGGTGGTCCAAGGAAGATCTCGAGGCATCATACTAGATGTCTATTGGAGCACCCAGGGACAGCTTATAGAACCTAATGGGCATACCTTAACTAGTTTTATCGGTGCACTAGTAAGGAATGAAATTCCCATTACATGTGATGATTGGAGAAACAAAGAGCTGAAAGAGTCCAAAGATAAAATTTGGAGTGAGATAAAGGTACAATCATGTTTTTTCAATTATACGGTATCAATTATGTTTTTTCAATTATGTTTTTTCAATTACCGATACTAACTATCAATCTGTATGTTTTTCTTAGCAATGTTTTAACATCGAAGAAGAAAGAAGAGGCTTTTGTATGAAATTGGCCGGAAAGCTTCTAAGAGGGTTTCGGACATTTTTATCATCCAAGTTCCTTAAGGATGCGGATGGTAATTTTGTGGATGCGGAGCTTCCCAAAAAATATGAAAGTTTGATATCGGCTGAAGAATGGGAAGCTTTCAAATCCAAAAGACAAGACCCGGTTTTTCAAAGAATAAGTGCTACAAATCGGGAAAGAGCATCAAGTCCCGCATATCCGTACCGAAAAGGACGTGTCGGATATGGACGTTTAGAACAATCCATGGTAAGTATTTTTAAATTGCGATAACAAATTTGTTCATCATATATTAGTTTTATCTGATCAAATTGTATGACTTAATGTGTAGCTGCAGAAGGAGGAAAGTTCAGAAACTTCTCTTCCTGCACATGTTTTGTGGAAGGAAGCCCGTGTGGGCAAATCTGGAGTTCCTCAAGAAGAAGTTTTACACGTATACCAGAAATGTGTAAGTATAACATTTTTATAGACAAATATTTGACAAGTGTACGGTATTCATCTGATTTTTCAGGAGGAGCTATCTCAGTCTTTATCTCCCGATGATACTAGGAGCATACTTGGTCGGGCATTAGATGTCCCTGAGTACTCTGGTCGGGTGAGGGGTAAGGGATTTGGAGTCACTCCGACCTCCATGAGTATTAAAAAAGGAAAGGCTCCTAGTAATCGGGAGCTTCATGCAAGAATGGAAGCCATGCAAGCTGAGCTTGATGCATTGAGGAGAGAAAGAGAGGCTAGCGCCTCAACAGTATACAGAGATGCTTCGGACAAAGACAATATCAACTGTACCTTTCAGCCGAACATTCCAGAGGTAATTACATATAATTGTCTTAAATTGAACTATTTGCTTAAATTATGGATTTGACATATATACACATTAACGATTTCTTGTTATTATTGGTTTTAGGGCATTTCCCATTGTCAGCTGTATTTGTCGTCACCATACTATCAGATGGTTGGCAAGGGAAAAGTGCATAACGTTAGCGGAGTATTACTCCACACTAGAGAGCTCCCTGCTGGATGTTTGAAGGTATCAGTTGATATTGCAGTTGAGCCGAATGCAGCATTACCATATCCTAGCGATGATTCGGATGCAACAACGGTGCACGAAGCAGTAGGTTCGTTTGTTGCATGGCCGACAAACCTCATATGCGTAGGATATGAGGTATGATTAAAACTTATGTTAATTTCCTTGGTATATTCAAAGTTTAAAATTTATGCTTAAAATTTTACTTACATATTTTCCTATGTTAAATAGACTCCCACAAAATCCAAATCAAAAGATAGTGCGATTCCACGGCATACCGAGTCCACGGTTTCAAGAAAAGAGGTAATATACAATTATATGACATATATTCATGGAAGTTGTTACATTCTTAATTTGATCTAACTATTTATATGACATGTAGCTTCAAGAAAAGGAGGCTAGCAATGCCTCCGCACAACAAAAAAAGAAGGTTAGCAACGCCTCCGCACGGGTACAAAGTTCTGGTGCTAAGAAGTCCGTAGCTAGGAAAAAACCTACCACCAAGTATAGGTCGTGCCTCAGGACATTTCTAGAGATGACCGATATACCGACCGGAGGTGTTCGGACTATACCTATGGAGGTAGGGATTTTCGGCTTTGATTACGAACAAATGATTGGTAATGAGGACTTCATGCAAGTTTTTGGTCGTGAAGAAATCGGCGTCAACGTTGTCAATACATATGTTAGGTAAATCCGGACTACTTTGTTTTATTAATTAAACAACTTATGTTAATGATGTTTACTTTATGTTAATGATGTTTTTATATTAGGTTTTTGTATGACAAATTGATGCGCCCCAATGGTTTGGACGTGTCATTCGGATTCTTAGCACCTGCGACCGTCAACTATAGTTTAATGTTAAGTAGACCGGATACCGTGAGGGAGTACGTTCTTCGGATCCTCATGGACAATAAAGATGCGGAGAAGTTGTTTTTTATACCGTTTAATACCGGGTTAGCATTTCATTCTAAATTCATCTATTATAATTATTTTCCAAGTTACCATCTAACATTTGCCTAATCATTACAGTGGACATTGGTTGTTGCTCGCAATCAATCCTATCCGAGAAATTGTGTATTATCTTGACTCGTTAGGAAATGATTGGACAACATACCCGGATATGAAGGACCTAATTGACACGTAAGTGAGAATGTTCAAAATTTTTCTTAGTTTATGTGAATTGTTCTAATTGCTTCATTTTTATTTTATTAGCGTCCTACAAGCTTTTCGTGCCCAACGAGTTATCCAGACCTCAAGGAGGGGCGCCAACTCCATTTCATGGATTAAAGTGGCGGTATATTTTTAATTACCGCGTTTTTTATTATATTAGTGATGACTACACTTGATAAAACTTAGGATTTATAATTCATATTTTTTTTTCATATGTAGTGTCCTCGTCAACGTAATCAAATAGATTGCGGGTATTTCATGTTGAGGTTTATGCGAGATACTCTCATGTTGGGCCGATTAGAGATTCCCACCGATGTATGTATTTCTAACTTATGAGTTATTTTTATATTTACACATATCTCATATAATTAAATACTTGGAATTAATTCAAAATATGTTATATTATTATGTAGTACTTTGATGAATTCAAGTGTGCATCTTATACAAAGGATCAAGTGGACGAAATCAAAGAGGAGTGGTGTCAATTCATGATAGAGCTCAAAGTTTGTAATTAATGTGTACATTTGTAGTAGTATATGTAATGACTTATAAATGTAAACATAAATTTGTATATATTTTGATACATTTATGACAAATTTGGTTTGAATTGGTTTGAATTGGTTAGCCAAAAATTGGTAAAAAAAGGCCAAAATGGCATATCTAAAATGTGATAATTGTCTGCCAAAATCTGGTTCAAAACAGGTAGAAATTCTGGTTTATAAACCTGGAAAAAATGTGGTTACAAACAAATCCTACAAAAAATTTCGTATACCTTAGACAGCGCTTTTGCCAAAAGCGCTGTCTAAGGGGGGGATTAGAAAGCGCTTTAGGCAAAAGCGCTGTCTAAGGGGGGGGGGGGGGCTTAGACAGCGCTTTGTGAAAAGCGCTGTCTAAGGTATACCTAAAAAAATTAAAATAGGAGGGGCTTAGACAGCGCTTTTGGCCAAAGCGCTGTCTAAGGGGGGGGGCTTAGACAGCGCTTTTGAAAAGCGCTGTCTAAGGTGTACCTAAAAAATTTAAATTAAGAGGGTCTTATAAAGCGCTTTTGGCCAAAGCGCTGTCTAAGGGTGGGGGTTTAGACAGCGCTTTTCACATTTTAAAAAGCGCTGTCTAAACCTTTAGCAGCGGAGGTTTAGACAGCGCTTTAAAGCGCTGTCTAAGGCTAAAAAAAGCGCTGTCTAAGGTCTTGTTTGTTGTAGTGCATATAAACTTCTAAATTTGCACATGAAATTTTAACCAAATGATACACATTTTAGAAAATGAAAGAGGAAACACGTGATAATGAAAAAGAAATAACAAAAATAAAAATTTTAAAATCTGTATATAAAGAGTCTTTTGAGTGAAGATGTATAGTTAAGAAAATAGACAAATAACTGAAATAGTGATAATATATTAATAATAATAGAAGTTATAAAATTAAATGTTTTAAAATATATTAAATATAAATTTTGAGGAGTTTTTATGGTTTCATAAAAATAATTTATTAATTGTTATTATAAATGATTATTAAAGTTAAATGAATAATTTTTTTAATAATTATATTATTATTAAATAGAGAAAATTATAAAAATAAAAAATGGCTTTTAAGATATTAAAGTGAAAATTAATGACTTCATATAATAAATGGATAAAATTTTTAAAAATATGTTAACAATTGGGGCATGTTAGATTTGATATTTTTTTATAATTATTACAATAATTATATTAATTAATTATATTAATTAATTATATAATTAATAAAAGTTATATAAATTCCTAAATTTTTCCATGAAATTTAACGAAATGATACACATTTGAGAAAATAAAAGAGGAAACATAAGAGAATAAAAAATAAATCACATATAAAACTTTAAAAATATATATAAAAAGAGTTGTGTGAGTGAAGATATATAGTGTAATACCCTATATTTTATTAAATTCTTTGAATAATATTAATTAAGATTAATAGGGTTCCGGTGTACTCTGAGAGTTTTCAATTAAAATAATTAGAGAAATCGACGAACTTAAATTAATTAATTAGTATTATCTGACTTAGAGGTTTTATTAAATATTTTACTCAGAGACATTTTTGGATACTCTCAATTTGTACCCGTTAAGTTACTAACTAATAGTTATACTACCAGTATAACTATTGTTTTGTTTGTATAAAAAGAAAATAAAAAGAAGGGTTTATACGAAAGAATACGAAAGTTGGTAAGGAAGGAAAGAAGAGAAAGAAAGAAAAGAAAGGAAGAAGAGAAAGAGAAGAGAAAGAGAATGAGAAAACCCTGGAAGCTCAAGATCAAGAATCATCACCATTCTTCATCACTTATCTTCATCTTCACCAAACTCCTCTTCATTGTCAAGGTGGGTCTAGTTAGACACTTTTGTTTTAGATTTGGAGTTCTAAGAGTTAGGTTAGAAAATGTGATAAAATGGCTAATCGGTTAAATCGAAATTATAATAGATAAAATACTGAAATAATCGGGTAGAATAGTCGGGTTATGTGTGGTTTGAACCTACTATGATTGTTTGGATGAACCATTGTATTTTGGGTGAGAAGATGAGGTTTTCGATATGAAAAACGCAGCTTTTTGAGCTACTGTCAGTGGTTAACCGGTTAACCACATGTCGCTAACCGGTTAACAAAGTTGTTTTGCGCTACCAGATTCTGAACCTGATGTGGTTAACCGGTTAACCACAGGGCGTTAACCAGTTAACACTGTAAGCTGAGGAAAAATATTACTTTTTGAAATACTTTGAAAATTCATAACCTCTTCATCCTTTATCCGATTTATCCGCTTTTTATATCGATTTGAAGCTAATAACATGTTCTATCTGATGAGACTGAAAAATATTATTTTGTGACGACTTTTCTCCGACTTTTCTGATTAATCGTAATTATGTTAGTTAGGGAATTGTGGTATTAATCGATTTGTGGAATATATGTTTAATCATGAGGATTAAATGAGAGTAGAGACAATGAGATCATTGTGAGATTAGTTTAATTGTGATAATTAAATTAAAATGTTAGATTATATGTTTGAAAACTACATAATTAAAAGCATCAAGAATGGAGAAAGAGTGAGGAAATCTTACCATAAACCAATAATATGGTCTAGTATTGAGACTAAAAATTGTTAGATGGTATAACTTGTGAGATGTTAGGACTACCCCAGGTTGATACGAAACTGTTGGTGCGTATTACACGGTGTCCTCCGAAAAGTCTTGAGTAAGTCTTGTGATGGGTATTACACTGAGTCCCACATGAAGCATTCGTAAAGGCTCGAGGTATCGTGGGTGAGGCGGGTAGTGACTTGTGGTGGATATTACACTGAGTCCCACGGGAAGTCTTGCCGAGTTTTGGATTGTGGTGGGTATTACATTGAGTCCCACGGGAAGCATGGTTTAGGCTTGTGGTGGGTATTACACTGAGTCCCACGAGAAGCATGGTTTAGGCTTGTGGTGAGTATTACACTGAGTCCCACGGGATGCATGGTTTAGGCTTGTGGTGAGTATTACACTGAGTCTCACGAGAAGCATGGTTTAGGCTTGTGGTAGGTATTAAACTGAGTCCCACGGGAAGCATGGTAGTGACTTGTGGTGGATATTACACTGAGTCCCACGGGAAGTCTTTCACGGTGAAGTCTTGAGTAAGTCTTGAGGTGGTTTATATTAAGTCCCACGGGAAGCATTTGTAAGACTTATGTAGTGACTTGTGGTAGGTATTACACTGAGTCCCATAGGAAGTCTTGTCGATAACACTTACAATGAGTATTCCACGGAATTCCACGTAAGGTGTTGAGAGCATGTATGGACTTTTCCATCTTGTTTTGATTACTTTTAGAGAAGTTACCAAAGACCTGAGTAGTATATAGAATTGAACATTTAGAGCCGAGAGAACTCTAAGATAGGGAACTCACTGAGATGTTGATATATCACCCCACTATTGTTGTTGTTTTTCAGGTTTCTTTTGCAGGGTGATTTACAAGTCGAGCTATGCTCGGGATGTTTCAAGTGAAGCATAGATTTAGTTTCCGCTGTGTATTTATCTTGTACAATAATAGATATTGTATTTGATCTTAGTATTTTATTTTAGTATAATTTCTATATCTTGTACCATAGTTGTATTGTTTTTAGAATTGATCAAGAATGTGAATTGTACTATTAGGCACTTGTGATGGTGTCAGTACCAATAAAACTCTTATATAATGATATTCTATGTATTTATTATATGAGGCGTTACATATAGTTAAGAAAATGGACAAATAATTGAAAGAGTAATAATATATTATTAATTATAGAAGTGATAAAATTAATTAAAAAAATGCTTTAAAATACATTAAATATAAATTTTGAGGACTTTTTAAGGTTTCATAATAATAATAATGTATTAATTTTTATTATAAACAATTGTTAAATTTAAGGGAAAAACATTTCAATAATTATATTGTTATTAAATAGAGAAATTTATAGAAAAGAAAAGTTTTTTTAAAGATATTAAAGTGAAAATTAATGGATTCATATAAAAATGGATAAAAAATTTAAAAATATATTAAAATAATAAGTTCCTTATCAGATTTAATCTTTATTTTTATAATTATTTAAATAATTTTATGAATTAAATATAAAATTAAGAAAAAGTAAATTAATTAAAAAGTAGAAACTTGACGTACAGAAATTGAAGAAAATTTTTATATATAAATTTTTTAAATAGTGTCTTAATAAGATACATTATTTATTTTTGTTATAGCAAATTATAAAAGCTAATAAAAAATATTTCAAAGTTATATTATTATTATTATTATTAGCTATTAAATCGAGAATCAAAGACTTCTTATATAAAAATGTTAAAATTAGAGTAAATAAGATAAAAGAGATCTTATCAAAAAAAGATAAAATGATATTTACTTGATTTTCGTATAAATAATTATTCAATTTTTCATTTGAATATAAAATTAAATAATTAATTTACATAAAAAAAATTAAACATGAAGAGCACAACTGGGAGAATTCCTTATTTGACATCCTAACACTGCATCTCATTTTTAAATTTTTGTATTAATTTATTTTTCCCCTTATCTTAATATTATTTCTAAATAATTAATTTACATAAAAAATAAACTTGAAGAGCATAAGAGAGAGAATTCCTTATTTGACATCCTAACAATGCATCTCATTTTTTTATATTAATTTATTTGTTCCTTATCTTAAAATTATTTTTTTCATTTTTCACTTTTTTTTATATAAATTATTATTATTAGCTATTAATTTGAGAGTTAAAGATTTTTTATATGAAAAAAAATAAGAATTAGAGTATATTAACTGTTATAAAAAATATTTTTTAATTTATACAAAAATAAGTAATTTACATATTCAATCTAATAAAATAAATAATTTAAATTACTTATATATTAAAACCGTTTTAATTTAAAATAAGTAATTTAAAATAATTTGTTATAATAGTCGATATTTAAGTATTTATTTGAATATGAAATTATTTAATAGGCTATTTAGATTATGTTTGCAATTATACTATTCATTTTATAATAATGTTTGCAATTATACTATTAATATTTTAATGTGAGAAGACAATAAATTAAAAAAATATATATAACTTTTTAGTCCATACTATGTGAGACTAAATTACAAATATTTATATCATATCTACTTAGATAGACAAATTATCTAGACCTTTATTTGTAAGAAATCATAAAATTTAGACATTTATTTTATATGTGAGATTCATTTACTTATTATATTAATGCTAAATTTTAATTAATAAAATAGTTTAACTATATTTTTTATCAACTGTAAATTTCATATGAGAAATAAAACTTCATTTTTTTTATAATAGTCATATAAAATTGTTTTGTAGGTCATTTAGATTATATTTGCAATTATGCTATCATATTTTTAATGTGAAACACAATAAATTAGAAAAAATTTATTTTTTAATCAATAATACGCGAGGTTAATTTATACATATTTATATTATATCTAAGGAAAAATAATAATAATTTTTACTATATAATAATAATAATAACATTTTAAAAGTTTAAATTGAAATTTTATCATCATTTTTGTTTTTATTTATATGATTATATAGTAATATAGTAATGTAGTCATAATAATAATTTTATTTATTGTAATAGAGATAATAATAATAATAATAATAATAATAATAATAATAATAATAATAATAATAATAATAATAATAATAATAATAATAATAATTGTAACTTATTTTATATATTCATAATATTTATAACTTATTGTAACTTATAATAATAGTATTTATAATAATAATATTTGTAACTTTTGTAACTTATAATAATAGTATTTATGATAATAATATTTGTAACTTATTTGTAACTTATAATAATAATAATAATAATAATAATAATAATAATAATAATAATAATAATATTTGTAATTTATTTTGTACGTATATTATAATAATAATAATTATTATTATTATTATTATTATGTTTATTAATATTGAATATTCTAAATAAATATCATATAGATATTTAAAGCTAAGGAAGTTATCACCTAAACAATTAGGATTAGGGTTGTAACCAAAATTATCAACATGACAATCTTGAATTTAGATTAAGTAGATATTTTAAACGACAACTTAATCTCAAATTAATTAATTATAAATATTTATGTGTCAAAAATTTCTTAAACATAATATCGTTAACCATCAACAATTTCTTCTTTCATAAGATAATTTTCATTGTCGTTTAGCAGTGACTAATACTCAATGATTAGAGATCGAACAACTCGCTTAAAAAAATCAAATTTCTACATATTTTTAGCCAAATTATGGGAATTCGAAAAAGAGAAGATAATCAGATAACATAGTAATGATAAAGAGGTTATCAAACTGATGATGATGAATTTCATAGTCAGAAACTAATAGCAATGGTCCAAAGAAAGATATAGAACACCAAATCGTACGGTTATGACAATAAATAATTTTGGACCACGTTAATTAAAGTTAGTAAATAAAAATATACGAAATTTATGGTCTAGATTGATAACCATGTGCACCACCAAAATGTGATTATGCATGCATTGTACTTATACATTATGAAAGCAGATTTGGCCTTAGTTTTCTTTGGTTTCACGTGCCATCTGGACCATATGTCATATACATTTGAATAACATTGTTTAACATTAAAGATAACCTTGTAGATAAACATTTAAGAAACATATTAAGAAAAGAAACAACTTTCAGAAGTAGATTATATAGAGAAGAAGTTGTACCGAAAGTCAAAGAAAGAAAAAATAAACATGTGATTTCATCATACACGTCTTCTATTGAAAGATTAAAACACTTATATGTGTATAATTAAAGTTTTTTATAAGCCGAATAATATATATATATATATATATATATATATATATATATATATATATATATATATATATATATATATATATATATATATATTATGGGTACCTCTAGGGATATAAATGGATATTCATGAGGACGGATAATATGATATCTGTGTCCACCCCGTTGGATAAATATGATATACATATTCACCTCATATTTATGCGGGTATCCGCTAAACGGATAATCCGCGAGTTTTAAGATATCCGTGGATATTTACATATATCCATGGATAATATTTTTTTTTTGAATTTTTTTCTCCAACTTCTTTTAAATATATAAAAAGTTATTATCAGATAACATCCCACCTACAAATATCTCTTATTTTAACAACAAAATGTTATCAAATTAATTTCCTTCATTTTAAACAAAACATATTATGATTGTGAGTTATGGTTAAAGAGAGAACCGATGAGTTGAAAGGAAGACACTGGTTGGACATGGAAAGTAGTTTGTTGGACGGTCGAATTGAATTGTTGAAGTAAGGTATGGAGTAAAAAAGAAGCTTCAATGTAAAATGTTTTCTTCAAAGAAAACTTCAAAAAATATATATGAGAAGACTAGTTTTTTAGAAGATGAAAAGACAAAGTATAATAAACTAATATTTAAGCAATTATTATAATTTATTAACGGATACAGATATCCACGGGCATGGTTATCATCAAACCCGTATCCATATCCATTACTAAACGAGTATTTAAATATCCATTTATTTTATCCGTGGATATCTATTAAGTTACCCTCCTCGTACCCGTGACAGATTTTATCCACGTATATTCGCGGGTATGGATATTTTTTCCATCCCTAGGTACCTCAACTCAAATTACAACCCACCCACATCCTTTGGCTTACACAAAGTTTCGCCCACATCATCATTGAAAATAATATTGTTTCTAGCCTTCCAAGTATTCCGACATACAACAACCCACAAACTACAAGTTATCTTATTAGAAATTCTTCCTCTAAAATTTGATATCCAAGCCAACAAATGTTTGGAGATTGATATTTTGTCAATCTCACTAATCTCTAACCATTCACAAACCTTTCTCCATACCAATAAATTCTTAGATCACGAAATAAATAAATGACTTACATCCTCCGAATTTCGAAAACAAAAAACACAAACAACCTCGTGAGGATTTGAGATAATGCCATGACGAAAAAGATTCACTCTCGAATACAAAAAGATGTGAAGAATTCTACAGAAATCGTGAAGTTCGCTTGAGTGCGTTCTTAACTCGAAGATAGTGAATCATCGAGTTAGTTAGAAGTGGAGTCCTACTCTGTGTCCAGTAACATCGGGATGGGATTCGTTTGAGTGTTATGTTTTGTTTGGATTAAGATTGCTGAATTTTGTTTAAATGTTTTGATAAAATGTTATTTTAGAATGAGGTATGAGTTTTATTCTTTTAAAGAAGAATTTATGACTTATTGTTTTTCCGCTGCATATTGTTTCAAAGAAAATACAATTGAGATTTGATGTTTTTATGAACCCGTGTTGCGGGACAGGACTCTATGTGATGTTTTGAATTTTGAGTTTTAAGAAGTAATGTGATGCCCTTTTTATGAGTTTTACTCTGATAATTAATTTAAATTGTTTAATCTGTGATGGGGTAGAAAGGGTGTTACAACCTCAACATTCTTTGGAGTACAACATAACGATGCAACAAATGGTGATGATGAAAACAATATATTTGATAACCTATCTCGCAATAAACTTATTTTGAGCTTGAGTGAGCTACTTGGTGAAATTCAGAAAATGACTGTCAAACACTTATTTTAAGAAAATACATATATCTTAAAGAACTAATGTATGTAACTGTGAAAAGTCCACTAAATATTTTCAATAATTTTGGGCTAATGGTATAGATACAAGAATGATGACTTCTATGATCTATGATGTAAGTAATAATGGCAGAGAATGATTAGGATATATGGATGAACCTACGAATTATGTAATACCCTAAATTCTCTCGCATAATTTAATCAAATGATCAGAGTAAAATAATACATCTCAGAAATTAAGGGCATTACTTTCAACGAAATACTTGCTCATTTTCAAGAAATGTAACATATGAATAGCAATAACGGAAACTAATACCAATTTTAGTCCAAGAAAATAATCTTTATTACCCAACAGAAATTAATTGTTTCGAATATAAAACATGACGGTCCCAATTGACCAAAATATTAATTTTCGAAAACTATAAAGGAAACAAAAATTATTTGACAAAATAACATCAAGTATAAAACCATTCCCGACTCCTAATGTTACATATCAGATGCCAACTAAAGAGAAGCACCTCGTCTTCACCGACCACGACTTCAATACTACTCTTGATTATCTGCATGTTATCCACGTGGAGGAAACATTCAAATAATAGGGGTGAAATTCTCAAAACAAAAGAAGAAGATAATATAAATATAAGAGTATAAAATCATCAAATAGCTCATCCACATCACAACGTTCAACAATAATCAAACACATCAAGATAAACACAAATAACCATACTAAGCATAATGCAACATAACCATCATAAAATGCAACAAGACGCCAACTAGACTGAATGCACGTGGTACCAATTTCAATCCCTGTTTCATGATTATAATTCCCGTCGGAACATCTATTTAGGTCGCTCACACCCCACATAGGCACACGATATCTGTGATTGCTCACACCCCACATATCACCTCAACAACAACAACAACATTGATTCCATTTCAAGGAATCCAGATAAACGCTTACACCCGACATGGGCACACGTCATCCCGCTACCCGTGCAACATGTTATGCACCTCAACAAAAACATATACCTACATCATAAGGAACCCCTATTGCATTTACAAGTTATGCCACCATATAACACACCATAACTAATCAACAAAATCATGCATACCATAAGCAATAACTATTATATCTACATGGTATGTCACAACAACTCAACAACAACATCATGCAACATCCTTCACATGACCACCATCACATATGCATTGATACACAATCATCGTATAATATTCAACATATAATTAACTTCACTAAATATCAACACTCGATCATTATCACAACACCATCAACACCTAATCGTCATCTCTAAGTCAACAACACCCAATAAATATCCTCTAAATCATCAACATAATCATTAATACCTATACAATATCATATAATTAACAACATGAAATCATCATCACCTATTCATCGGACACCACTACAGACAACATTATCACATTACCAACGCTCTACGTCACAACTAATTCCTTAACATCATCATTACCATCATTAGTCATAGGACATCACCATTATCCTATTACACCAAGTTTATACACACTTTTCACCAAAACAACATAACTCGACAGGTACAAACCAACCGATCATGTGCTGATTAGTTGGAATTTTGGTACTAAATTATTTTTATAAGTAAGTACATTATACCAGCATTCTAACGATCTGAAACACACATCAATCGAACACTCACAACTCGAGATATGAATTTTTGAAGTTTTTGGATTATAGTTGCCAGGGTGACCCACGCTAAGCATGGTTTTCCTTGTTAAGCGCCCTCCCTTCTTTCCCTACCGCGCTAAGTACACAAAATGGGACTAAGCACCCTCAATGATTCAGCCAAAAGTACATGCGACGACAACACTTTCCCAACTGCAATTTTACACCTTTAAACTGAATTTTTATCCCTAAATCACTTGGATTAACTCACTATAACCTATATCTAACATATATGCATCAACACAACAATCATAACACAACAATTTCATCATTCCCAATCTTTTAATTCTATATTTTTATCAAACCCCCCAAACAATAAATAATCAACATTCACATGGATTCAACCTAACGATTTTCTACCCAAAATACATATATCATCAACCACTTAAAGATTGAAGAACCCCACCATTACCTTGTATTAATACGTTTTCCTCTTCTCTAATGGATTTTTCCTTTCTTCTTGCCCTAGCCTTTTTTCTCCTCTTTCCCTTTTGCTCTCAGTTTTACCTTAAATGACATCACTCATCCTTCCACAAATACCACAATGCCTTCCATACCTTTACACATCTAATTATTTCATCTATTGATCCCATTATATTATTATTAATAATTTTTATTCATCTTACTAAATAATAATAATAATAACTCTCATCACTTATATAATTCTACTAATATCCATCTTACACTATGGTTGATAAATATTAATTAATTAAAATAGGTTAATTAATCTTATTCTCTACACCACCAATTCTCTACGTTTTTAGTCATACACTACTACTAACCCTAAGACTCATTCTTAAAGCTACTGTCCCTTATTACGGGTGCACAAAACACAACGAAAATACACCAAAGAACACATGAAATCACACCAACTCACAATTACTTTACAAATAATAATTAAATAAAAATGGATCATTACAACTCTCCTCCACTTATAATATTTTCTTCCTCGAAAATTTACACGATGCAAACCACCCCAAATACGTCCCCGCATCCGACTAATAAACTTGCATTCCATAAAAGGCAACACCACGATCAACATATAACAACAATCTATCTCATCAATGATAACAATAACATGATGAAATGCTCATGCAATTCACTCAACGACCAACTCAAGACGTAAAGAATAACCAAGTTACGAACACACAGACTCACTCCTGAACTAGAACACAACACGATCGTTACCATCACCATAGGAACGAGGCCACAACAATGATAAGAATAGAAAGTTCCACAACACACATCGTCCCAACCACATCAACATAACCAGACTACCAACTTAGTTGTCACACAATATCAAGACAACAATCCTACAGTTTACCATCCAAACATGTAACTAATACATCCATCTACCTAGTAGTATATGATTAACAATTAAACTATTTTCCATATCACTTCCATTCTGGAATGTCCAATGGTCTCATTATTCCTGTGGATTCTATCGTTCGACCTTTGAATTCTTATAAGTCATACATGTATGAACAAACTGCGCTACATCATGCTTTCTTTACGCACTTTCATTACTCATAACTATCAAATCCACCAAGTTCATATCCAACTTCTGAATATTTCTAACAATCACTAGAAAACAATTGTTAGCTTTTAATATACCAAACCTAACACTCTAATGTGTTATCTCTCACACCAGACATAAGCCTCTAAATTGCTAACTCAATTCCAACTCTCTAACCATCATAGCAGACATATGAAAAAACTTTCGACTTAACTCATCAGGAATTCCAACCATTCTTGTTGTCTCATACTCTATTCCTTTAGACCAAACATGTATTCTACACTCTTGTGCTTACTAAATACTTCGAACTTAGATCCATAAAAATAATATCTCCAGATTTCTAACACAAATACAACTGCAGCCAAATCCAAATCTTGAACAGGATAGATACTTTCATCATGTCTCAATTGTCGTAAAACATAAGTTGTAACTTTACCCTCTTATATTAACACATTACCTAAACTCATCTTGAACACATCCCAATACTCCACAAATGGTTCATTAGGATATGACAGAATCAAAACTGGAACTATAGTCAACTTCTACTTCAGCGCTCTAAAACGTTTCCTCACGACAAACATCCTAAACAAACGACTTACCCTTCGCAAGTCAACTGATATAACGAAAATGCTAACTTAGAAAACCTTCCATAACCTACAGTAATAACCAACTAATTCCAAAATATTCTAATCTCCTTAACCTACTTCGGAGCTTCCTTATTGTAGAACTACATCTACATTGGATGGTGATCGCGACTTTCCGAGTCTAATGGTTACTAAATGCAAGTGCAATCTATTACGTAGTAATAAAAGATATCGATCCCACAGAGACCAATGTCAATCTACTATACTCTATCGTTACTTTGTAAAGCTAAGGCGGATGTTGTTTGATTAATACGAAACTAAAACTAGAACTTAAAATAAAACTAAGAAAATAAGATAATAAAGAGAGACCGGAATATGGATTCCGTGTTCCTAAAGGACTATGTAGAACTAGGTTACTAATTCGATTATAACCTAGTTCCGTAGAATAAATTAACTTAAAGACTCTTCCTCATGCTCTCGCGGTATTAACTAAAGTCATACTTCCTAATCCCATGATTTTGCTCTCGCTCGCCCGGTAATTAAGAAATATATTTTGAAAGCTAATATTATCCTAAACGTATCTAAAGCGCTCTCATTGTATTTATATTTATTTCCTAATTTCCACTATCTGGTTCGATCCCCACACTCTCGCTGTGTCGGTTCTAACCTTAATTAATTTCTCACTCTCGTGACAAAACTGTGTTAAGTAACCTCTCACTCTCGTGACAAATCTATTTAAATTAAACTTGGAAATTAAAACCAAAATAGAAATTTAATCATAACTTCTCACCTATTATTTTCTACCGAGTCCCATCGATAACGACGATCCTCATACGCCGGACTCAAGACTATTTAGCTAGACATTGACAGGAAAATTAATATGCAATTACGATAATAAACTAAAGACGATAACATAATTCGGAAATTTAAATAAGAAGGCGATGAAAATATAAATAGGCGATTAAATAAGAAGACGAGAAAGATAAATAATAATAAATAAACTTGGAATTAATAGATGCTTGAATCATACATTGAACTCTTGAATTCTTGAATGCAAATCGAATAAAATACGGAAAAGAAATAATCCTAAAACTAATGTTCGTAATAGTCCTCCGATGTGGAGAACTATTACTCTTACATAAAATAAAGAAACTAAAAAACTAAAGAAAGAAAAATGGTACAAGAGATGGGTGAAGAAGAGATGCCGATTCAAGTAGTAAGGGCTGCTATTTATAGCCTATAGACTTTGGTTTGTTGAGAAATTATGGAATGGATTTATCTTGGGCCTTGACTGATGAAATTGGACTGAGGTAGATTATAGTGGAGATAATTTCTCTGTTGAATGAGAAGAAAATGCAGAACGGCTCTTTCTGCTTTGACTTTTGTTTCGTAATTAGGTTTTTGGTCTTGAGCTTGTGACGAGCGTTTGACAATTGAGACGATCATCTTGAAGCCCAGACGGGCGTCTCACTTATGAGACGGTCGTTTGACAGTGATTATGCATAAATGCATTTTTCTTGCTCTTTTCCTTCTGTTTTTCCACGTTTCTTGTCCAATAAACTTCCTTTTATATTTTTGCCTCCAAAAGTCAAGTTTAATTAAATATATGCAAAACAAACACAAAACTCGCGTAATATCGTTTAAAATAAATAAATTAATAACATAAATGATCGAAAATTATACTAAATATTCGATACAAATTCGAGTGATCAAACTCCCCCACACTTAAACCTTTGCTTATCCTCAAGCAAACTATGGCTCATAAGAAAACTAGTTCAACAAAATACTCGTCCTAGGCTACCAACTCTACTTAGGTTAAGTTCGTATCGATAGGTACTTGCTCACACACTAAGGATATCGTAACAACACAATTTCTCTTTTGCGGTCATCAACCTCCCTCCTATACAAACCCATCTGAATCATGTCATTATACCTAAGTCTAATTCACTCATCCTTCTTTCATCCCTTTTCATTATGGTGCAATCACATTAAGCTCGTTATCCTTTCACACTCATGGTAGGATATCCTGTTAGTGACTATGATCTTGTTTTCATCATTTTCTTTTTTTTCTTTTGCAAAATAAAGAATTTTACACTGTTGGGCTAAATGATCGGGTAAGGACCACCTAACTTAGAAGGAGCATTTATTTTCATTCATCCATTCATTCATTCATTTTTCTCTTAATTTATTCTTTTAACTTTGAGATCATACACTTATTTGCATCGGCTTCCTACCTAGTGTGTGCTTAGGATGGTGCTGACTGCTAATATAAACTAATAAGGGACTACTAAAAGGGTAAGAACTTAAGTTTATGGCATAATAAGTACTCAAATCAATTTCCATAATTGGGAGGCTCACGGTGTTAAGACAATACCGATCTTGCGGAATTTTCCCAAGTCTCACAATCTAACCTCAATTTCGTCTATTAACCTAAGATTTTCAAAAGAAACATTGTTTTTAAAATATTTGGTGAGGATTAAGGGGATAGGAAATCGTTAAACACGAAAATCACATATAAGAACTTGACAACACATGCAAAGATGCAACGAAAGTAGAAAAATTTAAAATCATGCTAGAAACGATAAAATAAAAGTGGTAACATTCCTCCCCCCACACTTAAACCAAACATTATCCTCAATGTTTTCATAAAAGGTGGAAAAGGAAAGATAGAACCTGTATGGATGCAATTTCGTGCCACCACGACCAAATTCACTCTGATTCGTCCCTTGTTGTCCTCGACTTTGCTGACCACTTCTACTTCGGTGTCTTGTATTACGATTTATACGGATTTGTTGGAACTTCACTTTTCATGAAGCCGCTCTTCATATTGCATATTTCTGAAGGAAGTACCTGCAAAGAATGTTAGAAAAATATGGTGCGGTGTGTGTAGGTGAAATCTGACCATACGAAAAGACAAAGAGGAGGAGATGAGTTACGAACGAGAGAGACATGTCATCTCCTATCATACTCATTATTGGTGTCACCAGCAGAAATGATATTCGTAAGAATATCCGTGGGCATCAACTCGTCTTAAGGGATTGTCATTTAGAGGTATTTCGCCTAAATGTAGCTGAAATATGGCAAGCGGCGCATTTCTTTATTTTCTGCAGATAAAACAATAAAAGAAAAACATTAAAATCAATGATGGTGGGTTGCCACCCACACAGTGTTTTGTTTAACATCGATAGCTCGACGATTAGGAGTGTTAATTCTTCGGTTTCCATGGCCATTTATCAAGCCATCTCACATATCCCTCACCTTTTCTTTTCTTCCTTATGTGGGGTGGCTTACTCTTTTGAATTTGTGGTGGTGATTCTGGATCTATTCTAAGTATTAGCTTTTCAAGTTCGGGTTTACTCATTTCATCCAACACCTCAAAAGTTAACCTTACCCGCTTAAGATTAATAATTTTCCTAGTTTCAAGGTCCTCTGGTTTTCTCTTTTTATGCAAGACTTCAGGCAAAGGTGCTTTGGTGTGGATATTTTCCAATGCCTCTGCATACGTTTTGGGTTTGGAGTCTGCAAACTTATACGAGAAAGGATATGGTGGGGTATAAGGAGTATTATCGATAATTGCTTTATCCTCTACCTTTATGACAACCTCCCATTCATATGATATCAGTGGATTTTCCTCACCGAAACTCTCTTCATCCTCATAATCACTCTCCTCAACCTCATAATCACTCTCCTTAGGAATTTCGAGTTGATTTTCAATACTAGTTGTTATAACATACGCAATTTCCTCAGGGGAAGGTCCTATAGGTGTTAGTGCAAGTAACAAGATTTGGGTCTCCAATGCCTCAATGCGAGTCACGAGGGACTCGACCATTGCGTTTATCTTCCTAAAAGTTTCATGAGTATATAGATGTTCTCTTCTAAGCTCTTCATTCTCAAGAGTTTGTGCCTCCACAAAGCACTTCATCATCGATTCTAGCCTAACATTAGTTGTTGTTTCAATGAAATCTTCCAATAACATCTCAAGGTTGGAATTAACTGATTCTTGTTATTCCTCGAAGTGTTGTGAATGAGGATCATGGAGGGGAATTAGGTGTGACTCCGAGAGATATTGGGCATGATTCAGCGTCGCATTGAGATCATTCATTAATATTTCTAGGTTGGAATTATGGGCTTCTTACGGTTCCTCGAAATATTGGGGATAGTAATCATAGGAAGAATTTGAGTGTGTTTCCTCGAAATACTGGGAGTTGTTATCATAAAAGAAGTTTGGGTGATACATAGTTATAGAGAGAAGAAAGTAAATGCCTTAGTCTATACGGTGCAACAATGGAATGACAATATTGACTTTTGGTCCCCGGCAACAGCGCCAAAAACTTGATCCCGACTTTCTGAGTCTAACGGTTACTAACTGCAAGTGCACAACCTATCGTGTAGTAATAAAAAATAACAATCCCACAGAGACCAATGTCAACCTACTGTACTCTATCTTTACTTTGTAAAGTTAATGAGAATGATGTTTGATTAATACAAAACTAAAACTAGAACTTAAAATAAAACTAAGAAAATAAGATAATAAAGAGAGACCAGAATATGGATTCCGTGTTCCTAAAGGACTATGTAGAATTAGGTTACTAATTAGATTATAACTTAGTTCCGTAGAATAAATTGACTTAAAGACTGCCTCACGCTCTCGCGGTATTATCTAAAACCATACTTCCTAATCCCAAGATTTTTCTCTCGCTCGCCCGATAATTAAGAAATATATTTTGAAAGCTACTATTATCCTAAACGTATCTAAAGGGCTCTCGCTGTATTTAGATTTGTTGCCTAATTTCCACTATCTGGT
Organism: Lathyrus aphaca; assembly: GCA_963966055.1. Classification (NCBI taxonomy): domain Eukaryota; kingdom Viridiplantae; phylum Streptophyta; class Magnoliopsida; order Fabales; family Fabaceae; genus Lathyrus; species Lathyrus aphaca. The sequence continues at coordinate 557,240,745 of OZ014519.1, forward strand.
TCTGTTAGACGCTGTCGCGAGTGATCTAGAGGGGGGGGGGGGGTGAATGGATCACCTCCTTGATTTAAAACGTTTTTCAGAGTTTTCAAAGAATTACGGAAATGAAGGTCCCGAATAAACAAGCGTCTATTCTGAACCGGCCACCGGAAGACCAGACGAGCGGTAACGTGCTGGATTTTACGATTGCGATGATAAAGGATTAAACACACAATATGTAAAACAGTTGAATGCACCTATCACTAAACCTATTTCCAATGAATCGAAAAACAAATTAAAACGTAAATAGAGATAGAGAAGAGATACGATACGCCGAGATTTGGTAAGGAAGTTCCCCACGTTCGTCCTCGCGTGTGGGTACGTCTCCCTCTCAATTTCAAATCGAAATTGAGAATTCTTATATCAAAATTGCTGAATCTGTCGATTATAAGGTTCCAATACAAACACCAGAATTCTAAACTCCTATAATTTCCTATTGTATCAACCTCCACTTGATTTGAGCCCGATCAAGATTCCCTGCAAGTTATACAATCAATTCACCGGTTCCACGACCTATTTTCGAAATCCCCGATTTCCAAAACTCTCGCTGCGGCTGAATCTGACTTGTAAACATGACTAACAAACCCTCAAGAACACGCCTGTTCTTGAAGGAAAACCCAGCTGGTTTTTCCTTGAAACCTTCTATCAATCTTCAACTCAGCTGGATCTCCGATCGTACCACTGAACATTGTCTCGAAAGCCTTCAATTCACAGGATAGCAAACACTTCCTTGTTGATGTTCTTGAATTAAGATCTTTGAGAAGATGATGAAGATGAATTTGATTCTAGGTTTCAAGCTTGCTCAACATTGAAGTTCCAGCACTCAAAAACCCTATCTTGATGTTCTTCAATGATCTATCACTTTGAAAATTCGTATCCAATTTTTCTGTGATCTGTAATCTGTGTTTTCTAAATGAAACAAAAGCACATATATGTATGCAGATTCTGTTAGAGAAATAACAGATTAATGAATCGATTCAAGCTTTGATGAATCGATACATACTGATCATTTTTAAGAAAATAGAATCATTTAAACAGCATGAATCGATACATCATAAGATGAATTGATTCATTTTGCGAATTCCAGAAACCTTCAAACAACATGAATCGATTCAAGCTAGAATGTATCGATTCATTATGCGAATTCCAGAAGCCTTCAAACAGCATGAATCGATTCAAACTAGAATGTATCGATTCATTATGCGTGTTTTTCCAAAAGATCATAAACATTGAAAAACAAAAGAACCAAAACTAAAGCAAGCATATTTCTTAATGTGAAACAAACACAAACACTTAAAATTTATAATCAATCAAAAACTAAGGTTGCTCACAAACTCCCCCTTTTTGATGATGACAAAATTTTGAAGTGTGAGAGAGTACTCCCCCTGAGTTTGTGCCTGTCATTGTCTTTTCACACTTGCATTTTTCTCCCCCTTTGTCAACAACAAGAAAGAGTTATAGGTGAAGAACCAGAAACATCAAAACTAAGATACAGAAGCAAAGTTCACTCACAAAGAATGAAGCATAAAGCGCAAACAGTTTAAACAAAAGCAAAATTACATAATCATAGGCAGTGAAATTGTCAAATAAAGTTGCGAATTACAAAACCAAACCAAACCATAAATTGTTCAAACAAGAAAAACAAAGAAACTTAAGCAACACACAATGATGAAATGCAAAATGAAATGCTTCAATGAGGAAAATGGCCACCACACGACTCCGCATCATCTCGATCAGGGTCACGGAAGCTTGGAGGAGGAGGTGGAGGAGGCAATTCATCTGGATTCTGCCCCATAAAAGCATAACACCTGAAACGCCGCTGAACTTCTGTGCTTTTAAACCGTTCCATAATTCCCGGGTGCGAACGACAATCATCCATAAATCCAGACATCTCATTATAGAACACTTGATGCCACTTAACCAATTCAGTATGCCAGGAATATTGATTATGGTACATTCGAGTATGCTCATCATGCCATTCACGATGCTCCTTATGCCATTCTGTTTGCTGGACATGCCACGCACGAGCTTCCTCATGTCGGGCATTGTTTGCAACTTCCAATTGTGCAAACATATCAGTGAGATAGGCTGAAGCAGCAGTGGATGAAGTCGGTGGAGCCGATGAGGGAGCGAGATCATAGTTTGTAGGAGACCACCTTTGTGGTTCCCAGTCCCCCCAACCGGTGTTGGCATTTGCATCAGGAGGATTTTCAGCATCTTCCATATCTTCATCCCTTTGTTCTTCAACATAAATGTGTTCATCCAGAGTGTCAAAGTTGTAGATGCGAGTGCGAGTGCTGCGTTCAAAGAAGTAGTAGCAGCGACGCTCGATGTCCCATCGATAACCCATGTGAGAGAGTGTGGCATTGTTGAATTCTTGCACACTAGAGGCTGATATGAGCGACACAAGAGGGAAAGTCACTTTCCAAAACTTGAGAATCCGCATGATCTGGGCAGCATATGCAAGGGTGATGTTTTTGGAGTTGTTCCGCGTAAGAAAGATACGCTTGACAAAGTAATTGGCCCAGTTTAAGGGTATCTTCTTCTGCAAAATGTACAACAAATGAATATCCGGCTTGTCCAAACGAGAATGCCCACCGGACCTTGGACGCAAGATGTGCGAAAGGATCCAGTGCAGAATTCTTGGTACACTTTTGATAATGCCTGAAGTCAGAGGCTCATCATCAGCAAGAGGTCTATCCAATTTAGAAATGGATGCACATAATTCCTTCAACTTAAACTGAGTTTCAAAGCTCTGGTCATGCCACATCTGCAATTCAGCCGATACAGATGGCAGACCAAACACTGTGGACCAGTCATCAGCCTCAAAACGGTATGTTCTGGTTCTAATCGAACACTTGAATGAGTATCCTTTTCCAGTTTTCACACCAGCATAGAAAGCACGAATAAAGTCTTCATGATACTCATCTTTACTAGTTAAAAAGGAACCAAGATTTTGTGCGTCGATTAAATCCGCAACTTCTTCTAAACTAAGAATACACACATCACTAGTATCGAAAATATGTGGTTTCATAACTAACCTTGATTTAAAGGAAGCTTCAAATTCTTCAATAATGGCAGGATGTAGAATAGCAGTCCCGAATGGAGGAATCTCAGGAATTGAAGCCTGATGAGAAGACCCAACGGGTTCCTTGCCTTTTCGTTTTGCTCTTTCTCTTGGAATCAAAACTCTTGGAGGCATGGTGGAAGATTAGGGTTTGAGAGAAGAGGGGTTATGGAGACAGTTAGGGTTGGATGCAAATGAAGGAAATGATGCAAATGAGATAAGGAGAGAGAGAGAGATAATGGGGTTTTGTAACTGATACAAATGTCATGGCAGTTGCTGATGTGTCGATTCATTAAAAAATAAACTGAATTTACGCCAGAATGAATCGATTCATCCCTGTATGTATCAATTCATTTCACGAAAAATTTGAGAAGTCAAAATGCTATGTATCGATTCAAGACACTATGAATCAATACATACTGTAACTGGTTTGAAGGAAATTTAAAATAAAATCAACATGAACCGATTCAAGAAGATTGGGATCGATTCATTTTGCGTATTTTAGAATTTCAGATGACAATGAATCGATACAAGTGATTATGAATCAATACATACTGTAACTAGTTTAATAGAAAATTAAACTAAAGTTAACATGAATCGATACATGAGGGTTGGGATCGATTCATTATGCAAAAATTTGAAGTTTCAGTGGTTATTGCAAGAATTGACACACCAATGACTATGCAAAACAACCATTATGCAGCAGAGTGAATCACAACATTGTATACATGCTTAAGAATACTTTACAAATAAAAACATCAATGTTCAAACATTCAATTGAAAAGAAGTTCATGAAAATAAGTAATCAATTCTCAAACATACATTGATCATACACTATCAACAAAGTGAAGAGAGGAACAATATTACCTCCGTCGTAGTATTCTCATGAGGCACTAGTGAAGACTACAATCAGAACTTAGCAAATACGATGAGATGAATAGAAACAACAGCAATCAAACTTAAGGAACCAATGCGGAGAGATCAAGAATCCCTAATTCGCGACGAATGTTGAAGAATGGTTCAGTTGCCAAAGGTTTAGTGAAAATGTCAGCAAGCTGATTTTTAGTATCAACATGCTCAAAGACAACATCTCCTTTTTCAACATGATCGCGAAGGAAGTGATGTCGAATCTCAATATGTTTGGTGCGCGAGTGTAAAACAGGATTCTTAGTGAGATTAATGGCACTAGTGTTGTCACATTTAATTGGAATATGTTTAAGTTCAATGTCAAAGTCTTGTAGTTGTTGTCTTAGCCACAAAATTTGAGCACAACAGCTACCGGCTGCAACATACTCAGCCTCTGCAGTAGACAAAGCTACGGATACTTGCTTTTTACTATGCCAACTTATTAAAGCATTTGAAAACATATGACATGTGCCACTAGTGCTTTTCCTATCTAATTTGCAGCCAGCAAAATCAGAATCAGAATAACCTACTAAGTTGCAATCGCTTCCTTTGGAATACCAAAGCCCATATTTAGGTGTTCCATTAAGATACCTAAATATACGCTTGATTGATTTTAAGTGAGATTCCTTAGGATTTGATTGATATCTTGCACACATACACACACTAAACATGATGTCCGGTCTAGAAGTAGTAAGATACAAAAGAGATCTGATCATACCTCTATACCTCTTGACATCAACACACTTACCATGTTCATCTTTGTCTAAGTTTCCGTTGGTAGGCATAGGAGTGTCAATTGATTTAGAATCATTCATACCAAAACGTTTGAGCAGCTCTCTACAGTATTTTGTTTGACATACTGTTGTGCCTTCATCAAGTTGCTTTATTTGGAGGCCTAAGAAGTAGTTCAACTCCCCCATGAGACTCATCTCAAACTCACCCTGCATAACATTAGAAAATTCTTCGACCAATTGTATGTTAGTTGAACCAAAAATGATATCGTCTACATAAACTTGAACTAAAAGAATGTGTTTTCCTTTGTGTTTAATGAAGAGTGTATTATCCACTTTACCTCTAGAATATTTATGATCAAGTAGAAATTTGCTAAGTCTTTCGTACCACACACGGGGTGCTTGCTTAAGACCATATAAAGCACGCTTTAATTTGTAAACGTGATCTAGATACTCAGAATTTTCAAAACCGGGAGGTTGTGAAACATATACTTCTTCATTTATAACACCATTTAAGAACGCACTCTTTATGTCCATTTGGTAAAGCTTGAAATTCATAGAACACGCATAGGCAAGCAAAAGACGTATGGCTTCAAGGCGAGCAACCGGAGCATAAGTCTCCTCATAATCTATGCCCTCCTCTTGGTTATACCCTTGTGCTACCAAGCGTGCCTTGTTTCTAGTTATCACTCCGCTTTCATCAAGTTTATTCCTAAAAACCCATTTAGTACCTATGATGTGATGATCTAGCGAACGAGGGACAAGTTCCCAAACGTCATTTCTTTTAAATTGATTTAGCTCTTCTTGCATGGCCATTAGCCAAAATTCATCAACCAAGGCTTCTTTAGCATTTTTAGGTTCCACTTGTGATACAAAAGCGAAGTGAGAACAAAAATTACTTATCTTAGAACGAGTCAACACTCCCTTTGAAATGTCTCCCAATATATTATCTATGGGGTGGTCTTTAGAGGATTTCCAAGCTGGTGGAAGATCCTTCACTTCGGATGTTCCTTCCTCTTTATCTTTTTCACGACATGTATCTTCCTCCTTCTCAATAGCAACCGCTTCGGATTGATCAATTTTCGAACCAACTGCTTTGAGTGTGTCTTGTGTAGATACACCTGCGTCATTAAAAGAGATACCTTTTCTGACAATTTTTGGGTAAGACTCATCGAAAGAAACATGGACAGATTCTTCAACAGAAAGTAAACGCCTATTATACACTCTATATGCTTTGCTTGATTGAGAGTAACCAAGAAAAATACCTTCATCATCTTTGGCATCAAACTTCCCAAGATTTTCCTTACCGTTATTCAAAATAAAACATTTACAACCGAACACATGAAGATGAGACAAGTTGGGCTTTCTACCTTTTAAAATTTCATAAGGAGTTTTATTCAAAATAGGATGAATTAAAATACTATTTAGAACATAACAAGCCGTACTAATTGCATCGGCCCAAAAGTATTTTGGTAATCCACCCTCATTGAGCATTGTTCTTGCCAATTCCTCTAAAACTCGATTTTTGCGTTCCACAACACCGTTTTGTTGTGGAGTTCGAGGAGCTGAAAAGTTATGCTCAATGCCATACTTGTCACAAAACTTATCAAAGAGATGGTTTTGAAATTCACCTCCATGATCGCTTCGGATTGTAACTATTTTAGAATTCATTTTATTTTGAGACAGCTTTGCAAAACTTTTGAAAGCAGAAAAAGTTTCATCTTTGCTATGAAGGAATATAGTCCAAGTGAATCTAGAGTAGTCATCTACTATTACGAAACCATAATAGTTTCCACCTAAGCTCTTTGTCCTAGATGGTCCAAAGAGATCCATATGGAGAAGCTCAAGGGGTCTTGAAGTTGAAATTATATTTTTAGATTTAAAAGAGACCCTTGTTTGTTTTCCCATTTGGAAAGCATCACATAGGTGGTCTTTTGAAAATTTTATTTTTGGAAGACCTACTTCTAGATCCTTGGATACAACCTTATTAAGCAAATAGAAATTAACACGCGCTAAGCGTCTATGCCATAGCCATGAATCATCATTTAAGGCTACTAGACATTTAGTGCTTGTTAAGGATACACTCAAAAGATCAAGCATATATATATTGTTTACTTAGGTTGCAAGGTTTTTTCCAATTTGGCTTTAAGAGAGATGACCTCTTGTTGCCAAATGTGGCACCTCTCACAATGCCTTATTTTACTACAACCATCAATATCAATAGCTTTTGAATTTTCTGCAATACTAGCTTTCAAGCATTCTAAATCTTTTTCAGCATATTTTACTTTACCTTCCAAGTATGAAAATTTTTTTTTATCGGAAGCTAATCTTTTAAATGCTTCTTTAGCTTCATTATGCAGTTTTTCAAACGCTACTTTCAATTCATAAAAAGACATAGAAGAGAAGTTGTTATAATAAGCTTGTTTTACCTTTTTATCATCACTTTTCTTCTTATGGTGGGACTGATTTTTGGTGTGAGCCATAAGACACAAATTTGCGGTTTCATCGCTATCACTTGTGCATTGTGTACTTGATGAATCACTATCACTCTCCCAAGCATTGTAAGCTCTTCTTTGCTTATTATTATACCTTCTTGGTGGAGCTTTTCCTTTATCCTTTTTCTTTAAAGGACAATCCGTTTTATAATGTCCGGACTTGCCACAATTAAAGCAAGACCCTCTTTCTCTATTCTTCTTAATCTCTTCCTGTTTTGAATCCATAGATTGTCTTCTGAAATTTATGAGATTTTTGTCGGAGTGCTTGATTCCATTCTTTCGAATGAATCTATTATATCTCCTAACAAAAAGTCCCATTTCTTCGTCACCGGAGTCTTCGTCACTACTTGACTCATTGTTGCTTAGCTCTTTTTGTGAGGACTTTGAGTTAGAAGCCATGAGAGTTATAGGCCTCTTCTCACCCTCTTTGTCTTTATTCTTCTCCTTTCCCTTTCTACTTTTGTTCTCAAACTTTTCTAGACTTTCTAGTTCTTGCTGATGTTCCTCCAGCTTTCCAAACAAAGTAGTCATTGTGAGTGTCGTTAGATCATTGGCCTCCTTGATGGCGGTTACTTTAGGTTGCCATTCCCTGCTAAGACATCTCAGAATTTTATTAGTAGCAATATCATTGGAAATAGGTTTTCCAAGTGCATTTAAACGATTAATGAGATGAACAAATCTCTTTTGCATGTCGGGAATAGATTCTCCTTGTTTCATGCGAAAGAGTTCGAACTCTTGATTAAGTGTGTTAATGCAGGACTGTTTTACTTTAGTTGTACCTTCATGTGCAATTTCTAAAGCATCCCACATTTCTTTAGTTGTCGAGCAATGGGAAACTCGATAATACTCATCTGCACTAAGTGCTGAAATTCGCATATTTCGAGCTCTCCAATCACTTGACCACTTTTTCTCATCTTTTTCATCCCAACCATCTTCTGGTTTAGGTACTATGGCACCTGCCTCATTCATCATGGTAATTTGAAAAGGACCATTTTGAATGGCAGCCCATACACGCCTATCAACATAATTTATGTGAACTCGCATGCAGTCTTTCCAGTAGCCGTAATTTTCACCATTGAAAACAGGAGCTCTATTGTACGCCCCCTTTGGTTAAGAATCCTTAACTTTACAGGCAGCCACAAAGCACCAGCGAACCGGTGCTCTGATACTACTTGTTAGACGTTGTGGCGAGTGATCTAGAGGGGGGGGGGGTGAATGGATCACCTTGAATTAAGATCTTTGAGAAGATGATGAAGATGAATTTGATTCTAGGTTTCAAGCTTGCTCAATATTGAAGTTCCAGCACTCAAAAACCCTATCTTGATGTTCTTCAATGATCTATCACTTTGAAAATTCGTATCCAATTTTTTTGTGATCTGAAATCTGTGTTTTCTAAATGAAACAAAAGCACATATATGTATGCAGATTCTGTTAGAGAAATAACAGATTAATGAATCGATTCAAGCTTTGATGAATCGATACATACTGATCATTTTTAAGAAAACAGAATCATTTAAACATCATGAATCGATACATCATAAGATGAATCGATTCATTTTACGAATTCCAGAAACCTTCAAACAGCATGAATCGATTCAAGCTAGAATGTATCGATTCATTATGCGAATTCCAGAAGCCTTCAAACAGCATGAATCGATTCAAGCTAGAATGTATCGATTCATTATGCTTGTTTTTCCAAAAGATCATAAACATTGAAAAACAAAAGAACCAAAACTAAAGCAAGCATATTTCTTAATGTGAAACAAACACAAACACTTAAAATTTATAATCAATCAAAAACTAAGGTTGCTCACAGGTTCGATCCCCACACTCTTGTTGTGTCGGTTCTAACCTTAATTAATTTCTCACTCTCGTGATAAAATCGTGTTAAGTAACCTTTCACTCTCTTGAAAAAGCTATTTAAATTAAACTTGGAAATTAAAACCAAAACAGAAATTTAATAATAAGTTCTCATCTATTATTTTCTACCGAGTTTCGTCGGTAACGAAGGTCCTCATATGTCAGACTCAAGACTATTTAGCTAGACAGTGACAGGAAAATAAATATGCAATTACGATAATAAACTAAAGATGATAACATAATTCAGAAATTTAAATAAGAAGGCGATGAAAATATAAATAAGAGATTAAATAAGAAGACGAGAAAGATAAATAATAATAAATAAACCAGGAATTAATAGATGTTTCAATCATACATTGAACTCTTGAATTCTTGAATATGAATCGAATAAAATACGGAAAAGAAATAATCCTAAAACTAATGTTCGTAATAGTCCTCCGACGTGGAGAACTGTAACACCCCGTAATTTATTTAACTCTCTGAATAATATTATTTAATACCAATCAAATTTCTGGTTTATTATAAGAAATTTTAATGAAAAACCATTTAGAGTAAATGGAAATTTAAGTTGGATAATTGATATTCTTTATGTCGAGATTTTATTTAAATTAAGGATTAAGAGACATTTCTGGATACTCTCTATTTTTGGACCCATTGGTAAGTAATTAAGTTGTATATATTTGTTTATATAGAAGGAAAAATAGAAAAGGAAGTAGTTAGTAAGAAAAAGAAGAAAAAGGAAATGAAGAGGAGAAGAGAAGAAGAAGGAGAGAAAACCCTAAAGCTTCAAATTCATCATTCTCAATCATCCGTCCGTCGAATCGACTCATTTCTTCCGTCAATCTTCATCTCTCGAGGTGGGTTCATAGTTAGATACGTTTGTTTTAGTTTTTGGTTGAGTTTTGAAGTTTATGAGTTTAGGGTTTTTGGTAGAAATCTTGAAACAAATGATTTTTAAACGGTTAAAAACTCTATTAAACCTAAATATGTTGCTCACATTATGCCTATGAATATGTTTAGTATTGTTTCCCATGTTCATTGATGATTTTGATGTTTTTGGGCTTGGAATAGTAAGTTTCCCGTAAGTTGAGTCAGCTGATATGGTATAGCTCGCTCAGCGAGAAAGGCAAGACCTGGAAGTTTCAGTTTTGTCTTTTATTCATAACTTTTGACCCGGGCATCCAATTTTAGTGTCACCTATCGATTCGAAGCTAAAAATATTTACTAATTGATGATGCCAAAAAGATGTCATTTTACCCGACTTTTTCAAATGACCAAAACCTTGTTAAAATTTGGAAAGTATGAGTTAATGGATATGAAGGAGGTGTGACTTGTGAGGTGTCTAGGTTTCCCTTAAGCTAAAGTGAATCATGAATTATGTATTGTTTTAAGGTCCTCCGTAAATACTTGATTAAGTCTCTTCGTGTTTACCTTGTGTTTCGCAAGATCGTCCATAAGGACTTGAGGTACCGGTTGTTTAAATGCGAATTGTGGTTTGATGAGTGTAGGTCACAAGTCTTCTGTAAGGTCTTGAGTAAGCCTTGAGGTGGGTTGCCCTCAGTCCCACATGAAGCATCTGTAAAGACTTGAGGCGAGTGTTATACTAATTGTGTGTTAATCTTGAGTAAGTATTGAGGTGGGTTACCTTTAGTCCCACGGGAAGCATCCGTAAAGATTGAAGAGAGTGTTATGTTAAATCCTCTGTAAGGTCTTGAGTAATCCTTGAGGTGGGTTGTCTTTAGTCCCACGTGAAGCATCTTGTAGCGGTAAAATCATGAGTGTAAGCTATTGGTTAACTTAACTCAAAGTAAACAGAGTCGCCACCGTGCTTTTATTTTATTCCAAATGTGTAAACACCCCAAATTTGCCCTCACCCATTCACACCATGGCTTGTGATCATTTCATATGCATAAACACAATCATAACATCTCATATCACATTTTTGATTCACTGCATAGATTCAAAGTCATCTGCACCTAGGGTTTGTGATCTGAGCAATCCAAGAGCCTTTTGAGCCACTCCAAAGGTCATCAATCACTTCAAAGGGGTCTATATGTGTTCAAGCATCATATTATATCCTCTCAAGGTCAAGAATGCCAAAGAATCACAAGAACTGGGAATGGTGTGGATGCAGAGCCAGACTTGACTGCACAGTTGACCTAAAATTAGGGTTTTGGTTTCAGAGGCCATAACTCCAAAATTTTTGGTCATTATTGTTTCCATTGGTCTCTATATGGTATAGGGAGTATGTATATCAATTTTCATGAAGAAATTCCATGGGGAAGTCATCTGATCAAGAGTTGACTTTCTGGACAAGTCAGTGCAAAATCAGGGCATCTGAGGCCCCCAATGACCCAACCAAGGGGTGATCTTCATCATTTTGAGTGTATATGATCTTTATTTGATCATGGAAGAAGGTTGAAGTTCACAAAATTCAAGAATTACAAGTTTTTTGCAAAGTTGACTTTTTAGGGCATGGTTGACTTTTAATGAAATGTCATTTTATGCAACTTTTTCAACCCTTACTTTTTGATCCAAAAATGCTTCAAATGGAAAAACTTTGGTCATGAAAGTTGTAGATTAGATCTTTCCCTTTTCAAAAAGTACAAGAACATGACCTAATTCATTTTGGATCAAAAGTTATGGTGTGTCAAAGTTGGCAAAAATCACTAATTTTCAAAATATGCACCAAATGGAAAACTTGCAAAACCTTGTACCAAGGCATTTGTGACTTCTAATTCATGTCTAACCATCACACAAACATCACATGTACCCTAAAGTTCAGAATGGACTAAGAATTTCTCATGTTTCATGGTTTGTGAAGCAAGACATTTCCATGTGAACCAAAAGTGATCAAGTTGCAAAACCATCATCACACTTCCATCCACTTGTTACCTTGGATGCTGAACCAGCCCTAGCCTTTCCCCTCACCATGCTGCGCCAGCCCACACACTTGTACTAGCCTAGAACACAACCCATGCTTCTCTTACACAAGAGTGGACTTTTTGCAAAAGCTAGCACACCTATCACAGCAGGCCAAGTCACATCCACTGACCAATAGCATTTGTTTATACAAAGAAAATGCTAGCCATTTCATACAACAAGCAAGCCTGAAGCAAGCCATAGCATCACATTCCCATTTTCCACCCTTGGAGCAAAAACCTTCGAAACTCAGAAAACAAGCCACAAACACACAAACCCACTTCATAGATCAACTCAACATGTTCCTCTGATCAAAAAGCATCCATCACCATAGCCTAAAACCCCCAGAATCACAAATACGATTTATGCCCTCCATTGAACAGAACTTGTTCAAACCTCAAAACCAGCCATCACAAACTCTTTCCAAGCATTGAAAGCTTCTCAGGAGGTCAAGTGGAGTTGATTGCAAGCAGGAAAGCACCTAGAAAGCTGTGAACTGAAAGCTTCGAAACTCAGGTAGCTCAAGAAATTTTTTTCCAGAAATCCTTTTTTAAGTTCTAAATAGATTCTATATGTTCTCCTGATCATCCTGATGTCATTAGTTTTGAAAATGGTGGAGAGATGAGAGTTTAACATGCTTCTGAAACTTTTTGCCCTAAATGTTGTTTGATTCGATTCAGTCATTTTAGGAATGATAAATTTGTTTTGATTGAGGGTTTTGGTTCGTGAGTGAGTGGGGATCATTCCTGTGTTTTTAGATTTCATTTTAGATACGTACGGAGTGAGATTGGGTTTTGAGGTAAACGGAGAAGATGACCGGAACACTGTTCCGGTCACCTGAAAGTGATTAACGGCAGGATTAGGGCATAAGCATTAATTAGCTGATTTTGAATTCTGGCCGTGGGATTTGGCGCCAGGTCAATGCGCGCGCTTGCCAGTTTAAATCTCATGCGTTGGATCTGATTACTTTCCATTATTTCAGTTTAATTTCATTTTTATTTCCTATTTAATTGCATTGTTTTATACAATTTATTAAAAATAGTAAAAATGCTTTAAAAATTATGAAATTTTTTACCAAGGGTTTCATTAATTTTTAAGACACAAAAATATTTTTATTTTCATTTTTAGAATTAAAAAAGTATTTTTAAATATTTAAAAGTTTATTTTTAATTGATTAATGAAAATTAATTTATTAAAAATACTTTTAGGTATTTAAAAATCACCAAAAAATTCATGAAATGTTTTAAGACATTTAGAAACATTGTCCAACCTTCAAACCAAATTTATTTTTTGATCTTGATGCATTTTGAGAATTTTTCATTGAATTAAAGTCATTTTTATGCATTATTTTGATCCAAACTTCCAAAAATCATTTCTGCCTAACCCTAAAGAGTTGGACCTTGATTCTTTTTGCATTGCATTGTGTTTAGCATGCAGTTTGTGAGATTAAATGGCCATGATTTGATCTTTCATTTTCAATTTGTTTGATAATTTTCTTGTTAAGGAGCCCTAAAACCCTAGAAAACTTAGAAAAATCATAACTTGAAATTGGTTAGGAGTTGAGACCTCTCCTTTGGGCAGTGGGTTAGTATAGGATTAGGGGTCCTTTGAGTGCATTTTCAATTTTTTGTAATGTTGTCTGCTTCTGATTTTGGTTTGTGTTTGATGCTTTATTCATAAACCCTAATTTGGGTTCCCATATGCATCCATCTTGCATTCTCTTGCATAACATGACTTGCCATGACATTTCAAGCATCCATTTGATTCATTTGACATCATAAGACATATTGAAAGCATGTTTGATCATTGCATCTTGCATTTGTCATGTTGTATGCCATGTGCCTTCCATAACTTTTCATGTATGTTCTTGGTTCTTAACTTGCTCCATATGCATTCATAAGCTTGTATGATCATTTCCATTTGCTGCCTCATGTTTGTAGCATCTCATAGCATCATTAACATCATGAATATGCTTCTGGTTTTGTTTCTCATCATGCCATTTCATTTCATTTTGCATTGCATTGCATCTCCTTCACTAACTTTTCAGGTGGTAAGTTATCTTGAGAAGTGAATTTGCCTTCACTTCTCATAACTTCTCTTCATCTCCTTTTAAGCATCCTTGCTGCATTTATGTTTGTGTTTGAGATTGAGCTTGCTCATCCTTCTTCTTCCCACTTTCTTTCTTCAAGTGACTTGACTTCTTGAATGAAGCAAGTTGCTTTGCTTCTCCTGATCCTTTCATCTGTTTCCTGGTGGTTTCCTCTGAAGACTTCTCTTGTAAACCTCACAAACCTTAGGAACAACCAAGCATGACAATGATTAGGGTTTTTGATTAGTCTCCCCCACTTAGTTTTACCTTTGTGTCTCTTTGAGTCTTCTCTTCTCACCTCATAATCAGGGGCTAAACCCTAAAGGCTTTAAGGCTTTGTGATTAAGCTTATGCCTGCATCCTTCTATTAGGATGGAGTGTATAACTTTAATCCTAAGTGTTAAACCCTTAATGTGTTTAAATCTCTTAATCAATCCACTTAATAATCATCAAGACACCACACTTGTAACTTGGGCCTTGCATTAGGGTTCTAATTCTTCCTTAATTGGTTAAGAAGGACTAACCCTAGTGTTAATGGACAAGTCCCCCTCAAGTTGTCTTACAAATCATAAAAATCACTTCATCATCATACCATTAAATAAAACCCACTTAATCAAAGGCTTGTTTTGTCATGAGCTTAATCCCTAATCATGGATTAAGTTGAGGAGCCTTCCTCAACTTAAACATTCTCATCTATTATCCTTCTATTAGGATGGTGTAATGAGCCTGTTTAATCCTTGATTATGGCTTAACCTCATTACTTAACACTAAACAAAAACAACAAAAACATCTAAATAATCACAAGTAGGTTAATGATCTTAATCCTACACCATGGTGATTAAGTGTGAGAATCTGACTTCACACTTAAAGTATTCTCATTACCCCTAATCAGAGGGAAGATGTGATGAGTTTACTAAATCCATTGGTTTAGGCTTAAGCTCATTAACTTATGACAAACTTTCAAAAGCAATAAAAGACTGAAAACTCAAAAACAAACAATAATCGTCTCCTTCGGGATTCTTTTCTCATCTCATTCACTCATAAACGAGAACTCGCTTCTTCCGTCTAATGCAAGACAGTTTGCATCTGAGCCAGACAGGTCATACACTTGAGCATTGACAAGCAAGCAGTTCACAAGTCATTTCATCTTTCAGTCTCTTTGGGTCGAACTACGGTGTTCTGACTTCCTCATTGCACGAGAGGATACGTAGGCATAACTTAACAGTTATCGAACAAAAGTCTCTGTATATTCCCCCTCCTTCCAGCATCATTCTCTTAGCCTCATGATCATGAGCATACTCTCATCCTTACACTGACACTGTATATATCACACTCCACTTTTCTTACACTGACACCTGTACATCCTTTTCCAGCTCTTTGATACACAGATTACACTGACACTACCCCTTTAAAACACAAATCTTTTAAGCGCGGATCCCGTCGAGTACGACGGACAATCTGGGTGCTAATACCTTCCCAGGTTGTAACCAACCCCCTTTCTCAGTCTCTCTGGTTCGCAACCGTCTTATCCATTTCTTTCTAGGTCTATGCAGCATTGCCTTTCCTCCGGGATAAAAATGCCTAGCTGGCGACTCTATTCATCTCCAGTGAGTTCACTCCTGTGTGTTCTCATTATGTCCCTCGCCGACCGTTCGCGTTTGTACCTTTATCTGGGCCATTCCCCATTTATCGGGAGCGACAAAATGGAAAAGGGGAAAAAAGCAAATAAAACCTAATGAATCTAAAAGCAAAAGCTAAAAGAATCAAGCAGAGAATGGGTAAGGGGATAGGTTACAATTTGGGAAGGTTTTACGCACCCAAAATGTCTATGGTACGCCACGGGAGCCCTTTGAAATATTTATTTCTTTTTGGTTTGAAAATGGTTTGTTTTAAAAGAGATTGAAGAGATGAGAAGAGAAATATTTTTTAAGAATTTTGTGTTTGAAGAGACGATCGTCTCATGCCTACGTATCCACAAAGTGCAATACGAGATCAAAACCTCGTAGTTCGTGGTACAAAATGTGAAAAGAAACAATGTGTGGAATTGATTTTAAAATGTAAAGATAAGTCGTCATTCTTTAGCGAATAATTCCGCTAGAAAGAATGAATCATATCTAAACATAAAAATGGCTAAAAAAAATTGCACAAGGGCACAAAAACAGTTGAATATGTTTTGCATTTTTTAAAGTATTTTGAGAAGAAAGTTTCGATATGCTTATGTGGTTTAGAATTTATTAAGAAATGAAATAAAAAGGTAAAACTGTTTGACATAAGTCAAGGTTTGATTATGAAAGAAGTTAGAAGTTTGAAAAGAAAGAAGGTTTTGAAAATAGGAAGAAGATTTGAAAATTTAAGAAGTGGGAGGAGATGAAGTGACTATCCTAAGACTTCAAAGTAAAAGTTAAGGGAAGAACGATCAAACCGTATGGTGAATATTATTTGAGACAATAGGACTTCCATCTTCATAAATAAGTGAACCAAATCGGCTAAGGTCTTCAATCCATAATAACTCAAGCAAAGGGCAAGATACTAAAATCTAAGTCCAAAACTCCAAGTCCAATGCTAAGGATAGTGACCATAGTCCGAAATTAAAGTCACAAGTCTTTTAAATGTTTAATCCTTTATTAATGTTTTTGTTTCCAAATGGACAAATGAAAAAGCACAAGGATAACAATATAAAAATAAATAATATGATGAATGATATAGTATAATAAAAGCATAATAAAAGAGATAAGGAGCGAGAGATTGAAATAAAGAGGATAAGGTGCGAGAATGAATTAAAATGTTAGTATATTAATAGTATAATAATATTTACATAACAATGGTATGGTTAACTTAATCAACCACAACAAAAAAAACCAAAATCGCAAAGCAACCAGATCCAATTAGATCTTATTCCGAATTCGGGACAAGTTTAGGTCTATGTTAAGCAATCGCCGAGTAATTTACGAAGTAATTACCGTACAAATGAGGCCGGCCACCACCAATTAAGGTGGAAAATATTTGTGCTAATACATGTTAGAGAAATGATATGATGTATCATTCTCCGAAAACATGTCGCACGAAAAGAAAAAGTGGTAACGGTCTAATCTTAATTGAGATTTCACGTTGATTATTCAAAGGCAACCTATCACGATTCCAAAGTATGGAGAATGATCCAAATGATCATTCATCCATAGATTTGAAATAATGAAGATTAAAAATCTTAAATAATCAACAATCGTCGAATCAGAGATCTCATCGACCAAAAGAAAAATAAGATGAATAAGAAAAATGGATCTAATATAGAATCCATAAAAAGACAATTAAAATGTTTTTTCTAAGTTTCTTTCTAAAATTATTTCAATTTTTATAAATAAAAGAAAATGATAGAAACAAAAACAAAACCAAATAAAAAATAATAATAAAAAAAAATTGAAAAGAAAGTATGAGAGAAGGGATGTTAGCGCTGAAAATGGTGGTGTGAGTAGGAAATTGTATCCAAAAGTTTAAGGCCCAATCCACACATATGTTTTTATAAAAAATTAAAAAAATAGGAAAAATACAATAGGAAAGAAAAACGCAGAAAAAATATACATCTTCTTCCTCATATATGCGCGGAACTATTCACGGTGAGAGGGAATCGGTGGAGCTCCGCCCAATCGGAGCGGCGAAGCTCCGTTAGGTATCATTTCGATCGGAAATACGAGAGGAATCCGGATATGCAATTGGTTTCAACCGACGTTGCACAAATCAAACGAATCGAAGTTTTGAAGTTTCCGTCAAAATGTCAATACCTTCAACAAATGGTGAAATTGATTCTAAAACTCTCCTTCTCTTCTTCTCTGGTATTTTTTGTGTTGTTGTTGATTTCAGATTGAAGGATTTGAAAATTTGGAAAGAAGATTTGAAACTAATTTTTTTATAGATGAATTTCAATTGAAGTTGAATAGCTATGAAGTTGGTGAAAGGATTTTGAGAGAGTTTTTAGAGGCTTTTTAAGCTTGTCATTGAGAGAGGGAAAGGGTTCCTTTTACAGAAGAATGAGTGAAGATTTGAAACGAATTCGGATGTCGTTTTGTGTTATCGATGCTAGCATTTTGAAGGTCGCGGTTTTTGTGTATAAGTTCTGAGTTTTTTTTCCAAATTTCAATTCATTTTACCGCATTTCATTTGATGATGTTATGTGTTTGGATGTCTTGTGTTGCGTTTCAAGGCTTTTTTCAGATGCGTGTTGTACTTTGCTTTGTCGTTTTGTATGTGCGTATTCTGCGTTTTGTTGATTGCACGTGATGCGTTCCGCGTGTGGGCTTCAAGTATTCGGCTCGTACGACTGAAATATAGTTGACGTGTTGAAAAGCTGGGAAAACGTCACATTTCATGCTGGGCTTGTTGGGTCAGCTGAGGCATTTTGGTATTGGCTTGAAGTGTAACACAAAAATTACTCGTTTTTTATTCGTGCGCGACACGCGGAGCAAATTGGCGTCGTTGTCGGGGATTCTTGTTGTTATTAACTGATTTTATAGTCATAGATATAATTTTCTTGCTAGTTTTTTTTTCTTTTTTGTTGTGTTTATTGATTTTTATGGTTGCAATACTGGTTGCAGTATAGGGATAAGTTTTCCAGCCTTTCAGGTAAGTTGGAAGCTACTGTTTCGATTTGCTCCGAATTTTTTTTCCAGAAAATCAGAAATAAATCGAAGAACAATACTCTTTTAGAATAGAATTCTAAAAGATTTCGACCCTTAAAATCGCAAATTTTGTGTTTTTCTATTTTATTTGATTTATTTTCTCTTTTCATATTTTCAAAAAAATCTGAAATGTTTTGTGCGAGCTTTTTTTGATTTAATTAGATTTTTAGCGTTATTTTTATATTTTTTAGATTTTATTTTAATCGCTTTTCATTTTTCCCATTCTTTTTAAATCTGCAGTGATTTTATTTGATTTTGTGTTGAAATTTATAATCATATCATGACTGATCAAAGAATTCTGAGAGAACTGGTTGCACTTGTGAATTATAATTCTTTATATATTGAATATCCTGATGTTGTTGATGTACCTTTTGAATTGAAATTTGGTTTAACACACTTTTTGCCAAGTTTTAATGGTTTTGCAGATGAGGATCCGAATAAGCATCTAAAGGAATTAGAAGTAGGGTGCTCTGCACCTTCTGAACCTTCACTAGATGATCTTGTAAACCAAATGGCTACAAATAATATCAAGTATCAATAACAAATAGATTCTAATTTTCAGACTTTGCAAATACAGGTTGATCAACATACCACTTCGATAAATGCCATGCAGCAAGCTCAAGAATCAAACCAATAACCTTTGGAAGAACATTCTATTTTTCAAATAGAGTTGCCTTCTGAAAATGTTGATGATACTTGTATTAATTTGTTTGCAGCTGATTTTCCATCATTGTCTGATTTTAATGAAGTTTAATCTTGTGATGTTTGTACTGACACTAAAATTTACTCTATTTGTGCTGAAATTGAGGTTGCCTTGCAAGTTGATATTCTTACTGAAAATGAGGTTGCAAATGAAGTTCCTTGTGTCAATGAAGCTCTCGACACCCCGGCTTTCCAGAACAAACCATCCATCGAGAAATCACCCTCTTTAGAGCTGAAGCCACTTCCTAATAATTTATTTGAATTTGTGCAGGAAGAGAAATCATTACAGGAACATAAGAAGGGAATTGGATGGAATTTGGTTGACACTTGTGATATTAGCCCATCCATGAGTATGCATAGGATCTCAATTTAAGATGGAACAAAAGTAGTGAGGCGTCCCCTTAATCCTTTAATTCTTAAAGTTGTTGAAAAGGAGATCACTATCATGTTCACATTCAACACTTTTACTTATCAAAGATTCTTCTTTGATCCTAGAATAAAAGGCGAAGGCACTAATAAAAACTTAAATATTAATGGATACTACCTAAAGCTACTCTATGAGATCCCCACTTTGGAAGAAGAGAATGTAGAATAGCTCTCTTTAGGAAATGCGGCTTATGTGATCACATATCCACCTTGACTACTCGGGTGTGTTCTTTCCTTTCTCTCCCTCTTATTTTATATTTATGTCCTTTCATTGAGGACAATGCTTGTTTTAAGTGTGGGGGAGGGAATAATTTATTTCCTTTGTTTTTGTTTTGTTTTTTTTTGTTTTGTTTTAGAAACACTAGGCATTTTTTCCGAAAGTTTTAGGCTATAGATTTTTTTGAGGTTAGTTGTGGAGACTTGGGAAAAGTTCACAAGATCTGTATCATTTTAACACCTTAAATCTCCTGAATATGGATTTTTTTTTGAATACTTTTTACGCCATAGCCTTGAGTTCTCATCCTTTAATATCTCTTAAGTAGTTTATCAAGCAGTCAGCACCATCTAGAAATCACACACTAAGTAATTAAGCTAATGCAAATAAGTGAATGATCTTGCGCTTAAAAAGAAATATGAATAGGAATCCACCTTTTAAGTCAGGTGACCCTCACCCGGTCATTTAGCCTAACGGATGTGAAACCTTAAGAGAAAAAAAATAATTTGTTGTTACTAAAGTAACTTTAAAATGTTGTCAAGTATGGATCATAATCACTAACAAGATTATTTACCATGTGTATGAATAGATAACGGGCTTAATGTGATTGCACTAGAATGAAAGAGAGCAAAAGGGAGGATAAGTAAGTTAGACTTAGGCATAATAACATGATTCAAAATGGTTTATATATGATGGAGGCTTATGACCACACAATTGCGAATTTGTGTTCTTACGATATCCTTAGTGTGTAAGATTAGTACCTATTGATGCTATCTTAATCGAAGAAGAGTTTGTATCCTAAAATGAGTATCTGAATGATGTTGTGTTTCTTGAGTCTTGAGTTTATTTTTGCTCGGAGTGCAAAAGTTCAAGTGTGGGGGAATTTGATCAGTGCATTTTAATGCACATTCTACCATGTTTGTACTTAAGTATTTCTTTGGTTTTCTTTGTTTATTTTTATATTTTAATTTGTTTTTCTATTTTACTTTATTTTTGGCTTTATTTAATTTTCGTACTTAATTTTCAGCTTTAACAACTTTTACGGAAATGATCATAGCCGGAGTTCCAAGAATCTGATTGAGGCGTTCTACCAGTTGATGGAAAACTAAGAGAGAGAGAGAGATACAAATTTTGTGTTGGAGTCGTAGTCAGATTTAGAGTCATATTTTCCAGAATTTCGTTTGAAGTTGTTGCATTAGTTTTATTTAGTTACGGGTCATTTAGAATTGGGTATGGGTTATGTATTTGACCCAGTTGGGTTGTAAACGGGTTTCTTAGGTTTTTCTATTTAACCTAGCAGCCGCAACTGTTCGATATACACATTTTACGATTTTATTTTTTACTTTCGAAGAGACGAATTATGGAGAACTAATTCCAAGGATTAATCTGATGTGATCGGTTTTCGCCGACATTTTGAGGTTCTTATATTTTCCAATTAATTTATTTCCTTTCAATTATGATCTTGATATCTTGTTTGCTTAATTCGATTTATCTAAGGTTAGATTGATTTATTTCGATGATTTCATGTTCCTATACTTTAATCGTGTTTGCTTAATTCGCGTATGTTTATCGTGTTTGCTTAAGTCACGATTGATATTTTTTATCCGTTTGCTTAATTCAGAAATTAGAAATATTTATCATATAATATCAATTACGCTTGTTTGATTGTTATTATAATCGAAAAGGAAATAGAGTCCGCTTAGGAATTGAGAATTATTTGGGTCGATGATAAGTTGGGAATTAAAAACAGCAGATTAACCGTTTTAGCTTATTTTGATAATCACTTAATTTAATCTGTTTTTATAATTCGACCTTAAAATCAACCCCCATTAATCGTTATTATAGTTAGTTAATAAGATCAAGATTCCTTGTGAGACGATACTCGAGTTGTCGTTACTGTGTCTACATTTTTAAATTACTCGTTTTTGATCTGCGCGCGTAAGGCGGATCAGGTCAACTGAGGCATTTTGGTATTGGCTTGAAGTGTAACATCAAAAAGTCATTTGGCTAGTGTAGTATAGTGGCTGAATTTGTGTTGGACTGAAGAAAAAATGTAAAAAGCTGATGGTAGAAAAGCTGAGTTATAGGATGGTGGGCCAGCGTGATGTGGGCTTGGGAAAGTGTAGGCTTCTTTTTTTTCAATTTTTTTATAATGGTTTATGTAATAAAATAAAAGAAAGATTAATGGACTTTGACACTTGTAATGGGCTTCTAAAAAAAATTATGGGCCTAATTAAAAAAAAGTTAATGAATATAAGATTGTATATTAAAATAATGAAAAATGGGATAATCGAATAATCGAGAAAAAATGGTAATTTGGATAATGAAATGGAAAAAAATAATAATTGGAAATGACTATACGGAATGATTTAATCGGAAAAATGGATAATGGATATATGGATAATCGGAGAATGAATCTTAGAATGGATAAAAAGGGATAGAGTTATTTATGGGTTTAATGAAATGAATCAGATAATGGATGAAGTGATGATTTCCTTAGCCCAAAACCCATCTTGACTTTTTCTTGCACAAGCCACTGATAAAATGAACACTGTCAATCCTGAACCACTGAATATTTGTAAATATTTCTGAATCGATCTCTGGAAAATAAATCCACAGATGAACTGATGACCACTCAATCAAGACAATCTGGACCACACTTCTCATGATTCACTGCTCAATAAACCAGGGATTTTTTCACACAACACAACTTGTCATCAAATACGCACTGCCTGAGAAATAACCATCGACACATATATTTTGCAGTTGGAACAATCTCTTGATAGTTTGACCAAGATTAGGTCAAACTTCCATCTGAATCGTATCATAACTGAACAACCACATTTGAATTGCAATCATTGCTTTATCTTTGAATACCTGCAACACAGAGAAGAAGAAGAAGCAAACTGCCACATATTTTTGTATTTTGGTTAGAAGTTAGTAAATATAAACAAATAAAGCAAGTAAAAACACGGTGATCCCCTGTGAGGCATAGACATACAACTGAAAAGGATAAACGAACCCATACGTGATTTTGTTTATATGCAAGATGCAAATGAAAATGCGAAAAATCTCAGGGTCAAAAATTAGGATATGACAGATGCCCCTATTTAAGTTTCTTCAATTCAGAGATAATGAAGATTGACATCTTCGTTTCGACAAGATGGAAGATACTTAAATATCAAAAACAATTTTTGATCCTAAGATGCCAAAAAAAAGGAATGGAATGAAATGAAACGATACGATACGAATAATATGATTTGAAAATGATGTGAAAGCATATGAAATGTATATGAAAACAAATGGAATGTATACGAAAACAAATGCAATGTATATGAAAACACATGAAATGCAGAGAAATCCATGAGGAACAAAACAACACACAAAATAGAATGAACGATGGGGATAAGAAGAATGAAACTCCGACGGGAAAAACAACAATGCTAGAGACCATCACATGGCTCAGTTGAGACGAAAATGTCCAAGAATGGCAATTAGACATAAAATATCACAACATCCAGGAATGAGACTGAATGAAGTGAGAAAATTCCCGAAAAAGTACATCAGAAGCATCCAAGAATGACATTACTGACTTTACTAGGGATATCTGAGAATGGCAATCGGAAAAAGTTAATCAGAACATCTGAGAATAACAATCAGATAAAAAAGTGAAGCACAACATCCAGGAGAAAAACTGAATGAGATGGGAAAAGTTTGGGAAAGTACACCAAATTAATGATGACTCCAACATGGAAATCCGAGAATGGAAATCGGAAGGAAAGTGATCACAACATCCGAGAATAGCAATCAGATAAAAATGTGAATCACAACATTCAGGAACAAAACTGAATGACATGGGAAAAAGTCTGGGACAGTACATCAAATCAATGATGACTTCACTATGGACATCTGAGAATGGCAGTCGGATAAAAGGGGTAATATCTGAGAAAAGAATCTGGTAAGAGAAGATTCTTGAGAGACATCAAAGCAAGGTATATCGGGACAAACATCAGATAAACACAAAAAGGTTCCGGGAAAACATCAGAATAAAATTTACCATAATATCTGGAATAACATCAGATAAAGGTTCAACATATCTGGAACAACATCAGATAGAGGTGAAAGTTCTAGGAAAACATCAGAACAAACAAGGATATCCGAAATAACATCGGATAAGGAGAGACAGACAAGTATTTTTGTAGGTGCCAAGTAAGTTGGACTTTGATCACAAGGTAAGATGTTTAAAACAACAGGGCCTCGAGAAACGCATAATGAGGACTAACACACTCATATATGCCAACGATAGTGGGGAATAACACACCCAATAAAATTCATAATGAGGAATAACACACTCAAATATGCAAACGTTTAAGAGAGTGAGGAATAACACACCCAAGAAAACGCATAATGAGGAATAACACACTCAAATATGCAATCATATATGAAAATGGGGAATAACACGCCCAAGAACATAATATGAGAGAAAATTCTTGACAACCAGTTTAGACTCTTAGAGGAGTGGAAAAGATGGAAGACTGGTTCCTCAACACGGAGATTACTGTCATTCTGCTCGGATATTAGAGATGTTATTGTTGAACAAATCTCTGCCCCACTAGTAAACTGTATCAAGTGGAAAATCTTTTGAGGAAAGTCATGAAAAACTGCTTGGAGATTCTTGAAGAAGATTTCCCCAAGTTCAATGACTGATGAAGGTAAACTGATAATGGATTCAGTTCCTGACTACTGTCAGAGAAAAATTTGATCAAATCTTTGAAATGACTGTTGGGAGAATACACTGATCATGGCTTCAGTTCTTGAAATGAATGTTGAGAAGATAAGCCCAGTATTAATCTTGAAAAGATCTTTTTATTAACCAAATATGAAAACAACGTGCGCTGGGCAACAACTCTTGAACCATAGGACCTGAGAAAAACTTGCCCCTAATAAGATCACTGACCAAGTTTCTCAACTGTTTGAAAATTCCTCGATGAGGAAAGTTTATTTGCAAATAAAAAGTGTTTGTACAAACCTGGTAATTTTAATGCAAAGTTCATGCAAACTTTTGAAATAAAAAATCATTTTTTGGAATGAAATTTATTGAGGTAAAGTAAATGAAAACATTGTCAAAACACGGCGGTTGAGACAAAATGAAAGATAAAGAAAAGGTAAGAGACAAATGATTGGTAACAAACTTGGGAGTCAGTTTATGCAACCTTGTTGTAGTATGCTTTTCAAAAGAAACCTGGATTCAATTAGGACTTTTGAAGGTTGTAACGTAGTCTGGTTCACGGTTTATGAAACAAAGGATATAGGCTCAAAGTTATTTGTACCCAACCCAACTTCATGATGAACTCCAGTCCTACATTAAATTAATTCAGCCTATGCATTCAATTTCCAAGACATTTGGGATTGCACAGATGAAGATGGTTCATGAGCCAAAGGATTTTGAGATAGCAGTCACCTCTTCCTTTTGTTATCTTCTGGTGAGGACTTTGGTCAACTCATCTTATTTTTGTTGAGGATTTTGAGAACCTCATGATTGATCTTTCTCTTATCTTCCCTAAATTTTGCTTGAACTGTGTCAATTGAACTTACAGTCAGCGGGATGCCCCAGTGTTTTGCCTAAGTCTCCTTCATAGGTTTTGACTTAGCGGGCTTTGATTTTTTTTATCATTTTTTTACTATCATTTTTTTTAAAGATAATAAATGCATGGCTTAATGATTACGGCGAACCATCATTGGCTTTTGAATTGAAATATATCTTCGACACTTCTTTATGTTTGTGAAGGAAAGCTTGAGATTGCAACCTTTATTGAAAGGTATCTTGAATTATTCTCTTGTACTTGAATGCACATTCGAATTAATTGAGAACTACCCATCCCCAGGTTAAAATTGCGGTTTTTTCAAATAGAAAGAAACTCCAACTTCAAGGCTCAAAGGGGTTGATAAGGGATTAAATTCCTTATTTCTCCAGTGTTTGGGATTTGAAACAATGCCTTTATATCATCAGCAGAGCCTCAATTGAAAGCATACCAACAACAATTATGGGTATCTCGTTTTCATCATTCTCCCTCCAATCATTGTAAAAACTTGAGAAAAGAAAAATGAACTTGAAATATAAAGCATAAAGATGCAAATAATAAATGAAATTGAATCAAAACAAAGCAATGCTCATTTCATTAAAATCAACATGAAAATACAAACAAAGTTTAAAAGCAAACAAGTCAATACAATTGAAGAAAAATGCAAACATAAAGAAACAATGGCCTAGTGATCCATCAACAACAAGGATGAGTTGTCCCGTCTGATATTCTGGCCTTGAAGACAATCTGACATTTGAAGTCATCTGAAGATTCACTTCTCATGCTTCGAAAAAGGATTGTTGACAACATTAGGATTAGTGTCATGAAAGGAAAGGATGTTGTTCCTGATAAGTTCTTGCACTTTAGCCTTCAGTGCAAAGCAGTGTTCCAAGTCATGACCAGTTCCACCTTGATGAAACTCACAGCGAAGATCCGATCTATAGTTAGATGGAAGAGGATCTGGAACAACAGGCGGAGGCCTAATAGTAATCATACCTCTCTTAATCAAGGAAGGATACAAATCAGTGTAAGTCATCGGGATATGATCAAAGTTTGGCCTATTACGATACTGATTTTGTCCGACAGTAGGACGAGGAACCTGAACTTGAGCTTGAGCTTGAGCATGAGCTGGTTGAGTTTTGAAAACAGGAACAACTACAGCTATAAATGGTTGAACATATCGTTGTTTCTAGCGACAAGGCTTCCTTTCAGTTGAAACATCATAAGCATCACCATCTCTTCTCTTCTGAAAGTTCCCATGAGACTTTCTTACAGCATTAGAAGATCCAGCATTGGTAATATTACCCTTCTTGATACCTTCTTCTAGTCTTTCTCCAATAGTGACTAGGTCAGCAAAACCAAATGAAACACTTCCTACCATTTTCTCCCAAAAGAACGGTTGAAGAGTATCCATGAACAAACCAGCTAATTCTTTCTCGGGCAAAGGTGGCTCCACTTGAGCAGCTAGCTCTCTCCAACACTGAGCATACCCTTTGAATGATTCTTTCTCTTTCTGTGACATGTTTTGAAGTTGACGACGGTCAGGCGCCATGTCCAGATTGTACTTACACTGCTTTACGAAAGCATCAGATAAATCCTTCCAGCTTCGGATGTGACTCTTCTCAAGTCCTACATACCACTTCATAGAAGCACCACTCAGACTATCTTGAAAACAATGAATAAGTAGCTTATCATCCTTGGCATGTGCAACCATTTTGCGACAATACATCAACAGATGAATCTTTGGACAAGTATGCCCATTGTATTTCTCGAATACAGGAATTTTGAACTTATTAGGCAAAACTAGGTTGGAAACCAAACACATGTCTATTGCAGCAGCACCAAAGACATATTTTCCTTTTAAACCTGTTACCCTCTTCTCAAGAGTCAAGCATTGCTCTCTGACTTCATCCATATATCCAGGTTCACCCTGACTTTCAACTTGTGGACCAGCAACATGGTACACAAAAGGAGAATTCTGATAAGTAGTTTGAGCGGTAGTGTGCACAACAGGTTGAGGTTCGACAAACGTCGGAGCTGAAAAGACTGGTACCACAGATGGACTAACCATTTGAGCAGTAGCAGCAACTGGCACATAATCCGAAGGTAACCGAAATTATGTCCAAGTAGAAACCAGTTGCTGAATCACAGGAGGGTCAACAACAACAATTGAAACTTCAGAGATAACAGTCCTTTGAGGTGGTTCACCTCGAGCAATCAGAACTTGCATCATTTTAGTGAGCCTCTTCATACTAGCTTTCAACTCATCAATCTCCATTCAGACTTCCAGGTTATGCTGTTCTTGGTTTTCCATTCTCAATCTGATAGCTCTCAATGTATTAGCAGCTCTAGTTCCGTATTTGTGTTGAGGAAACGACTTAACAGACAAACAACTGAAGAAAGAAACAACCGGGATGAGTTCCCACACAACTCGGATGAACGCAAGAATATGCGAGGATGCAATGATATGCAATGTTCACTTCCAGTTTCAGAGAAACAACTCGATTATTGCAAACATGGTCAACATCGAGAATACAGTCATGAAAAATCTTGACAAAAAGGAATATTTGCTTTTTTCAATATTTGCAATAATCAGAATTGTTTTCCTTGAGAAATGGTTATGATGATGATCATGATGAATATGTGGATGCAACAACCACAAACAAGATCACGCAAAGCACATAGGTTCAAAGGTTCGGATCATGAGCATGGAGTCAAGGGATAAAAACCAACCTACAAAGGCATGTACTAAGGCTTGTCTTCATTGTACCTGCAGAAAACCAAAAGGGTTCTAACAGAGGTGCCCGGAGTTAACATCCATCTTTAGAATATTATAGGAATGTTGGATTACTCCCAAATCGATAACATTCTTAAAATAGACCTCGTCCGAGTGTAGTATTGCGTGACAACCACTTTAGGTTTACACCCGGATAGTTTCCGCACTACGTTCCTAAAAATGGCTAAAAAGAAAAGTGCACGAGGGAACAAAAAAATGGCTAAAAATTCTGCTAGAAAGAATGAATCATATTTAAACATAAAAATGGCTAAAAAGAAAAGTGAACGAAGGCACAAAAACAGTTGAATATGTTTTTCATTTTTTTAAGTATTTTGAGAAGAAAGTTTAGATATGCTTATGTGGTTTAGCATTTATTAAGAAATGAAATAAAAAGGTAAAACCGCTTGACATAAGTCAAGGTTTGATTATGAAAGAAGTTTGATGTTTGAAAACAAAGAAGGTTTTGAAAATAGGAAGAAGATTTGAAAATTTAAGAAGTGGGAGGAGATGAAGTGACTATCCTAAGACTTTAAAGTAAAAGTTAAGGGAAGAACGATCAAACCGTATGGTGAACATTATTTGAGACAATAGGACTTCCATCTTCATAAACAATTGAACCAAATTGGCTAAGTTCTTCAATCCATAATAACTCAAGCAAATGGTAAGATCCTAAAATCTAAGTCCAAAACTCCAAGTCCAATGCTAAGGATAGTGGCCATAGTCCGAAATTAAAGTCACAAGTCTTTTAAATGTTTAATCCATTATTAATGTTTTTGTGTCCAAATGGACAAAGGAAAAAGCACAAGGATAACAATATAAACATAAATAATATGATGAATGATATAGTATAATAAAAGCATAATAAAAGAGATAAGGAGCGAGAGATTGAAATAAAGAGGATAAGGTGCGAGAATGAATTAAAATGTTGGTATATTAATAGTATAATAATATTTACATAACAGTGGTATGGTGAACTTAATCAACCACAAAAAAAACCAAAATCGCAAAGTAACCGGATCCAATTGGATCTTATTCCAAATTCGGGACAAGTTTAGGTCTATGTTAAGCAATCGTCGAGTAATTTACGAAGTAATTACCCTACAAATGAGTCCGGCAACCATCAATTAAGGTGGAAAATATTTGTGCTAATACATGTTAGAGAAATGATATGATGGATCATTCTCCGAAAACATGTCGCACGAAAAGAAAAAGTGGTAACGGTCTAATCTTAATCGAGATTTCACGTTGATTATTCAAAGGCAACCTATCACGATTCCAAAGTATGGAGAATGATTCAAATGACCATTCATCCATAGATTTGAAATAATGAAGATTAAACATCTTCGAAAATCAACAATCGTCGAATCGGAGATCTCATCGACCAAAAGAAAAATAAGATGAATAAGAAAAATGGATCTAAAATAGAA